>OX421977.1:82663429-83863429 GCA_949128135.1 Parasteatoda lunata
ATATATATATACATATATATACATATATATATATATATATATATATATATATATATATATATATATATATATATATATATATATATAATCATCTCTTGCCGTGAAGAATTATCTGTGCTTTAGAATGACAAATAATGGCGAAGTTTATAACGGCGAATAAAAGTTATCGAACTTTTTTAAAAATTGCCAATTTGGGGACATTTTTCTATCTAGATGAAAATTATCAAAATCACTGCCTTAGTCTCAGTTTTTGCAAATTTTTATGAACCCAGATAATGCAGCATTGGGGTAAGTTTTCAAATATTGAAAAATTAGACCACAAACGTTTATCATTTTCCGAAAACTGCGACTTTTCTCCATATTGATGTTTTGAGCCATTTCAAAATAAGCACCGATGGCTTTAGATAGGATAAACTTGACCTAACAGTTATGAGTATCTGCTGCGAAGTCATCGTAAAAATAGCATATTATTCACAAAAAAGCATCATTTCATACGACGAACAACCTTCGAAAAACAGCCTTAAACTACGAATAGCAAACATGGTTAAAACACAGGCAATTTAATTCGAAGTTATGATCTACCGCATAAAATAATTTATATTTTCTTAGCATTGTGTTCCACAAATCGCAATCCGTACTAAATATACAAGTCCATACGCCAACGTCAGGGTCCGAATATGATGTTTATCTGCAAAAGATAACCACTACATCGCCTACAAAACGTATTACATTTAAAAGTAGTTGTTTTTCACACTGTAAAAATATACTAATCAATTCCGAAAAATCCATTTTTACCATAAAATATTATACCGTAATCTTTCAGTAATATTATAATTAGAATCATTGAGAGATTTCACAGTAATTATTACTGTTAAAATTACAGTTAATCAGATTTTTTTCCGTAATATGATCTGAAGCAAAACTCATATGCTTCGTTCTATTGTACTGTGATAGAGCGAAATATGAGTCCATACGCCAACGCCAGGTTTCGAACATGAGGCCTCGTAGTCAGAAGATAGCCGCTATATTCCCTTAAAAATGTATTACATTTGAAAGTAGTTATTTTTTAACCTACACTGCAAAAAATCCTGATTCAAATGACGGATTTTTTACAGTAAAATCCACTTTTACTGTGAAATATTATACCGTCATTTTTACAGTAATATTTATTTATTCGTGTCATTCAGTGATTTTCCGGTAATTATTACTGCAAAAATAGCACCGTAATTTTTACAGTAATATTTATTTGTTAGGATCATTCAGTGATTTTACGGTAAATATTACTGTAAAAATTACTGTTAATCAGTTTTTTTTTTCGGTAAAATGATCCGGAACAAAACTCGTATATTTCGTTCTATTATATTATAATAGAACAAAATATAGGAGTCCCTACACTAACGCTAGGTTTCGAACATAAGGCCTCTGTGCCAGAAGATAGCCTCTACATTCCCTAAAAATTTAAAAGTATGTATTTTTTAACCTACACTGTAAAAAATTACGGGGCTAATTACGGTGGAAAGTACCGGCACTTCAAATGCATCACCCGTAAAATCTATTTTTAGCATAAAATATTTTACAGTATATTTTACAGTAATATTAATTTAATTAAAGTGATTCAATGATTTTACGGTAACTATTACTGAAAAAATTACGGTAAATCAGATTCTTTGTTCCGTCATATGATCCGGTAAAATGGATTTTTCGGAAAAAAGTGCCGACACCTTGAGTGCCGGTACTTTTTGTTGTAATTTTATCCGTAGTTTTTTACTGTGTGGGTAATCTAACCACTCTGAGGTTTGAGGAACTTTGAAATCCAAAGTATTTAAAATACACTCTAGTACTAAATACAATCAACTAGTAAAATTTTTGTTGTTTTCAGCATTCTGTGTTTTTTATTAATAAAATATATTTTACGAACTATCAAACTGGAATTTTTTTTAAGCGTCTAGTGTTTAAAAAAATTTGCTGTCGAAAAAAAGTTCGTTTGCAAAAAAACACCTGCTTAGCGTAAAATATAGTACTTTATTTAAAAGGGTTGCGATTTTTTCTATCACAAAGAAATGATGAATTGAACATGGAAGAATAAAAAAAGGATTATAAAGGATTCATGTCAAACCATTGTTCTAATAGAGGGTGGATAACAATTACAGTAATTACAGGCTGCTATAGTTTTAGTATTGAATCTGATACACTTCAGCATTTTTTAGAGAATAGCCTAATCAATTAAATTTCCTTTCAATACGATGAGATGACCTACTTAGAGAACTTTGTAACATAGAGAATATACAAAATAAGCTTTCTGGTTCAAATTAAAGTATTGATAAAAATTGCATTTAATAGAAAAATAAAAAATTAAATAGGTTACTGTTTTTATATTATTTTTTTAGTTTTAAACGTAAAATTATTTAAGTTAAAGATCAATTCAGAATTTGAAGATTTAGGACAGAGATGTTAAGTGCTTCGCATATTCTTTAAAAATTTATATTTCGTGTTTTAAGAGAACTTCAAAAGTCGCAAAATGAAATAAAAAATATTTTCCTTCTTTATTAATTTATTTTTCATAATTTTGTGTTTTATAATGTTTAAACATATTTATGAAACCTAGTTTATAGTGATATCAAATTGAAAATCATAACATCTGCTCAAAACTTATATTTATTGAAATAAAATATAACAAATGTCTATTTTCTCAAAATATCGTTTTAGTTTTTATTAACGAAATAGTTTTCATTTCAGTTTTCAAAAGATTTTTTATGTACGATGCTAGTGAAAATATTATTGACAATTTTTCATTGTTTCGCTATATTTATCGAAATATTATGAGCATTTTAAATTATAAGTTTGTTTTAAAAGTTTATAATAAATTAAATATAATCTTTTTTATTTATAAATATTTTTGCCACTAATACTTTTTTAAAAAATTAAAACTGATAAAACTGTTGAAAATGTAAAGACAAAACTTCCATTTAAAAAAATTTTGACTTGAAATTATTCGAAAAATCTGAAAAGTTAATAGAGTTTTAGATTTTAATAAATTTTATTTGGTTTGTAGAGTAATTAACTTATTGACTGAAACATTTTTAAGTAATTTTAATAATTTATGCTTTAAAAAATGTGTCTAGTTAATATTTTTTGTGGAATGAATTTCTTCGTAACAAAATTTTTGTATTATGGTGAGTGCATTGTGTTAAACATATATATTGTAAATGTAATTTACTGTAAAGGGTTTAAATTTAACCACATATTGATTGTATCAACATCAGTGTGAATACTTCGCAGATAAATTAAATACAACAAATTTGTTTTCCTATGAAGAAAAATTCATCACTATTCTTTTTTATTTGCAAAACATTTTACTGAAACGTTTTTAAACAAAACATTTTTTTTTTTTTTTTTTTTTTTTGGAAGGGGAAAATAATTAAATCTTAAAAAATAGCAGAAATAAAACATCCAAAATAACAATAATTCATGAAACGAAAAAAAGTACATAATTAAAATCTCTAGTATTGATTATGAGTATTGAAAATGGCAACAATCTTGATGCTAACTTCTGAGAGGCGTAAGGGTGAGGGGGTAGAGAAAACAAAGTGCTACTGATCATGCCTCACCTGTGGCAAGGCGGTTGAAGTCACGTTCACTGTTTTAGACGTGTGACCCCTGCAATTAAAGCTTTCTCCATGCAAAGGCATATCGATTAGAGAGACAAGACCGCCTTGTATCGGTTTATTTGCCTTTTTCCTCTTAGTATGATTATTTCCTTCCATAAATGCACCATTGCCAAAATCAGATAGAAGAATATAAAGACTTAAGGGGACACTTCACGATGAAAAACCCAAAAATCGACCAAATTATACTTTTTTCAATTTTTGTTTTAAAAAATAATAGTTATATCTAGCTACAATTTAAAAAAAAAAATTTTCAATTTCAGTCATTTTTTGCAAAGTTATAAGCATTTCAAGATTTGTAAACAAGGTGCCACGCCCACTCGAATGGCCGTCAAACATGTAAACAGCATCTTTCCACTCCATTTCTCAAGTCTCGGTTCTGTTTTTCGATTTCTGGTTGATAGGCCTCATAATTATTAAAAAAGCTAAATTTATGATAAATTTAATTGGCAACATATGGAATTACTTTAACTTCTACTTTATGTTTGTTTACACATTGTTTGATATTTCAACGAGTGATAGTTATTTTCGTTTCATCGTCTTTTTGTTCGCTTCTAAAACATAACACAACAGTTCTTTTCAGAACTATTATTTTATTACGTTATTGTTATTTGTTTTATTATTAGTTTTTTTGTTTCCGTTTTTTTTTATTGATAATTTTTAAGAATGCATAGCGCATGCTCCCGTTGGAGAAAGCCTAAGAGAAGGCAAACTAAAAAGGACAAAGCAAGAAGTGCAGCAATGAAAGCTACTTCTGCATCTGCCCCAGTGTCTAATTGTGATGTTTCCAATGCTGCTGTTTCTAATATTTCCAACGCTGATGTTTCTTATGCTGATGATTCTAATGTGGATGTAAACCCTGATGTGTCTGTTTCTGAAAATTCTGTTGTACCTGATAAGAGTGTTACTAATATGGATAGTAACAGCATCACCCCTAGTGTTACAAATGATTACATTATCATGAGTAAATCAACCTTTGCACCATTGCTCCGTAATTTGTCTTGTGATAAGTGTGGAGCAGGATTTCTGGATGTTCGTGCTCTAGATACCTTTGGATATGCTGTAAAGTTGGAAGTGTTTTGTACGCTGTGTTTGAAAAGTTTTGGTTCAACTTTTTCGAGTCAGCGCCAACCATGCACCAAAAAATTTGATGTCAACAGGCAGATTGTGAACTCTTTCCTTTCTTTTGGCAAGGGCCATTCAGCCATGGAAACATTTTCCATGCACATGGGTACATCGACAATGAATTCTTCCACTTTCTCAACATGTTTCAACCAATTGAGTGAAGAAAATGAAAATTTTAAAAAGAATGTTTGGAAACTGTCCCATGAAACAGTGCGAAAGGCACATATGAGTTTAGAAAATGATTCAAGTAGAACAGTTCCAGATATTACAGTCTCTTTTGATGGCACGTGGCAGAAGCGTGGACACACCTCTCATTATGGAATTGGTATTGTAATTGACTCTTTGACGAATTTATTATTAGACTATGAGATTTTGTCGAAATATTGCCCAGAATGCATCAATGCAGCACGAGACTTGAACGAAACGAGTCCAGAATTTTTTATTTGGCATGAGGGCCATAAATCGATGTGCCAAAAAAATTTCGACGGACCGTCTGGAAACATGGAGGTTGCCGCTGCAGTGGCCATGTGGAAGCGATCAACTGAATTCTGTGGAATGCGTTACTCGACAATTTTAAGTGACGGTGATTCTAAAACATTTACTACCCTAAATCAACTGAAAATATATGGCGATGACTATGTAATTCAAAAAGAAGAGTGCCTCAACCATGTTTCCAAAAGATTAGGAACTGGTTTGAGGAACAAAGTGAAGGAGTGGAGGGTCAAAGGGGTGACTCTCGGTGGACGAAAGAAAGGTAGCTTAACTGAGCAAACTATCATGAAGCTACAAAACTATTATCGCAAAGCGATAAAGGATAACATTCCGAATGTTGATTCGATGAAGTCTGCTGTATTTGCTTCGCTTTATCACTGTATGTCCAGTGATAAAAAGCCGCAGCATACTAGATGCCCCAAGGGCGAAAGTTCATGGTGTTTCTACCAAAGGGCTCTAGCTCGAGGTGAAAAGCCTCAAAGCCATGAGCTGATGAAAACGAAATTATCTGAAGTTGTTGTAGAAAAAATCCTCCCGGTATATCAGCGACTTGCTTCAAATGAGCTTATGCAGCGCTGTATATCGGGAAAAACACAAAACGCCAATGAGAGCCTCCATTCCGTGATATGGAATAAGTGCCCCAAAGATGTCTTCATTTCTAAAAAAAGACTTGATTATGCCGTATCATTAGCAGTTAGTGAATACAACTTTGGGTGTGAAAGGACTTTAGCTCTACGTAAAGGCGATGTAAATTCTGCGTCTTTGACCAATGCAAAGATCCGCGATGGTAGGCGCAGCTATCATATGAAGAGAAAATCTTCAGATAGTTATAAAAAGTTATGTAACAACAAAAAATATAAACAAAAACAAATAAAAAATGTAAACAGTACATATGCAGCTGGAGCATTTTAAATCTTATATACAAAAAGATTAAAAAAAGGTGTATGAACTTTTGTCAACATTACATCTTGTGATAAACATTTTTTTTATCTAAAAAGCATTAAATTCAATCTAATTTTTATTTATATTGTTTAAAACAGTTCATATTTTCTTATGCTTATTTTTTATTTCACATATATTATGAAATAAATTTTTCTATGTGTGTTTTTATTGTTAAACTGTTTTTCTCAATGTTGTTTTTTACGATAATATTCAAACTTCCAAATGTTCCTTGCGCATGAGTTTTGAATAAATCTTATTTTTTTCTTTATATAAATGATTAGTATAATGTTCTGTAACCAATGTGATATAAATAAAAGCTGAATATACACTGAATATTTTTTAAATTACGTTAAATTGTTATTTAAATTTAAATTTTTAAAAATTATATAAAGGTTATGATATTTTGATTTTTTATTTGTTTAAAATTAAGTGCTAAGTTGTTCAAACATATCCAATTTTATTTATACTTATTCAAACTGTAATATAAATGAATTTCAAACTACTATGATAAAAACTCATGCGCAAGGAACATTTTGAAATATTGTAACATTTTGTAATTTAACTTGCGGATTAATTATTAATAACATTATAACTTTTCAACAAATTAATATTTTTGCTTCAAATTTTGGGAATATCTTTCTAAATGCTTTATTCACAATCTATGAAAATTTCATTAAAATTGGTTGATATTTAAAAAAAATCATTTTTAACCTGAAGTGTCCCCTTAATAACCGCGTATTTTCATGCTCAAGCTTCAATCAAATCGTCTGCGTTGACGAGGGTTAAGAATGCTACTGTACTTTTGCTGAAAACTTGAGCTAAACTCGGAATAGAATGATTCTTCTACAGATTTGAAAGGTGAAATTGAATGGTTAAATTTAACCTTAAAGTTATCATCAACCAAGTTTTTTTATAAAAAGAATATTGGAGCATTTAAATAATGTTATGCGTAATTAAGTAATTTAAAAAAGGTTCTTTGTAATTAAGAAATTTAAATAATGAGATAGGCGTAATTATGTAACGCTAAAGTTATAAATAACACCTTAGATCGATTTAATTGCTTGTTTTTTCTTTGAATGGTTATTTTCTTACACAAATGCACCATTGCCAAAATCAGTTAGAAGAATATAAAGACTTAATAACCACGTATTTTCATACTCGAGCTTCAATCAAATCATCTGCGTTGACGAGTGTTAAGAATGCTACAGCACTTGTGCTGCAATTTTGAGCTAAACTCGAAGATTACAACGCAAAGTTTCTAAAGTGATGTATACATAGATTAGAAGATTCATAAAGAAAAAAAATTTCTTACCAATACACGAACGGATGGTTAAATAATGGGTTGCTTTTTGCGTATTAGAGAAAGGAAAGGCTTGGTGACTGGGAATTGTTTTGTTCCATAATATTTTCCAGTAATAATAATTCGGTTCTTTTGTTCTAATACCAAAAAGTTCATTCTCTTATTTTAAAGCTTAGATCTTGGGGTTTAAAGGACTTTCTTTGGAATTTCGTTATTATTAATTAGCAATTTAGTAATCTTAAGTCTAATACAAATGTCAAGAATTGCAAAATACATTTCGAAGAAAATTTTTAAAAACTTTCATTCTATTTATAACTGTAATTAAAATCGTCACAATGAGTTAACACATTATGCAAGAAAAACAATCCTACGGAACAATATCTTATTGTTTTATTAATCAATTCTAATGAATAAATAAATTAGAAAAGCATGGTACTTTGAGGAACTTACACATACCTACCAACTTGTACGGTCGTTGAAAAAGATTTTACAAATTTAAGTTTGGAAGACTTTTCTAAAAACAAAACTATTAAGACATCTATAAGCACATTTAGCCAACAAATAGATTTTATCCACAGATTTTTTTTTTTTATTATTATTATTGTTTTGACGTGGTTGTTTAAGAAGAAAAAAATTTGAAACTTTGAACTTCAAAATGTAATACACCAAAACGCTAATGTTGCTTCCACCAAGAAAATTATTTCTCAATGGCCGTAAAAGTTAGCAGCTATGCATAAAGTATCAGTAACAACTAATTAATTATAGTTCCGTATTAGATCTGAAGGAGCGAATTCGCTTAAAATGCAAATATTTTGTAATAAAGCAATTCAAGCGGATGAAATATATGAAAGCTATGAGCCATAATGCCACAAAAATAGAAAAACAATTTTATTTTTCTTTTCACGAGCACACAATAACTTCATAACCAATAAATCTACCTGCCATAATTCACGTAAAAAAAAAATTCTTGTTTATATCGAAACAAAAGAATGAGAAAGTTCACAAAAGGTCGTTATAAATATTTCAAAGTCATTAATAAAATATCAACAAAACATCTTTAAATACATACGTAATTCATTAATTTTAAGTCTTTAAGCATACGGATCTAGATATTGCTTCTTCTGAATTACTACAACCTCCTGCATAATTAATGTTGCTTAATATATTAATATTTATAGCAATTTTCAGGTTTTTATATGATTCATAATTAATGATGTCGAACTAATTTATCATGCTACAAAATAACACGGTTAATATGAAAATAGAATGGCTTGATTTTGTAGCGTGCCTTACTGTTGTTAAAAATTTTGCTTCGCGTAGGTAGCGGATTATTTTTACATATTTATTTTCTGATTTTTTTATTTTTTTTATTGGTTTGTATATGTGTGTTCGTCTGATGGAAAGGGATACACTCTTTAGCTGTCATCATTTATAAAATTACTCACGTTTCTATCGTAGCTTTTTATATTAATTAATCTTCACATGGCTAGTCACTAAAAACGAATAAAAAAAAAAGGGAGCGAATCAATGGATCATCGAATTAGTGAATCAGATTATTAGTGATTTAGCAAATTACTAAATCGACGCATTAGCGATCAGAGGTTTTAAAGACCAACGTACTAGTGGAATATTTGTGTTGGCGTGTTTGTGAAATCGGTTTTAATACATTGGATTATGAACCTACAATTTGTACAACAAAATTCAATTGCTACTTTTTTTAAAAAAATATTTACGTACTATACATAAATATAATTAATGCTATTTGCTTGGAAAAGAAAACATTTTGTTTGATTTAATTTTTATGGTATTTAAAAATGCTCTAAAAAAGATATAAAAAAAAGTTCAATAACTAGATCAAAATATTCATGCAATTTCTATTGAATAATATTTGAAATAAATCTTATTTTAATATCACAACTGGAGAAATTTAAGAAGAAAAAAGGATAAAGATAACAATTGGATGACTGCGCTTGACATCATCAAATGTAAATTGCGGCGTTTGTAGATTCAGAAGTCAATCAGGTTCGAGACACAACTAGTATCCATCTGTCGCTAACTAGTATCCATCTAAATCTGATTAAAATCATTACTTATAATCACTTCACTTCTTTTGGAGTTGCAAGTACCCAATAAGCAACAAAAAAATTATTTGAAATAAAATCATATAAAGTTGCTGTTCATCCAAATATTTAGATGATATGCTTTTGAATATTTCTTGCAGTTAATTTAAATTTCAAAATTTATGAAAAGAGTTAAAAAAAATTATTGGTTTTACCAATTTAAAACTTCCCGTTAACTAGCTTGCAATACGTTTAAATTTAAATTTCAAAAAAAAATAATTAAATGTTTTTTTAATAATTTTACCTTCGATGCGTTTGTGAAATTTTTTTTTTCGATGTCTACGGAATTTTATTTACAACGAAACTTTTTTTAACTAAAATTCTTTGGAATTTAATGAAATGAAGTTTCTAGTTTAGATAATTTTTCAAGTTATGTATTTTTAACCAAGATCAATGCATTTTGCGGTTACAACAGCAAAATTATTAATAATCGTGCTTTTTTATTGTAAAAGATATTTATCCAAAAGATGTATTGTAAAATTATCAATGACTTATTGATTTTGAGGGCACTGAATCCCCAAACTATTTTCATTTCAATTCGATTCATAACCAGATTAAAAGACAGCTCATTAAACTTTTACATTAAATTATGCTCCGTAAATATAGAACAAAATTATTTCACTTAAATTTAACCCTATTTGCGATCTATATTATTTTAAAGATCAGCACGAATTCTCGGCTGCTGTTTTTGACTCAACAATTGGTCGCCAAAAGCATTAAAAATCGTCTGCTTGAAACGCACGCTCCTATTGGTTCCAAGTCACGAATTATCAAATTAATAATTCCTTACTACAGAGGTTAGAAGTGTTTAAAAGAGTCTATTGTTTAGTTCTGACATTTGAGTGGTGAAGAAAAAACAACAGACACCAAGTTGAAGCTTCAATTTGATTGAGGCTTGGAGCTTACACGAAATCTTCACAACAGGTCACTTCAATTTCAGGGTCAATGGATTTATAGAAGGGAAACCGATATTTTGACTTAACACGATATTTAGTTTCTTTGTAATAATGAACTGGAGCATCATTAAAATAGTTTCGTATCCCCCGAAATCGTGAATTTGCGTTCACATTTACTTCTAGTAACTTTTGAAAAGACGGTGACGATGAAGTAATGAGTAGAAAACGATTCTATAAATGGTTTATTTTATAAATCGATTTTTTTTTTTTTAAATTTTTAGTTGTTAAACTGTTGATTCTAGTAAAATAAAACATATTTGGATCATAAAATATGTGATTTTTTTAAAAAAATTAAATTTAATCTTTTTGGGTTTACAAACTTGTGGAATCGTCTGATATCGTTATTTAGTAAATTCAAAGTTGTGATCGTTTTCTAACTAATTTCTTAATAGGTGAACTCTTGTCTATAATATGAATTATTTATATATATATTTCGAATTTTCGATTTACTAACAATTATCTTTGAATAAAAGAGACACCAAGACTTCATTTTAAGAGACGCATTTGACAAAGTTGGTTTGTAAGTTGTTCACTAATTCTTATATAAAAAAAATACTAAAAAATTTTAAAAAAATTAGATTTTGTTATTAGTCAAAAAGCTTTTATTTCAGTATACCTCTTAAATCTAAAGCTTTATCAGGTTTGAAGTTTAAAAAAAGTATATCAAATTATAACAAAAGAAAGCGCTAGTGCCATTATAAAACATTAAAGAAAATAATATAAATTAGAATGAAATTCAAGATAAAACTCAAGTTCAACACTCATATTTTAAATTCTAATTTTTGATTGAACATTATATGCTTGCAAATATTTAAAAAAATAATAATAATAATAATTCTCTAAAATTGTTCATCATGAAATCGTAAATTTATTCACTCATTTTCTTTGAACTCTTAATAGAATCTTTAAAACAAAAAATTGTTTTTTTAAGTAGTTGAAATGGTTTATTAATTGATAAGAAAGATGGTTGCTGTGTGTGTATATTTTTTTTTTCGTTTAAAAAGTTAATTAAAAAGAAGCAGTTTTGATGATTGAATTTCCTATTAATAATGAATAACTCCTTATTCGTGTTATAAATCATTCTAGTAGCAAAAAAAAAAGTTAGTCACACCATATGAAATAATTAATTGAAGTTTCTGACAAGTTGATACAATTGCTTATAATGAAACATTGTAAACCTAGGTACATTGATTTTCATCGCAATCAAGAAGCAAATATATCCACAATTTGAATTTAGTTTTTCATTTACTTTCAGCTCATTAAATGTCATAACCCTTTAAGCTTTGAAAAAAATATTTTTTTTTAATGAAGAGATTCATAAATTTCTATGATAATTAGTTTCTTTTTTATCTTACTAAGATAATCAAGTATCACATTTGTTTCTTACGTTTTCTATAAATGGATCAGTTCCTAATTCAAGTTATTAATTATTTTTGCAGCATCCAAAAATAATAAAATTTTGCCAAGTGCAAAGTTTAACAAAAAAGTTAATTAAGCACATTATTAAAATCAATTAATTATAGTTCCTGACAAATTGATGAAACTGTTTATAACTCATAATTTGACGATTTAGGATGAAATATTATATTTTCTTAGTAATAAGAAACTTAAATGTCATTAAAATGATCTCCAAAAATTTTAATTTATTTTTTTAATTTGCTTTTGAGTCATCTAGAGTTTCTTAATCACTATGAAAACTAGTTAAAAGAAGAAATATTTTTTTTTAGGAAATTGAATTCACTCTTATATTTTTATGATAATTAGCTATCTTTCTTTTATTTTCATTATACAGTTAATTAAACAACATGTTTGTTCCTTATGTTTTCTTCCTATATGGGTTATTAACGTTATTAATTATTCTTGCAGCATCTTCAAATAATTATCAAAATTTTATCAGATGCAAAGTTCAGCAAAATTGTTTATAACTCACACTATCACAAATAATTAATTATCCTTTCCGGCAAATTCATATGAAAAATTGCAACAGCAATTAAAATGTCACGAAATATTTTATCAATTAGCTCACATCATTATACATATAACATTTCTTATTATATTTATGACACTAATTATTTCACTATATTAATACTTCAGAATACAAAAAGCATATTAGGTACTAAAATTGTTAAATGCCCCAAATATTGATCTATGAAATCTTGAAACTTTATTAAACGATTAAGTAGATATGCTACTGTAACTTTAGATAATTATGTATTGTAATTTACAACGGATAATCAAGTATAATCTTCTGTAATAGTGATGCTGATGAATGAAAAGTTAATTCTTTATATTGTTAGATCATTCTTATACAACGATTAATTCAAATTTTAATCAACAAACTCGAGGAGATAAAATGAAAGATTTTAACTGCCAAAACTCTACAAGTTTTCCTGGATTACAAAGATTAACTTAACTAAGCTACATTTATTTAGAACAAAAAGTAATTAAATGAACTGATTAAACTGATTATTTCGTTGAATTGTAAAAAAAAAAAAAAAAAAAAAAAAAAAAAAAAAAAAAAAAAAAAAAACGTTTGGACAAAAAGTTTTAAAAACAAGAAAGTGTAGAGACTACGGTAAACACCATTGATGTAGATTCAAAAAAACTTTCTTAAGTAAATTTATTGATTTCAATGTAAACAAAAATGCATATACTTATGAAAACATAGTATTTATTACACATTTATTTGGATAAATTCATAGCTTATTATAACATATGTAGTATTGAATAATGATAAGATATTACTTTTGATTCATTACTATAGCGTTAGAAATTTCTCGGGAAAAATGGTTAAATAGCAATTTATTAAATAGTTATTTTGCCATATTCAAACAAAACAGTTAAATAACCATAAATAAGAGGTTAATCAAACTGTTAACTGTGAGGAAACACAACTTATTAACTGTTTTCACCTATTACGATTAAACAACCAGAATTTTACCACACCAAGTAAGATCACCTAATAAAGACACTTAGCTCCTTTCAACTGCGTACATATTATAGCCGAGAGGACTAATCTGGCTGTCTCATGACCTGGAACTGGGGTTCGAGTCACAGCGTTGACACCACAATATTTTCTCTATTATTTTCAATGCATGAAGAGTTTCCTGCATGAAGAGTGTCCTGCATGAAGAGTGTCCGCCTGATAAAATGCATGAAGAGTGTCCTGCACTCCCCAATTTATGTCCTGCACTCTCCGATGCCCATTACCTAACGAAAAGCTTAGCTCCTATGTCCAGCTAATTTCGTTTTTATGGTTTTGAAACTATGTTAGTTGTAAATGGTTTAAAAACCGTTAAAGTAAAACATGTTTTTTACTGTAAACTTTACAGTTAACCAGATTTACAGACTGCTCCCGGTTATTTTACCGTAATTTTAGAATGAAAATTCTAGCAGTGTACAAGCTATTAGAAAAAATCTTGAACAGTTTAAGTGGTGGTAGCGGTGAAGCAATTTGCTGTTGTAGAAATACAAATTGTTGAGAAATTTTGCAATTTAAAAAGCGTTACGGTTTTGCAAAGCGTTATGGTTTTCCAAAACTCGAATACTATTTGAACTTCACACCGCACGCGCAAGAATTTTTCTAAGAATCGCAATATCACAATGGGGTAGTAAAAATAAGGTAAGTAACGCTTTATAAACACTTAGCAAAATCTCGGTAATATAACAGTGATAACACATACAAGTTTTTTTATAACCGAATATTTATATTATATATATTATAGAACGTACAAGCATTGAAAACTAAATATTACTATAACAATAGTATCCAACAGTATTTTAATGCAATTCGATTTGATAGATCCAAAAGTGACTAGATAAATTGGTTTCTTCTGTGCTTGTTTGTTTGTTGTTTTTGTTTGTTTTTTGTTGTTTTTTTTTGTATTGAATAAATAAATACGTTTCATACATAGTAGAAAAATATGGTAAGCATATTTTCACGCTTAATATGATGCATATAATAATAGAAAATATAGCGTTTTTCGATAGGTAAATTTACCACTACAGCCCTAAATAGTATATCGAGTTTTAAAAAGACTTACCTTGGAACATTTAAAATATACCCTATAGTATTCTCTTATATACATGTATAATTTCAAATTGTGTTCGAAGATTTAGAATTTGAATAAAACTAACATTACAGGCCCATCCCATCAGAAACCTTGAATTTACCAACATGGTAAATTACTAACATCATGAATTGTTATGTAATTTAACCACATATCTTTACATACCTCCATATAACACTAACTCTTCTTTTCAATCAAATACTCTATTAAACACTAATAATAATAATAGTGGTAGATAGTTTCTAAGGCATTACCATTTCCCCCTAAAGCAACTGATAAAATTAACTACACAAAAAGAAAGTGACCAGACACCAAATATCCATAATAAAACGATTACATCATCCTTGATGATAAGAACCTTATAAACTTTTTTTTTGGCGTAGAATGTAGCCAGCCAAGTTGTTACCGTTATTATTGTAACTCAAATTGGCATGGAATTAAAGAGTATCCTTGTTTTTTGATGACTCTCCTAACAAAAACAAAGCACAGCCAAACGAAAAAACAAGTTTATGATGGCGAGAGGTTGTTACTGTTTGAATTTAGTTTTCATCGCCATTAAATTATCATAAATGTGGTTTGAAAATCTTGGAAATGTACTACGTAAAGTATTTGGTGAAAAAGAACGTTGATGGCAGAATTGCCAATTTGTCACTACAATGCCATCAATGAAAAATATTTCTAAAGGAAACTTTCTGAGAGCTATAAATTTTAATGGCTTGGGGTTTCGTTTTTCTAGACATTACTAACGTTAATTTATTGCAGCATTTTGACTTTAAAATTTAAAGCGAATAAAAATGTAAACGATTTTAAAATGCAAATTATATTTAAAATATAGCTTTCTTTGACAATTGCTCACATAATATGTTTAATCGTTTAGTAGACTCTTAAAAAAACATGATTAGCACTTTGGGAGACTTAATGAAATATGCTTATCATCATATTAGAACACTGAACATATACAATGAGGTTATCACTTTAGAAGGCTGTTCGTATAATGTGCTTATATAGTTGTTAGGTTATATATGCGACTGTTATGTTAGGTTATATTTGGTTATATTGGTTTATATTTAGTGAATTTGGAATATTATATTCAAAAAGTAAATGCTTATTTTATTAAAAGATAATTTTCATAAGAAGGTTATCCTTAAGGTTATCTCTTTTTGTGGCATGCACACTTTTTCATTTGTAGACTTTAATCTTCATAAAATTTCTACTCATTTTAAAATGTAACTTAAAAAAACCTAGTGTAAAATTTTTTTGAAATTTAACTCTTTAATTAATTTAAACTCTTCTTTTATGCAAATAAAGAGCATAAGTTTAGTTTGTATATATCAACCTTAATACTTAGCAAATTATACTAGTAAACATACATTTCAAAAAGTAGCAAATCATAATAAAAATTTAAAACGATATTGTACAGGGTTGCCAAGTTCGCTTAAATATGAATCATTTGAAATGTAAGTTACAGTTGTAAAAAAGATTGATTGAATAATCAAAGAGATAATAAATAAAAAAAAAGGAATTCAGTTTCTACCACTTTTTACATTTTTAGTCACATTAAGGCTCCTATACTATCCTATATATCAAAGAAAGCCATATTATTTTAGGGGCTCTAAGTCACATTAAGCATCCCTGTATTATAGAGATGACTAAGCTGACGTCACTTCATTTACCTGTTTACTAAAAATCCCTCAATGATCAATAAGTTACAAATGCAACCAATAGGTATACGTTTCTATTGGAATAAAAATACGAATCGACCAATAGGAAGAGTGCAAGCAACTAGTTGCCATTCAGAATTACAAAATTGCAACAATTAATTGCTTTATTCCACTCAATGATATAGTTCAGCCTCTGGCTTGGACATATCTATCGTATGAAACGACATTTATCTATACTGAACATTCAAAATATGAAGATAACATAAGCAGTTTATAATAATTTAATTAACTTGACTAATTTAATTAAAACAGGAATGGTTCATCACTCAATGGATTGTTTATTGATAGTTCACGAACGTCAATTCTAAATTCGATAAGACATCGGTGTTCTTGTCAACAGTGTTGATTGATTTCTTAAAAGAATTCACTTAAGCGATCGTTGACTCACTGAATTTGCATTTAGTGATCATTCTTTCTCTTTAATGTGAAGAATGTTGCGTAAAAACTAAGAAAACGATCATTTAAAAAAAAAAAAAAAAACAGAACTTCGTGAAAAATTGAAAATTTTAGCTCCCTCACTCTTTTTCTTATTTTGAAAATATATGTTACTAATAAATTAGGAATTTAAAAAAAGTACAATGAGGGAATTAAAAAAAAGGAGCACCTTTACAACCTTTGATTTAGTGAACTAAAGTGCTATCTTAATGGTTTGAGTATTTAACCTTATTTGTGCAGACGATACTAATTTAACGATTAAACGAATTCGATTAAATTAAGAAATCAGACACAAATATTAACTTTCTATGAATAAACATGCTTTTTTTCAATGGATTTAGAATTTTTATTTTTTTATTTTTGCCTTAAAATATAGAAGGCAGCCGAAATCTGGAAAATATGTCAGTTAAAAAGGCAACTCTTCTTAAATTTTATTACTCAGAAACTATTAGATCGATTCTGTTCAAATTTTGGATTTTGATAATGAGGTAAAATTTTGTCTGCCTTACGATTCAGCATTTCATTTCAAACACTTTATTTAGTAGATTAAATATTATAAAAAAAATAAGAAAGTATAAAAATTGTTTATTTGCATATAGTCACCTTTTGATAAACGAATTTTCTAAGTTTTTAATTTACTAAAAGAAATAATTAATTTACCAAAAGAAATTTAATATTAAGAAATGGTGAGCTAGCCATTTCCATGTCCATTTTGGCTAACTTTATATAATAAACATAATATATTACTTATAGCTGAATTTATAATAATATCTCACCAATAAGCAATTTCAAATATTCACCAGAAGGTAATTTTAATAAAATAATTCTCTAATAAACAACATATAAAAATAACAATTCACTAATCAATGCTTTTATAATAACAGTAATAATTCCGAAATATATAACTTAAAACGTAAATGATAGTTTACTGATAATAAATAATTTGTTTTGTCATTCTGTATTGTTCATTGATAACTTTAAGATATCATTAATAGTTTAACGGATCATTAAAACATAAATACATATTTATTTATTTATTTATTTATATTTATTTATATATTTATATATTTATTTATATATTTATATATTTATTTATATATTTATATATATATTTATATATTTATATATTTATATATTTATTTATTTACATATTTATTTACATATTTATTTATATATTTACCTATCTATATATTTATCTATCTATATATTTATCTATCTATCTATCTATCTATCTATCCATCTATCTATTTATTTATTTATTTAATTAATTAATTTCAGGTGGTAGTCTAAGATCTAGATCGATGTCATCGATTGCAATGGATCTTTTTGAGCAGCATCAAGCAACGCACATTCTTCAGGTAATAACAGAGTTCTTTGACATAAATTCTTCTTCAATTTTCAACAACAAAATTTTGAAAATGTGTTTTTAAAAATAAGTTATTCCAAGCATTGTAAAAAAAATACGTAAAAATTTACCCTATAGGTTAAATACAAATATTAAATAATAAATTTTAAAGCTAAATATTGAAATAGTAGAGCCGGGTTGGCGGGTTGGTAGGGTACTGGACTCACGTTCGTGAGAACGGCAATTCAAATCCAGCCGGCCGAAGACTCCCCGTGCAGTAAATGGTGACTGGTGCACATTAAATTTGTCTGATCATGAAGTCCTCCATGTTCCCATAACAAATCACACCTCTGAGGCTACTGGATAAGAGATTGATCGTTCTCTGGTTTAGGTCAAAATTACGATTTGTGGATGAACGAATGGATGCATGAATGGGTCCGCCCTATAAATGGGCTGTGACGTATGGGTGTGACGGAAGCTGAATTCTGGGCCATAAATTGCGCCATTAGAAAAAGAGAACAATCGCACCCCAGTACCTTAATGGCCTACAACAAAAACAATATTGAAATAGTAGTTGAAAATAAAAATAAATTTTTATTATTAAAGTTACAATGAGAAAAATGTGCGATATGTTTTTATATACAAAATGACGAAAAAGCAGATGTTTTCGAATTGGAATCACTGACAAAAAGTTCTCCGAGATGTGATTCGAACCCGGTTCACTTCAATAGAAGGCGAACGCTCTATCCCCTGAGCCACCACGGATCTTATTATATTTATTTTAATTTTTTTAATATATATATTTTGAAAAATAAACAAAAAAATTTAAAATAAAATAAAAAAAACCACGTGCCTCCTTAAAAAAGTTCTTTCACTCTGCGCCTATTCAATCAATTAACTAGATTAACTCAAACAGAAAACTTCTAGCTTTCATGTTCTCTAAATGTAACCTTCTCTTAGATGTTGTACTGTCAAGTACGCATCTTATATCGAGAAAATACTCGCATAAACACGCACAATGGTTATGTTTAAAACTCTAATCCTTCTGGTTAATGATAAGGTGGTATTTTTTGCTTTACTAGACTGGCCGATGTAACTTCTTTGTGCATTCAAAGATCAATCTTAACAAATCGCTAAGCAATTTCTCTAACCTTCTCTAATGTAACCTAATGTTCTCTAAATGTAACCTTCTCTTAGATGTTGTACTGTCAAGTACGCATCTTATATCGAGAAAATACTCGCATAAACACGCACAATGGTTATGTTTAAAACCCTAATCCTACTGGTTAATGATAAAGTGGTATTTTTTGCTTTACTAGACTGGCCGATGTAACTTCTTTGTGCATTCAAAGATCAATCTTAACAAATCGCTAAGCAATTTTCAGAAATTCCTGATATGTCTATGATATACGATATGCGTATAAGAGCTTAGAACTGGATTCCTATTACGTCTATGATATACGATATATCTATAAGAGCCTGAAACACGATTTCTGATACGTCTATGATATACGTATAAGAGCCTAGAACTCGATTCCTGATACGTCTATGATATACGTATAAGAGCCTAGAACTCGATTCCTGATACGTCTATGATATACGTATAAGAGCCTAGAACTCGATTCCTGATACGTCTATGATATACGTATAAAAGCCTAGAACTCGATTCCTATGTACGTATACGATGAATGATATTCGCGTACGAAACGCGATACCTGATGCATATATGATAAATGTTAATCATATGTAATCCTAAAACACTATTCATGATGCGCCAATGACATAACTCACTGATATTCGTCGTTCTAAAAGCTTGAGATGCTAAAAAAATAATTTTAATGTCTTCTTTGACGGACTGCAAGTTTAAAAAATATCTCAAAATTCAATTTTATGGTGTTCCTTCTTAAAATATTTTAGATGAAGATTTTAAAATATTTTATGGAATACCCAATATATTGCAATAAACTCGATCGAGAAAGCTTACAGTAAGCTTACATTCGCCATATACAACTTCCACGTAATTGTTAAGCGGTCAAGTACGTATCGTGTACCTGGAATATTCCCGCCTAAACACGTACAACGGTCACGTTTAGACTCTAATCCTTCCGTTTAATGAAAAAAAAGTATTTTTTGCTTCACTAGACTGGGCAAAGTACCTTCTCTGTGGATTCAAAGATCAGTTTTAACAACTCGTAAAGCATTAGCAGATAATGTTTTGCAAAACCTGATAATTCATTTTACTGGCGGAGGAATACAATCTGATGCATCCTTCTTAAGATTATTTGCATGGATCATTATCTTAGCAACAACTGTTAAAACGATTGTAGCTTTTTTCACTTTCACAATGTAAGCTTCATTAGGTAACTGTTGGAGGACAACAGTTTTTCACAAGCTTCATTTGCTTCATTTGGAATCATGGCTTCATGGGAAATATGCTTCATTTGGGCTGAGAGGAAACAGTTCTTCTGTCACAAACGCTATTTTACTTGGGTTTCTTCAATTCGTTAAACCTAAACCATCTCTAAAACCATTATATTTAGAATTATTATCAAATTCCATTTTACGTTTTTTTGTCCACATTTTTTTCATGCATTTTATCTCCTGAAAATTTTAACTGGAAAAATATTTGAGAATGCGCCTGATAAATTTCAGAGAGTTGCCTTAAAAGTTTATAGGATTGTTACTAGAAAAAGAAAATACCTTTAAAATAATAGCATGTTTTGAAACGCGAATATTTACCAGCACTCTCCTGATAATAAACGTTTTCAAATTAATTTTAATATAATTATTAATAATACTTTTAAAAAAATTTAGGAATGTTCATGGTAAACAGCACCCTTAAACCAGTTTTGAAATATTTATAGTATATAAAAAAAATTCTTTACAAATTCCCCAAATAAAAAATAGTTTTAAAATAATTTTAATTTGACTGTGTTAAAAACACCAGGAATATTCCTGATAAGAAATATATTTGAAATATAGAACAAAATAATAAATTTATTCCTGATGGAAAAAAAAAGATTCATTAAAATAATTTGCTCAGTAAAAGAATCGAAATAAGGTAATCCTGGAGCAAGAACATCAACATTCGTTATTTACAAATGTGCAGAAAATTGTTAAACTAATAATTTCTAACACTAAGCGTTTATTCGTAAAATTATGTTACAAATTATCCATTTATCATTTTTCAAATTTAAGTTTTTATATGTATTATTTTACGAATTTAGCTTTTTATATGTATTATTTTACGAATTTAGCTTTTTATATGTATTATTTTACGAATTTAGCTTTTTATATGTATTATTTTACGAATTTAGCTTTTTATATGTATTATTTTACGAATTTAGCTTTTTATATGTATTATTTTACGAATTTAGCTTTTTATATGTATTATTTTACGAATTTAGCTTTTTATATGTATTATTTTACGAATTTAGCTTTTTATATGTATTATTTTACGAATTTAGCTTTTTATATGTATTATTTTACGAATTTAGCTTTTTATATGTATTATTTTACGAATTTAGCTTTTTATATGTATTATTTTACGAATTTAGCTTTTTATATGTATTATTTTACGAATTTAGCTTTTTATATGTATTATTTTACGAATTTAGCTTTTTATATGTATTATTTTATATGTATTATTTTATATGTATTATTTTAGATTACAAATTAATTAGATACTTATTATTCAATAATATTCTTATTCTCTTCTTTCTTTTCAGTCATTGGACGGTTTTGCTTTTGCCCTTGGTGCAGATGGACGGTTTCTGTATGTGTCAGAAACAGTCTCTATTTATTTAGGTCTTTCACAGGTAAAAAAAATAGTTTGTTTATCATCTTCAAATACTTTGATCTGATCTCTCATTCTATTTGCATGATTCATTCAAATCCTATTAACTACTTGCATTTAACTATTGCATACGTAACTAAAAATATTATTAAACTTTCAAATTTACATGAAACCAAATACGGATATCTTTATGGACAACAGTTTGGTTTAATCAAAT
Organism: Parasteatoda lunata; assembly: GCA_949128135.1. Lineage (NCBI taxonomy): Eukaryota > Metazoa > Arthropoda > Arachnida > Araneae > Theridiidae > Parasteatoda > Parasteatoda lunata. The sequence goes on from OX421977.1 coordinate 82,685,614, forward strand.
AACAGAAAATTCCAAAAGATCTACGCTATATCATAATTAGTATTAACACTCATTCAGCTGTTCCAGTTTTTTTCAAATTTATCATCAAAAAAATTAGTTTTTTCTCGATATTTTTTATTTAAAATGTAATTCAAGTTTTTTCATGGAAAATATCTTTTGATTTTTTTTTCTTTCATAAATTAGATAAAATTTAAAATAAAGATTTTCTTTAAAACCACATATTCAATCAAATACGAACCCTTAAATTTTTTAAAATACGTATTTAATATACGTAATTTTTTATATCGATTAAACTATTTAAGGAGAGATTTTGGAACAAATTTTTCTAATTTTATTGAGACATACATTGATTATTTATTCACAACTTGCAATCTTGATAGATATTGAAAATATGAATGGTTAACCAAAAATAGTTGAAAAATTGGGTAACTATTTAAAAAAAAAAACTCATATCAAGTTGATGAAAACAATGTCTAGTTACAAGGCAATTTTAAACTTATACGTTTTCGCTGATTTTTAAAAAATTTACACATAAATTAATACTTTCAAACAATTACACATATATTAGTACTTTCAAACAATCACACATATATTAGTACTTTCAAACGCTACTTTCAAACAATTACACATATATTAGTACTTTCAAACGCTACTTTCAAACAATTACACATATATTAGTACTTTCAAACGCTACTTTCAAACAATTACACATATATTAGTACTTTCAAACGCTACTTTCAAACAATTACACATATATTAGTACTTTCAAACGCTACTTTCAAACAATTACACATATATTAGTACTTTCAAACGCACACGAAGTCTTCTTTAAGTATAACAGACACAATAAGTGTAACTTTCAACACAATAAGCGTAACTCCAGTAATAAACTATAAATTTTAAACAACTCTTAAAAATACAAATTGCGTTGTAACAGTTATTTTCAAGAAGTATTTTGTATTTGCTTTGTATTTCATAATACAACGTTACGTTTCTGTAAAGTTAACGTTATTTACATTATTTACAAATAGGTCGAAATGACAGGAAGTAGTGTTTTCGATTACATCCATCAACAGGACCAATCAGAATTAGCAGATCTAATAGGAATCAACATGTGCCCGTCCCCGTCTGCAACATCACCTCCAGCCTCTGTAGCTTCGGATGACGGTTCGTCTTCGAACCCGGGACCATCTACACCCACTGGGTTCGATAGACCCCGTAAGTATCCATCTTTTTATCGCTAATTTTCACTTTAAAATGTGCCCGTGTTTGAATTATCATAGAATAGCTCGGGCACCTACATAAATATAGTTAATATTCTTAGAATCTAGTCAACTATATCAGCAAGAAAACTTAGCTAACGTCCAAGTTTTTAACATAAAGTTTTGCAAGTTTTTTAACATAAAGTTAATTTATAAAATAATTAGCTTACAGATCTTTAACTTGAGGAAACTTTAAAATAACACGATTTCGAAGTTCATCTAATAATAAGTCTAAAATGTGCTCTATAAACATCCGTAATAATCTATTTCAGTTGGATGCTTTTTCTATTAGTTAGTGTTTTGTTTCTGCTCTTGGTTATATTACACTGGGAAATATTTTTTTAATTTGCATGAGAATTTTTAACAGATCTTGGATACTTTATCTCAAATTTCAAATCTGCAACCAGTTTCTTTCTCCAAGCTACAGTTTTTTTTTACAATTTTTCGAAATTTCCCATGCTTAGAAATATCATCGTGCTAGATCACGATACTATGACGAACATATATGTAATATCGTATACTATCACGATCTAGGTTCGCTTCCCTACTATGACCTATTCAGAAGTACACGAAAAGCAATTTATAATATGAAAGTGTTTCTAGATGCATACGACGACATTCCGGGTATGGGCTCCTACGCAATTTTAATCCTGATGATGTGTCCTAACTTCCTTAGAAGTGTTTCTAGGTGCATACGACGACATTCCGGGTATGGACTCCTACGCAATTTTAATCCTGATGATGTGTCCTAACTTCCTTAGAAGTGTTCCTAGATGAGTCAACGACATTCCGGGCATGGGCTCCTACGCAATTTTAATCCTGATGATGTGTCCTAACTTCCTTAGAAGTGTTCCTAGATGAGTCAACGACATTCCGGGTATGGGCTCCTACGCAATTTTAATCCTGATGATGTGTCCTAACTTCCTTAGAAGTGTTTCTAGATGCATACGACGACATTCCGGGTATGGACTCGTACGCAATTTTAATCCTGATGATGTGTCCTAACTTCCTTAGAAGTGTTCCTAGATGAGTCAACGACATTCCGGGTATGGGCTCTTACGCAATTTTAATCCTGATGATGTGTCCTAACTTCCTTAGAAGTGTTCCTAGATGAGTCAACGACATTCCGGGTATGGGTTCCTACGCAATTTTAATCCTGATGATGTGTCCTAACTTCCCTAGAAGTGTTCCTAGATGAGTCAACGCCATTCCGGGTATGGGCTCTTACGCAATTTTAATCCTGAATATGTGTCCTAACTTCCTTAGAAGTGTTCCTATATGAGTCAACGACATTCCGGGTATGGGCTCTTACGCTACGCAATTTTAATCCTGACGATGTGTCCTAACTTCCTTAGAAGATGTGTCCTAAATTCTCCAGAAGTGTTCCTTACCGTGACATTCTGGGTATGGGCTCCTACGCAGTTTTAATCCTGATGATGTGTCCTAAATTCCCTAGAAGTGTTTCTAGATGCGTACAACGACATTCCGGGTATGGGCTCCTACGCAATTTTAATACCAATGATGAGTCCTAACTTCCCTTTGTCGCAACATTAACGAAACCCCTTGTCATTTATAGTATTTTTAAACTTGTATATTTGAACAAAAAATACACTGAACGGATTATTTAAAAAAATAATCCGTAGCTTTAGAAGAAAAACTAATTTCAGATTTGAAATCCCCACACCCGAATTAGGCAAGGTCAAGTATTTCTATAAATGAAACAAAAGAAATTGTTCACCAGTGTCATCATTAAGTTACTTTGAAGAAACAGATCTGTATGTACAAAACATTGTAAAGGAAATCAAGTTTTTTTTAACTTAAACTTAAGACTGATTGTATCAGTACTAATTTAAATTATATTAAATCTGAACAAAAAGCTTAAGGTGTATTAGCAATTTGTTTTCACATACTTTTATTTGTTTACCAACAGCTCCAACGATGACAATAAGAAGCGAAAGCACAGGTCAAAGTCTACAGAGATCTTTCTGCATAAGAATGAAATCTACATTGACCAAACGAGGTTGCCATTTTAAATCCTCTGGCTACAGAGTAAGATATTCACACTTACTTCTAATTCTGTTTTATGTTCATTGAAAATGAACTATTAACATTACTCTAAATTAGATATTTTAATAAGTAATTGTGCATTATCCTTGTGAATGTGACAGTTATATCAATTTTCGTATCATTTTCAGTTAATTATAAGATAACCAGTATTAATTTTCATATCATTTTTAAATACATTATCAATTTTCATATAATTTCTGGTTAATGATAAGGTGACTAGTATAAATTTTCATATCATTTTATATTAAGTTATCAATTTTCATATCATATTTGATTAATGGTAAGGAGACCAGACGTCCTTAAATTTTTATAACGATCCTCGAATTTCAGTTGTTATTCTCAAAATTTTCAAATACTTTGAGGATAAAAAAAAAAAAAAACGTCCTCAAAATTTAACATATCTTACCAAATATCCTCGAATTTATCCGAAAACTTTTAATCTTTTTATCAACAGTGAAATATCAACAAAAAAAATCAGAGAAAAAGGCTTGTTTTTTAAGCCAGATATTTTTGTATTTCAGAATATACAAACGAAAAACAAAATATCATCATGTCAAAAAAAAAAAAAAAAAAAAAAAAAAAAATCCATACTCGTGTGAAAATAATTTCAATAATTATACATTCACTCATTTTACATGATTTATATAAATGCGGAATAACACAAAATATTTCAAAACTGCTTATTAATGAAATAAAGATTGATGAAGATGGTTTTGAATCTGGTATTAATTACAGATTAAAAATTTTAAAAACTCTTTGTTGCTGACATAAGTTAATATTTTTCACAAATATATGGGTGTCCTCGAATAGTGTGATTATGATTTGACTCTAAATCTGATTTGTTCTAAAATCATGGTTTAGAAACCTGGTCACCTTACTTAATGCGGCTGCTTAATTATGAATAATTTTTTATGAACTGTAATTATATCATTTTAATGACACAATAAATTGCAATAATAAAATTACAATTCATGAAAAGTTATTTCCTTTTTTTATATTTTTCCTTAAAACATAATACGTTTATTTTATTTTCAAAAAAGTTTTGAAATTAGGTGCTCTTTACGAGGTAATGACAATCGAATACTTATTACTTTTCAAATTGTAATTCATCACATGTTTTACTTTTTTAATGAAATTTAAACTGTTTTACTAAGTTGTGTTTAAACTTTTATTGTTTTTATTGAGTTTCCTATAATTTTTAATATAATGTGCTGTTTTGTTACTTAAAAAGTAATAAGAAACATTTTAACGATAATGTACTTATATGTAGATCAATTTATCAAATTTTAAGAACAGATGATGCGCTCATGGTCTTTAAATATAAGGAAACAGCAGTGACATTGACCAATTTCTGATTAAAACTGAATTTATTGTAAACTTGGTATGCTAATTCCTAAATTTTATTTTTAAAAAAAAGATCCTATAAAATTATACATTTTAAAAAGATGTTATTTTAAAAACATTTCTTAATATTGAATTTAAAAGGTTACCCTATTTCTTAGAAACAATTTATTGTCCAAAATAATTTGGCACAACTATAAAATGTTGAATATAGAGGCTGCATGGCCTGCCTTTGTTTATTAAGAAAAATGCATTTTATATTAAAATATGAACTTTAGAGCGATTGGTAATGAAGACAGTATTACAAGCTAAATCTATGCTGCTGCCATCTATCATTTAAATTTATTACTTATACATATAGGACGGAACTTCTTATGAAACTTTCAAAAGCAAGCGGTGCTGCCATCTGTTATTATTAATTAAAAGCACTGAAGAAATTATCACTTAAACAGGAAAACATTGTTTATTCCGTGAAATAGATTAAATGTGAAACTTTTATTTTCATATATTGTTTCAATTAACAACAAATTTTTGCTTTTTTAATGACTATTTATGTAGAAAGTTAATATTTTATTTTTAAATTATTTTTATTTAAACCTAATTGCATAACGAATTGGCTTAATTTCCTTAGCGTATTTCTTATTTATTTATTTAATATTTTCAGGTTGTACTAGTTTTATCACATCTTAGGCCTCAATATAATTTTTCCTCGTCTTCGAGGAAACAGGCACCTACAGTCATGGGACTTGTGGGTTTAGCCATAGCCCTTCCTCCTCCTTCAGTCAACGAGCTACGGCTAGAACCCGACATGTTTGTAACAAGGCTGACATTTGATTTCCGGATATCTCACTGTGAGCCAAGGTAAAACTACATACTATATTCAAACATTTCTAACTATTATATGGAAACATTCCTTTGCAAAATTAACAAGTTTACTAGCAGGCAATAAAACTCAGGCCAATATTCAAAAATCTTAGACTAATAAATGCTAGAAAAAACATTGTCTGCTAATATTTTTCCTAGATAGGTCTTAACACAATTTTCCAATTCACCCGATATTTTGCAATATATACTCAGCCCAAATTGAGCCAATATTTTATTTTATAACAGTCGTTTAACTGTTTGAGTCTACTACTACTTATTTTCAGCTGCGTAGCCTTGTAATTTTGAACCCAATCCAGAAGACAAGGGAATTTCTGGATCAAGTATTGGGAGAAATTTGCCTCCGTGGAAGACTTTTTGATGAAACTAACCCGCATTTGCGTTACATGGAGAGGTAAACCACGAAAGCCTCCCACGGTTAGCCTGATGGCAAGTAGATTCTAGCCCATGATCCGTCTACCACTGATTATATATTGCGTCAGAACTGTGGTCGGTGTGAAGCAGGTGCGAAATTTGTATCAACCAGACATCGCTGGGATTCGAACCCGGTTCACCTCATTGAGAAGTTAACGCTTTTTCCTCTGATCCAACACGGCTCTTGTACCGATATTAATTCTTTTTTCCAATTCTACTAAACTATTTTCAGCAACTATTCAGCCATGATATAGCCTATATTTAAATGCCTAATCAAAGCTAAGCCCGTTGGGGGTTATCCCAAATGTCGATACCTCTGTTTGTAGACTCTGTTCCTGCAGACTTTGGTTGAGCCAGTTATTCATCCTACTAGTGTTAAGATTAAATTGCTTCTTTACAACTGCAGTAACGATTGTTGCTTTTAATTGAAGTAATGAGTTGCTTTTAACTAAAAAAAACTAAAGTAAACTTTTATTAAAAATATGCTTGAATGTATTTGATTTTAATGTGAGTTCTGCTTCTACGTTTGATTCTTTCTCGTTTTACGTCGGAGTCGGACATGAGCATTTATTGCATAACATTAATACACATAACTTTCATGTGCTAAGTCAGCTAATTTAAAACTTTAAATATCCTTTCTTTTTCTGCACTTTTGATTAGTACGATACAGCTTCATTGACCACCAAAATTATCAGAAAACCACAAGACAAATTTACCCGAATCCTAGAAGCAATGCATTTTTTCCAGCATATAGATAAAAACTGAAAAAGACCAAGCATACATATGTATTAATGTTAAATTATGCATAGATACTTATGCTTCGTCTTTTCCAACCAAAAAACGAAAAAAAAAATAAAACTAACAAAATATCGAACAAAAATTTGCTGAGTCTAATATCTGATTGCATGATTTATACCATACGTGTTGATTACCATACCGTACGTGTATGTGTAGATACCTTACGTGTAGATTACCATACCGTACGTGTATATGTAGATACCATACGTGTAGATTACTATACCATACGTGAAGATTACCAAACCATACGAGTAAATTACCAGACCATGCATGTAGATTACCATGCCATACTTTTATGTGCAGATACGCTATGTGTAGATTACCATACCATACGTGTAGATTACCATTTATACCCAGCGATAATTTTTTGTTTTATTATCCTAATAGGGTATCCGAACTCTTGGACTACACGGCCGAAGAAATAACCGGAACAAGTATGTACACACTGTGCCACGCACAAGATATCGAAAAACTGCGAAAGTGCCATATAGATTGTAAGTACTATTTCGTATTACAAAAAAGAAAAAACTAATTGCGTGCATGTAGCTCATTTCTATTCTATTACTCATATGTACAAAAATAAGAAAAGCTTTGAATACTATAGTAATAAGCATCACGTTTTCCAAAGGTGACATTATTACTTCAAACGCTTCCTTGATATTATTTCCAGATAGGCACTTTACAAGTTTTCAGAATTTCCATAGATAACAGTACAAAAATAACTTATTGAATGCTGGGTAATTGAAGTGTCCTTTTCTTTTATCAAACACGCTCTTTTGAATGATTTTAAAATGTGGCTTATGATTATATTGCCCCAATCTTTGCATGCATACTATAAATTAATAATTTTCATTTAAAATGTTATGTTGTACCATGTTTCCTTTTAAGTTCAACTGCATTAAAATCAAGGGTAAGATTTAAATAACGAGGAAATATGGATCTCAAATGAGGTTGCCAATATTATGGGTTTACACGGTCTAATATTTTTTTTTTATTTTTTTTATTTGTGTTGAGGTCGTAAAAAATATTTTTGTGTAATTTAACTGTTTTGCATTTAACGATTGGAAATTTATTATTCTCAGTATTTACAAATATTTTATCTATTCATCTATTGAGTTGGCAAAACTTTAATGATTTAAAATTTAAAATAATATCGACTTCCAACTAGATATCATATCTAGGATTTAAATTTTTTTTAAGAAAACATGCAATTAATGTCGATTAAAAATCGTTTTTGCAGTTGTTGCAAATGACAAATGAATTTAAAAAAACTTATATTAACAATGTCATTTTCATAATTTAATTAAGAATAACACTGGATAATTTTATTATTATTTTCTGTTGTAGAGAAATTTTTAATAAATTTTAGATACTTTCGTATCTAAGATCAAATCTGCAACCGGTTCTACAGTTTTTTGTCAAAATGTACAAGTATATAAACATTATATTTAACAAGGGGTCACGCAAACTTACAGGGGAGTTAGGACACATCATCAGAATTAAGACTGCGTAGAAATCCATGCCCGAAAAAGTTGTCATACGCCGCTAGGGTGCTTTGGTATTTTGAACTGTTTCGTCGGGTGCCTCTGAACAGTTCATAATAGAGAAGCACCCTTAGCCGCGTATGATGGCATTTCCGGTCATGAGTTCCTATCAAATTTTAATACTGATGATGTGCCTTAACTCCTTTAGTTCGGTTAATGAGTGTGTCACAACATTAACCGATCCCCTGTTATATATAACCTGTTTAAAATTGTACATTTCGACAAAAAAATATACTATAAATGCCATTTTAAAAAAAGGCTTCAGTAGCAAAACTAATTTCGGATTTTAAATCCCCAGCCACGAATCAAAGCAAGATCAACTATTCGTATAAATGTCACAAGCAATTTGTTATCCAGTGTAATTAATAGTAAAATTGCGAAAATTTCACAAATTCTTGCTTAAATAGTGCATATTTTAAGTAGTTTTTTTTTTCCCTCGCAGTGATCCAGAAAGGACAAGTAATGAGTGGTTACTATAGGTTAATGAATAAAAATGGTGGTTACACTTGGCTGCAGAGCTGTGCAACAATCATTTGCAACACCAAAAATGCCGAAGAAGAAACCATTATCTCTGTTAATTACGTCATCAGGTAAAATTTTTTTATTTCTCTAGGTTATTATTCAAAATTCAGACAATACTTCTTTCTATTTTCTCTCAGATTCCACAGTTCAATAGTTCTTTATCTTTAATCAAAAATTAAATCCGTTCCTTTTGAAAAAACTCAAACCTCAATTCTGTTTACTCTTTCTCAAAAAATTAAATCCATTCTTTTTGCAAAAAGTCAACTCTAAAGTCAAATCTTGCAAAAAGTCAAATCTTATGGAGTTTGAAAAACTATTAACTGAACTAATATGAAAAACTATTCATTCAGATGAATCAGTCCTATATGTTCAACCCATTTGTCATTTTTTAAGTTGTTTGGGCTAATGCTTTTGGAATGTGGGTCCCATTTTATTGTACCCACCATTGATGGATACACTTATAGAAATATCTAAGCTGACGTCACATCACTAACCTGTCCTCTGGAAATCCATCCATGATCAATAAGTTAGATAGCAACCAATAAAAATACGTTTCTTTTCGGATGGAAATACGCATCGCCCAATAGGAACAGTGCAAACAACTAGTTGCCATTCACTACCACAAAATTACGACAGTTGATTGATTTATTTCACTCAAGAATGTAGTTCAGACTTGTGATAAACGAAATATTTCTCGTAGTAAAATGTTTTTCACTCCAATAGTTAATCCTTTAACCATCTACCTACTTTGACAAATGTGCACAAATATTTTTCCGTCAAACAATGTTGCTCCGAAAGAAACCAATATGTTTTGTTTTTTATATATATTTATATTTTTTTCAACAATTGAAGTGTTAAAATATATAAGTTTTTCAATTACACTTTTATTAGAGTTACTGTATATTCTTTTATTATTGAATATTTGCAAACGACATCATCGTGTAGCTAAATCGTAGCACTCAATTATGCTGCGATTCAAAAACCAATGAGGTTCGACATAGACGCGTGACGTCACTTACAGGTATCCAATTAAATCTGATCCGAAAATTGATTCAGCGTAGTAATAAACCAAGCGTAATTGCTATAAGGTTGTCCCACCAAGCCCAGCCACGTGAATACGCAAAACCACGTGATTTAAATCACGTGATTGGAAATAATCGCGAATTATACATCTCGAGTTGCAAGTGCCCAATTACTAACATATATTCCTTTTGTTTTCAGTCATGTAGAATATCCCCATTGCGTCATGGATTATTGCCAACTACCAGCATCACGTGACTTAAGAAATGAGGATCCCAGCAGTTCTGAGAGGGGTACAAGTCCAGACAAAGAGGGAGGCAGAGGTATTATACACTCCCAGTACGTAATGGCTGGAGTACACATCATCTAAAACCACTCACATCTTTAGTTTTAACTTTTTTATTTTGACCTGCTATTAATCCTGCTATTAACTGTAAAATGCTTTTATAACATATGCAGCGCACCAAAAGAATGGACGATCCTGAATAACTTTTGATCTAATGATCTTCATGGTTTAGGATTCATTCTTAATGGCTTGAGGGGGCTGACCTCGAATATGCTAATTAATTAGTGCAGACGATATTTTAAGTTTTGAAAGCAGACGCAAGAACGTACAAATATATTTTATTAAATATTTAATTTTTTTTATTTTATTTAATAAAACACGAAAAGAATTTATATTGTAAGATTTACAATTTTTTACGTTATTTTAAAGTATGTAATTTTATACGGTAAAATAAAAAATTTTAGCAAAATCGGTTGAATAGTTTCTGATAAATAGAATTTTAAATCTACAACTTCATTAACATTCAATTTTTCAGGAACTATTCAGCCGATTTCGCTCAAGTTTTTTTTTTTTTTTAGCCATGTAAAATTGCATGCTTTAAAACTAAGTAAAAAAATTTATACCTCAGAATTCAAAAATTTTTTTGACTATTATTTAATAAAATAATTAGTAAAGTGCATTTTTTGTATGGAATTATCTTCGGATAAACGAAATTTATAGTTGAGTGCAAAAACTTTTAAATTTGCTTAAAAAGTTTTCGAGATATGGCGAAATACGCAAAAAGTAAAAATAACATTAATGGGTCCAAACGTTGGATCGCTCTCCTGACCAAGTTATGGGGACTATATTTCTCAGATTGCGGCTACCCCCTATATTTTGGGAGTCATTGAAATTTGAATTCATCGAAAAACAAAGTATGTTTATTTAGAGAAAGAACGCTTTGATGTCTGATTTCGTAACTTAAAATATCGTCTGCACTAATTAATTAACATATTTGGGGTTACCCCTTTCGAATTATTAAGAATGAGTTCTAGAACGTCAAGATCAGATCATTAAAACCAAAATTATAATGAGTGGTCAATTTTTTTTTTTTTTTTTTTTTTTTTTTTTTTTTGCGCACTGTACGTTCTATCGCTTCTTAATAGATTTAAACAATTTAAATCTTATTATAGTTTGTTGGTGATTATTAAAAACCAAAATGAAACATGAAACGACGGTGAGGTGATATTTACATACCTAAAGATTTAATTACAAATTATTTCAAATACTCGATTCTGTTATCAAAACTATTTCAATACATTTTTATTAACTGAAAAATTAAATGGAAAAACATGCAATGTGACATTTAAAAAACACTCCATTTTTCAGGTTTTAAAAACTTATTAGAATCGACTGTAGTATCGAATAGATTCTTAATCTTCCTTTACACTCTAAAGCCATTACCAAATTCACTAAAATTAAAACAACGTTTTGTTCTTTCTTCAAGTTTGTAAACTTCGATTAAATAAAAACTTGGAATTTTTTTTTTTTTTTCATTGTCATTTAATAGCTTTCTACATTTTGCCATACCTTCCAAACAATACGGTTACAGGTCTTACATATATTTAAGGTATAAAATATTTAACTTGAAGGAATAATGGAAATTTAGTGGAAAAACAGGCGAAGGAAAGTTTTAAGTAAATTTGAGAAAATCAGTTTTAAAATGTATAGAAACATTCGAAATCTAATTAGAAAATATTTTTATCCCTTAAAATATGTCTTATTTAAAGATTCGATAGAATAAATTTATGTCCTATACATTTTTTAATCGTATTGTATAATACATTTATAGTAATAAATCACATAACATGTATATATTATAAGTAGGCTTAATGGTAAAGGCACTTAGCTATCCTTCGGCTGGGGCTCGATCCCCCATCTAACTTCAGATCAATATGTACCAGCCTTTTTAGGAAATATAGGTGATTGGTGTGCAATACTGAGCAGATTGCTATCACAATGCGGTTGGTCACGAAATTATGGTGCTGTAACATTCATGGATTTTCGGGCCTACTATAAATTTTTTCTGAAAATGTGTTAATGCCTTAATATTCTTAAACTTGGAAAATTTAGAGATTTCAGTCCACTTAATATATTCTCTCATAACTATTCTGTAACATTCATAATAATTATATATTTTTTATTTTCAGACAATACGGCTACAGGGGACGTTGAGGCGGAGCAGAGGTCCACTTCGAGGCCAGGAAACGTCGGTGACGTCCATGACGATGGTCAAGTATTTGAAGGAAGTAGTCATTTGGATATGGAGGGCAACAAAAGAGATTTGCAGGAATTACACAGGGCATCGGTGAGCTATTCTAATCATGTCTGCCAAAAAATTAACTATCTCCAATAACGTTAAAATTGTTTTCTAAATAACCCATTTTTAAATAAAAGTTTAGAAATAAATTCAGGAAAAATTTTGGCTGGAAAATTGATGTTATCATGTCATATAAAATCGATGTTATGATGTCATATAAAATCGATGTTATCATATCATATAAAATCGTTTTTATCTCGATGTTATCATGTCATATAAAATCAATGTTACTATGTCATGTAAAATTGATATTATCACGATGTTATCATGTCATATTAAATCGAAGTTTTTACGATGTACCCTCAATACTTACTACGAGTCGTTTGAATGCAGAATTTAAATTTAAAATGACTTTCTAAATCATTCTCATGCGAAAATAATTAATAAGTTTTATGTTTAAAATGGTTGTTTTTGATTTTTGGATTTTCTACATTTTTCTAAAATCTGTAGTTATGTTGTACTGCATTCGGAATTAAAAAAATTTTAAAAATGTTAATTGAAATAAAATTCTGTTCTTTACAAAAGTTGCCTTTGCAATCTGGTAAATGACTTCAAAATTATTACAGAAAATCTAGTTAAGCATTCAGAATTTTTGATTTATTTTTGGATAAGTTTTAAAATTAAATTTCATAACCGCAGCCGAAAATTAATTTAATTAATTAAAATTAATTAATTTAATTAAGAACATCCAGGAACGTTAAAAGTATGCAAAATCAATTGAATATATGATTGGAAAAAAATTATTGGATATTTCTGAGTTACAGTTTTACGTTTTCCATTTACAATGAAAAAATAATAATATTCCGAAAGGAAAGGAAAATATTCATGGAAAATAGGACAATATTTCCTCCCAATCTCCGTGTAGTTATCCTTTTTTTTTCAACTTACTAATCCAATTAGATTTCTTATATAAGAATTCTTTTAGCTAAAATCTAACTTTGAAAACTGAGAAATTTACATAAAGGATACTATTACAATTTCATAATACTATTATAAAGGTATATTTGATTTTCTCCTCGCATGGTAACACATTTGAAATTTGCATATCCACTTGATTCATATTCAACTACCGGAACATTAATCTTAAAGCTGAAACGGAGTTCAATACATTTCTTCCAAACTTACATAAAAACTATTTTGTAAGATTTTTTTTTTTTTTTACTTTTGTTTCAGGCTACTTTTGACTGTTAAAAATTGTTGACATAATAACTAATATTAACTAACAGGAAAGTAACGTCGTTTCGCTGCATTTGATATTTGTTATCAAGATTTTATTTTTAATCAATTATGTATCATCCTCGTTAGCAACAACATTTCAATGCCGGATGGAAATTGAATCGAAATGGATCGAAAAAAATGAATTGTTTTTTAAGACTAACGAATATTTAATTCGCCGAAACGACATTACTTTTCGGTCCTCCCCCAAATAGATGTATCTCATTTTTTTTCTTTTTTCTTATTTTGAAGCATAATCACTTTAATGTATCAATGTCCAACCTACAAAATTTATCGAAATATTTCCTTTTTCAGGAGAAACCGGGTAATTCCCCAAAAGAGTTTCCAGGAGTTTCGTTTTACGACCAGTCAAATGCAAGACGTACTCCGACATCCGTTGCCGACTCTGTCGTGGAAGCTGCTGATAACAGACAACGCAAAAGAAAACTCGCCGATTCCTTATCAGTGATGAATGAAACAAACGACAACATCAAAAGCCCTCGTCCAGGAAGCTCTTCGTCGACTAGTCTTGAAGTTCTGTCGCTGGACAATGGTACCGCGTATAGCGAAGTGACCAGCAATGACCTAGTTGTGGACGACATGTCCTGTAGCCAATCCGGTTTAAATTCTTCGAATGGGAGGAGAGAAGGACATTCTGAGAACTCCCCTGACAAAAGTGATAAGGTTACTAGACCATGGACTAGATCGCCCGCCGCGCCGAATGCATACGACACAAACTGTAGTAAAACTTCATCGGCAATGTCTGTTAGAGATTTAGAAGATGTCATGAACAGGCATTTGCCACAGCACAATGGATCTCCTGGTGGAAGCTCGCCAGATGTACTAATGCTCAAATCATTTCCCCCCACATCTGGTTCACCAACGCAACGCCCAATACAATGGATTGGTGGTCCACCAGCACCCGCATCTTTGCCAGCTACCACACTGTTACGACAAATATACGTGAGTAGAGAGTCTGTTATCCGTTCCGCTGGTGCGCATGCGACTCGTCATGGTTGCTATGGTGATACCATTCAAGGCACACTTCCTACACCCCCTGGTGGACCTGATCCGCCATACAGTGATCTCATGTTGCAATCTGCCGCCAAACTTTCAGATTCATCGCCAACTTACGGTTCAACTGGATCATCATACTTGGACAATTGCAATGCCATGACGCCGCCAAGCTCAGTATCTCCGAGAGACAATTTCAACGAGGCAGCTGCTGTAGCCGCTGCTGCGGCAATACCGCACATGAGACATTACGTAACTGCGACAGATCCGAATTCTCTCCAGCACTTACCGTTAAAACCACATCAATTATTCGTACATCCAAGTAATTTAGACCATCCTGGTGCGCCATATGGTCATCACCACACGCAACAAACACTTTCTCCAGATCAGCATCAATCTTTGTATCATCACCCGAGTAGCTTTCATTTATATCATCCACCACCAGGTGGCTCAAAAACAGCCCTACATACGACAAATGGCACTTCATGGTTCTGTCAGCCGCATTCATAGATAGCTCATGAATATTTTATTTTGTTTGTACAAAAGAAATATGGTGGAAACTTTTAACGCGTTTTTTTTTTTTTTTAACTCTAAAAATTGGCGTCCACCTTTACTTAGCTCGATATGGTTGTGAATTAAACGCTTAAAACAGCAATGCAAAGTCTAGCTTGCACAACTTTATTGTACATAAAACTTTATATATTAAAAAAAAAAGAAAAGATTTTAACAAAGATAGTGAGTGAAAATCAAATTATTGGTGTTATGAAAACAAGAGTATCGGATTTTTGAACGAGATGAAGACTGTTCATTTCTGATAAATGCAATTTGTGAAATCAAAATGTTTATTTGTTTATAAAAAAAAAATTTATTTTTATCATTCAAATCAAAATCATGTAATGAAAATTCAAGAAAAAAATTGTATTCGCAGCATCAAAATATACACACATGCTTATTTCAGTGTTATTATTATTACTATAACGTTATTGATGGTACACAAAATTTATTTATAATATATTTTTTAGATAATGCAATTATTATTGTTTTTACATAATATGCTTGCAACATCGAAATTGGGTTTCAGATAGGTAACAGATATTACAAAAACGTTTCAAAAAAACGATATAGATATTGCACAAAACATTGAAATATCATCTGTTCTGTGATCTGGAATCAAACTTTTCTGTAATGTTTCTAATATGCTTAAAATATTTCTGAAATATTTCATTCTTTCCTAAAATTAAACTATTTATCTAAATTTTAATTTATCTAATACGTAATTACGATGTTTTGAGTTGTATTTGCATAGGAAGAACTTATTAATTTCTGCTACCTTAAATCGAAATTTTCCAACTTAAGTTGAATATTTAAACTAAATAATATTGATTTTAAGTTATTATAAATTTTAATTTATTTGATACATAATTCCGATGTTTTAAGCGGTATGATCGATATAGGAAGAACTTTTAAATTTCTGTTGCATTAAATCGAATCTTTTCAAAGAAAATTCATCTGAATCTTTCCTTTTTAACACTTAACCAATCTCAATAACAAATGAACTTTTAAATTCCCATTTATTGCCCAATGTCAATTATCAAATTAAACTTAAAAAAAATCCAAAAATGTTTACTTGGACAACATTTTAAATATTTAATGACTATAGCCTAAATTTACTAACGTTTTAAATGCTATATTTAGTTAAAAGCATTTATTCTGTAACGGAATAACAGATCAAAGCAAATTTGTAACTTTTTTGTTACAAATTCATGTTTAATATTAGTTACAAGTATTATTTTTTAATAAATTTTTCAAATGCTCGAAAACGGATTTAACTTTCCTGTAATTCCATTTTTAATGGAATGGATATTATTTTCCATTTTTAATGGAAAATTTTTTTAAAAATTTTTTTTTTTAACCAGTTTGTTTAAAAATAAAAACAAATTCAAATTTTTATTTCTCTGGCTGTTTTTTTAAATGTATATTTAAAAAAAATATTAAAAATATTAAATATTTGCATTTTAATAACACTTTACAAATTTGCTATAACCTGCAATTTTTTTTTGCAGAATTGCCTTTATTTGAATTCACACAATCTATTCAATGCAAAATATTTACTTGTAAATAATATTTTTAATGAAAAATTATAATTAAAAAGAAATATATTGATAATAGAATAAAAACAACAAAATACAGATTTCATAAAAACAATTTTTAAATATCGGAGTAATAACTAATGCAAACATTTTTCATAAAAATTGAAGTTTAAAACATGAATAGTTGAAAATCTCCCAAAAAAGGTTATGAAAAAAATTTAGAACATATATTGTAAAGCAGGATCAAGTTTTGATTTAAGCTCTTCTTTGCAAGTGTTATTACGTATACAATCAAAATATTTACTATAAAAATATTTACTATAAAAATATCAGAATTATATTCAAACTTGCACTACTTTTTGTTCAAGCAACATTTAAGATAACAAAGGGTTTAAGGCACTATAATAATGATAAGCCACATTTTCATCAAATTACACAGGTTAAAAGTTAGTGGTTAAAACACACAGATTATCGATTAAAAACAACACGATTTTCATGTATAACATTTGTGTTTTATACTAATATTAATTAAAATAAGTCAAATTTGTGTTTGTGTATGGTAATACCAAGTAAAATTTTCAGAAACTTGTAAAGTATTTACCTGGAAACAATACTAAGAAACAGTTTGATGTGAAATTTTAAAAGAATAAAAACGCTTGGATAAAAATGTGGCCATAATTAAACCATAATTAGTTTATCAGAATAAATGCTTTTCATACATTTACTTCATATTCATAATTATTATACAACTTTTTTCTAATCTTATGAGAAAAGCAAATATAAAATTAATATATTTCTTTTTAAGCTTGAAAAATTATTCTAGTGTTGTTTAATTTAGTATTTAAATGCTAATTATAAAAATATTTAAATAATTTTAAATCAGTGTATTTTAAACGCTAGTTTTGATCAAACTAAAGTATTAAAGACATTAGATTTTTTTTTTTTTTTTTAAATCGCTTTTTATTCATTTACTTTGTTAATTTTACTTCGTTGCTATTTACTGTTATGAAACTGTTTATTGTACTGTATTCTACCAACTGTTTTGAATTTTTTTACACTTTTGAAATATTTATTCATTTTTAAAAACAGAATTGTTTTACTTTCATCAAATATTTAAGCAAAAAGGACTTTATTTGCAAATTTTAAAAGATTTTAAACAAAGTTAAATTTAAATCATTCTTAACAACTAGAAAATGAATGAAAGAAAATAATCATCCCATTACTTTCCCGGTGCTATATTACTCACACATCATATCATTTCAAATGTGCAAAAACATCTTATTTTATTTTATGTTTCTTTCAATTTTATTCTGCATCAATTCAAAAAAAAATTGTGAAAAAATACGTTCAATTATGTGATTGATTGAAAAAGAATGAAATGTGAAATAAAGCACTAGGTGAAAAAAAAAAGCTTTGTGTTGTTGTTTTTCCGTTTTCTGACGATTGCACTTACTGAGATTTAACTGACAGAAACTTTTTTTTTTTCTTCAAATTTCTTCTCAAATATGTTTAAATGGAAAAATATTTTTGTGAAAGTTTAAGGCCTTGCAAACACTATAAAAATAGGTTCCACGTTGAACAATAATATCAGTACCTTGAACCATAATATGGTTGTGAATTTACTTTCAACTTAATAAGGTGTTAAATTGATTACTTTTACAAAGATATTTTGTTGGATATTTTCGGTTACGCCTACACATTTCTAAAAGTCGATTCAACGCTGAACCATAATATCAGTACCTTGAATCATAATAAGGTGCAAATTTGCTTTAAACTTAATAAGGTGTTAAATTTATTACCTTCTACAAAGATATTTTGTTGGATATTTTCGGTTACGCCTACACATTTCTAAAAGTCGATTCAACGCTGAACCATTATATCAGTACTTTGAACCATAATACGGTTGCGAATTTGCTTTAAACTTAATATGTTAAATTGATTGCTTTGACAAAGATATTTTGTCGAATATTTTGAGTCGCGTGTTCACTTTTCGAAAAATCGATTCAACTTTGAACCATAATATCAGAAATTTGAATCATAATAAGGTGCAAATTTGCTTTGAACTTAACAAGGTGTTAAATGTATTACTTTTAAAAAAATATTTTGTTGGATATTTTCGGTTACGCCTACACATTTCTAAAAGTCGATTCAACGCTGAACCATAATATCAGTACTTTGAACCATAATGCGGTTGTGAATTTGCTTTAAACTTAATATGTTAAATTGATTGCTTTTACAAAGATATTTTGTTGAATATTTTGAGTCGCGTGTACACTTTTCGAAAAATCGATTCAACTTTGAACCATAATTTCAGAAATTTGAATCATAATAAGGTGCAAATTTTCTTTGAACTTAACAAGGTGTTAAATGTATTACTTTTAAAAAAATATTTTGTTGGATATTTTCGGTTACGCCTACACATTTCTTAAAGTCGATTCAACGCTGAACCATAATATCAGTATTTTGAACCATAATACGGCTGTGAATTTGCTTTAAACTTAATATGTTAAATTGATTGCTTTTACAAAGATATTTTGTTGAATATTTTGCGTCGCGTGTACACTTTTCGAAAAATCGATTCAACTTTGAACCATAATATCAGAAATTTGAATCATAATAAGGTGCAAATTTGCTTTGAACTTAAAAATGCGTTACATTGAATGTTGTGATAACAATTTTGGGTCTTGTATAATCTTGAAAAAAATTAGTTCAAGGGTGAACCATAATATCGGCACCTTGTACCATAATACGTTCTAAATTTTCTCCAAATTTTTTAGCAAGTTTTTTTTTTTTTTTTTTCTACGCCAAAAATTATTTATCGAAAATTCGGGGTTTCATCAACATTTTCAGAAAATTTAATTCAATGTTGAACCATAATATCAATACCGGAAACCGTAATACGGTGCAAATTTGCTTCAAACTCAATAAGGTGCTAAATTGATTATTTTTGAGAGGCAAAATACGCTGGCAAAAATTTTGGCCTTTTCTAAATTCTCAAAAAAATTTTACTAAAAGTGAGCCATAATATCGGTACTTCGTACAATAATACGGCTGAAATTTGTTCCAAAATTAATAGAGTGCTGAATATTTTTAATTAAAAAAATATTCTGGTGAAAATTTGGGGCCTTATCTACTAAAAACTAAACTAAACTCAGTGGCGCGACAGCCCAAAGAGGGCCAAGGCCTACTGTGCCCATCTCAGTTTTCTTGACCTTTGGGCTCTGGGGTGCAGAAGCAGATGTTCCGGTTAGGTGGTCAGCCGAACGTGAAACCCCCAGTGTTTAGTTCCCAAGCGTGCTTGGTACTCATTTATCGACCCACTGTAGGGATGAAAAGCTGAGTCAACCTTGGCCGGCCCGAGGATCGATCCCAGGACCTGTGGCACAGGAGCGTGAAGCACTACCGCTCAGCCACCGGCCTTATCTACACTCTCTGGAAAATCAATTTAAGGTTTCAAAATAATTTAGGTACCTTGAACTTTATTATGGTGCTTTCATACTGAACCACAGTATTGTTTAATAAAATTTAAAATATACCAGATAATATATTTCAACTAAAAACAACATTAAAGATGCAGCGTATATGAAGGATATGCTTCGGTAGAAATGGCATCAAAATATCAATTATTGCAATTATGTTTACCAAAAAATGAACCAAAACGAAACTTTTTTTTTAATCGATAGCAAACGATATCGATTATAAGTTTTCATATATTTTCTTCTTACATTCGAATAAGAACCCGTTTGATTCAATTTTTAAGTATAAAAATGAAGAACACTGAACTAATGAATGTCCTTAAAGAAATATGCTCAACAATACATTTTATTAAGCATTTCTCCTCACAAGTCTCGGCTTTATATCACCGCAAATTTCGACCGATATATAAGTCTTCTTGAAAACCGCACTCGGATTTAATGTGTTCATTCAAACTTCAAAGAATAGGCCAGAATTCGATTCTATATTCTACTGCAAGTTAAGAAAAAACCATTATCCCTATGTTTGCATCCAAGTGCACGCCAAATAGAGACCAATTTCCCAGCGCGAACGTATAGCCATATCACCAACTCTTGAAACACAGCCGACAGCCTAAGACAATTTGCACAGCCTCCTTTTTGTTTGGTTTCTTATTGTTAATAATAATTGTTATTAACAACAATAATTATTAACAAGTAATAAGAATTAATAAAAATAATGTCTAAAAATCGTAACAAATATACGTCCTTCTGCCCGCATTTAAAGAAACTGATGAAAGAATAATAATTATTATTTCTCGCAGACGATTTTCTTCTACAGCGAAACAAAAATGAAAATTCTTTATCTCGCATTTGATTTGTTAAAAGCATGCCAGTATAAGACGCGCCGTTTTTAGTGGTTCAATCAAACCCAATAACCTTGCAATGTTATATAGTTGTTTCTTTTTCAAGAACGAATGTTCTTCTTGCCAGTATAAGCATGCCAGTATAAGACGCGCCGTTTTTAGTGGTTCAATCAAACCCAATAACCTTGCAATGTTATATAGTTGTTTCTTTTTCAAGAACGAATGTTCTTCTTATTTATTGAAATATGTCGCAAGTCTAAGATTCTAGTAATTTTATATCACTGTAACCTTTTTTTCAATAATTCTATGACATATATCGTAAGAGATAGCATGAATTAAATTTCTGCCTGACGTGTTTAACTTTTAAATGCTTTTATATTGCAAAAGCATATTTGAATATAATTTGATAACGAAATAGAACGAAACTAAATGCAGTCGCGGATGATTTACTTATATACCGCAATGTTCTTTTCATAACTTGCAACGGAGTATAGAACCTATTTTTTAAGCTCAAGCTTATTATAAAGTTTTCATATATCTTCTTACATTCAAACAAACCAACAAAACAAAAACATATTTGATTCAGATTTGGAGAATAAAAAATTATTAAGTGTAAAAATTAATAAGAATAAAAGAAGTTAATTCAACTATATATATTTCATTGAATCTTTTTCATCGCACGTTTTGGCTTTATATCTTCGTGAATTTCAACGTCAACGTTTTTGCGCCATATTAAATCTCAGACTCGAGCGGATTCAAGCAAAAGAAAAAAAGAAAATCCTTGCCATCTCGAGCTTCTGCGGGCTCGGATTTAAAGAAAAAGAGTACCTCAAAAGGTAGGTCCGAACTCATTTCTAAAACCGGGGTTTCTTAAGATCGGCCTTAATTATTAAGTTTTAATATATTTTCTCCTTACATTCAAATAAAACAAGTATACAAAAACACATTTGATTAGGTTTTTAAGAATAAAAAATAATTTAGTGTAAAAATTAAGAAGAAGTAAATACTACAATATATTCTTGAGTCTTCCTCATCGCTACTTATGGCTTTATATCTTCGCGAATTTTGACCTATTTGTGCCATATTAAATCTCTGGCTTTGGCGGGTTTGAGCAAAAGAAATTCCAAGCGATCTCGGATTAAAAGAATTTGTACAAATCTATAAAAGTAAGTTCAAGCTCATTTTTAGAGTTTTAAGCTCATGCTTATTATAAAGTTTTAATATATTTTCCTCTTACATTCAAACAAACCAAATATACAAGATTCAGTTTTGAAGAATAAAAAATTTTAAAAAAATTAATAAGAATAGACGGAGTAAATATTACAATATATTTTAAGCCTTTCACATCTCAAGTTTTGGCTACATATCTTCGCTATTTTGATCTTTTAATGTCATATAAAATCTCTTACTTAGGCGGATTACTGCTACAGGAAGAAAAAAAAGTGTTTTTGAGCTTGGGTGTGCTCGTATTTGAAGCGTTCGGTCAAACCTATAAAAGTTGATTCGAACTCATTTAAAAACTGCGCACACGGCCTATTCGGCTATAAACCACCAATATGCAGTAACAAAAATTTAGGACTCGTGGTCTTGTGCTAAAAGACAGTTAAAGAATTCTGGTAACTTTTCAATTTGATTTATCAAATATCAATTACGTTATAAATTACACTTTTCAGATATGAAATTATCTACAAAAACTACATAGTTTCGGTAACTACAGAACCCTGTCAGATCCTTACAGATTGAACTAAAGTTAACTTTTTTGTCAATATTAAGTAGGTTGTCATTTATGTTTATTAATAGCTTAAAATATAGTACTTAATATAATCATTTCTGACGTCATGTCTAATGGCGGGTCTTAAAGAATTTAAATTCGTGTAATTCGTGTAATATACCTTCAAATTAAAATGCAGATTTACAAGAAGAGTCTTTTTTTTTCAAACCAAATTACCAAATAGAAATTTTTATCTTTTAATGGCACTAGTTTCAATGAAAATTTAATAGAAAACTTAATATAAGTTTTGAACTGCAGTAAAGTTACAGAAATTAAGAAAAGAATGTTCCAGTCAACATTATTATTTTAATCCTACAAGTCCAAATAATCAGCTTTTTTGTAACCATGCGTAGATCTGTTCAAGCCGTTTTTAATTTTGTACACAGGTACTTATTGATTAAAGACAGGCAGGATAAAGAAAAATATCAAAAACAAAAGGCCTATTATAGTAAAAAATTAAAGTTTTACAAGGGTCAATATTTAGAACGAACCTAAATACTTATTTATTATAAGATTCAAAACATTTAATTGATTCAGACTGTTGATATGCAGGAATTTAGAAAACTCGTTGAGTACGATGAACAGAGAACATTAGTTATGTAAAAAATATAAAAATAAAAAATGATCGTAAAAACTGAACATTTCAATATAATCAAAAAAGAAATAGATCCTTACCTGAAGATTGAAAATATATTACACAACAAAGTATTTCATACATTAATTTTAAACTATTATAAAAGTTCCAGATCTAAGTTAAGGCAAGTATTTTGACAAGGAACGAAACATTAAAAAACAGGAACACTGCGCGCTGCTCCAAGTAGTACAGTCTCTTAGAAAAAACAAATATTTTTCATTGAATAAATGATGCAATTTCACCACATCCACATAACCAAGTTTCAGTTGGAAAAAAACCTTTTAATAAAGAAAAAGTCACCTACCTGATTTTTTGCCAATATCAGTTTCAGCTTCACAAATACATCGATGAATTTGATCACTTCTCAATCTTCCAACAAACAAACAAGCCTCAGACCATGCAGATTGATACAGTAATTTGATCACTTCTCAGTCTTCCAACAAAGAAACCTCAGACCATGCAGATTGATACAGTAATTTGATCACTTCTCAGTCTTCCAACAAACAAACCTCAGACTACGCAGATTCATACAGTAATTTGATCACTTCCCAGTCTTCCAACAAACAAACCTCAGACCATGCAGATCCATACAGTAATTTGTGAAAATTCGTCTTATAAGCATATGTACTTAAACGTGGAAAGTGGAACTTTGTTTGAAACTCCGTTTTCAATTTATCACAATTCAGATTCGAGGAATCTAAGCATTTACTGATGTATCATGGTTTCGGGGAAAAATTTACTGTTTGATAATTTATTCCGTTTTTTACATGCTTTTCTAGAGAAATTTCGATTCCTTTCTTAAGTGTTTAAAATTACATTTCTTAACGTGACAAGATATAAATTTATTTAAAAATAACTTTAAAACAAGGAGTTGAATATTGGCAAAGCAGTAAGATATTGATCGACACCATGTCATTTACTCTTAAGTAGGTAGGTACTTGAGTACTAGTTGTCGAATCTTGCATTATTTATTTGTAAAATATGTTTTATATTTTATTCAAAAATGACAAGAGAATGAAATATGTTTTTAATTTAGGTTTTTGTGTAAAATATTAAGCAAGGCAGTTTTAAAGAACAATTATGCGCTATTATTTTGTAAGTTATGCAAAAATTAGAAAACCTATTTTAGTATCGTCATTTGTTAATTAAAATTTTAGAGACTAATAGTAGTTAAAGTTGGATCTACCATTACACCGTATGCTACGATTACACAAATAGAAGTTTCCAAAAACATGCATTTCAAAGGCAAAAAAATAAATGAATCAAACATGTTGGAGTAAGTTACTACTTAATGTAGGATAAGTTTTTTTTTTTTTGTTACCTGGTAATGGGGTATTTAAAGAGTTAAAATAAATGGAACATATCGAGCTTCGAACATTTGTAATAAGATTGTTTGTGTCGGGATTTCTTTGAGGATAGAGCAGTCGCTTTCCTATAAGGAGGACCTGGCTCGAACCCAAGCGATGGTTGTCTGTTTGTATACCGCACAACCCCCAGGTCATGGGTTCAAGCCCCCTTGCCGTCGGATTAACAGTGGGAAGTTTTCTTGGATTGTTTTTTCCAAGTAACGCAAATGTGGATAAGTTATATGCAAAAAAATCTAACAAATGCAAGTATGATTCAAAGCTTAATTCAAGTATTTCCTTGTCTTCTGAGTTGGGTTCTAAGTACAATCAAGAACTCGATTTTTTTTAAATAAAAATTTAGTGTTTATTTATTTAAAAAAAAAAATCCATTTGATTAAGAAGGTTTTTAATTTATTTTTTATGGGTCTAACTAAGATTGGTAAAGTAGTAAGCGCATATCTGCCAACTTGCACGGCCATTAAGAAAACTATTTCTTGGTGGTTACAGCATTTATGTTTTTATTTATAAACTTGACCGTCGCCAATAGCCCATTGTGAAGACTCTAGTGCGACGTAAATAAAGTGAAGGAAATATTTCAGCTAATTTATAGTTCGGATGCAAAAACATTCTAACATTAACTCAAGTCAATGGTAGATGCTTAGACAAACCAAGCTCGCCATCCATTGAGCTGATGCGAATAAGTAAGGAAGGAGCGACTTACGTTTGACTAGACAGCACCGCTAGGGTGAAAGCGCAACTTAGTTACGGGAGCACCACTCATGCGGGAGCAATTCCACATCTTAGACATAGATCTGAAGGGAAGAAAATTTATCCAAATCTCAGTACCCACGGTACTACTCCTAGTCAGATCACAGGACTTCCGATTTCACAGATTTTAAGAGCAAGTTTATAATCAAGGGAAGTAATTCCATTGATTTTTGAAGAATCAATTTTGATAATTATTATATTCTTTTACAGTCATTATGAATTCTACTTCGAATTTTAATAAAAAATTCTTTTTTAATGTAATATAAACAATAAATACAAAAATAATTACCATGTTTATCAAATTTTAACATCTTTGCAATAAAAATGAAATTTTTTTCAAGACACCTAATGCTACCAAAATTATTTAATATGGAGAAAGATAGATTAGAAACAGATTATCGCTGTGCTTTTTTTTTCAATATATATGTATATTAGGGGGACCGAAAAGTAATGTAGTTTCAGTGCATTAAATATTCGTTAGTTTTAAAAACCTATTAATTTTCGATCCTACATTGAAAGGTTGTAGCTAACGAGGCTGAATACATTATTCATTAAAAATCTTGATAACAAATGCACCGAAACCACATTATTATCCGGTCCCCCCTATATATCAGGCCTAGTTCATTCCTCTCTTAGAACTGAAGCTACGATTTCCCTCCTCATGACGTCACTGTCTACACAGATCTCGGAGATCGCTACTGTTTGTCTAAGATAGGTACTCTGACCGCCACTAAGTCTGCGGCAGTCTGGTGCTATGGAAACAAGAAGAGAACATTTTAGGGAGGGTAGCTTCGATGAAGAGGTCTCCTTTTCTCTTGCCGAAACCAAGGACCCCTCATCCCTACTTGAAATAATCATACCTCGTTACCATAGTCATACACCACAGCTCCAGACGAATGTCTGGCAGAGTACCTATCGTAGACAAACAGTAGCAAAGATATTATGATAACTTTGCATCTTTCGCTCTGTAAAAATAAGTTTGGCTTTTTTGGGTTATTAGCTTTCAAACTTTACATGATTAACACATTATTTCCGTTCAAAAAATCTTTCTTGGTCATTATATTAAAAAAATACCATTTTCAACTTAAAAAATATTTTACTAGTTGTCGAAAATGACACTATAAATACTTTATTTTAAAAAGTTCAGTTTTAACTTTAATTATTAAGAAGAATTAAAGCATATATCGACACTTTTTTATCTACATATTCTTTGATAACAATAAGTTGGGTTAAATTTAGAATCCTGATTTTAAAATATGCCGTTAATAGCAATTTGTTTATACTTAATCATTAGGAAACATCAACCTTAAACACTAATTACTAAAACAAAATAATAATTTAGGTTCATAATGATATTAGAAATTACACAATTGTTTATAGATATTTAAATTTAAGATAATATAATTTTTAGATATTTAAATTTAAGAGAATAAAATTAAAAACAAATAAATATTTAGAATAACTACATTAAAAATATGTTATGAAATTAGAAGAATTTTAACTGTATACTATATATTTTATTTGTACTTTTTATTTACGCTTTAATTTTCTTTGACTTTATCCATTTTTTCGCCTGCCTTTCTTTTTGACGTTTTCTATATAGATGGTGAATTTTTATAAAAGTTATTAACGATAGAATAAACGTATTGCTGTGTTATATTAACTGTGTCATTTCGTTTGCAACGTTGAATCCATTATTTACCTGGTTGTTCATTTACTTTAATGAACACGTGGAAAATTATATATTTTTCCTTTTGTATTTCTATCAGAATTTTTGCAAGCTGCAATCGCGCAAACTGGCGTTTCGTTAATAGTTTTAAATTTTTGTAAATTCACTGCAAAAAACTGAGGAAAGTCATTACAGAAAACAACAAATGTCTTGGAATATGTCACAAAAAGGAATGCTCCTCCTAGTTAGACCGAACGCTCCGTTCTTGAAGTAAAAGTGCAAGCTTCGCGCCACCGTGACGTCACTGGAGAAAATCGGAGGTTTGGCGCGGCGAGAGTTTCTTCAAAGGAGTGAACCAGCCCTTTTATTATCTTTAGCCCAGCCTATATATATATGTTTGGGGGCAGGTACATACATATTATGCCTATAATATATATATGTATAGGGGAGCGTCGGGTACCCCCGCCCACTGCCAATTTCATATGTATAGAATATTTTTTCAAGTTAATAGGCCATCGGACATTAATTGTTATTTTAAAAAAAGATTATTTTTAAAGTTTCAAGTATTAGTTTCACAATACTTGACAAACAATAGTTTTGAAAATATGTTGAATACAGAAGTCAAATTTTTTAAATTTCTATTTTTTTCAGTTAAACTATTCTTTTTTTGGTTTATTCTTTTTGCATTATTTAATTAGATGATAAAACAATAGAAACATACAAAAATATTGATTATTACTCAATATTATACAGAAATATAAGCAATACTCCTTAAGTGGGCGGGGCTACCCGACTCTCCCCTATATATATGTATATAAATACATATGTCAGATAGAAGACATTTTTAAAAACAAGATAGAAGGAATAAAAAGAGACAACAATAAATAATGGGAAGAAATATTTATTAAAAATAACTAATGGGCTTTGAAAAATAAACTTAAGACAACAAGATTTGTACCTTTAATGCATCAATGTATAAAGTGATTGTATGGGCAGAATACATTTGCCTTTGAAAATATATCAATGATATTTCTCTCACCACATTAGAATTTTTAAGATGAAGTGCTTTTTAGGATTCTCACATTATGGCAGCTTCTAGGTTATATAACATTGCATTAAGTGAACACATGGCAATCAAATAACACTTGAAGATCTTAGTGGAAAAACTTATTACAACAATCAGTTTTTAAAATGCATGGAAACATCGGAAAGCTGTTTACTCTAATTTAAACCACCCTATTTAAAGCCTTGACCAAAGGAAAAAGTGTCCTATACTTTTACAAGGACGACAATTTTTAATACTAAGGGGGATAAAAACCTTAAAGCATAAAATAAAAGAATTAATTTTATCTAAAACACAGAATTTTTCAAATTTAAAATAAATTCATTTTGATTGTATAAATATTTAAAGTCAGAAATAACAGATCTTTTGTTATTTGCTAATAACAACACTGATGAATAATATTTACCTAACAAATAAGGCTCTTTAGGCATAAAGAAATAAGGATTTGTTTCTAAAATGCAGAAAGAAAAAAAAAAACTTTTTTTTAAAAAGAGTCACTTACAAATTGAAAAAAAAAAAAAAAAAGTTAACAGAAAATATGCAGTCACTAGAAAATAAATATGTTTCCAAAAAAACCTTTCCATACTTTTGTAGTAAACATTAAATAGTGTAGTTGATGGAATTCCTAGTCTTATGCCTGGAAAATGAGTGTTTTCAAGAAGTAGCTCAACATGTTCCTTATGCCGGAAAAATTTAGTTTTTTTCAAAAAGTTAATTTGTTCCCATTGATAAAATGAGTGCCATCAAAATTTAACTTAACATGTTTTTCCACTAAGCGTTTTATTCGACAACAAGTCGAGTCATTACAAGTCACAACAATTCATTACAAGTCGAGTCAATAAAGTGAAGGAAGAAAAAAAAAACACATTTACTTAAATCACATAACATTACTTAATTAGTATGATTTCTTACAAACTTAAAAACGAGTTCTAATTTTCTTAGCATGCGACAGCTACAATACAGACAAGCATAGAAACAAAAATTATATATATATATATAAGATTTTTAAAATATAGTTATTTCAAACATACAAGATAGAACTAAGATATACACCAACAAAGAAATCTATAAAATAAAATTCTGTACAAACTTGGGAGATAAAAAGAACCGGTATTCAAATCTTATAAAACACACAACAAAAGAAAGAATAACTACCTAAACTGTGATTGTGCAGTGTCATGCAATTTAAAAACTACATTTAAATGTAAAATGTAGCGCTAAAGACCCAAACAGTGTATCGTCATGTAAAACAAAATAGATTGCACACTAAAGTGTGTTAATTATGAAAGATTTAACAATAAACAACATGTTTAGTGTGTTACTAAGGAAAAAAAAGATGCGCAAAAATAATAAACTAGTTAAACTAATTTATAATGTTTCAAGTAGTTTTATCGCCTGCATTATTTTAAGGTTTTTAAAGAAATTTTTTTAAAAAAAAATTAATTTGTTTACAAGAAGTTCTCTGCAAAAAATACTTAAGCGAACAATAAAAAGTACATAGTGTCAATATGTGAAAGAGGTTAAAATCAATATTGACTTGTGTATCTTATGATTAATATACATTATAAACTTCATTTTATCACTCATTAAAGTAAATTGCAATTTGCTTTAAAAAAAAGAATTAATGTTACGATCATCCTTTTTAAAACATAAAATATGTAGCTTTTTCCACAAAAAAAAAAATACAACTTACTCAAAAGCAGAGCTTAAGTATATAAAAAACATGTTTAAAATTTTTTTTTTATTTGTTTAAAAAAAAAAAGCTATTAATTTTGTTCTTATTAACTCAGTGTTCGGTTGGATTACATTCACAAAAATATAATTTTGCAATATTTTTGGTAAAATTTTTAGATAACAAAAATAAATTAGTTATATTCATGAAATGAGATAAATTTAATATTTTTTATTAACTTCCTAAATACACCATAAAATTTACTTTCATACTAAGCATAGTTATATTTTAAACAAATTTAACACAAAAGGCTGAACATTGCTGCCTACCTTGAAAATCTAAAGGACTGAGTGTGGCCCCTTTCCAGATTTGTTAGAGCAAAATTAAACTAAACATCTTATATCTTAAAAATAACCACTTTATTAATAAAAAATATATTAGGGACTATTTCATCAAAATTCTAAAGTATTTCATTCAATTTGGTTAGCGATATTTTATTAAACTGAACACAAGACTTTTTAAATTAAACTTATATAATAGTTCTTAGATAAATGAGTTTCATTTTCTCTCTAAAAAAAATAATTAGCCGTGATAAATTACTTTTGAATTTTTATCGAAACTGGGGTACCTTATATCCAAATCTACTTTTAGAAAATAAGGGGTACTTACAAAAATACCTAAGGAGTGAAACTGGCTTATCCAGTCATTCTAGATATAAAGCTTAACATGTGAATGATTAAATAGGCATTCAAATTGGATCAACTTATGAAAAGTAGGAAATACTCAATATTTTCAGTAAGTTACTTTTTGAATTATAGAGCAACAAAAAATCAGAGGGGACACACAGGCCCCTTCAGTCTTTCTACAGTTAAAGTGTATGCTATACCTTTCATTATCTCCTATTTTATTTTGTTCTTAGTGATTGAAATTACCAAAATCATTTTTCAACTGGCCTTTTTAAGAAGTTCATGCCTAATAATATATATATATAATTTTTTTTTCTCCAGAATGAAGAATATATAGCACAAGGGTTTATAAATCCTGGAACTGGCGTAAAATATTTGGAAAATTTAACATAAAAGCAAAACGCTGTTCGCTTTTTTAATTCCATGATACAATAGCTAATAGAAATTTTACATTTTTGTTGACCCCCATATAGTGTATTTATGAAGTTAATAATATATAGTTTTTATTTAATTAAAATGTATAATTTTATATACACTATTTTTTTTTTAAAAAAAGAAAATTGTTTTAAGTTATAAATATATTTTGCATTTTATTTAAATTATCCTGAACCACTTAAATAAGGAAGCAAATTAAAATACCAATAAAGAAAAACATAAATAAAACACAAAAATGGAGATTCCATTTTTGTGCTTTTATTGGTGTTTCATTAACATTTTTTTTTTTTTATTTATTTATTCATAGAGCAGATTATACCTTATCTTTATTTTCAAATTTAATTAAACAAAATTAAAATCATAAAAAGTATGCTTAAAAATGAATTGATAAGTTTATTTAACCTTTATTGGTTATTTTAATCTATTTTCTGAGGCATTGTAACAATATTCACTAAGAATTTTCCTGTGGAGCAAACATTAATAAAAAAGAGTTATAATTAATATAATAACCACTTTAAATTATTTATAAATTTTTCAAAGATACCTCTACACAAAGGAACTTACACCATTTTAAACTGGAAAAAAAAAAAAAAAAAAAAGATAATTAACCGAAACATGTAAATAAATTTTTTTTTTTCCGAAAACCAATTTGCACTGCATTTTGTATATATAGCCTCAATTATGAAATACAGACTTATATGCACAAATAATGTAGATTTTGATGTTAATTATAACAATAGAATAAAAATATTAATAAATATCTAAATATTTAACTACTGTAAAAAAAAGTTTCAACAAATATATTAACTGAATTTAGATACTTTGTTCCATTTAAGAGAACTGTTATGAAATCATTTATGAATAAATCTTTGAATTATTGAATGCACTAATTAAAAATTTTGATTCAAAAGTATATTAAAAAAAATAGATACATTCAAGTATTACATATTGTGTAACTACTAAAAAAATTAGTACACAGACATAGATGAAGGCAATCAAAAGAAGCATAATTCTTACACATTTTACAATAAATAGGAGCATAAATTTTTTGAAGTACATAAAAAAAGAAATTTCACGTACCGCAAAAAAAAAATTATGAAGTAGAATAATGAATAACTTAACCTGACATTCAAACATTTTCAAATACAAACTATCAAATACTATATAGTAGTTTTATAATGCAAATTTCAGAATTATTCAAAATCACATCAGTTGATATTTACTTATTTATTATAAACACATTAAATATGGTCCACATCATTTAATATATAAAGATATGTAGTTTACCATAATGAAACTAATAATAATAAAATATTATTAAGTATTAAAAAATCTTACAAAAGGAATCTTTGCCCTTCTAATGGAAAATGTCAAACAAATAAAAAATTGCAAAAATCAAACGGAATTATTACTATTATTTGTTAAAAACAGATAAGCTGATTGTAAGAGAAACATCAAACAAAACAAGCTCTGAATTTAATAATTCAGCTTTAGTTTTGTAAATAAATTTATAATAAGAGATCATAAGACTCAGATAAGAGATAATAAGACTCAGATTATTAAAAACTAATATAAATTAAATAAGGAAATAAGTTAATTTAAGATATTCCAAGATTTAAACAATTGCAGATCAATTCGATTAAGTATTTCTTGACTATTGAAAATTAATGTATACATTGTTCACAAAAATAATTCCTTTATAGAATTTGATCAGTATTTTATTTATACGATAAACAATTGGACAATTAAAATATTAAAAGAACAGGCTATGTCAAGTAATATTAAAACAAAGAAAAGTAGGAATAAAAACTATTTTTATAATTTAATCATAACTAGTAAGAATTTCATAATCATAGCAATGCATTTTATTAGTTTTTGTAAGTAGTTGTAATATTTATTAGATATCATCAATTAAACAAATACATTGCTTAAATAAGTCTAAATTGTAAGTAATTATTTAAATGTAATAATTTGTAATGAAGCTTGCAAGCAATCAATGTATGCTATATTGATCCTTTTCTTAAAATTATATATTTGAGAACATAATAAATTAGTTTTCGTCAAGTAAATCAGCCTTTTTTAATGTGGCACACAGCAAATTAATTCTACTACAGTGTATTTTCAAATCGAAATCATTCTATTATTTCTAAAAGTTAAGAAGTGTTAAATTAATCTAATCATTTTACTTTTAAGAACAGTTTTAGATAAGCTGGTTTTTGAGAAATATTTTACTTAGAAGTTATTTTACCTAAAACCATAAAATTTAAAAAATAAATTTGTATACTTCATTTATACTGCTGCATATTAAATTAAAAACAATTAATATTAAAAAAAACTTTACATTAGATGTTTAAAAAAAAAATTATTAAATTATAACACAATAATTTGCTTTATAAGAAAGGGAATTCATCAAAATCAATTTAGTAACATAGCTGATGTAATATTCAAAACAAGATTACACGAGCCATTTATATTAAAGCAATTATTTCTTTTTTTTTTTTTATAAAAAAAAAAAACATTTTATGTTTACATTAAACATATTATTGATCATATAACATAGTAACTTTAAATTTACATTCTTTCCTTCTGCCTGAAAAGGATCACTATAGCAGTCCAATGACTATATATTTTATATTTAAACATTTTAATGCGACTTCCTACAAAAGTTTTGTACTAAACTTTCCAATTAAGCAAAAACATGTTTTGTTTTATAAAATTTGCGAGATATTGAAAACTTACAAAAAACAAAGTAAGAAAGTATATTTTCCTCCAAAGATAAATGTTTTGTTTAACAGTATTTTGTTGATGATCATAACTAATCTATAATAGCTTAGAAAATTATATTTTTAATGCAAAAATAAATTATTCTAAGATTTTCCCTGGATTGCTATCTAAGAATAATTTGATAAAAAAGAAAAATATTTCTTTCATTATTCTATCTGTAAGCTCTGAACTTCTAGAGAAAAAATTTGAAAAGTTAAAGACTCAAAGCCCATACTACTTTTCTTAGAGGTAGTATAGTATTTAACCCCTAAATGCATAATTTTAAAACCTTGTTTTGGGAAAAAAACATTACAAAAATACAAAATAAATCAAATTTCTTATTTGAATGTTGATCCACATTGCATATAAGAGACAATATATTCTTGCAAGCACACCAACTTTTATTATCTTTCTGCAATATGGCCTTGATATAAATTCACCAAATTACAACAACGAATAGCTGTCAGTCACCAAAAAGAGCAGGTTGCACAATGGAGGTGGGTTTTTTTGTTCTCTGGTATAAGGCTTTATTCTTGAATACACAAATCAGGGTTGCCACTCAAATCCGGAGAAAAAAATTCCCTGTGTTATCCCTGTACATATCATACACAATATAGTAAGTGGAAACACTAATTACTGTACTCTTGTGTTAGCTATATTGTGCTAACTATATTTACTAGTTTTAATTGCTAGAAAAACAGCTGAACATACTTAAATAATGCTATAGTAAATGGAAATAGTTTACCATAATGAAATACCATGGTCAAATATTCCGTAGATTAGGCTTTGAGTGATCACCATTTTTTAAAAGACAAAAAAAAGAAACAAAATTCCTTGTATTTTCCCAGTTTGTAAATAAAAAATCTAAATTCCTTGCTCTTTACCTGTTTTTTTAGGTGATTATAAAATTCCCTGTATTTTCCAGGTTTTTCCTGTTGAGTGGCAGCCCTACAAATGTTAAAGCTTACGATCCTATTAAAAATAATTAATATCAATAAAAAATTTTTATTAATTCCTGATTATAATCAGGTGAGAAAAAAAATACAACCTAGCTCAAATTATCTCGAACACACGTTAAGGGGTTAATAGAATTTCCATATTTACTTTACCATCCAATTTACAATTGTAATTATGTTTTTAATTTTGAACTATCTGTGTTAGAAAGGATTCAAAACATCACATTTCGAAGTTCAAGTTACAAAATTTTAGTACAGTACGCTTTTTAAATATATAATACTAAATATTAAATACATAGAAAATTCTAAAATGCTGAAAATAGTTGATTACTTTCCAAGTTACGCCACACTAAATACTGTATTTACTATGAAACTACATTCCTTTCACTATAAACAAAATTTAGAAACAAAGAAAGAGAATAATTTTAGAGTATAATTTAGTGTGTAATAATATTCTTTTTAACACAAACACATGTTATGCATAACATAAATGAGAATAAATTTTGAATGAAATTTAATATGGAACAATACTCCTTATTAACAAAAATAGAGGTTCTGCAAAACTAAACTAATAATGATTTTAGAATATACAATTAATTGAGTATCATAATTCATTATCTTTACAGTGTATAAAGAACATCAAAATAAAGAATTTAGAAATACAAATTAGTGCAATACTATTTTCACAAAATTTTGGGAAAAAATAATTTGCAGGAAAGAAGATTGAAAGTTCTTATGCAACAATAAAAATAAAAGAGAAAATTGCACTGAACTGTTTGATTTTAGAGACATATGCACATACTGTATAAATATTTGATTTCATAAAATTTTGATACATAAATTTATGATATTAACAAAACAAAAATTAGAAATATAAATAGACAAAGTTATTTGATTATTCAACAAGTAAAATATGTACAAAATGTAATTACCGGGTACACAATCTAACAATTTCTAATAGCATTTTCCCAATTTACTTCACTGAATATTACAATCACCGGATTAGTAAACAATTTCTTTCTTAAAAATGAGAAGGAAAAAAAAAAAAAAAAAAAAAACAGAAAAATCACAAAATAAAAATTACTTGGACAGTTAATTATGTCATAAATAAATCAAAAAGAGAGACTCGATTTAAATTAATTTACGATAAATAACTACAATTTATGTAGGGTAAAAAAAATTTAAAAACTTGAATAATTGAAAGAAATATTTAGCTTTTTTGTGTAATTCGAGCACTTTAAATGATCAAAATTATTATTTAACAATTATAAGTAATAATTTTTATACAACAGTATTTAAAATTTTTATCATAAAATTTCCATTAATTGACGGTTCTGCACGTAAAAAGTCGTATTTTAACCTGCAGTCTTCACTGCATAGCAAAACCGGTTTTCCTATGTTTATGGATAGGGGAACTGCGTGTAGGAGAGAAACATTCTCCCAATTCCGCCCATTTCCTTAACTGCCAGTGGTTTAAATATCTTTCAAGAGAATAAATAATATAACAATTTATTAAGTATAACATCAGTTATAACAATTTTGTAAAGGAAAATGTTATTCTGTCAATGCACAAGTTACCTTCTTATACCTAATGGGAGATAAACTACCTGAATGCATTTTAACTAATAAATTTTTAACAAAGTATTAAACCGGAACAATATAAAATTGTAACTTTACTTAATGGGAGATAAAACTACCTGAATGTACTAACTAATAAATTTTCAACAAAATATTAAACCGTAACAATATCAAATTGCAACTTCTTCTTATACTTAATGGGGGATAAAACTACCTGAATGCATTTCAACTAATAAATTTTTAACAAAGTATTAAACCGGAACAATATCAAATTTCAACATTTTCGAAATAACTATATAAACTTTTTTTAATTATAAAATATGAATTTCAATTTTTAAAAATTCTATAATTCCTTAAGCATGATATTCAAAATCACTGAATTATAATTACATGAGGTTTTTTACTAATACCGTGTAGTAGTAAATTATATAACTAAAAAATAATATATATAGCACCTAGTCAATAGAATCATGTGAAAAAATAAAGAACTTCATACCATAAGTCGATAAAAAAAAATCAATAAAGAATTAAAGAAGTACCTCTCTTCTTCAACTTGCTGAATTGCATTCAAGACTTCTATACTTTTCCAAATGTTTAACAATAAATAAAAGTTTTTACGCTAAAAACGAAGAAAATTTTTTAGAAATAATTTAAATTTTAATGGTTAACAAAAGGGGTTAAATCATAATTGGGATAACAGATTTTGTGATTTTCCTGTGCTTACTTACACAATACAATAAATAATTTTCAGTTAAACAATTTTACAAATTGTGAATTTTTCAATATAAGAAAATCAATTAGAAAAGTTCAAATAATTACTACAGAGAATAGATAAGCTTCAGCAATACTCTGTAACTGCAACTGCACAAGACACCATCCTAGTCAATGACTTATTCAAATAAAATTTATTCTGTGGTAAAGATTAAAATATTATGGGCTCTGTCATTGAGAGGATACTTTTGGACCCAGAAACCATGTTATAAGGGATATTGAGTACCTTTACTCAATATTAGGGATATTGAGTAAATAGAATGCGAGCACAAAATATGGCATACATAAAAATCTGATATGAATACGTTCTCTCTTAGATACTTCAATATATTGTAAAATCTAAACACAAACATGAGCAAGTGCAAGAGGAACTGATATATATTTTTGTTTTTTAGCTGATAGAGAACAGCTTTATCTCTCAAAACATGACACACAGACCCAATTTAAAAAATAGAAAACAAACAAAAGAAGCCCCACACATTTTTATATAACATATAGTACAACTTTTCATTTCAACTATCAATATCAAATGTAACAATAATTCAATATGAAGATATATATATATAGTAATAAATTTCATTCCACAAAATTCACCGGTTTTGTTTTCTATGTTTTGCTTTTAAGCAAAAGTTTTTTGATCACATTGACTGTCAGAATAATGGTTCAGCAGGCAGTGTGTTCAAAAATAAATAAATTTGTTTCATTTTAGAAGTCTTTTTTTTTTCATTTTTAAACCTTTCATAATACTAGTTTATACTTTTAAGGATCAAATTATACATATATATATAGCTTTCTTTTTTTTTTTAAATTCCAGGCCAGAAAATTATCACATTTGCAAGAGCAGGACCTTGGAAATTATCACATGCCTAACACTGACATACTAGCAAACAATATTTCTCAAAAAAAAAAAAAAAAAAGATGCAGCTGAACACCAGACATGCTAATTTAAGAAGAAAAAAAAAAGCAAACCTAAATGAATGACTTAAAAAACACAGAGCAATGGTTCATTATTAATCCCAGCAACCCATTTAAGAATAAACATAACCGATACCAATTCGTCAGCATACAAAGCATTTACATAAACACAAATACAGTTAAGAATGTTGGGTCTTTTTATGTTCTCTCTGATGTAAAAGCACCTGGTAGCGATGGCAAAAAGTTTGAATGCACTTGTTGCAGTTGTATTTCTTCAGACAATGCCACTGCCTGTGAAGTACATAATTTCGTTTATGCCTAAAATATATTGGACTTTTTACACAAATCCTACATTTTAAAAGTGATCCTTGAGCTAGTTTTCTAACTTTCTTTATATATAAAGATATAAATTCTCTCTGGGAACTAGTGTTTCTCGTTTCTTTTCTAGATGGCGTTTTCTCTATTCTCTGTTCACTCGGTGAAGTGTCCTGTACGATAACTTTTCTCGGCTGTGTCTGTTTACGGGAACGCCTACCATTTTCTTCACTGGACTTCTCTACGCTGCTAGTAGGAGTTGAGCTCACTTTTTTCGCAAAAGGGAACATGGTCTTGACAGAGGAGTCCAGATAAGAAGTGGCTGGGGGTGAAACAAAATGCTTGTGTTCTATTTCTTCGCACAGCTGGCAACAAAATGGGTGATGAAGTTCTTTATAATGAGTAACAAATGAAAATCTTGTGCTACAGCGAAAGCCACAGTGAGGACATCGTACGACACCATCGTCATTACTGTGACTCTGCAGCACATGCTCCCTGAGAACGGTGTCATATGGTGTGTTGAAGTTGCAGCCATCACCGGCTTGACAGCGAAGTGTTTGGCCAGTGTGGATTCGCATGTGTTCCATCATCATCGGCTGCTTCGGAGTGGAGTAGCCACACACTGCACAGCCGTAAGGATTGAGTGGACGACGACCAGCAACTTGAAGAGGGTTTTCGTGAAAAAGTTCTTCATGCAAGGAGAGTGACTGAGGATCTGCAAAATCGCATCCACAGTAGAGGCACAGGGTTCTTGAGGCACTCGGATCTTGTGCTGAGAAGGAAAAAAAAGAAATACATGAATATATATGAAAATATTTTACTCCATATATGGAACAAAAAAAAAACCTTTTTGTTGACAATTTAAAATGCAATTATTAGAGTATGTTAATAAATAACTTAAACTAAAACTCAATGGTGCGACAGCCCATAGAGGACAAAGGTCTACTGAGCCCATTTCAGTCTTTTTGACCTTGGGCTCTGGGCTGCAGAATACGGGATCTCCAGTGTTTAGTCCCCAAGCATGCTTGATACTCATTTTAATGACCTTGCCTAGTCTGAGGATCGAACCCAAGACCTGTGGCGGGAAAATGCGAAGTGCTACCACTCAGCCACCGGGCATCATTAATAAATAACATACATGTTAGTTTTTAATGAAGAAAATAACTAAACATGAAATTATTCACAAATGAACTTCAATTCTGAACTAGGAGTGCTTAGAATGCAACAGTAAATAAAAGATTGATACTTTTCATATCAAATGTTTCCAGAAAATTCTCTAAACATTAGTGACAATGCCCAAGAAATTAGTGACAATGACCTATATCACAAAGTTATCAGCGTCCCTTAACTAAAAATCTGAATAAGAAAAACTGGAATTGGATTCGTCACGTTTTTCGAAGTAAACCATCTGATCCCACGCAAACACTAACTTAGGTGTTTATCAGATAACCACAAAAAAAAAAATAAATAAATAAAAATAAAAAAATAAATAAAACCGAGAATGACCTTTTGTCTGTTGGTTTTTAAGAGAAAGATGCCTTTGTGGGTGAGCTAGTTGTGACAAGCTAGAGAAATGGCCCTGGACCAGAAGCAGACATGTGATTGCTGGAGAAAGAAAGTAGTTGAATTTTTTTTCTCGATGTGTTGTTTTTTAAAACTTATTTATTTTTTTGTTCATTAAAGACTATAAAATCAAAGATTAATCTATTAAATAAAAGACTATCATTTTTATGCATAAAAGTAACTTTTATAAAATTTAAACAAAGAAGGGAAAAATTAATTTTTATCTAATAAAGTTGTTTTTTTTTTTTTCAACATATAAAAAAATATATATATTGAAAAAAATTATACATTCCTCCACTTTCTGTCGCACATCCTCATCACATAAAAATAAATAAAAACCGTAAAATCTTTAGCAATAATTGAAAAACAGCAAAAATTTAAAGAAAATTATAATAATATCACACCAAAACTGCACAACTTGCATGTATCAAAAGCTAGTTGTTGAAATTTACGTTACCGATACACTCACAATAAATAATATGTTAAAAACATCCAAGATTTTAAAAAATACGTGAAAATAAAAAGTGATATCTGCCGGAATAAAATAAAATAAATGAAAAACAATAGAATTATTGCATCAAGTAATGATTAGTCAGGTGTGTGCTTTGAATTTCATGCATCATAATAATTTCAGCATAAAAAATTATTGGAAAATTCACAATAACTGCACAAAAAAAGGAAGGAAAAAAACTAAACACTGCATGGATTTAGAGCAGTGATTCCCAAAGTGGTCTATATCGATCCCCAGGGGTCGACAACAACTTACAAGGGGTCCATGTCAAGTGGGGGAAAAAATTGGGGGTCCATGAAATGAAAATAGGGGTCAACGATAGAGATCTGTTGCTTTAGATG
The DNA here is from genome assembly GCA_949128135.1 of Parasteatoda lunata. Classification (NCBI taxonomy): domain Eukaryota; kingdom Metazoa; phylum Arthropoda; class Arachnida; order Araneae; family Theridiidae; genus Parasteatoda; species Parasteatoda lunata. The sequence continues at coordinate 82,726,503 of OX421977.1, forward strand.
CACATGATCTGTTGCTTAGTTTTTACGTAAAATGTAATAAACAGACCGACAATACACTACTACGGCTTTGTATACAAACTTATTTCCGCAATTATAATATTAGTAGCGGAGTAGGGGTTTTATAGTGCACTATTTTATATCATTTACATATTAATTAAATTAAATTAGTATGTTTCATAAAATTTTGAAAGTTGTAGGCATTCGCTTTGTGGTTGCAATACAATTTGAACTTGTTAAAACTTGCACATAATGCACATATACTTATCCCATATAATAAAAAAATCGCAAGAAAGTTTTTAATTGCCTTTCCATCTTCATACCTAGTGGAAAGGAGTTTCAGAGCAGTTGCCAATCTCCTAACAAACAAACAAAAAGAAACAGACTGGACATCATTAACCAAGGAGATTTGAGAGTAAACCTAACTAAATTGATGCCAAATGTTGATTATTTATTATAAGAGCATCAGGTTCCTCCCTCCCACTAAAAGCATTATTTATTGCTCAGTTATTTTATATAACAGATACTAAATTTTTATTAGGTTTGTACTAATTTGAATTTAATTTATCAATGTATAAAATTAACATGCATGTTTTTCTTAAGTTTTTCACACTACACTTCACTACAGTTAAAAACACAGTGAGTAGCACTATACCAGCCATCAAAAATACATTTGAAGTTGATGAATTTACAAAAACTCAATATGAGGTAAGCAGGGGGTCTACTCAAAACCAAAAAACTTGGCATGGGGTCTACGAGACAATAAAGTTCAGCAACCACTGATTTAGAGCAAATCAAGCATCTGGAAAAGTAATCACTCAAATGTTTGGTTCTAATATCTTAATATCATTTATCGTAGGAAAAGATCAGGATTTAAAAAATCATGTGGTTATCAGTAGCAATAATTGTGAAAAACTATTGAAAATTCAGTTGTAATGTTGTGCCAAAAAGTGACTAATAAATGCACAAATTGAATTTTGCATGAAAAAAAGAGAGAGAGAGAAAGATAGAAAAGCAGATTTATGGAAATATCGAGTAGGTAGAAAATTGATTTCTGAAATGAGTAATTTGAGGAGGCAAATATATCACATTGATTAAATAATTCTTCTGTTACAAATCAGAATTTACAGCATACTATCGAGTAGGTAGAAAATTGATTTCTGAAATGCGTAATTTGAGGAGACAAATATATCACATTGATTAAATAATTCTTCTGTTACAAATCAGAATTTACGGCATAATCGCTACTCATTAAAATATAACTTTAAAAAATTTTTCTTATTTAAATTCGGCGAATTAGCGTAAGATTCACATGCCTTCAGAAGTTGTGAGTTGAAAACTTGTGGCCTCAAACGCATAGAGGCTTAAACAGTTACAAGGCTAAACAAGAACTAGAGCAGCTAACTGCAGGGCAGCATTCTCAGTTCACGAATAAAAAATTCAAAGCATATGTTAATTTTTATTAAAGAAAATATTTAATTAAAATGAAACAAACTTACTAAAGAGGGAACTAGAAGGGCAAATTAATTAGGCACACAATACCACAAATTGACAGCGCTTCTCATTTTTTGGTAAAATGGTGTTATTAATAGGGTGCACATCAGCAATAGAAATTTAGTGGTTTAATAGGACTACTTAGGTATTTATTTAGTGGTCCAAAAATTAATATAGTAGACAAGCTTTAGGAGAAGAAAAAATCTAACTTTACAATTTCATAATTTATGTCATGGAACCCATCAAAAGTTATTAATTGCCATCTATAACAACTTAAAAATAATCGGGTTCTTTACCCCATAATGATTGAAGATGAGAATTTATTAAAATTAAGTGAAAAAAAGTTTAAATAATATTAGTAAATAGATTTAACATACAGATTAAAATGCTGAAACCCAATAAATAAATTAATGAGGAAAACAGAGAAAGGTACCAGGTTAAATTTTGGGAAAAGTCAGAACTAATGCTTAGAAAATGTTTATCATACAAGAACCTCATAAAAAATAAACATAATTTTGCATTAAAGCTTTTCTAAATTTGATAAAAATAAAAACTAATTTATGCATTAACAGCTTCTATTGTGTATATCTAGGAAATATGTTTAACATAAAAACAAATGTATAAATTAAAAATGTTTTAACAATTTTGGTCTTTTAATATTTAGCTTTTGAAAAGAAATACAGTTGAACCTGTTTATCTCGACCTCTTTATCTCGAAAACCTCTTTATTTCGAAATTTCTAAAATTCCCTACATTTACTGTCTAAAATCAATGTATTTTCCATGCTTATGTCGAATTTTTTTTCTTCAAAACCTCTGTTTCTCGAATTTCTAATAATAGAGCACAAATGTCAAAACTTTCTTTATCAGTAGAACTCATAGACAGAGATGAATTCTGTGAATCCACAGGAAGTAGGGATGAACAGGTAGGGGGTGTTTCTTGGAATTTCAATTACTATCCCTGCACTTCCTTAATGAGAAAGGAATACAATGATTCTGGCAGTAAGTGAGGGGTTAATGAATAGCGACCATCAGGGATAAGCTTCTTAACATAGATAAGAAAGCTACAGAAAACAGTTGGTATGCAAACTTGTAGATGCCATTGATGAAACAAGTTAGACACTATCAGAATTGCTGTTTTGCCTGTAGAAATGTGTCTTTAAAAACTATCCAAAAGGGTTTTAAAAAAGCTGGTTTTAAGAATAGCTGTGAAGATGATGAATAAGAGGATGAAGGCATCGGCAAAGAAGAAAATTTTAACGCTGAAAATGCAGTGCCAAATTTGCCAGAATGGAATGCAATAAAATCTGGATTAATTGTTGACATTAATTTTGATGATTTTTACAAGTGGACAACTGCCTGGCAACATGCGGGACATTGGCAGTTGCGGAAATCATAGATAATGTCAAAGATAGATCATAAGATAGATCATATTGATGAATAAGAAATGAATGCAAAAGTAGAAAAAACTGTAGAATTCTTATAAACTACTCTTGAATTCCAATAAAATGTTGGCTATGAGGAATTTGCAATCTTTCTAACCTCAAAAGAATAATCGGAACAAATAAGGTTACACATCAAAAATCTTCGAAAAATTATTTTCAGTTTTAATGTATGTTAAAAAACTTCTGTAGAAAACTCTCAGCAATATAATAAATTTTTATAGACAGCACAAAATTATGATCAAAGCAAAGCACACAAGGTTCACATGTAAATATGATTTTTTTCTTACACAATTTATTTGGAAATTATGTCAATTTTTTCCTTATTTACAGATTTGAAGTGCAAAAATCTCACTTTGGTTAAACATATTGAAAACTAATAATTCTTTGAAAATGTGACGTATTTGTACAACATAAATTAATGCCAGCTAGCTACTTCTGCGGAAATGTCCAGACATAAAACATATTTATAAACTAGAAAATGAAAACATAATTTTCAGTTTAAGAAAAGTACATACACAAAAAGTCTAATAAAATTTTTCTTCAAGATCAATATCCCAATTTTTGAATTTAAAAAAAAAAATTACAAAATACTTGCCACCGGCAATGATATTTTGTGCCCTGGTAACTTGAATTTTCATAAATTTATTTTATATCTCTACTTGATTATCCATATAGAAAACACATTGATGAACAAGAAAGAAAGGAAAACAAAATTCCTAATATTCAGTTTAAGAAAAGAACATTAATAAGAGTCTGCAAAAATTCAATTCTAAAACCAATATTCAGAAGTTCTCAAAAATAAATTTAAAAAAATTTTAATTTAAAAAAATTTTAGGCATCAGCTATGATATTTCGGATACAATGGCAATCAGGATTAGTAGATACTGTTCATAAATTCATTTTTAAGAAAAAATACGTTATGACTTTTTGTATATGTAATGATCAACAACTTTGCTAAGTTGGTAAGACGTTGGGCCCATGATCTCGAGAAAGCGAGTTTGAATCTCGCCGGCCGTAGAATCCATGTGTATTAATTACATGGTGACTAGATCACGATAAAACAGTCAGGACATTAAGTCCTCCAAGTTCTCATTACAAATCAATACCTCTAGGGCAGTCATGTCAAAGATACGGCACGCGGGCCGCACCAATACGGCCCGCGATCGCAATGTGTCACAGAAAGAATAATCATGTTTTTTAGAGCTTTTAGACTTCAATCGATTCCTCTACGGAAGTTTTAAAATGCGCACACCACATTTATAAGTAATTTCAAGGGCAGCGCGTGCCTAGACAAGCGAGAGAGATAGACAGTAACGCCATCTCTTAGCAACAAGCAGAATCTTCCTCGCGCTTCTTGTCAGGTATCTGGATCCTCGAGCTCAAAATAATTACCCTCTTTTATAATTTTGATATGATTTTTAACAACAATTATATATTATATACTATATCATTAAATAAATAAATTGTTATAATAATTCAGCAAATTTTTTTATTTGAATCTGGCCCGCCTACACATTCTAAATTTAATATATGGCCCTCTGCAAAATTGAGTTTGACACCTCTGCTCTAGGGGGTACTGAATTGGAGATAGAGCGTTCTCTACTTCAGGTCAATATCACGATCTGTGGATGAATGGAGTAGGATTGAGTCCTCCCTGTAAAACGGGCTGTGATGAGTGTGTGGCTGAAGTTGTATTCTTGGCCACAGATGGCACCACCGAAAGTACAAGAAAGGCATCCTCGGCCTTAAAAATTTGCTTAAGTTTCAAGCAGGTTTGCTGACATTGGCATAAGTTACATAACGCTTAAACAGTTTTTTTTAAAAACAAAATACGCAAGTGGATAAAATAATAAGTAATAAAATGTCGAAACTTACTAGTAGAAGATGAGCTATGGTTTTCTTTTTTATGAACTTGTAATATTTCTGGATCTGTGGTACAAAAGTCGCAACCATTATCTTTGCATTCTTGCAAAACTTGATTATGAATGAAAATGCAGTGAGCTTCCATGTCTGATCGTACTTCAAACGACTGAGAACAATGACGACATGAAAACTGGGGCTTCAGAAAACTAGGGGAGAAAAAATTTCATTTTAGTTTTTGGGTTAGATAAATAATATTATGTCTGTTTAGTTTCAAACCAACAAAGAGAAAATACGCAAATACATAAACAAATAAAAAAATCGATAAGATAATCTATAAGATATAGTTCTTTCTTCTTTTATTTAATTAACATTTCCTAATTTCAAATTCATTAATAATTGTTTTTTAAACATTAGGCCTGACTTTTTCTGAACTTTATACTGCATTAAAAAAATCGAGTCTTTTCCTTATTCAGATCTACTTTTCTTCATCCTCCTTTCCCTTTTGAATAATTTAATGTAGGGTATCAGTTTAACTTAAAAGTAAAATATTGCTAAAAGTCCATTTTTAGGATAAAATATTTTGTGAAAGCTCTGTTAACAGATTTATGTTGATCCCCAGAGAAAGTTCAGAGATATTTTCATATCGGTACCTGATTACCCCAACTAAAATCAAGTTTGCCCTTCAATAGCATTTTTTTTATTGTTAGTTTTTTATCAACCACTGCCTAGAGATTGCAAATCTAGTCATTCACTCACATTGCTCAACTTCTGCCCAGTTGCGGATCCAGAAAGGGGGGGGGGTCATGACCCTCCTCCAAAATTGAAAAAAAAATATAATAATAATAATTTTTTTAATAGTTTGCAAAAGAAATAAAATATTTTAAAAATTATTTAAGGGGGCATATACACCTAGGTTGGTCGGAAAAAGTGATTTTTCCCCCCATCTAATTATGTTCTTCACTGTTTCAAGAATTATAATCCAAAAGATTGAAACAAAATTCATCATGGTCTCATTATAAACATTAATAATGTTGAAGCGCGCTTCAACAGGTTTAACCAAAGATTGTATAAAGGTGAAGATGGAAAACTTTTGGATGTTGGAATTGATTTGGATGTTGAAAAAATCATTGACAGATTTCTCAAAGTTTCTAAAAAACACATTACATTTATTATTTAAAGATTTTGAATACTTGAATTATTTATGTATTGTTCTATTGTTTATTATGAAAAAAATAAATGAGAAGACTAGCATTAAAAACCCCAGTTTTTTTTTTTTTTTTTTTTCAAAAAAAAAATACTTTAAAAAAAAATTTTAATTGTGGGGGATCCGAGTCTATGACCCCTCCCAGGAAAAATTTCTGGATCTGTCACAGCTTCTGCTATGTTGTTACTCTTAACAGAGTTAAAAAAAATAGTCTTTCCCACTATAATACTAATCCCACTATAATACTAATTCAAAAATAAGTTTTTCACACTACAATCATATCACATTTTCCCTTACAATTTTGTAATACTTAGATGAAGTAGCATGCTAATTTTCACATTGGATATGATTCTACGTTAGGTAGATACAAAATACCTATTATAGTCATCTCTAATACAATGGTTAAGTTACTAGATTATGTATAAAAAAAAAAAACAAGAACATGCAAATAAAAAACAGATTGCTGTTGATAAAACTGAGTCCATTTAAAATTAAGATCTTAAAGGAAAGAACCTGTTGCATACAACAGAACAGCCATTACATATTTAGGCATGTTTGTGTTTGTTGTTTCTTTACAAACAACATGTTTGTATAAAGAAAAAAATATTTTACCATACCTGCAAACTTTAGAGAAATAAAGTAACGGAAATTTTACTAAAGACATTTTTTGGGATATGAGTGAAGTTTTGATATATCAGGAATAATCATGTAAGTCAAAATTGAAAATAATATAAGCACTTACATTTAGCAAAGTAAAAAATATGATAATAAATCTTAATCAAAAGCCCTGAGGCAGAATTTTTTCGAGCTTTCTGCGACTAACTTCTCTAGCATTAATATTTTTCTTTAAGATACTTTTAATTATAACAATTACTAATTAAAAGTAACAGAAATGTGTTTACAGAAGAATAGAATAAAAATGTTTAAAAATTTTAAATTGAAAAAGTAATATTTTTTTAATTCTAATATTATATAAACTTTTTCGCATTTTGTAGGTGGAAATATGCAATAATTATTTCCTCTTTCCAATTTTGTAAATCATTACAAAAATTAAAATTCATAAATGAATTAAATGATAATAAATTAATATTTGTACATAAATTAAAAATCATAAAATCCAGGCAGTAATTCCAAAATAAAGATCGAGGAGGAAATCAAGTGAATAGGACTCTTAAAAAAAAAAAAAGAGAGAGAGATAATCAAATAAGTGGGCATAAAACATGGTGTTCTTAAAAGAAAAAAAAATTAAAGAAAGAACATTATATAGGGTCTGGTGGGGGAAAGTGGTGGTAAAATCAAGGTTTTTTTTAAAAAATCCTTATAACAGTAAGTTTTAAGCACTAGATATCAGGTTTTTAGTAGATATTATATACATTAGACTTATATAGGTTAGAAATATTGTGTTTATATAAAGTTTTGCCAAGAAAATTTCTTGTAGATTAATTTTAAAATAGGCATGTTTTGATACCACCACTTTCCCCCAGGGTGGGGTAAAGTGGGGGTATAATATGTTTTTATTTATTATTTCTTCAAAATTTAACTGTGAAATAAAGGAAAGGCTATGAGATTTACATTCAAATCTATATTCAAAGTATCCAATTTACATAAAATTTCTTGCATAGTTTTTATTATAATTACTGATTAAAAAAATAATGTCCTCGACTGTCAAATCTTGGTTCATCTAAAATGCGAATAATGCTGCTAACTTCCACATTATCTTCATCATCTAATTCTGGGAAAGTATAATAATTTCCCAATTTAGACTTAGTAAGATATTTAACATGATATAGATCACCATTTTTCTCAACAACTTGCCCGATAAATGAGCACATCATAATTCTTTTGGAATTGTATTTTACCTCAAGCCATGAACCTTGATTGATTTTTCTGGTATCGAGAGGGGTTGTAGGACTGGTGACTTTTTTTATTTTTATATCAGACCTGTTTTGGTGTTTTCGTTTAGGAACCTGGCCTAAATTGCATTTTTTCTTTCTGTCTTCTTCCAGTGCTAATCTTTTTAAAACATTCTCTTGAGTTAAAATTTCCCCAGATTTGCTTTGCACCCTTTTTCTTTTTTTCTTAGAGTTATCCATAGCTAGAACCGTGTTTGCAGATGGTGTGAGAGATACTGTCAACAGAATTGCTTTTTTCAAATCTTTCATAGGTGAATCTAGTAGTGCAGAAACTTTAGAAGATGCCGAGCTCTTATTTGTAGCTGCAACTGTTGGATTATTTTCTGTAGGAATTATACGATGTTGAATGGCATTTCTATTGAGAGGATAAAGGCCAGTCCCTCTAAATCCATTTACAGCATTTGTTGCCTTCATTTTTTCAAATAATTTCTTTAGAAGAAATGGAAAGGTTACTTTGGAAACATTTTGCAACCTGCTCTCTCGATACCAAGTTTTTAATACGTCCCTCCACGAATTTTTCATTGGTGAAAAAACTCCAACATCTAGTGGTTGAAGTGCATGGCTGCTATTAGGTGGGAGGCATAGTAAAATAATACCATTATCCATGGCTAGCTTAATGGAATTATATGTTAGGTGACTTCCATGGCCATCATATATTAACAATACCGGCTTTTTAAAGTTTTTGACGAAATCGATAAAAAACTTCATCCACGTTTCAAACAAAAAATCCTGCATCCAACCAGACTCTGTGCACCCGTAAAGAGTTCCTTGTGGCCCTCCAGTCATCCAGGATTGATATAGGTTCTGTCCTTTGTAGACAACAAAAGGAGGTAAATATTCACCAGCAGCAGATATGCAAAATAATACTGTATACATGGCCTTACCACAGTCGGCAGACTTTAAGTAAGCTGTTCGACTTTCCTTCTGAACAAAAATCTTGCTTGATCTGGGATGAGTAGACAAACCTGTTTCATCCAAATTATTGAAAATCCTTCCTGGCTCCTTAAGCAAACCATTGCTAAGCAGTACATTTTCATATATGTTAAAGAAAGCATTTGCTGTTTCTTTGCACATATCTTTAGCTCTGGCTTTCGTTAAAAGTTCTGGCTTTCTTTTCCCAATTTCTCCTTTCCATCTCTTTTCAAATCCTCTCACCCATTCGATTCCTGGCTTTCCATTAGGAAAGAGATTGCTGAGCTCCTTATTGCTTAGCAAGTATGTTTCAACAACATTAAGAATATCTTTTCTGTCGAATGGAAATCCACATTTTGACAGGAATTTCACAGCTTCAACGATGCATTTCTCTTCTTCCTGACTAAGAAAAGGCGATCGGCCAGGTCCTTGATGTGATGGACTTTTAACAATCCACCTCCTTAAAGTTTGTTCAGGAATACCATTTTTCTTGGATGCAGAATAAATCGATGCTCCATTTTTAACTTCTGCTATAGCCATCTGAAGATCATTTTGGGTATACTTAGGACCACTAGTCTTTTTTATGTAGTTTCTAGGCATACTTAAGCTGGAAAAAAAAATTACATGTCAGTGAACAGTCACACATTAAAATTATCAAAATTGAAAAAAAAAAAAGAATTAAATTTATTCTAATGATATTAAAAAATATTCTAAATCATGATTAAATATGTAAAAAATAACTTTTAATTTAATTGCATTATCATATTAAGATTAAAATTTATAAATAAAGCCTATTTTTTTAGATTAATACTTTTATTACAGCCCATTTTTAAAAATTAATCACATCTACAGTCTAAAATTGAATCATCATACAACATTGAGCTAAGCCTAACTATACCACCACTTTCCCCCACCTCAGAAAAAAAATCATAAAAAATTGAAATAATAAAATAATTCTTACCTTGATGCATGAATCTGTTTCTAAGAAGTTCTTCTACTGAAATGTATCAAAATACACTAATTTTTTCAAGTGAGAAAGGATCAAGAACAAAGTTTATCAATACGATGTGTTAAGAACAAACTGCACATATATGTAAACAAGAAGATAAACAGCAGTAAACTTGTTGCCAGATTTACAAATCTTAATAGAAATATTTGTCACAAACTCCAATTATGTATTAATTGAAAAAAAAGTAAAAATATGTACATTTATTGTGAAAAAAGTGCATTTTTTTAGATTACCACCACTTTCCCCCATCCCACCACTTTCCCCCATCTGACCCTATAGAGTAAACTATCTTTTAAACTTTCGGGATTTCTGAATTTCTCATTTTATATCATTATTCCGGATTCTGAATTTCTCATTTTATATTAAATTCTAGCTGCCTAATATGTAATGGCTGTTCTGTTGTATGCAACAGGTTCTTTCCTTTAAGATCTTAATTTTAAATATTATTCTATATTTAATTCTAACCATTACGGACACATTAACTTATATCCCAAAAAAGAATAGATAAAATCACAATTGTTTTCTTCCTCTCTGATGATATCTTTAAAAAAAAATTTCTGCAGAAAAAAAAAAAAAAGAACATTTTTTGAAAACTTATGCAGAATGGAAAACTAAAATTTTTCCCTTTCCAAATGAAAAATCTTTCTTCAAAAAATCTTATGTTTGCGACAATGTCGCCGTGTCACTGCAATTCTGCCACAGGGATCTAAAGAAGATTTTTTAAACCATTATTTATAACTACTTAAACAATAAACACTCAACATACTGCAGTACTGGCAATAACACCATCTGTTGAGGAACAAGATAAGTATTTTTACCATTAGCAGATAAATTATTGGCAAAATTCCTTTTTTAAAATTTTTTCAACAAATACGAAAAAAGACTTGGCAGGTATGGATTACACATCTTTCTCATTAAATAACAAGGAAGAAAGAAGACCGACTTTAAAGCTCAGCAAACATTTAATTGGTAAAAGGTAGACTATTGAATAAGGGAACTATTCGGCCAACTTCTTTTTAATCAAATTGTAACAAAAACTTATCTTTAAATTTATCCATCTGGTGGTTAGCAATGAAGTGGGGGAAATAACTACAATTCCCTAGTAAAAAAAAAGTAAAACTGAAATTCGTAACCACTTTTCTCTTAAGAGGAAACCAACCCACAAGAGAAACTTTTTATCGTGAATTCTATTTCATTTCCACTGGTAGTGAAGTCAAGTAAACCTAGAGAAATAATGGAGTTCCAGATATTGAAAATATGTTTACAAAATATCAAAACAAATTATTGGAGAACTTCCCCTAAGTTATCCTGTTATAACTTGTTTGCATTTTAAAATGTTTTTTTTTTTTCCAGCACTTAGAACTTCATGGTTTATTCTAAGGTTTAAGTGAAATCACTTATGAAGAAAGAGAATTTATTGTGAAGGGTTTTTCCTGTGGTAAAGCATCCTCTTAAGAACGAAATCTGAAAAAGAACAATTAAATTTCACTCAAGTAATATTTAAGAAAATTTTTAAATCTCAGATTACTAAAACACAATATACATATTACAGTAGAGAACCGATTATCCGGAACGAAGGGACCATCGCAATTCCGGAAAACTGATTTTTCCGGTTTTCTGCTTCGCTACAAAAAGGCTTTTTTTTTATTGTTTATCAAACCTAACTTAAAAAATATTACTTAGAAATAGTTTTAAAAAGAAGAAAAAAAGATAAATACAAAAGATTAATAAGATAAAAAGGAAAAAAACAATGAAATTAAAAATATATACTTTCTTCAAGTTTTCTGGTTTCCGGATAAGAGGTTCTGTACTGTATTACAATTTAAATTCCAAAACAAAAAAAAATGAAAATGAAATATTATCAATTATACATAAGCCATGTAAGTTTATATACTCACTGTACTTCTCTCATATGGGCATCTAGTGCTAACAGACTGTCGGCAAGGAAATTGCACTTATTACATGATCTCTTTTTATGACATTCCCACATGTGATTTTCTAAGTCTGAAGCTTCTGTAGACTTAAAATTACATAATACACAACATGTTTTGTAGTGCATTGAAGTATGAAGGCGAAGTGCCCATGCATTAGGACCATTCCATGGACAATAGGCACAATTGTAACTCTTTGGTTGGGAGGTTTGAAATGAAGAATAACCTGGAGGTTTTACAAGAGCATCGTGTAAAATATCCTTTATTGGCGTGTCTGTGTTTCTTACAGGTGTAGGTTTACTAATAGGTTTAGGTGAAAATGCATTCTGAGTTAAAAAAGTGAGTAAGTTACTGTGTGATTTGTTAAAAGTATTGTCATTTTTGCTTTCGTTTAAAAGTGGATCTTTCTTCGAAATATCTGGCATCTGATCGATTTCTCTCTTCACTTGGACCATTGTAGGAGAACCAATTAAACAATTTAGTAACTGTGATTGGGTAACAGGTACAGGAGGATTTATCAAGCCGTTCGAAGACCCTGTTATGTCTCGGCCAGCGACAGAATTCAAACCATTTAAAGGACTAACGGGAATCTTACTACGCTTTGAAGGCAAGCGTCGAATTAAATTAATATCGTAATGAAATTCTTTATGAATACGGCAAAAATGTTTTTTAACATGATCAGCTCTATTAAAAAGTTTATAACAAATATAACACTGAAAAGGCTTTTCTTCACGATGGATATTTTCATGTCTGTTATAAAGATCTCTGCGATCTGTGGCATAAGGACATTTAGGGCAGATATATCTTTTCCCGCTATTTTCGGCAACCCTTTCAACCTTATCCTCGCAATCCACGCTTTGTTTCAAATTTTGAAGGATCTGCATTATTTCATCTAATAATGGTTGGTTCTTCCATATAGAGGCAGGGGCATTAGAAACTCCATGGTTTTTACTCATGTGGATTCTAACGCACCTCCACCATGCGCTGCAATAAGAACATTGAGGACAGTGAAAAACTTTTGCATTACAATGCGTTCCTAAGTAATGCTCGCCAATTCGAGACATAAAACCAACTGCTTGGCAGGCAACACAACGAAACATTTTAGTTTTAGGATTGTAGCTTGCAACAGCTGATCTATCCCAGCTGAGTTTTTCCTTTGATGTAATCCAAACGGACTTCCCTCCATTTTCAGAAATAAAATTGGGATCATCAACAAGTGATTTAGAATCGTAGATAATTTCATCACCATCCATTTCATTCTCAGAATTCGGGTACGGCTCAGAATCATTTTTATCGTGTTCGGGGGAAGGGGCGTCTTTTAAATTAATTACTAAAGGTAAAAGTTCTTCAGATTGTACTTCAGTTTTGATAAGCTTGTTTTGATTTTCAATTACTTCTTTCTTCATTTCGATCAATTTTATATCACTTTCAGGAGAGTTTGATTCTTTATCATCAGTTGCTGAAGATTTTTTATGTTCCGTTTTTGAAAATTCATTTTTTTCGTTCGCAAGAATTTTTGATTGAAGAGGAGAAACGTCTTTTCTTTTATTCGATATTTCTCTCTTTTTGAGTAATGTTTCTTTGTTTTTGATTGCAGGTACATCTTTGATTTTAAGTGGTGGCACCTCTTTTTTTGGTTCAGCTGGTGACTTATGAGTGCCATTCTGTGTGACTTTTGTGCCCATTTCAGAAGATATTGATTCAGTTTTAACAGATGTAAAAGATTCTGCTTTGATTTTTGATTTTGGGGGACTAGTTGGTTCCTTTTGATTGGGTTTTTTGCCCAATTTTGTGTAAACAAAATCATTTCGGATGTCATTTTGTAGATGGTTCTCGTCATTTGACTTAGCAGTAGACTTCTTTCGGGAATAAGTGAAAACTGATCTTGGCACACCTCGAAATCTAGTATTGTAACGTCTTTCAGAAGTCTTAGTTTCCATTCTTCATTTAATGCTCCATGCCTAAATATTAAAAAATATATCAATTAGTGATATATGAGTAAAACAAAAATTGTGATATGTAAAATTTTTTTACAATAACCAGCAATCAGAATATTTACTTTTTAAATACACAATTTTTTGCAGAATAAAAAAATTCTAATTCTTTTTATTTCATTTCTGAGGTAGTTTAAGTTAAATAAATTTTATGATTAACAAAAGTTCTCCCTAGGAATAAAAAAGTGCAGGGTACTTTTTTTGGTTCTAAAAGGGTACTCAAAGTCGTAAAAATTTATCAAAATGTGTAATAATATGTAATAAATGAATTTGATCCTGAACAATTTTTAAATTACCCTCTTATACTATCTTATGTGTGAATTTCAAAAAATAATTCTCACTTATTATAAAAATGAGAGAAAAGTTTGCAGTTTATAAAATATAATTAAAGACATGATAAAAAAAATCTTTATACGAAATGTTTTTTTTGAAAGAAGTAAGCAAACCTCGTTTATTATAGCTCATACTATTGGAATAAGGGTAAAATATTTTTAGCCTCATTCGGCATGATGTTATTGCTCGTGGCCAATTCATGATAGCCAAAATTTTATACTATTGGGCGATTTTCTCAGGTACATATCCCTTTCGAGGGGCCATGAAACTGTAATTTCCAAGCCTTAGTACTAAAACTGCTTAGTATTGGTGCAGTTTTAATATTTACTAAATATATCAATATAATATTTTATACCTATATTATTATCTTTGGTATTTATTACATAATACTTCAACATTTGAGTTTTGTGTGAAATACATTTGTCAATGGCAACTAACAACAACCATATTTTTTTTTACACACAAAAAAAAATAATAATAAATAAATAAAATAGAATTCTTATTAGAACTTGATAGGGATTTTTGAGAATGACTATTTCTTTATCTGACCTTTAATTTACTGTTAAAATATTTATAAATAGAGGTAGGTTATAATTAAGGTAAATTGAAAATTTCAGTTATTTAAATGCAATATTTTGCAACAACAAAAAAATACATAGAAATCTATAAATAAATTTTAAGAAAAATGTTTAAACATTTCCTATAGCTTAAAAATGAAGCTTATCAATAAAACAACTGTTTCAATTTGTTTTTTAACATATATTTAAAAGAATAAGAATAAAATTTTAAGCTGAACACATAAAAGTTTGTATTTAATAATAAAATATTTAACATCAATTAATAATCTTACACAACGCAAACTTGCAATGAAATAAAGTAAAAACTAACTTTATGTGATTTTCTGAAAAAATTTCCAAACTAACACTTTTATCTGAAAACAAATAGAATTAAACCTGCACAGGTTAACTAAATTTTGTACAAATTCCACATAGCAAAATAAGGAAAAAAATTTAAAACATCATTTCCGGGGTAATTCATAGTAAAGATATTTTGCAATACTAATAAACTTATTTAAAACTAAATTTATAAATTTCATCAAAATTAATTTTATACAATATTTTTTTTTAAATTTCTTAAACAATAATTTTATATAGTTATGTATCAAAATTTACTTTTAAAATATTCCTGACAATAAAAAAATTATTTTGTGTTATATTACATAATTAGTTTTAACGATCACAGAAAAAAAGCTTTAATCATATCGTAAAATAAATATCACAACAAAAAAAATTATCACGGCCATTGTTTACATTCGTTAAACATGTGACTTTCAAATCGATCTCATTAAAATATGTATCATTTAAAATAAAGCTTATGCAATTAAAACTTCTTCAAAATCAAGGAATGGACAAAACAAATTTCCACAGCGAATATATTTATTATTTTAAGCAAGCATGTTAGAATACTTTTGATTAGTCAAATCAAATATTAGTTACGGAAAACACGCCCACTTAAGAGCAGACGATAATTTCAGAGTTGCGAGGGAAATTGTAAACAAATCACAGTGGAATCATGGAACAAGCTATATTGAAACATTCCAAAAAAAATTTTAAGCTCAATTTTTTTAGACAATTACTTGAATTTTTGTGAACATAGTGGACGAGATCGAAAAAAAGAAAACGATTTTTAAAGGGGGTGAATGGTGTACACGTATACACACCACCAGCAACCGCTACACTGAACAGCCCATCCCTTTCGACGAACACGCACTCCACTAAGCCTAAAAAATTTCGAAACTTGTATCACAAGGGTAAAAAAGTACTTACTACTACAGAGTTTCTGTTGATATAATTTTGCTTGGAATTGTGCTCAGGATGTGTAGTTATCACATAGATGTAGATTTCAAATCCAATAATTATCGTCAACTAATATTTGATATATGGGAGGAACGCAAGGCCAGGGAGGCCTAGCGCTAGACTTCAGACGACGCCGTCCTTCGTCCTTTCTCCATTTCGCGCCCCCTCTCTCTCACTCTCTTTCTCTCGCCGATCCCCGACCCTCTTTCGCAAAACCACTACACTACTTCCCCAGAATGGGGGCATTTCTCCTTCTCCCCATACCCATGAGCACATGCGCGCTCGAGTGTAACCTTTGAGCTGGGGAAAATCATGAGATGGGCTTTCAACAAGACTTTTTTTTTTTCTATCTTTCTCTCTGAGGGAACACTTTTCCAAACAAATCTAATGAACTTAAAACTTAGGAAGTTTTTTTTTCCCTTCTACCAAGTGCAGCGGATTATAGATAGAGTTAAGGAAGCAGCTAGGAATGAGAACACAAACTCATGACATTTTTTTCTCATTATCGTCTTCATTCTCGAATCTACTATACTCTTTATTTTACTAATAATAAATGCTACTTATTTTATTTATTATTATTATTTCAAAGCAGAAATATTTGCTCGTAAAAATTAACTCCCGTTATTGATAATAAATGCAAAGAGAATTGTCGTGTTCTTAAAAGTATGAGTTGTTTTCGTAGAAAGACTGTCAGCATTGTTATTGCATGGGAGAAAAAAAATGTTTTTTTTTTTTTTTAAAGCAGATGATACTTGAATGAAAATTTATATGGTAGAATTTGACCATTAATTACTTATTTATTGTTGCGATCAACATCTCCATATAGAATATGCCATCTAATAGTTAAATCATACAGAACAGAAGCTAATGAGCAAAGTTTAGAACATTCACTCGTAAAAGAGAATAATTCGAAAATTGGTACATTTTTTAATCTATCTAAAACTAACCTAACGATAATTACAAAATAATGAAGTTAGTTATAATGCTTATATAGGGACCAGCATAATGGGGTCCAGAGCGCAGTAAGAATTGAAGGTCTCATTATTCTCTGTTCAATTTTTTTTCTATTAAAACTGTTAAATAAAATATTTATTTTCTGGATATAGAGTTTGAAAATATCTAATTTATCGGGTGGTTATAATATTAAAATGAGAAGAAAATGCACTGAATCCTTCCATTTCTTTTTTTTAGGGGGGGGGGAGCAATAAAAAAATTATTCCATAAATATAAATTAAGATAGATACAATAAGATTTAACTAATCAGGACAGAAAAAATTTTATAATTAACGATTCGCAGTCAATTATAATCGTCTGAGTTTTAACCTTATTATCGGCACTTTTAACATCATTGTGAATATTAGAGGTGAACCCTATTTCGGTAAAATGAACGATAGTATCAAATGCAAGAATTAACTTGCATGATAAAACTCCTTAGTAACTCAATTATATCAGTATAGGACATGACAAATAGTTTTTTCTTTTATTGCAGCAAGCTATCAAGTTAAACAACATTGCTGCCAAACTTAACATGAAATAACTTAGATTCATTTTTACGCTTTGTTAAGGTCTCAGCAAATGAGCTCAAAATAATGGTTTTAAGTATCGATATTATGGTTCACATCGGGGTATCGCTACCAAATCGCAAAAAAATAAAATAAAAATCGTCTTTTTTTTAAAAAAAAAAGTTTTTCCCTGATGAGCTAAATTTGCCTTCAAAAATAAAAATAAATATTGAAAAAAAAAACGAATAAATTAAATAGGAATAAAGAAAGAAAACTTTCCAAACAAAAGATTCCAACCCCTCTAGGAATTTGTGCAATTTTGAAACGGCGTTTGGAATGAGGGTTACAAAAAATAGCCGAAGAATACTTGAAAAATAAAAACAAATTTTAATGTTACATATTACATATATATGTAATTTGATATATATTCTTTTTTTCTTTTCAGAACTCGTTTCGTAGCAAGCATAAACCGAAGCTGACTAGATCAGTAACTTGAAGGGGGTGAAAGAGGGGGTAAGAATTAATTTCGCTGACATTTTTTATGCTAAACGTAATTTTTCTTAAACTCGTCCGTTATGACTATTAATTGCAACAGATTATCAAACTATTCCCGTAGTTTTTAAACTTGTGTAAATTTGTAAAAAAGTGAAAATGTAATTTAATTGTGAGTAAAATACAGTCTAAAGAAATGTATGCGTTTAGGGATGACTTTTGGACTATATACAAAACGTAACACTTAATTACTACAAAGCGTCGTTAAATCTTTAAATAACTAAACTACATAACATATAATATAGCATCCTGCTTGTCACGTGACAACTAAAAAGAAAGGGTAAACATGGGGTCTATTTTTTCTAAAAAATAAGGAGCATGTGAATTTTTCACATCTAGGCGAAATCCAGGGTCAGGGATTTTCGGATCAAGGGGGGCAATAGAAACCATTTTAGCTAGGAGGGATGTTTAGAGATCATCTCCAGACTGCACTTCAACGCCCCCGGATAGAAAATCCTGGTGTACGCCCCCACTTTCTATCGATCTGGCCACCTCTTGTGTCACAGTTACAAATAGCCAATGAAGAAGTACCCTACCCACTCCAAGTTTCCACTGTCTCCAAGTTTCGGGGCGAATTCGACACAGGAGTTAAAATCAAACCAGGTTTAAATAAATCCATAACTGTAAAGAAGCTTTTAAAATGAAGCCTTTCATTTAAAAAAATTCATAAATAGAATACTTGAAGGAAGTTATGCTTCATTTTTCCAATGCACATGATCCCTTCCCTGTATAGGAAGGTGATGCCAAAAAAAAAAAAAAAAAATGTAAGTGACAAATAGCTATGGAAATTATATAAAATATTAAAAAAAATGAAAGAGACAAATAGCTATGGAAATTACATAAAATATTTAAAAAAAATATTCGGGGTGTGAATTCACATCTTTTGATAAGTAATTTTCTAATAATTTTAAGAATATGGATAGTGTCATTTATGAATAGTTGAAGGAAAAAAGAGGGTTTCGACCAATGAAATGATAGAAGCCCGTAGAGCCACAATAAAGTGAGGTCTTTCTAGGAGTCCCCATCTTAAAAATTGGATAATTATTTTAGGGGGAAAGGCATATTTCGCGAGAGAATGTCACGGAGTTTAGGAACGCCACAGCTTCTGATGGACATTGTGCCCAACAATAGAAATAAGTTAAAAAATGAAACACAGCCAGGAAAAATATCCACAAGGGGGCGTTCAAATATTACTGAATCATAAAGAGGAGTGAAGAAATTAGATATACATACATGCTTGTCTATAAGCATATCTATAGAAGTTAGAGAGATCCTTATAGACAAGCATGTATATATATCTAACTTCTTCACTCCTCTTTATGATTCAGTAATATTTGAACGCCTCCTTGGGTTTTTTTTTTGTTTGTTTTTTTTGTTATTTTTTTAACATAGAGATAAAAGAAATGCTTGCTTTTCATTACAGTTGCGAGTTAAATATTACGGAAGCATCTAAAAGGGGCATATTATTAATTTTAGTTAAGTTATTAATTAATTTATTAATTATAAAAATTTGAGTTTAGTGCAAAAATAAATAAATAAAAAAAGGCATGTCTTCTATCAAGACAATTTTTCCCTTAGAACTCATTATCAAGGCCAGCGGTTCCCATTTTTGTCCGCAGTGGAATCCTAAATGCACGAGCTTCTGTTAGCGGAATCCGGCATTAGGAAAGAAAAGGAAGAAAAAAAGTTTCTTATCAGCTTATCTTTTTAAAAAAATATTAAATGTGAATAATGAATTTTAAATTATGAATTTTTTCTTGGTGTATGCGTGTTGAAAATGAATAAAAATAAGCTGAACTATGGGTTTTCAAAAAAGAACGGGTTTGGGAACAAACAGTTATCAGAATCAAATCTCTTTTCTCTTGAATTTGGATCTTTTATTTTGAATTTAGAAAGCCCGATGAGAAATACTTATTTCTTTTATGAATGAATATCCTTTTCATATTTTATTCAAATTATTGTTAATGATAAAAAAATTAAAAAAATTATTAAAAGCTTTTTTTTTTTTTATTTGCTACTAATTTATCATTGGCATTTCACATAAATAATTTCATATAAACAATTAAAATATATCATAAAATCTGGATTATTGATGGCATATAAATATTGCTGGTTAAATAAATCCCAACGCTTGGAATACCTGTGATCCTTAGATGGAACCCTTCCGCGGAACCTTTTGGGGTGGGAACCACCGACCAAGGCTTGCTCAAAGAATTGAGAGGGAACATTAATGTTTGAAAACCTTAATGTTCCCTCACAAAATCCACAAGGGGCCGTCTTTTTTAAATTTTTATTTTAAATTTCTAATTTTTTTAATTTAAAAAATATTAAACGTAATTCAAAAATTATTTTTAAATTACAATATGGGATTATCTTTAAAAAGAAAACGTTAATACTTATCTCATTACATGTTTCATAACAATAATACCATTTTTATTCTAAAATAGCTTGAAAAGAAAATTTCAGTGAATAATTTACGATCTTTATTTTGACGATTTGGAAAATAGAAGCGGCAGCAAATATGTAGATTAGTTTAGTCTTAAAGAATTAACAATCAAAATAATAAATAAATTTAATGAACAATATATGAAGGGGAATTAAGGAATATTAATTAATTAAGTTCTATAAACAAAATTTCACAGTCACTGAATATCTTGCATGCATCATTCTAAATTATAATTAAAAACATAAAATTTTATTTAAATAATTAATATAACTTTTTAAATATAATGATGTTGAAAAATATTTTATTAGAGCAGTATTCTGGTCTTTTTTTTTTTTTTTATTATGAAGGGCAACTGATAAATTTATTATCCTCATTGTCGGAAGTTCTGAGAAGTTAAGAGTTTTGCGTTAATTCATTAAATTGAACTTATTTAGTTGGCCATTATTTAATAAACTCTAATCTTAATCAGAATTCGTAAAAAAACACACATTTAACAAAGCCAAGTGTATTTTTTTAAACCATCCCTTTATTTTTTATTTTAATTAATTAATTAATTTATTTTTAGTTACTTGTGAAAGCTGGGCATAATATTTAGAGATTATATCCACGAAATGAAATATATTATTTCCTCAAAAAAATATAGTTACACGATGTGCAGTACAAATTATCAGCAGTAAAATACAAGAATTATTGTGACAAAAGAAAGATTAATCATATTAAAATAAGAAAGCAAATTTTTAATGTTGAAAAACCATTCAAAAGTGAATTAAATGCCATAATACATAAAATTTAGTTTAAAAAAATAAACTTAACGCTTCTTGAAAAAATGGCCCACTTATATAATTTTGCAAAATATACAAAATATGTACTTTAAACAGAAATTAATTTTAATCAGTAAAATAATAAGTTTAATTAAATCAGTGAAATGCAAGCTTTATTTTTATTAAATCAGTTTGGTTAATCAACTTAATTGATTCAGTAAAATATACGAATTTTTATGACAAAAAAAATTAAATTATATTAAAATAAAAATTCAATTTTTTAATGTTGAAAAACTGTTTGAAAGTAACAAATTAAGTGCCACAATAAAAGTACATAAAATTTAAGTTAAAAAAAAAAAAATAGATACACTTGAAATTAATTCATTTTGAACAGAAATTAATTTTTAATAATCAAAATTTCCCCAGCTTTCAACTAAAACAGAAAAAAGGGAGCATATAAAAAAAATCGCTTTCACTTTTCAAAAGTTCACTCATTTTATTCACCTTCCATCATATTTAAGAACAGAAGTTAGCTGGCATTTTCAGGGTGGGGGTAAATCAAGGTTCCTTTGACCCAAATCCGGCCAGAGCCGCACCTCTCCCGGAAAAAGCACTTTGCAAGTCCAGAAGGGGGTAAATTAGGGAACCAAGGCCTCCCCCAACATTCACCCCTACATTCCCTCAAACCAAAGTATTGATTATATGCTGGAGCAAAGCCTGGCAAAATGCAGCTCAGCAACCCCCCAAGGTTCACTCCCTTTCCTCTCCTCCACCCCTCTACTCACAGGGAGGTCAATGCTCCTTTGCCAAATATTTCCCCCTTTCGCTAGTGGAGAACCTCTGCCTGGTAGCGGTAGGTTCAACTCCTTGCCCCCCTTTATTCCCTCCCCCCTGCAGGATAGAGCAATCCAGCATGAAGAAAGATTTGTTGTTGCTTAACCCCTTTTTTGGTGTCTCAACCCTTGCGTAACTTTTTTTTTTCTCTATCGCCAGAGGGGTGTGTGAGTTGGTGGAAAACCTGACTTTTCAGTTTTCGAGAAAAGGGGTTCGGTTTTCTGGTGGTGCGCTTGTCGTCGGTTAGTAATGGACTCCGGGTGGTTTTTCTCAAGTTGATTGTTCTTGTTCTTTCCCCCGCTATCCAGGTAGAGGTGAAGTAGGATGCGAATTTAGAAGACAATGGAACGTTGTTGCGATAGCTAACATCTATCAACGTCGGAGTTTTATTTTTGTGCGACAATGGCAATTTCTGGTGAATTATGCTCTTACATCCAGTGAGATTCATAACGCATATAAGTTTTTACTTTAATGAGTGAAAAATAGGAGAGTTGGAAAAATTTTAAGTTATCCGTGAAGAGGATCGGAATTATGCGAATGGTTAATTTTTGGAGATCGGAATTTCGTCCATTTTAAACCTACAGAATATATTCAGTTTTTATTAGACAGTGTCTTAAACACTTACTTACTTGAGATATTTACATATTACTTCTAATAAGGGAGGAGCTGTTTTTACACAAGAAAAAATTCTGGTAAATGAAAGTAAATAAACAAGTTTAGAAAAATGCTTTAAAAAAAACTTTTTTTTTTTTTTAAATAAGAAGCCGTTCTTGCGAAATTAATGTAAGTGGGGAAGGCGGTTGTGATTTGCTTATTTGAATAGCCAATGAGAGAGGAAGGGTATGAGCAATGCTTACATAAAACACTTAAATTACTTTTTTTTTTATTTATTTCAAATTTGAAATAAAAGTTAAAATTGGGAAAGGAAACATTTGGAAAAATAATAAGTTACATCAAGTGAGATTCATCAGTCACATGTAGTTAGATTCATAACGCATAAGAGTTTTTTTTTTAATGAGTAAAACACAATTTAAAAAGAAATGGGAAAATGTATGTTGTTCGTGAAGACGATCGGAATTATGCAAATGTTACGATTTTTGGTGATCGGAATTCCATCCTTATTTAAATATGCCTTTGAATAAGAAATTCAATTTTAAAAGGAAACGTTCAAACTTGTTTTTCTCTTACAAAGAAAATTCGAACTTTGTTTATGCAGGATAAAATTCTAAAAAATAAGAAATAAGTTTTGAAAAAAATATTTCTTAATTATTAAAAACAAAATTTAATAATGAAATTTTTAAAAAATCGATTTAAATAAGAATAAAACAAAAAATAAATATTTACTACTTATAATATGTAAATTATAAGTGAAAAAATTTAATAGCAGTAAAATTACGATAGTGCGAACTTGTTGCGATAATAGACATTTATGGACGTCGGAATTAATATTCTGCGATAACCGCAATTTCTTTTTATTGTCCAAACAGCAGGTTGCGATAACAAGAAATCTGATGCTAGTTCTTTTACATAAAGTAGGATTTATAACGCGTTAGGTGCTATTACATTGAAGTAATCTAGTTTAAGGATTTAAATCAAATAAAAAGATGTAGCTTTGCTTTAGACATAGTTCAAGTAATAATACTTTTTATAAAAAAAATTTAAGTAGAATATTCTTTAAGCATTTTTTCTGTTTTGCTTTCATGGTTAAAACTGCTGACCATTTAAAAATTTTCGAAGAATTTATTTTCTTTACCCGCATTAAACTTTAATTCTACAATTGAAATTTTTCCAATTTTTTTGTTACATTTTCAATATGTTTCATAACAGACTTTTGAAAGTAAGGGGATTTTAATGTCTTACGTATTGTCCCTCCCTACTTGTTACCAAAATTAAATCACTAACACCTCCATCTTTAGGTGCTTACGTAATATTTGAATTGTCCCTAACCCTAATGAGTGAGAACAATTTAAATAAAATACGCAAAATTAAAATTGTAGCAGCCATACAATGGAAGAAATAAAACAAATGGAATCTTGTAATCTTATGATGATATTTTTTTATTTTTTATTTTTTAACCTATCAAGAGAGTACATCCGGATTTTCTTAAAATTCTTGTTTTAGAAAGATTCGTAGTATATTCGTAAAAAAAATGAAATCTCAAAAATCTAAAATGATCAAAATCCGGTTTTATAGATCGAGGTTCTAAGAACAATATCGACGAGAAAACATTCTAAAAATACTATACTACCCAACTTTAGAGGGATATTTTCGGATATGCAAATTTTTGGCTATGATTTGTTTTTTAAAATCAAGATATCGTGAAGTGTTTGTTTTTGGTGAACGGAATAGTGCAAATGGTTTGTTTCCGACAATGAGGATTTCACCCACTGTTAATATTTCTGTGAAAAATAAATTAAAAAGCTGCGTTCGTATATTACGTAATTAACTAGTTGTAAAATTTACTTATCTATACGAAGAGACAATTCGGGCTGAGTTTTAAGATTAAATTCTGAAAAATAGAAATAATTGTGACAATTTAAAAAGAAAAAAAAACTTATACAATTTCTAACAAAAAAATTTTTGAAACAGGTTTTATTAAAAGGAATAAAATCAATCGAATTTTTTAAAAATAAAACAGAAAATAACTAAGAAAATCGAAACGCAATAAATTTAAAAAAAAAAAAAAAAAAGTTTCTTAAAAATATTTTTATAAAAAAAATTTTTAAAATAAATTTGCCACCACATCCAAAAAGTTCCTCCAAAATGATTATATTACGTTATTTTATCGATTGTGATTACGGATTTGATTGTATTGACGATCGATCATATTATAAATGTTAAGCAAACGAAAAATAACAACAAAAGAAAAACAATTTAGGCGTGCGAATTACGCCAACTGCCATATAAATATCGAAAAATAGTTAAGTTTTTCAAAAATTGTTGAATATTTCTCTTTGCAGAATTAAGGAAAGAATTATTAAATCATTGTTAACTTTAAAATCATTATTATAAATAATTTTATCACGTCACCGAGATAACAAGATGCTTACGGACCTTTAATTACACAAAATGGATTCAATTTATCAATATCTAGAATTAATTACTAATTAATTAATTAAGAATACAAACTGAAATTTTAAATTTCTATCATCAAAACATATGTTTTTAAAAACGCATAGCAGAAATTTCAGAAGTGACTGTTTGCACGAAGTAGCACACGATTATGAAACATATAATTAAATTTAATTAAAAGTATGTCAAATTGCAATTTATCCAATCCGTTTATTTAATTATTGAAAATAAAAACTAATCTAAAAATCTGCAGAAATTGTTAACATAAAAGAATTAAAATTAATATTTTGATTGATAATAATTATCAGCTCATACTTCCTGTAATATAAACTAAATAGTTAAGATTGATCATGACATAATATTAATATGAATATTGAATATAATATCGATCTTAAAAGTATTTAAGAGTGCCATATTTTTAGAAGAATAAATTAATAGTTTCAATAATTCTGGCTACATTTTTTATACATTAAAGTAGTATATAATGCAAGCATTGTGTATTATTTACTATCTAATAAAATGTACCCAATGACAAAAAATAAACTTGTCACAGGTTTTTGTCCCAATTTAAAAAAATAAATAAAAAATTTTAAAAAAATGAAACACCTATCTCGATTGCTAAAGGTCTTTTTAACAATAATTTTAATTAGGTATTTCACAACAATATTTAAAATTGCATTCTATACTATCTAACATACCATATTTTAAAATTTACAACAGTTTAAAGAAAATTTAAAATTTGTGGATAAAATATATATTTAAAATATACCGAATAAATATTTGTTTTTTAAATTAAGCTTTCATGTTAAAACAATGAAGTTTATTAGGAATATAACAAAATCCAAAATAACACTACATAAAATACTTTGGTTTTTGATAAAAGCATTTTTTGATGCAACATTGTTATAACACGCCGTATCAAAAACCTAGAATATTGTATTTTTTTAATATTTTAGGTTTTGAGATGGAACACATACTAGTAGCAATTGAAAATTGCATTGCTTGTATTGTTTTTGCCATAATTGTAATAAATACTGGACAGAACTTAGATTTTGATTGAACATTTTAAGAAAAATTTTTCTGACATAATCTTAAAATTCTAAACAATTCCTTTGTTTTACATATGCATGATTAAAATAGCTTCTCTTCAAATTATTATTAACCATTTGCTTACAGCTCATCCGGCTGCACTCTAATCCACTTCTTGTAAAAGCAATAAGCAAGAGGTTAACTATTTTTAACAAAACAACTACATGTAAAGCTGTTTTCTGAAGGCTCTATCGTAATAAGAAATTATGCTCTTTTGCGAATAATATGCAATTTTTATAACTGCTGTGAATTCATAACTGTTACTCTTGACTGTTGGGTCAAGTTTAACCCATCTAAAGCCAGCGTTGTATATGCTTATTTTAAAAATGGTGCAAAACATCAATATGGAAAAAAGACACAGTTTTGTGAAAATGAAAAGCGTTCGTCTTTTAATATTTAAAAAATTACTCTAATGCTGCATTACCAGTACTTATAAAAATTTGCAAAAGCTGAGAGTGAGGCAGTGACTTTGTTAATTTTCATCTAGGTGGAAGAGTGTTGCCAAATTGGTGATTTTTAAAAATGTGTAATCTTTACCGTTTGTGGTGTAATCTTTTAATATTTAAAAAACTACTCTAATGCTGCATTACCAGTACTTATAAAAATTTGCAAAAGCTGAGAGTGAGGAAGTGACTTTGTTAATTTTCATCTAGGTGGAATAATGTTGCCAAATTGGTGAATTTTAAAAAAGTTTCATATTTAATTATTTAAAATATTTAAGTTATTTGTCTGTTGTAAAGCCCAGATAATTTTCAACGCAAGATTATATATATATAGTTTAAAATCATCACATTACTTCAAGTGTAACGCACTTAAATTATTATGTCTTTTTTAATTTCCTTGGCGACAGAGCTTCAAAAAACAGCATTAAAAAAATTGGTTCTTACGTATTATCGCAACCAGGTTGGCGCAATTTGTATGTTATGTTTTTTGTATGTATGCGATTTGCACTGATGTTTTTTTAAGTTCAAGTGCCACTGCCCGGTATACATTTGCCCGGTTTATCTTACACTGATGTTTTTTTAAGATCAAGTGCCACTGCCTGGTATATCCTATACTGATGTTTTTTTAAGTTCAAGTGCCACTGTCCGGTATACATTTGCCCGGTATACCCTACACTGATGTTTTTTTAAGGTCAACTGCCACTGCCCGGTATACATTTGCCCGATTTATCCTACACTGATGTTTTTTTAAGGTCAAGTGCCACTGCCCGGTATACATTTATTCAAGATGTGTGAAGAAAAATAATATAAATCACTTAGGGTTTCCGTAAGTAGGGTCGCCAAATTTGGCGATTTATGCGAATTTGGGCCTGGTTGCATTAATACGTAAGTACCAAAAAATTATCAAACAACCAGATCAGCAGATTAATCTTAAAAAATAGATTAATTTAACTATATTTTTTTATGGTATTCAAAAAATAATCAAAAAATGTTAAGTAAATTGTAAGAGCACACTATTTTATCTAAATTCTAATATACACACATACCATCAGATTACTTAACTTTTAAAGTTATCTCTTTATAAATATCAGAGCTCTCTTTAATGAATTTATAAATTATTGTAGATAATTTATAATTGACTAAATATTTTTCAATCCAATTAAAATATGAAATATATATCCATTTTAAAGTATAAAGGAGTTGACTTTGAAAAGACGTAAAATAACCTAAGCAAATTTTTAAGAATGGAAAAGACAATTGTTGAAAAGATTGTAGGTTGCAACCAGCTCCACCTTTGGAGAAACTCTGAAACTAAATGACACTAGCTCTGCACTTAATTCCTTTTAAAACACTATAGGACTCTAATCAAAGACTTGTTTCGGTGCAAAAACATTTATTTATTTTACATTTTTTTGTCACTTAACTCCCTAACAACTCTTCATTTTATAAATGTTAATAAAATTAACTGTAAATATAGCCCTTCAGTTCAGTATAGAGCTCCTTCCTGCATAATCTAACATAGTTAAAAAGTTACAACATGTGATTGAAGCAGAGCCAAATTTTACCGAAAGGAAACTAAATAAATTTTTCTCAAAGACTTGAACAAGGTATCCTTAACAAGTGGAAGCTCAAAAATTGTTTTTTATTGCTTTAAAAATAAATCTTATCTATTTAAAATATCTATTATACACAAAAAACAAGTTAAATAAGTATGTAAATATCAATTGCATAGATTAGCTTTGAAAAACAATGGTAGCTATATACTTTGTACCTCGATCAAGTTATTAATGCTATTATATACCACATAAACTGTTAATTTTTTGATAAAACATCAGTTTTCTTGCTAAGAAATTATTCCTTGCTAGGGAATTTTGCAAACAAACAGAAAATAAAGTTATATTTCATATTTAAAGAGCTGAATCTGTTAATGAACAGTTAACGTATTTTTTGGTTTAGTTTCATTCATTCTTTGGACGATAAAATAACAAAACGCAGTAACATAAAATTGATATGAATTTTTAGTAGTAGAGTATAAAAGCAAAACTAGAGAAAAACTTCACCAAGTGTGGTAATTGATTACAAAATTGTGAACTTCATAGTGGCATAAATCTTTTATAATGTTAGATCTATAAAATCCGGTTTATTGTGAAACAATAAAATGTGCTGTACAATTACACATAACTTCCATTAAAAAAAAAATTTTTAATTGCCACCAGGATTTATAATTAAACAGTTAAAATTCGTTTTTAACGTGACATAACAAATCTCAATTATTGACTCCACATAGTCATAAATGATAAATGCATTTTTAAATGCACTAGAATGTCTTTTTAAATGATACATTTATAATGTTTAAATAATGCATAATCAGTCAAGTATGCACTTTTACACGGCAACAAAAATGATGATGAAAGAGCATGAACCAAATTATTTTCCCCAGTTTTGCTTAGTTTATTTTATATAAATGAAAATTTAAATTTCAGCTGAAATTTATTAACTGCAAATTAGCTTTTATGCAGTGAATTGCTGCAAAAAATATGTATTTAAATGTATAAGTTATCATTCAAACACACTAAAAATAGAATTTTTTAAAAGAATGATTCTGAATTTTTAAACAGTAATATTAATTTAAAAAGGCAAACATAAAAATTGAATTTACTTAAAACGCTTTAGCACACCACTTCTTAAAATGAAATTTATTAAATATAATTATTTAAGCAGAATATTAAGTAACAAATTGCGGTACAGCAAAATCAAATTATTTCAACTTTTTTAAATATAGAATTTTGTGAAATGAATCGCCGCATAATTTTTGCACTATTTCTTAAGTCATAAAACACAGCAGGTGTAAAAATACAGACAGTATAAAAGCAAAACTATTTTGTTTACTTTAAATGCAAATGAAATTACTTACTCTAATTTGACTCAAGAATTTAAAAAAATTAATTACCAGTTTATCATTCCATTATTTTTAAAGCAATTCAACTCCGTGCTGAACTATATTAGCAAAATAATATTCCCCTGGTTGGTTGTTTAAAAAGAGAAATCAAAAATTCTGCATGAAATTTATTCCATCCAAATTAATTTTAATGTCGTGAACTCCCCCATAAAATATTTTCTTCTGATCAGTAACTTATAACTTAAACACACCACTTCCTTAAAATGGAGGGTGGTTTTTCGACAAGAATAAAAGTAACACGACCTTGGGTTTAGGATAGTGTTTGTTTCAAGAGACTTACACGATCCCACTTTTTTTTTCCCCCGAGCACAGCACAAATAACTTAGCAACAATCCCTGATATGCTATCAGTTCTAGACGTAATATAGCGCAAAAATAAACATTAATCACAGCATATGGAAACAAATATAGAGTGTAATCAGGGCAAGTGAGAATCATAAGAAGTATATTAAACATACCTTTGAAGCCAGAGTTGATATTATTACGCAAAGACACCCTACCACCCACTGAAAACACCCACCCTGTAGAAGTACGGGCATTGCGTCAATATATCACGTGACATCCAAGTCCCTGGGTTCAACTACAACCTCCACAAGGAGAGGGAAAGTTAGTTTCCGGTGGGCAATTTCAAACTCTTCGGCATTTTCTTTTTTTACTTCTTTCCCCCTTGTTTGTTTTGCTTGCAAAACTGCTATATTGATGCCAAACCACACAAATAAATTACAATTTCCATTGATAATGAATATTTACAGTTTTAACATTTTTAACGAGATGATTGATCTTTTGAAGATTAATAAGCGCTTCAAAATTACTGATATGTATAATTTGCACCATATTTTAGTCCTTGTACTGTGCGTGATTATTTAAACAAAACTATGAATGCATGCAGATAAAGACTGGTTGCTAAACTTCGGGGCAATTCTTACTGCATTCTGCTCTCGCAAGCTTATGGCATATGAGGAAAGTTACCTCACCTTTTTTAAAAAAATTTTAATTAAAATTAATGACTAGTGACAGTATAAGTAAAATAAACGCAACCACAATCACAACTGATGTCGATAATGTATTATTAGACCTTTCTTGCTGACACAAGAACTCATTTAATGAAAAATCGAGTGCAACAAGAATGGTCCCTAAGCAAGCATTCAAACGCGAATTACATTAAAACTCGCATACGAAGAAAAACCAGATTGGTGGAATATTTGTACTTGCGAAAAACTCTCCAGTCTGGTACTTATTTGCATTCAAAAAAAAAAAAAAATAATTAAAAAATAAAAAAAGCTGCATTCACTAGAAATCCTCCTCAAAAATAAAACTGAGGCAGTTACCTGGAAGTTTTACGATGAATTTTAACCCCTAGCGCCACCTGTGATAAACTTATTACGGTTCTCCATTAACAGAAGTACTATGGAACTGAACAAAAAATGTTAGAAAATATTTTTTTTTTTCATGACGGGCATACGAATGTTTAAAAACTTCATGTAAGACAAATTGATCGCGCAGCGCGAATTGCATTGACGTACGATCGCATATGCACATCTCATGTAATGTGAATTCTCCAATAGATCACAGGGCGTCTCAAATAAGCACCTATATAGAGTTAAAAAAGTTTACATATTTGCATATAAAATCATATATATTAACTTGATAGGGTGGGATCATATGGGGATCTCATGGTTCTCACAGACATTAATTACAATTACTTTTTAGCACCAATTTTGCAGTTGTTGTAGTTGTAGTTCATTTACGTCGCACTAGAGCTGCACAATGGGCTATTGGCGACGGTCTGGGAAACATCCCTAAGGATGATCCGAAGAC
The DNA here is from genome assembly GCA_949128135.1 of Parasteatoda lunata. NCBI lineage: Eukaryota > Metazoa > Arthropoda > Arachnida > Araneae > Theridiidae > Parasteatoda > Parasteatoda lunata. Next base: position 82,757,927 of record OX421977.1, read on the forward strand.
ATACCATCACAATTTTGATCCTCTGCAGAGGAGATGGCTCCCCTGCTTTGGTAGCCCGACGACCTGCGCGTGAAGTCGAGCACTTTACGGTAGAAAAGTTTAACGAGGACCAATACCGCACACCCTCGGTCCCTACGCAGACTGATCCAAGTGGTCACCCACCCGCACACTGACCGCAGCCAGTGATGCTTGACTTCGGTGATCTGGTGGGAACCGTGTCTTAACGATCAGTCCACTGCGGGACGCACCAATTTTGGAGAACCGGTTTCTTAGGTTTAGGACAAATGGCCGTTCTTACCATTTGTTATTTTATCTAATGCAACAAAAATGTATAAGGTAGGTGAAGGTTTGCGAAAAAATGCAGAAAGATTTTTATTGTTCTTACTTGATAGATTTTTCGCAAGCGAAAGAACTCACACGTGAATGAGAAATCGTTTAGCAAGTTTTTAGCAGGTAAAAATGTTCCCCCAATTTGAATTTTCTTATTTTTGTTTGCTACAACAATGCCTCAATCGCATTAAAAAACTGAATCAGACACCAAAAGAAATAAGGAATACTCTGCTTATTTAAAGAAATAAATCGACGCAAAAAATTATCATAATTAGATATTAATTTTATTTTAAGTTTAAAAGTAATAAAACTCAAAATATGAAATTTTCATGAGTGTAAGTAGTATGGGCCAATCACCCATATCGCAGTATAAGATTTTTAATTTTTCTTTTTTATTGGCAAATTAAGTTATAGGGATTTGTTTAACACATTATGCTAAATTTGAAATTGCTAAATTCAATTCGTATTATGAGTTAGTTTTAAGTCGCAAACATCAGCTTGATATTATTGATAATTGAAATATGATTTCTTGATCTAAATTCCAACCTTTTTAATTACAAAAAAAATTAACTATTTTACATGTTTCTGTTGATGAGTTCCGCATATATTTTATATAAAAGAGCAATACCTTTATTTATTTTAAGATTTTAGCTATTAGATTTTCAGTTACTTAGAATACAATTAACTGTAGTAGAATTGTTAATCGAAATGCCAGACAATTTTATCCATTAGTTATTTTAATTTTATTTTATGTATTTATTTAATTTTTTGACCTATTTGCATTCTTGACTATCAAAATAAGATTCTTGAGTTACCGCAATCGGAAAAATCTAGAGGATTGGCCAGCACAATATTCGGAAGTTTGAGCCCGTAAATGTTAACTTCCATAAAATTAAACAATTTTCTATTTTTTTCTATTTAATATATTAATTGTCAACAAAAAAACTTTTGAAATTTAAGATGTGCAAGTTTTTCAATCATTTTTAAACATTATCCTTTTAATTTTAAATGACAAAATGTAATGTTCATAGAAATCTGCCAAATAGTTTTGAGGAATAAAAAGTTATATATATATTAGTACAAATATAATTCCGATAATCTAACAGATTCTTTAAGTAACTATTAAGCTGTTTTTTATAATTGAAAAATATCAAAATATATTTTTGCTCGTAATTAAAGCGTCAGAAAGAAATATTGGCGATCGAAATGGGCTGCAGGTGGCGTATAGCAGAACTCTCTACCTATGGCAACACTTCACATGCTTTCCCCAGTAGCGTGTGGAAAGTCAAAAGAGGAAGGAAGTACGTTAGTTTCTCTCTTGATTTTCACATAAACTAAAATCTTTTAACTTAGAAAACTATATGGAACTGAAAACTACACTAAACATAGTTCTAAAGAAAAGTATCACGGAAATTTTAAAAAATATTTTTATTAAATAAAAAGGAAAAATATTAAGGAAAGGGAAGATATCGTAGTACATTCCTATACAACTGGAAAGAGGAGGAGAGGGAAGGGAGAAGGGCTAAAGGCATGAAACCGGTCTCTCCCCAGATGGCGTATTCGAGTGTTGCGATCGCCATACAAATGGTAAAAAAAGCATTTCCTAAACATTATAAACATCAACAACAAGGACTTCAACAATAACTTCTAGTTGCCCAGTCTGTTAAGATAAGAAGAAATTCATGCTTTCCTAGAAATTGTTTTACCACCCTTCTCCCCCCCCCACCTCCCAGTTCTGAAACGCTACATTAATTCAATAAAAAAATATGTGACTGCTCGGTTAAGTGACTAAATGGAAAGATAAAAGCAATGCTTCAGATCAACGAATGAATGAACGAAGCAGCGAATCGATCGAAGTATCACTGAATAAGAGAATCAATGATTTGGCGAATCAGTTTTCTACAAATAAAAAGCTTTCAAGCCTATAAGTCATCGTACGGCAGTCAACGACGACAATTTTTTATAGTTTAAATTTTTTACTTCGTTCACGTTATTGAATCTTATTTAAAATCTTATTTTCTTCTTCTTTTTATTTTTCTTCTATAATATATAATCATTTGATACAACATGATTCGGCCCCATGCTTCGCAGATGCATGAGATCAGAGACATCAAAGTTTTACAAAAAATTACTAACAGATAAAACAGTAACATAATAGTAATACATACAATTAAAAATCTATCACATAGAAGTTTCTGGTGTATGTTAAATCTGATGATGTTGTTAAACGCCCTTCTTGTGACGTGGAAGTTGATATAGGATGCTACCAACTCAAGCATCGACCATGTCGCCTAAACGAGATTATAATTAGATAACGCAACACCAATTTGTTTTAGTGGGAGAGGCACTGAATTTTGTAGACATAACGACTGGAAATAAAAGGCCATAATCAATCGGGTCATTACAATCTTAATTTACATTAACAAACATTTGCGATATTCAGGATGAAGATTACTACTTTACGAATGCTAAATATTTAGAATTTTTAATATTATGATGGTGAAGGTAATATCAAACATTTTTATCCTCTCATATATTCTTATCTCTCTTATCACTTTTATTGGAATAATAGTTATGTATTTTTACTTTGATATTTTTATACATTTATATGAATTTATACATTTTTAAATTGATCGAATAATTTTTTTTAAAACTATTTTTGTGCGTTTTTTCTTCAAGCTAATAATTCGAGAATTATTATGGTTAATAAAACCAAAATATATGGTACTGAAACTATTACGAAAAAAAAAATGCAAATTTTTCCATTCGTGTGTTAACGGTTTACTGGAAATTCTAGATTTTAAAATTATACTTTTTATAACCAAACATTTAACAAAAATTCCAAAAGTGAAAAGTAAATTTATACAAATAAATGGTTTTTATGCCAAGCTCTGACGATGGTATCATGATAACACTACCAAATTTTAAAGCAAACTTTAAAAAAAATGGAAGAAAAAAAAAAAAAAAGCTGCACTGACTGCATTAACTATTGAAAGGCAGAAAGGCTCCAGTGTGTTACAAGATAGTGAGTCACCTGATGAAGTGCTGTTTTTGTTAACATAATATCTTTAGAATTCCGTTCTTACTTGTTTTTAGTTTCTAACTTTTTATTTGAACGTTGTTTTATTTCCAATTTTACAAAATTCATTAAAAGAGTATTTCGGTATAAATTACTGAGCTTTTTGGTGTTCACACATAGCCAGAAAAAGTAAATTTTACCATATTTTGGTAATTTTGACCATACTTTTTTTCGTAGTGAATATATTATATTTTAAGTCATTTATTATAATTTTATTATACTTTATTCCTTTTCAACAGTCAATATATTTATTTTTAAAGGACGTCACATCAACACTTAGAAAAAAGTCAACGTTTATTTTCGGAAATTGACAAAAATATTATATGGATCGTCTGCGATTGGAAGAAACAAATTAACGATCACACGAAAACGATCAAAAATTTAATGGAACGTTACAGTTCTAATTCCACCATCCCCATGAAAATACTCCATAATTTTGGGGGTGATGCAGGGGGTGCAAGCAGGGATAGTCAGTGGGACGATTTCTTCTCCAGAAAAAATTCGGGGCCTCTCTCATATCTGGAAGGAAGTTAGCAGGATATGGAATAAGGGGGTGCTTAGTAGGTCCCTCTAACCCCCCGTTTGGCCTCATTGAACGACAGGCATGTAGACATAAGACAATGTGGGAGATAACTTCAATCTTAAGGGGGGCCTCGACCTTCAGGGAATCTGCAGGGGCTTATTTATACTCCCAAATGTTGGCCCTCTTCGTAAAAATGAGGGTAGCTTGGGAGGAGGGTAAATAGGGTTTATGGCCTGGAAAAATATGAGGTCACTAGATAAGAAGCCCCTAAGTATCCCCTATAACGAATAACTGTAAGGAATATGTAAATGTTTGAATAGATATGTGGGAGATATGTATATATTTAAATTTTTTTAAATAAATAATTGCAAATAAAATGAAAGAATAGTCAGTTAGCAAGAAATGGTTAATAATAATAATAATAATAATAATAATAAAAGTTTAAAAAAATTTTAACAGTGAAAATTGAAAAAAAAAAAAATGAAAATTGAAAATTTCTTGAAATTACACGGAGAAAACAGTTTTAATTTAAATTTTGATTCGAAGACGATTTTTGAATTTACGAAAATATTTAGCACTTGTTTTCGTACAACATTTTGAGCTATGAATGTTTAAAAGATGTTAGTAGTTTTTTTCTCCCTTTTTCCCCCCTAAAATATAAGAAAAAATTATAAAAAAGACAAATATGATTTAATATCCTGTTACATATATGAAAATATGAATATTGCTGTCTAGAAAAAATTGCTTCAAATCTTAAACAGCAAAGCTAGTCATTTAATATTTTTTCTTATTATGATGGAAATTAGTTTGACCAAATACATAAGTTTATCATAAAGCATTCAATGTCTACAGCTTTAGATACGAAACAATAAATTAATTTTTTTTTGCCAGATTATCGTTCATTTTCTATAATTTAATAACAGAGCGAGTACTTCCCTAATTTACTTTATCAATGAGAAAAAAACATTAAAAAAAACTCCATCTAAACACTGAAACATTTCAGAAAAACACCAGAAAATAAATAATTGATGTTTCTTTTTTTTTTTTTTTTTTTTTTTTTTTTTTTTTTTTTTTAAAAGATCAATAAAATATAATAAATACGTGACAAATGTTTTCACTGAGTCAAATGAGTATGGATATAAATGCGTTATTAATTTAACGGATATTTCTGTTTTAAGAATGAAAAATTAGAATTATCTTCAACTTCATAAGTATAAACTTTTATAAAACAGCGCCTAAAATACTGAAATTTTAAGAAAAAAATTGTTAAATTAGAAAAGATATTTAAATTTTATTCAGTGACGTTCGAAAGCTTTTAAAATGAGGGGTTCTGGATAACTCCATTTCCTTGACCATACCAAATGATCCTGTGGTCAATAAGAATGTATCGACAACAATGGAAAACTGTTTTAGACTGTGAATCATGTTTTTATGTTATACAAAGACAAACAAAATTGAAAAGCAGCTTCTGACCCAGGCGACTTAATAGAAATGTTGGAGATGGCCGGTATTGGCGATTATATCCTTCTTCCATCAGCAGTCCGGTTATAAATTTCATCCATTATTAAACAGATCATCGGTTAGACTATTAGTACCCCATTCTCGTCCGGCTAACCGAGGGAAGGTTTTGTAATTCTCCTTTTTTATGTTAAATCTGTTCTGCGATTCTCCTTTCCCTGTAACACAAATTTCTTGAAGACAAGCTTCCTCTTAACTCAAAAATGATATGTCTTGATACTTGATTTAGTTCGTTTGTCTTCTGAGATCAATTTAAAGTTAAAAGAAAATGTAGAGTTCCCTAATTTTTTTAAAAATTTTTTTTATGGTTGGATTAAAAAAATTACAATGGAAAGTTTCCTTGTCTTCCAAGTTCAACTCAAAATTACAAGTTATTTCCTCAAATACACAGGTTTCTTAACCATATGGTGATATAATCAAAAATTATTTAAATTTAACAACACTATATTGATTGAACAATTCTATCAATCTGATAATCAGTGATTTTTCACTGATCTTTAATTTAAATTCGTCAATTCGATTGAAATTCAATTTAATTCAATGAAGAAATCCTGAAATGCAATAAAATTCTTTAACTTCATTCCATTTCACGATTCAATTTTTCTTCAATTTATACAATTTATTAAGACAATAAAATTTAGGCAGTATGAAAAATAATACGAACGCAAATAACTTAAATAATAATAATTGTGATCATCAAATTCCCGAACCCGTTTTTAGTTAATTGATAGTAGATTTTAGTAAATTACAAATTGATTTATCAATTTATTGAATAACTCATTTCCTAAATAACTGATTAATTAAAATGTTTGATTTGCTGGTTGTCTGGTCCATTCCTTGACTCGCTTTCTTGTTTTCCCCCTCACTTTAATCATTCACTATATCAATGTAAGAATGAAAAAGATAATTCTTTACCTTAAGGAGAGGGGAATTTTTATTTCTCGTTACTCTTGGTTTCATTTTATCATTTTCGTATCTGTCTGTATATTATGTCTTAGTTCGTTGCAATTGTTTTTTTAACTCATTTTGCAAACTATTTAAATTTATAATTTCTATTTATTTATTCCTTGGTCTAGATTGAGAATGAAGTTGTGTTTCTGACCAAGCTCTAATCTCTTTTTCAGGCATCAATTTCTAATTATAGTATCTAATTAATTATAACTACTGTCGACATAGTTTTAATAATTGTGGTTTTTCGTAAAATAATCTCACTTTCGGAGAAAATTACCTAAATATGCAAACGATTTCTTGATTTAATTCTTTTGACGTCAATCTGTCGCCAACAATATCGGTCGGCAGAGGTCACTTCCGGTTTATTAGGTCATTCTTCGGCTTTAGGGTAAACCAAAAATACCTGTAGTAGGGTGGGAGATAAAATAATAAATGAAATGAGAAAAACTTGAATATTATTTGAACTTGAGCGCCACCTGCGACTTTCAAAGAAGGAGGAGAACTTTTTAAGTTCATTTATTTATACTCACCTGCTGCCACCTTCTACGAAGTAAGTTTTTAAATTTCTTTTAATAGCTCTCGTATTCTAAATTGTATTCTTACAATGCAATTGGAATTTTTTCCCCCTCAGTAAAATGATTTGATTATCTTTTTTTTGTAGTTCTGTTATCAAAAGCTAACGGCAAAAGAACAATTTTAATTTTACCATCACGCTTTCATTAAACCTGTCTTGCATACTTTATCAGCTCTTCAAAATGATTTATGATTCTCGCTTCATAATTTATTTTTTTTATGTTTTATATTCTTTGTAATAGTTATTATTCGAATCCAAATATAATTAATATTTATTTACAATAAGATATATAGTTTAGGGCGAAAATTGAATGTTACTTTAAAGATTTTTGTTTACTAGCAAAATTTGAAAATTTTGAGTTATTTCTGCGATTTTACCAGATTTTACTGTAGGGATTTTGGTGTTTACGTAGTTTTGCCGTATTAAGAGTTTAGGGCAAAAAAAAAAAAAAAAAAAACTATTTTAATTTTACCCTCACGCTTTCATTAAATTTGTCTTACATACTGCATCCACTCTTCAGAATGATTTATGAATTTTACTTCATAAATTTATACGGTACAAAATAATAATAATAATTATTTATTTATTAATTTTTTTACTGGCGAAATTTGAAAATTTTGACTTATTTCTGAAATTATACCAGATTTTGCTGTAGGGATTTTGCTGTTTACGTAGTTTTGCCTTATTAAAAGTTTACGGCAAAACAAAAAAAAAAACAAAAAAAAAGGCAAAAAAAAATAATTTTTTTTTCACCCTTACGCTTTTATTAAATTTGTCTAGCAAACTTCATCAACTCTTCAGAATGATTTATGAATTTAACTTCATAAATTTATACGATACAAAATAATAATTTCTGCAATTTTACCCAGATATTGCAGTAGGGATGTTAGTGTTTACGTAGTTTTGCCATATTAAAAGTTTACGGCAAAGAAACAATTTAAATTTTACCCTCACTCTTTTATTAAAGTTGTCTTGCATACTTTATCTATTTTTCAGAATGATTTATGAATTTTACTTCATACATTTATACTTGTATGTACTTGGTGATATTTATAAATAAAATCGGAAAATAATCATTTTGACACACAAATAATTTATACTTAAGTAAGAAAAATCCCTTTTATTTATAAATGTTACTTTTAAGATTTTTGCTAGCGGACAAATTCAGCAAATGCAAATTTGGCAAACATTTATTTATGCAATTTTCCAGATATTGTGGTAATGATTTTTGTGTTTCTGCACGGAGAAAAATAGTATAGTCAAAAAAATATACCGTGTTTCTGTTTCTAAAGTAACAATAAACTCGATAATTTTTACCGAAGCACGTTGTTTATGATTCTGGTAAAATTAAGAATTTAAATATGGCTCTATAATATGTGATAAAATGTGTTAAAATTTGGTAATTTTAACATACCTTAGTGAATGTCATAAAAACCATTCATTAAATTAGATTTACTTTTTAGTTTTACAGTTTTTACTAAATGCGCGTTTTAGAATTATAATTTTGTAAGCTAGAATTTGGTTTAAATATAGTATCTATATTAGTTTTATTAACCAAAATTATTATTTTGTTTTTAACCAGAAATGTCATTACTATAGAGCACGGTAAATTTACCAGAAAATTGTTTCACCGCTTGTAATTTTGCCAGCAAATGCTGCTTTATAAAATAACTTGAAGAAATTATTTTAATTTTACAATAACGCTTTCATTTAATATGTTTTGCATCCTTAATCAACTCTTACTTCAGAATAATTTATGATTTTTATATCATAAATGTTTATATTTTTTACCCTTGGTGATCGTTCAAATCGAAACGTAATTACTATTTATGTGCAATAAAATATATAGTTTAGTTAGAAAAATACCTTTCAGTTGACGTTTTAATTTTTAAAATATATGGAAACTGGTGCACGTTAAATCTGTCGGGGTTACAAAGTCCTCCAAGTTTTCATTACAAATCAATACCTTTGGGGCATTGAGAGGAACGATCAATACCTCTGGATTGATCGTTCTCCTGTTCAGGTCAAAATTACGATCTGTGGATGAATAAATGAATGTATGAGTGAATCCGCTCTATAAACGGGCTGTGACGTTTGTGTGGCTGAAGTTGTACTCTTGGCCATAGATGGCGCCGCTGAAAAACAAGAAACACACCCTTTTTCTTAAAATCGATTAGTTTCCCATAGCAGGCTTGCAGGTATTATAGCATTAGTAACAGCAAAGACAAAACTTAAGATTTTTGTTTGCAGGCAAAATTGGCTCTTGAATTTAATCTTTATTAAAAATTACTTTAAATTTCAAAGCAATCAATTACGAAATAAGAAAGTAGATTGTCATTTAACAATTTAACGTAAGAAAAGGGTTCCTTCAGAATTAAAAACAAGGAATATTTCATTGATAATATAATATTTCATTTATTTATTTATTCTTTTTTATTTATTCTTGTTTATTTATTTTTATCAATTTATTTTTATTTATTTATTTTTTCCTTTTTATTTTTCATTTATTTTTTCCTTTTTTATTTAATTTTTATGCTTTAAAAAAAAAAAAAAATTAAAAGTTTGTTGCATTTTTTGGTGACTTTTCGCTTTCACCTGACAAACAGAAAAGTACCAGTTTTAGATTAATACAGTTATTATCATTTTATCATACAAAATCAAAATCTATGAACGTATTTTCAATGTACAATTTGACAAAAATAACTTCGTGTTGTATTTTAGATGATGTACCATAATTATTATTGTAATTCATATCTATTTCTCTTCTCTTCGAATTAGACCCATCAACATTTTAATAAGGTAGCATTTTTCAAAAGTAATATTGCATAACATTTAAATATAAAACGAATTAAATCCATTAACATATTTTGTTGAAAATATTTTGCACAATTCATCTTATTCATTTTTAAAAGAAAATGTCTATGTAATAGTGCAAAGCGCCCTTTAATTACAAGTTTTTTAAATTTATTTAAAAATTCTAAACGTCTCATATTTTTTTTAAGTCTGTTTAAAATACTCAGACATAAATATAATTTTAAAAGTTTCAACTCAATAACATATTGAAAATTTAATTGGCACATTGTGCTTTTTAAAAAAAAGTAGTAAAACTAGGTTGCATTTAATAGACTTGAATTGTAGTCTTTAATGCAAAATAAAAATAATATTTTTAAAAACCACGTTTTTGTAGTGGAGAATAATAATTAAAAATCAAAAATTTGAAAAACGGAAAACGTGGGACGCATGAAATACATAACAGTAACAGTATGTGTGCTCATGAGAATATGTGTATGTATATCCGTAATTATATCTGAACGTGGTTGTGCATGTGTATGAGTAAGAAAATGTGTATATGTACTGTTATTTATTTCGTGCGCTCCACGTTTTTCGTTTTTCAAGTTTTTGTTTTTTTATTATTATTCTCCACAACAAAAAACGTGGTTTTTAAAAATATTATTTTTATTTTTATTTATTTTTTTGTACTCACTTCCAAAATCTTAATTTTTTCACTCACTGTACACAAAACTTTTCAACTGGCATGTGACACTAATTTGAAATAATCGAATCGACAACAAAAGTCAATCGCGAAAACATAAATTTTTCTTTAATTTTAATTTAATTTTACTTTGTATGTCTTTTTTCTCTTCATTTTCATGCATTATCATCCAATTCTGAACTATGTGCCAAATTTGAATTCTGTAGCTAGTCGGGAAATTAGTTTAAAATCGATTACAAAATTCCACCCGAACAGACATACACGAAGGCAAGTTAATATAAACGTGGTAAAAAAAGTAGCTACATTTATGCAATCATTATAATTTATAGTATTTTTATTTATCTGTGTTGCTTGGAAATTGTATTTTATAAACTTATAAAGTTTCAACGATATAAGTGAGTCAAAAGTTTATTTTTCGAAATGTATCTCTTAATACTAATCTATTAATTCACGGCTTTATATTTATTCTATGAAATATCATTTATTCAATGTGGAACATTACACGCATAATTTCAGATTAATAAAAATAAAATATTAAAAATAAAATATTAAAAATAAAATATTAAAAATAAAATATTTAAAAAAAAAAACTCTTTTTTTATTTGTTTTTCGGAAATGTAATCACACCCTCTTTATTCTCCTTGCGAGGTTGCCCATGTTTTAAGTTCTAAAGTATCTAAGCAAATTAGTGGAATTTTTCAATGATTTTATTTTCATTTCGAGTTTTCTTAGAAAAGTGGCTTAACAATTAAGAATCTGTAACGTTGCTTGAAAATTTAAAGATTAAAAAGATTGATTATTTATTATAACCATTTTATATTTTCCTTTCAGCTTAGTCCGATTTGTAAGAAAAACTAATTTTTTCAGAAATTTCTGATGCTGCCATCTAGTGTAAATTTCTGGAATTATTCAAACAAATGAAATTTTCTTTTCATATATCTTTTATCCAAAGATAATTTCAATTAAAAAAAAAATTAATTTTTCTAACAGAATAATATTATGATAAATTATGTGCTATTCTTTATTTAATTTAATAATGATTGAAGATGTTTTGAACTGTGAATAATACACATTTTCACTTAATTTTAAACTAAGTTACAAGGGCGGAGCCAGCAGGGGGTCAGAGGAGGCAATTGCCCCCCTATCGGGACGAACTTAAATGTCGTAGGAAAACACTACCGTCTTGAAAAGAAATATAATTACATTATTAAAAAAATCTAGCTTTTTTTATTTTTATTTATTTATTTATTTGTAGATGAGAATAAATTAAAAACTTAAAAACGAAAATGTGTTCTTTTTACTTGCATATTGCCACCAACTTCCTGTTCACTTTTCCTCAGAAAATTCTGAGGGACAAGTCTTTTGTTTGTGCCCATATGGAAAGGTATTCAACACCCCTTAGGGATAAGGGGAAACAAGAAGACTGTTCTTCTTTAAGAATATTTTATTATAGAATTTTAAGAATATTTTATAGAATCTAATCAAACCTACTAGTGACATTGCTCAGATTTCAAGAAATACACATTTATTTATTTATTTTTTGAATGGGGAAAGATATTGTACGAGGCTGTACATACTGTATGTATATATATTGTATGCACGTGCAAGATAGTGTACGTATACAAATGTTTCGAAATTTTATTAATGATAAGCTTGCAGTACAAAAAATTGAAATGGAAAATTTTTATGGATATTTTACATCTCTGAAGATCTCCAGCCTTCACTGTCCATATAGTTACATTTTGGGTTTCTTAAAGGATCCCGAGCCTTCACTGTCCATAGTTACATTTTGGGTTTCTTTAAGGATCCCGAGCCTTCACTGTCCATAGTTACAGTTTGGGTTTCTTTAAGGATCCCGAGCCTTCACTGTCCATAGTTGCATTTTGGGTTTCTTTAAGGATCCCGAGCCTTCACTGTCCATAGTTACATTTTGGGTTTCTTTAAGGATCCCGAGACTTCACTGTCCATAGTTGCATTTTGGGTTTCTTTAAGGATCCCGAGCCTTCACTGTTCATAGTTACATGTTGGGTTTCTTTGCGGATCCCGAGCCTTCACTATCCATAGTTGCATTTTAGGTTTCTTTAAGGATCCCGAGCCTTCACTGTCCATAGTTACATTTTGGGTTTCTTTAAGGATCCCGAGCCTTCACTGTCCATAGTTACAGTTTGGGTTTCTTTAAGGATCCCGAGCCTTCACTGTCCATAGTTGCATTTTGAGTTTCTTTAAGGATCCCGAGCCTTCACTGTCCATAGTTACATTTTGGGTTTCTTTAAGGATCCCGAGCCTTCACTGTCCATAGTTACATTTTAGGTTTCTTTAAGGATCCCGAGCCTTCACTGTCCATAGTTACACTTTGGGTTTCTTTAAGGATCCCAAGCCTTCACTGTCCATAGTTTTAGTAATTTGTAGAAATCCAATCTTCGTCGTCCAAATCTTCTACTGTCACTCTCACTCCAATTCTAACTTCATCATCAGGCACTGCCCATTCGTAGTCATCAAAAAAATGCCATTCTTTCTCAAAACCATCCATGTCGTAATGTGCTTCTGCAAACTTCAGTCTCGATGCGTTTGCCAACCAGTCTTCCATCCTGTCATTCTTCATGACCTCCTGTCCTCTAACCGACAATCGTGGTTTCGGGTCCCTTCTTTCCTCTTCATCAAAACAGTAATCATTCTCCCCTTCATCCTCGTAGGGGTACCAACCCAGATCTTTAGTTTCAATCCATTGCCAGATTTCATGGAATTTCTTGCTGTTGTACGTGGATTCTTCGAACCATCCAAAGTCATCCGTGTAAGTGTTCGGATACCAAATAGTAGGCGGTTTCATTGTGAGGTAGCTGTTGCCTACTTGGTCGAACTCTTCCACGAATCGAGCCTCTACACGATCTTCTGTGCAATATGGTTTCTGCATGAACTCTTCTTCTTTTTCTTCCATTACCAGGTGTTTCACTTCTTCATTCTCAAGCAGTACTTCCTTCTCTTCTTTGCTCCCCTTCTTTCCTCCCCGACGGAAGCTACACACACAAAAATTTAAATAATATTAAATTTAAATTTGCATTACACTTTTAAGTTATAAACTTGAATTACAGTCCCTGGCTAAGTTATTAGACGTACTAAAAGAGATTCTATGTAAAATCTTAATTATCAGGTGATACTATACAGCATTCTTGTTTTTATGTGACTGTTTGCACTTGTTTACGTTCGTGTATCAATTGGTTAAATTAGACAATATATAATATAAATTCTACTGTTGGAGAAATTAGACAATATATAAATATAGAATGTTTATTATATCAGGTATTATATTAGTGTGCTATAATAATTAAACCAAATTATCAGACGCACTGCAGATTTTTAATAATTACATGTTTTGCACGAGTTCATTACTTTTAGATTTTTTATATACTTACTATTTTTATTTATTGTTAACGTATTGCATTACAATGTTAACCAATTGATACACGAAAGTAAGCAAGTGCAAACTGTTTTCAGCCGCATAAAAACACTAAAGCTGTATAGTATCCCCTGATAATTAGGATGTTACATAGAATCTTTTAGTGCGCTTAATAATTTGGCCAGGGAATGTACAGTAAAACCTCTTTTTGTGCGGTCCTTTTTTATGCCATTTTGTTTTTGTGCGATTGGTTTTGTGCGATTTTATTTTTATGCGATTTATTTTGTGCGATTTTTTTTATGCGGTATATGAATCTTAGCGGCGTTAGCACCAGTTTATGTTTACTATCAATGCACATATACATGTTGTGGACGAACTCTGATTACGTGGCCTCCTTGACAACGATGTATCTGAACTTCGCGATGCTCTGTTCATTTATTTTGAACAATCTCCTGACAAGGCAGAGTCAGTTGCGTACATATTGTCGCTCGACGCGCGAACAGTATGCGCTTCGTATTCAGAGTTTTATACACGATTCACGTGATTAAGGATTCATTTTATTGTGAGATTAAAGATAAATAAATTAGTTACTTTTGTTTCTATTTATATGTAGCTTTAATGATTTTTATTTTATCTTAGACATAAGTACTCCCTTAAAATGAATAATTATAGCCAAAAGAAAGTTAGAAGGCAGACAATTCCACTATTTAATGTATAATTTGAAAACTTCTCCAGGTATATGTACAATGAAGAATTAAATATTTTTACAATTTCTTTAGGTCTAATTTAATTATTTCATTCAATTGAAAGCATTCTCTCATCTATTTCATAAATCATTGATGTATTTTTTAAGTCCGACTTTTTTTATGCGGTCCCTATCATCCGCATAAAAAAAGTTTTAGGTAGTATATCGTACAAACTTGTTTATTACATGTAAGAATTTATAAAATTTTCGATTTTTTTTTTTTTGGTGCGATTTCTTTTATGCGGTCCCTATCCACCGCACAAAAAAAGGTTTTACTGTATAATATATTTCAACAGCACAATGTGATCCCTATAGCTAAGTAAAGGCTATACTTTACTATAATCAGAAACAAGATAAATAAAATATAAACTGCACGAAAATTTTTTGATCAAAGAACAATTTTTATAACTGAATTAAGGAATATAAATATTTTTATAAAAAAAAACTAGCCGTTTTACAATTTAGAGGATATTTAAGAAAACAATCTGAATATTATAGATATTGAGAATATTCCAATTTTGACCCAAGCAAGCGTCTTTGCGGATCATTATTATTTTTTATTTACTGATCATTATTATCAAGAGAAGTTAAGTAAATGTGTTTAATTTTTAATATTTAAACTCAATACACATATTTTGTACTTTTACTTATATGTTTTCAACAAATATAATTATTATTATTCATTATTATTTTTTATTTACTGATCATTATTATCAAGAGAAGTTAAGTAAATGTGTTTAATTTTTAATATTTAAACTCAATACACATATTTTGTACTTTTACTTATATGTTTTCAACAAATATAATTTATGTAAAAAAAAATTTAATACCCTTTTTTGCATACCTGAATTGCGGCTCGCGAAAAATTTCAAATTTTGAAAAATGGCTCGACTATTAAGGAGCTTGGCCACCCCTGATATATACTATGAACATCTTAGAAATAAAGGGTGAGTCTCTAGTGTGTTGAGTAGTCGCTAAATTTCATTTCCTTTAATTATCGCATATTTCTTTCTTGTCTGAGCAACTTTATAAAATCTAATTAACATTACAGACATCAAAGAATATTAATGATAAAAATAGATAAGATTTGTTTATTGCATAAAGTCACTATAGATAAATTGAATATGCAGTTTTAATACATTAAACGAAAATGAAATGCATGTTTAAGCCAACCTCATTTCTTAAAGCTATCAAACTCCGCGTGAAATATTAATTTAAATAAAATCTAAATTGGCATTCATTTAAGCATAGTTAAATTTATCGAAGTATTTTTGAACAGCAATTCAAAACATTTCTTTTGTTTATGCCACCGCATCATTAATTCAAGATAAATATATATTTCATTTTTAAAGACATTTTAAATTATGGTACTAAAGTAAACTAAAATCAACGAATTCAGTTTATGAAATTGTTCTAGTTCACTTTACCATCTGCATTTGTAGTGAAGTACATTATAGTATTTATTTCAATTTTAAACTTTTAAATAAATTTTAACTTACGTATAATATGTGTTTTGGATAGATTATGACTTATGTTTTTAATTTAGAATAGTGATTCTCCGTGTAAAAAATTTCAAACTAATCACTCAAAATTAAATATACTTGATATGTTTAATTTAAATTGTTATTAACTAAATTTTATTTAAAAATTGCTTACATTTTCTTGATCGCTTTAAACATCGTTGATTTAAAATTGAATATTACTCAGAGCACATACACACAAAGTATTTCTAATAGAAATGATTTATTGCATTGTTTAATATACTATAATTTCTTTTTAAGTACAATGCTAAACAATGTAACAATTACTAAAGTACAATTACGCAATAATGCTAAACAATGATTCGTTTAAAATGAACCAACAGAAGAAAGGTTCCATTTTTATATTCAGTACCATTGTTGAGAAAGAAATAGGGAAAAAGAAATTTGTGAGAAAATATAGTCTTGGGAAAAATTTTATATTGTAAAAAAAATTAATAAATAAACCAAGCTAAATTTTAATTTCAAATTTACATTTCCCAATTATAAAATGCACAACTGATAATCATTTAGAAGAAAGATGTTAATAAAAATTTTAATGTAGTTAAATTTATAAATTTAAAAATACGGGATTGGGTTGGAAAATTCATTGTGGAATTTTAAATTTAATAATATTAAAATTTTGAATTATTCTACTTCTCATTTAAATAACATGGTTTTAATTCAGGAAGAAAAACTTCGCCTCTTGTTTCGAAATTGAATTTTCTCAAATTTTCATTAATGCCCCATGTTGAGACATATGTTTTGGTACTAAGATCTTTTTAATTTATATAATATTAAAGAAAATACACTCAGGGAGGATGAAAAGGTACTTTTCACTCTTAATTTAATATAGTTACATTTTAAATTTTAAAATTTTAATAGCTTTGACCCCATCGTTTTCACGTTACCATGCTTTTTGAGACTGATGATAATGCATGCACACTTTCTCCGCATTCAATAAAGAAAAGTATTTTGTTAAACGTCACACCGTTTAATGCAAAGAATTCTATTTTTAAATTATTTGGAAGTAGTGAGGAACTAAGTTTGTTCTACCAATCTTTTTTTTTTTTTTAATTTGCTCTTAAATAGTGTATATATTTATATATGCTAATGAATTCAATTGTAATTGCTCAGACATGAGTTAAAACATTAAAATGGATTTGTAATAACTACCAAGTTATCTTATGAACTACAATAAAGAGGACCTCAATCATTCTGTAGTTAAAATGCAAGTGCTATTCCATCAGAAATGGTTTTTCTAATCATGAAAAGACATAATTTTTTTTTTAATGTAATAAAGAAATTAGGATTAACAAAATGGACAAACAAATCAGGACTGTAATCTCTGCTCTCGACGGAAAATCTCGTCTTCCTGTCAAGAAAATTTAAGAAAAAAAAAAAAAAAAAAAAAGAAAAAAAAAAAAAAGAAAAAAAAAAAGAATTTATTATTTATTCTATTACACCGAATTTTATTTATTTATTTGTTTTTTGCATTATTATAGACACCGCTTTCTCCAAAATTATGCGTTGGAGAAATGACAAAACCGCGTTTACATTATAACGAAATTTATAATACTGCATATTAAATTTTCCAGCCGATCGGCCTGTGTAGGGGGCAGGGAACTGTCCTTGCATCAGAAAGGTTCTGGGTTCGAATCCCGGGCAAGGCATGGATGTTTCTTTCTCTCTATCTGTATTCTATGTCCTTTCTCCTTTGTGTGTGAATGTGACCCGCCCTATAAACGGGTTGTGGTAGTGTGACGTGGGCGACGCTACTCCACCGCCGTGGCTTCTCCACAGGTGCCCACTGGGTAACGAAAAGAGAGTTAGCAGTTCTGGCACTTTCTGTGGCCAATGGACAATAGTTCCAAGTGCCCGCCATTAAAAAAAAAAAAATATCCCATTGTTTTTTACAACTTAAATAACATATGTTCTAGAGCCGATATGGCTTGTGTGATAATTGATTTCATTTCCTACTGATGAGACTTGGGTTCGAATTCCCATGTTTATTCATATACTACTCTTGGTTTGCACTGACAACACTGTTCTGACATACAATACTTCCATTGGTGGAGGGATCATGTGTGAGAATAATCTTGCCCTCGAGCTAACCATGAAGTATTTTCATGTTTATATATATATATATATATATATATATATATATATATATATATATATATATATATATATATATATATATATATATATATATATATATATATATATAAATGTAAAGCAAATGTTAGCTTGTTTCAATTCTGATGTTCTCCATGAAAGTGAATTTGTCATAAAACTTTACAAGAAATTCCCTTGTACTCAAAGTTTGGTTCAAAATAGCAAAACTACGGGTTTTAGTGTTAAAAGCAAAAATCATCCGCATGAATTAATACCAGTACTAAAATAAAGTTAATACTTTAAGTCTTGCAATAAATCAATCTTAATAAATTTTTTTTGTTAATATTTATTTACTTATTTTTGGTAAAAAGTAAATTCTATTTATTTTTTTAACAAGAATTTCGTATGAAATGAAAAATATTCTCATTTTATCATTTTAGAATTAACTTATTTTTGTCTTGTAAATGTACATACATCGCAAGGTTTATTCCCATTCCCTTACTTTTTCATTAATAGATTTGAGTCAATAATACAGATTAAATTTAATATGTTTTAAAATTTAAAAAAAATCTATTAAAAAATTCTCAATTAAAATAAAAAAATAAAGATGGTAACTTTTTTTTCTTGGAAATTTTTTGCAACGTATATTTAATATTTTGCAACATAAAATTATACAAAACTAGTTTAGTATAATTTTAATACACTTTCCATAGGTGCACATATTTTATTCTTTAAACCAAAATTTCCTTTCGTATTTTTGCAAATTAAAGTATAGTGAAAGCTTGATATATCGAGATGTCCGATTTCACGATGCCTTCAAAACATTAATATTTAAGATACAAAAATTCTTTGTTTATAACGAGTTAAAAAAAACAAAAACAAATATTAGCTTTCCGCAATATCAGCAAAAATTCGTTTAAGTAAAATGCATTCTTCTATTATTAAAATTAACGAAAAATGACAAAATATAAGACGTTTTTATTTATTTATATCTGATATTAATACTGAAAGTGAACATCATTTCATATTATTTTCCTCTACCAATCATAATCCTTAAAGTTATCAATATGTGAATAAACACCAGCTGAATTACCTTCCAATATAAAAATGTAAAAATATTTTACTATTAACAGCAATATTGACATATACTTCAAAAAATGTACAGCGCGCAAAAAATAAACGGCCCCACCGGAATAACTTTTGATCTGAAGTTCGGATCTTCATGTTCTACGACTCGTTCTTAATGGTTCGAGAGGGTGACGCCAAATATACTAATTAATTAGTGCAAACAATATTTTAAGTTAGGAAATTAGGCATAAGAACGCACTTTCTCTGATTAAACATACCTTTTTTCGCCGGATTCAGATTTCTAGCCCCTAAAATATAGTAGCTTACATTTGGTAACATTGCTTTAATAGTTTTTTCAGAAGCGCGTTTGTAAGTTTAGACCCTTAAATGTTAACTTTAGTTTTTCCGTATTTTACTATATTCCAAATTTTTTTTAAGCTAATTGAAAAAGTTTTGCATTTAATTCCAGTAACTTTTAAGCTTACAATGCGTTGTAAATTGCACCATATACAATACAAAATACATCAATAGCAGAAGAAAATTCTATTTAAATTTACATTAAAATGAATCTGCACATTATGGTATCAATATTAGTGATTTTAGATTCTTAGAAACACACTTGAAAGAAATGATGTAAGAAAAAAAAAATGTCGGATAGAGTCTGGCGCCATCCTTGCTAAGTTATACAACAAAATACAAAATTTGATCGAAAGCTGAATAGTTTTCGAGAAGAGAAATACAACTCTTTTGCAAATTCATTGCTCATAAACTAGTAGGGATATATTTAGGAGCATAGATATTGTATTAGGAATACATTTAGGATTTTACAGTTTAAAATATTTCTAAATCATATGAAAATTTTTTGGACTGATACGCTTAGAAATTTTCGAGCATTGTTAAATTAAATTGTAAAATTTAATAATTATAAATTATGCTCTTTAGTATATTTTTATAAGCTGTAAACTTCTGTTCACCAATATAGGATGTCATAGATTTTTTTCATTAGTATTTTCTTCTTCGTTTCTTTCTTTCCTTTTTTTTTTCTCTTTTTTTTCCCCAAACAAACAAACTTTATTGGAACAAAACAAACACATAAATACAAAGAATATATATTCGTCGCCAAGAGGAAAATCTTCAATAATATAGCCGGTTCATTTATTATTATTATTATTTTACGTAATAGAACTTCTGAGAATTAATTTTTTTGTTTATTTTTTATTTTAGAAAAATGACGCTACAGAAAAGAATTTTATTTCATATTATAGCATTTATACTCATTGGTCATCTGTATGCGTTTCAAAATTTTACTGGGTAAGCAATTTTGAAATTATTGTTTTTTCTCTTGTTTTATCCTTCAATTATTATACATTTTAACAACCTTTTTATTTTTCATTACTTCATTAAATGTACAGGCATGTATCAAAAATTTCGTAAATACAAAATATATTCCAATCCCTGCGTGCGAGGAGGAGTTCAATCCTGCAATCAATATTTCAAGGAAAAAGAATCGAGATCGGACACTTTACACCAAGATATTATCATATAAGCATACTTCTTCGGAAATGAAAGAATTTGATGGTTATTAACAACTTACGTGAATTTTTTTTTTCGATCCTGGTAACCAACCGAAACTTAGGTTACGTTTAATCTTTCGTTTGTCTTCTTGTCTGTTGTTTTGTGGAGGTTTGGAGAAAGGGTAAGTTCAGGCAGGCACTCCAAAAGACTTCTGATCAAGGTTAAAATTGAGTAGCACTCTTTGCCGTAAAAAAATAGGGGCTTGGTCATGGCTAGGTGATGTGTATTAACTTTTTTATGCACATTTAAAATCAATTTTAACCATGTTTCACGAGTAAAAAAATCCAAGAAGCTTTCTTAGTCTTTAAATCTAAGTCTGTATGATTTGATTGATCTGATTGGAAACGCACTTTTTCATCAAAACAGGAAGGGAAATACTAACGATTTCATAACGAATTTATCGGCAGAAAGAGTACTCATTGCTTGCTCAAAATACAATATCAAACCCATTTTTGATAATTAAAGTATTTTGAAACTCTGTATGCAAACCAGAAGCAGTCAAAACTTTTGGTTTGCACTCCATGAATAACGTGAAGATTTAAACCAATTTCGATTGAGTTAGAATATAAAAAAAAATGAAACAATGAGGCATTTAGACTTGTGAATTTCAGTTCAAATTTGTTCTGGCTTGAGCCTTTTCTCTCTTTCTCCCACCTAGAAAACCATTGAGCAACTATTATACGGAAAGTCCTACTAATTTCATTTATAATCTCTTCAACGTAGGTCCTACAGATTTGATTTAAGGTTCCTACACAGCAGATCCTACTATGTTATTTACGGTCTCTTCAACGTAGACTTGCTGATTTCATTTGCAATCTCTTCAATGTAGATCTTATTTACTTAATTTTTATTACTGATCCAAAAAGTATGATATTACAAGTGGAGCATAAGGAATACCATGTAAATCTCTTAATACCATCACTGTTCGTTTAATATTTGCCCTTTTTTTTTCACAGACATAAGTTACTGGGAATGGTACCGAGAAATCCAGATGAAGTGGAAACACTCCGATATTACATGGAGGATCCTGAGGTTTGTTTTACGATTCAATTTAAATGAGATTTTGTACTTCTTTTATATTTTTCTTTTTTAAAAAAAATGAAAGTATTGGTTTCAAACAAATGTCCCAAAAAATTAGAAAAACAGAGAAGCCCAAAATAAATATCAGTTCAACATGACACAGTAAATTGGGATTTATTGAATATAAAAAAAAAAGACTCGTAATGATGCAGACTTTTAAATTCTGTTTAAAGCCTTGGGAGCGGGTGTTTTTCCCTTCATATTATGATACTATTTATAAAATTGGGTTTTAGTAATGTAGTAAACTTATGTTAATCAGGAGAGAGTTAGAATCTTTACTCGAGTTTAACTAATGTCATTTATTCATAAACGTCATTTAATATTTACGATCATTTCTTATTAATGTATTTTGTAGGTGACCATATTATAGTTATTTATATCTTAATCTGGTGCTCTTCTTTTTTATTTTATTCCATTTATTATTTTGGGAAACTACCCTTTATAGAACATCTTTAAATTTACTAGCACCAAGCTAATGGAAAAGTACCATTAATTTAAAGTTTAGTTAGATTTAATATTCTTTGCTTCTACTATCAAAACTCTAAACTCAGTGACGCGACAGCCCATAGAGGGCCAAGGCCTACTATGCCCATCTCAGTTTTCTTGACCTTGGGCTCTGGGGTGCAGGAACAGATGTTCCGGTCAAGTGGTCAGCCGAACGCGAAATCCCCAGTGTTTAGTTCCCAAGCATGCTTGGTACTCATTTATCGACCCACTGAAGGGATGAAAGGCTGAGTCAGCCTTGCCCGGCCCGAGGATCGAACCCAGGACCTGTGGCACGGGAGCACAAAGCGCTACCACTCAGCCACCGGCGTCTCTACTATCAAAAGCCTAACATAATTATAGCAGATAACGATCGGAAAACGGTTAAAATTTGCATTGTCATCAGATACAGAGTTCCAGATGAGATTTGAACACTCTAGTTTAGTGGGAAAATGGTCAAAAATTTGATTTACAATAATATGGTGACAAAGCTTGCTTATCGCAGTTAGGAAACGATTGCAATTTACATTGTTGTCAGATACGGAGTTCCAGATGAGATTTGAACAGTCTAGTTTAGTAGGAAAATGGTCAAAAATTTGATTTACAATAATATGGTGACAAAGTTTGCTTATCGCAGTTAGAAAACGTTTGCAGTTTACATTGTCATCAGTTACGGAGTTCCAGATGAGATTTGAACACTCTAGTTTAGTGGGGAAATGGTCAAAAATTTGATTTACAATAATATGGTGACAAAGTTTGCTTATAGCAAATAGATCCCGATTGCAATTTACATTGTCATCAGATACGGAGTTCCAGATGAGATTTGAACACTCTAGTTTAGTGGGAAAATGGTCAAAAATTTGATTTACAATAATATGGTGACAAAGTTTGCTTATCGCAGTTAGAAAACGATTGCAATTTACATTGTCATCAGATACGGAGTTCCAGATGAGATTTGAACACTCTAGTTTAGTGGGAAAATGGTCAGAAATTTGATTTACAATAATATGGGGACAAAGTTTGCTTATCGCAGTTAGAAAACGATTGCAATTTACATTGTCATCAGATACGGAGTTCCAGATGAGATTTGAACACTCTAGTTTAGTGGGAAAATGGTCAAAAATTTGATTTACAATAATATGGTGACAAAGTTTGCTTATCGCAGTTAGAAAACGATTGCAATTTACATTGTCATCAGATGCGGAGTTCCAGATGAGATTTGAACACTCTAGTTTAGTGGGAAAATGGTCAAAAATTTGATTTACAATAATATGGGGACAAAGTTAGCTTATCGCAGTTAGAAAACGATTGCAATTTACATTGTCATCAGATGCGGAGTTCCAGATGAGATTTGAACACTCTAGTTTAGTGGGAAAATGGTCAAAAATTTGATTTACTATAATATGGTGACAAAGTTTGCTTATCGCAGTTAGAAAACGATTGCAATTTACATTGTCATCAGATGCGGAGTTCCAGATGAAATTTGAACACTCTAGTTTAGTGGGAAAATGGTCAAAAATTTGATTTACAATAATATGGGGACAAAGTTTGCTTATAGCAGTTAGAACCCGATTGCAATTTACATTGTCATCAGATACGGAGTTCCAGATGAGATTTGTACACTCTAGTTTAGTGGGAAAATGGTCAAAAATTTGATTTACAATAATATGGTGACTAAGTTTGCTTATCGCAGTTAGAAAACGATTTCAATTTACATTGTCAGTAGATACGGACCTCCAGATGACATTTGAAAACTTTAGTTCACTGGGAAAGTAGTCGAAAATTCGATAAACAATAAATTTCAGTTGGTGATTAAATCACGAAAGATTTTGCTTGTGATGATCAGAAAATAATTTGAAACTTGTTATCAGATACGAAAACTCAACAGAAATTTGAATGTTCTATCAAGTCGGAAAATGGTTGAAATTTCGTTTACACCACGCTCTGCGATACGAAAGTGAGTTGATAAAAACGTGATAAGAGTATTATAGAAAAATCAGTATTCCTAGGTTTTGCAAGATTTAAATGGTATTCATACTTTTTATACTCTCCACCAAATCAACGAAACTGTATTCTCTTCCGAATGTCAACCTGAAGTCCCATCTTTTTTTCATCTGGTTCAATCAAGCAAGATGAGTTCTAGAAGTAACGTGCAAATAGCATAAATCGCAGTAATAGATTTGAATATTTTTTATGATATATTCAAAGAACCTACATTCTTTTTTATGATATAGAATTTGAAATTATATCTTGCGATTGGAATTTTATTAATAAAATGATTCCTCGGGTATTCGTTGATTCCATTCTGCTCATCTATGGAGCACTCTTACCTCTTCATGGATCTCTCAAAGCACTGAAATCTGAAAATAAAATGGACATTTCAAAATGGCTACTGCACTGGATATTATTTGCAACGTTCCTCGTCTGCCTTAGTCTGACAGATATCATTTTTGGATTTTGGTTACCCCTTTACAATGATATTGTTCTCATCATTTTCTTCTGGCTTATATCTTCAAAGCGATCTGGAGAAGAATATTTGTATCAATGGTACTTGAGACCAATCTTCAGCGAGTATGAGGAAACAATTGACAAAATTATAGAAACTCTCCCTTCAAAAATTCTAAATGCCGCTGTTACGCTATCCTCCATTGCAATGGATTTTGTTGTCGAATTTGCCACTGAAAATCTAAAAGACAGCAATTCTCCAACTTTAATATGTCTTCAGAGCTTGCTTAACCTTAAAAAAGAATATTGCTTTAGAGCAAAGAAACAAGTAGAAAGTCAGCTAAAGATTTATCCTGAAGAAGACCTTTGCTTTGGAGCGAATAAACAAATGGAAAGTCAGTCAAATATTAATCCCGAAGAAGGACGTTGCTTAAGAAGAAAGAAACAAATGGAAAGTCAGCCAAATATTAATCAAGAAGAAGATCGTTGCTTAAGAGGAACGAAACAAGTGGAAAGTCAGCCAAATATTAATCCCGAACAAGATTGTTGCACTGGAGCAAAAAAACAAGTAGATAGTGAGCCGAATATTGATCCTGAAGAATATTGCTTAAAAACAAGAATAAAATTGGAAAGGAAAAATTGATAGAGTTGTTATGCACGGTAAAGATGAGAATATCAAAAATGAAAATGGCAAAACTTTACATAAAAAATTCTTATATGATTAAATATTTGCCAAAAACGAACAATATTTTTAACAATATGAAATTTCGCCAAAAATATGCGCAATAAAAAAAAAGATAAAATTTATTAATAACATAATGGAAATTGTGGCAAAAGTGTTCCACATAGCCATCAAAAATTATTCTCTCCGAAATTATGTTTAAATTGAATGAAAATTGCTTGTCTATTACAGAAAACTAGATGGATTCTCCATTAGTTTCGTTTTATCATGTTTTGATTGAAATTTGCCAAAATCTACCAGTAGATGTGTTAAATTTTGAGCTTGTTAAAATTCAATTTGTAAAATTTTACTACTATTTCTTCCAATCAAAATTATAGTGAATTAAAGAAGTATGTTAATTATAAGTATTTAGTCGACTCTCTGATTTTGATTAAAAAAAATTAGAACCGAAATATTTTATTACGTAAAAGAGTCAATTTAAATTGACCAATTTTGTGCATTTAAATGCTAATTTGTGTCACTAGTCAAAAATCACTAGTCTGGCTTATGAATAAATGAAAATACTATTTCAATTAACTATTTTTCTGGGTACTTATCGGCTATATGAAAGGAAAAATTGGTAGAGTAGTTCGATATTTCATTTTATAACCGTCGTTAAACAACCGACTCCGATTTTAAGTTTACGACTATCTATGTTCAAGTCTGTAGCTTTGTAATTTCGAACCCAATCCACAAGACAAGAGAGCTCTTGGATCAGAGCACAGAGGAATTGTTTTTTTTTATATTTTTATGGGAACTTGGTGGACTTTGTGATTTACAGATTTAATTTTCAATAGTCACCATTTAAAACATGGGGATTTTTTGGCTGGCTGGATTTGAACTTCCGTTCTCACGAACATGAGTCCTACGCTCTACCAACCAAACTATCCCGGCACCGAGTAGTTATATATTTTATAACCTTCGTTGACCAGCAGGCCCAATTTTGGGTTTGCGACTAGCCATCGGCTATTAGTATTAACCAGCCATTGCTAGGATTCGAACCCGATTCACCTCATTGGGAGGCGAGTGCTCTATCCCCTAAGCCACCTCTGCTCCGAGTAGTTATATATATATATATTTTTTTTTTAAATAACCGTCGTTGAACAGCCGACCCAATTTTCGGGTTTATGACTACTAATGTTCAACACAGTAGCCTTGCCGTTTTGAACCCAATCCAGAAGGCAAGGGAACTCCTAAACCAAATCTGGGAGATTTGTGTCTTTGCGAAGGACGCTTTGGTGGAGTTAACCCGTATTTACGTTAACATGGAGACGAAAATCACAAAAACCTTCCGCTGTTAGCCTGACGACAGAAAGACTCTAACCCATGATCCGTCTACCACTGAGGATATTTTACGTCAGGACTCTGATCGGGGTAAGCCGGATGCGGAATTCGTATCAACCAGCCACGCTGGGATTCGAACCCAGTTCACTCCATTGGAAGGCGAATGCAATGTTATAATTCCCCCTGGAAATTATAACATTGCATAAAACATATTTTATTTAAACATTTTCGATCTTCTGCAGAGTGGGGATCGCTTTCCTGACTTTGGTAGTCCGATGACCAGCGCGTGAAATCGAGTACTTAGAACGGTAGAACAATTTAATAGGGACCGATACCGCCCACCAACGGTCCCTATGCAGGCTGATCAAAGTGGTCACCCAACTGCTTACTGACTGCAGCCAGTGATACTTGACTTCAACTGAGAATCGTGTCTTCAAGATCAGCCCACTGCGGGACACTTAAATAAGGAATAAAAAATTATTTTACGGGTAAAAAAAAAAAAAATGAATCGGTAACATTTAATTTTATACTGATGGTAACCAAAAAATATGTAGAACTATTTAATCACGGATCTTATCGCATGATTTTCTAGCAGATAAGAGTGTGTGGTCAGCCAACAACAGTGAGAAAAGAATTTAGACTATTAGAGAGTTATTAGATTATTACTAAGTTTTAAACTGTTATATTTTTGCTTTTTGTGTTATGTAGAGATATTTGTTATAATTCAAATATTTTGTTGAAGCGAATACCCTATGAAATTAATTGTTTATTATTAAATATTCACTTTCATAGTATAACCTTATTTAACTACTCATAGTTTGATTTTTGGACGGAACCTGTGCGCGTTATGGAAAATGTCACACTGCACGTATCCGGATCCACCGCAGAACAATTTGAAGGCACACTTCGAAGAAAAGGGATGCCCTTCTATACCATCACTGATAATTTACAAAGGCAAGTATTGT
This sequence comes from Parasteatoda lunata, assembly GCA_949128135.1. Lineage (NCBI taxonomy): Eukaryota > Metazoa > Arthropoda > Arachnida > Araneae > Theridiidae > Parasteatoda > Parasteatoda lunata. Next base: position 82,785,790 of record OX421977.1, read on the forward strand.
TAGCAAGGCTAGGAAGTTGATAACTTAAAAATTCTTAAAAACTGTCCTTAAAAAGAGTAACAAAAAAAACTTTAAAATTATTTTAAAAAAATTCCCTTTAAAATGAGAAATAATGTCCATAAAAGTTTCTGAAAATTTGTTTGTGATAAAAAAAAATTTAAAACTTGCATTGATAAAATAGTAGTGGCACAGTGATTAGAGCATCGGATTTCGGTCCGGAGGTTTTATCCTCTAAGTCGCTAAGATCCACCGAGTATATGCGATATACGTGCTCGTAAAATCTGTGGAATCGAAAGTCATGTGGTCGGTCACTGAGCAGGTATAGGAATAGGAATTTGGTGAAAAATTCAATTCCCATCAGATCCATGTCCAGATTGAGGAAGCAGCCTCACGACTGAGTGGTGCTGCCATCTATCATTGGAATTTTGAGCTAAGACGTACTTTCACCCTTGCGGTGCTCTCTTGTCAAACGAAAAGTACTACTTATTGGCCTAATTCGCAAAATGCCAATGGCTGGCGATCTTAGCTTGACCAAGTGTCAAGAGAAACAGCAACATAATAAAAAAATGTCATAGTTTAAATTAATATATTATTTATAAATTAAATACCTGATAAAAATAAATAAAGGAATTTATTTATTTTTTGCTTCAAATTTCAAGAACATCATATTTGAATTGCTTATTGCATTAATCAAACGTTTTTGATAATCTTAAAAGATTGTCGACTGTCCAAAAGCAAGCGCTTATATCTTGAAAATTTCTGTTCAACACCGGGACTTGTTATTGGAGAAAATTTAAATTAATAAGTTTCAATACAAAATTTGCACTAATTTACAAGGGAAAAAAAAGCACATTTTCAAACAAAATCAACTTGAAATAAAAGAAATATATAATTCAAGCTTAATAAAAATGTTTAAAAAAAGGGACGAATTCTAAAATATACAAAAAATGAAAAGAAAAACATGAATAACAAAGAAAAGAACACAAAATAGGCACAAAAAATGCATTTATCATTAACATTCTGGCTCAGATTATTAGTCATAAAAACTATTTAAACGCTTTTTGGTATTTAAAAAATATGGAGTCTTGAAAAAAAATATTCAACATTAGTACTAAATTTCTATTGTTAAAAAAAGGGGGTAATTATTTTTAAAAAAATGCAAATTTCATTCATAAAATCAACACATTAGCCCGTATTGAAAAATTTCTGAAATTTGTATTTTTTTTAAACATTTCATATTGTTTGAAATATGCATATTTAAGTTTGGCTTTGCACAAAAATACATATGGAATTGTTTAAAGAATAGAATAAAGGTATTCACAATCTATCTATAAATAATACGTTATCCCAGAAAAAGGTCTATAATTTATTTATTTCTGGTAGAAACAATAATGCCTCAACTGCTTTAAAAAACTAAAATTTATTTAACTCATGCAAAAGATTTCAGTATATTACATAGCCAATGATTAAAGTTCAATGACCCGGTCACAAGGTGATTGATTCATCTTTCATCACTTTTAATAGGTCGTATAGAAGTGATAGTATTCTGATAAATTTTTGGAATAATTCAGCTGTCATTACTTTTAATATAGAAGTTATAGTTTTCCGATACATTTTTGGAATAATTCAGCTGTCATTACTTTTAATAGGTCGTATAGAAGTGATAGTATTCTGATAAATTTTTGGAATAATTCAGCTGTCATTACTTCTAATAGGTCGTATAGAAGTGATAGTATTTCGATAAATTTTTGGAATAATTCAGCTGTCATTACTTTTAATAGGTCGTATAGAAGTGATAGTATTCTGATAAATTTTTGGAATAATTCAGCTGTCATTACTTCTAATAGGTCGTATAGAAGTGATAGTATTCCGATAAATTTTTGGAATAATTCAGCTGTCATTACTTTTAATATAGAAGTTATAGTTTTCCGATAAATTTTTGGAATAATTCAGCTGTCATTACTTTTAATAAGTTGTATAGAAGTAATAGTATTCTGATAAATTTTTGGAATAATTCAGCTGTCATTACTTTTAATAGGTCGTATAGAAGTGATAGTATTCTGATAAATTTTTGGAATAATTCAGCTGTCATTACTTTTAATAGGTCGTATAGAAGTGATAGTATTCTGATAAATTTTTGGAATAATTCAGCTGTCATTACTTTTAATATAGAAGTTATAGTTTTCCGATAAATTTTTGGAATAATTCAGCTGCCATTACTTTTAATAGGTCGTATAGAAAAGATAGTATTCTGATAAATTTTTGGAATAATTCAGCTGTCATTACTTTTAATAGGTCGTATAGAAGTGATAGTATTCTGATAAATTTTTGGAATAATTCAGCTATCATTACTTTTAATAGGTCGTATAGAAGTAATAGTATTCCGATAAATTTTTGGAATAATTCAGCTGTCATTACTTTTAATATAGAAGTTATAGTTTTCCGATAAATTTTTGGAATAATTCAGCTTTCATTATTTTTAATGCGTTGAGCAGAAGTGATATTATACGGAAAATTTTTTCTAACTTTTTATGTAGAATCGTAATTTTTTTTCTTTCGTCAAACTATAATGAATCAAAATTAAATGTTTGAAATACGTGAACTGACATATTTCTTATCACTTGCAATTTTATAATGAAATTTCAAAATGAATATCTGAATTTTTAAAAGCAAATATAAATAAATGCACGAAAATTTATTTGCTTACCAATTCAAAATGTAAAATTTTCTGTTAAATATCTGCAGAAAAAAGTGACTCTTAGTAACTATTTATTGTTACTTGATTAAAAAATCCATTTTTCTTTGCCAACTTAACGTATTATATGTCTAATCACTTCTGTTTCTTCTTATTCACGTCTGGCAAATCTTTAAAATGGGCGCCTGTTTTTGAGCGCTTGAAACAGGTAAACTTTTTGTTACTTTTGATTTATCTATTTTTGAAGTGAATGAAGTCCTTAATAAAGTAATATCTAACCGCTTCAGTTTCTTGGGATTATTTATTTAATTTACTATATAATATCCTTACCTCTTAATCATGATATCTTTTTTGTTTTGTTTTGTAGTTGGATTGAGAGAGAAAGAGAAGAAAATTATCCGGGAACGCATTTAGAGGGCCGGACTGCCGGATTTGCATTCGATGTCTACCATCCACTAGATGAGGTGTTTGTCTTAGTTATTTCTGAAAGAGATATAAGTATAAGGAAAATATTACAATAGTAAAACTAAATACCTATAAAAATACCAGTTTAAATTTTTTTCAAATATTAATTTTCAGTTTCTTATACTTCAAAGTGCCAAATGAGGCATCAGACCAGTATATAACCGTGTACTATTTTCAACATAGACAGAACTTTCGCTAGATTTTACAACATCTAAAAAGAAACAAAAAAAAAACTTTAACCAGCGTTCTCTAAATATTTCTTTATTCTGTCCCTCTATAGAACATCAGAATTTCGCTTTTAGTGTTGAAATATTTTTTTTTTTTTCAAATTTCGTTCCTAAATCAGTACAGCACAACACTTTTTTCTTCGAATTTTATACTATTGTTTAACTTTATTATGCATTAGTGGTCCTAAAAAATTTTAGATTTAAGAGCCCGGCAGAAATATCCCTAGTAGAAATAAATTTCAGTTTCCAATTCTACAATTTTGATTTATAAAAATTTTTTTTTTTTGCAAGGTTCCTTGAAGTTGGAAGACTATCGCCTCCTTTTTAATTTCATCAGTAAATTATATCGAAAGTTAAGTACTAACAATGCAATACCAATAAAACTTTTATAATTATTTATGTTATTATTCTCTAAAATATCACCCACACGGAGCTCCCTAGAGTATTAGAAATGAGGGACCTTTAGCGAATGTTAGACTTGTCCCACCCTTACTGTAGCTCTGAATATAGATCTTATATAGTTTGTGTAAGTGTATAGCTACACTGTAAAAAACTCCTGATTAAATTACGGTAAAAAAGTACCAGCAGTCAGGATGTCGATATTTTTTACCATAAAATCCATTTTTTCTGGAGTATGTTACGGAACGAAAAAAATTGAGAAACTGTACTCCTTGCAGTAATAATTACTGTAAAATCACTCTAATTAAATAAATATTACTGTAAAAGTAACGGTGTAGTATTTTACGAAAAGGTAATTTTACGGATGGTGCAGCCAAAGAAGAAACTTGATACCGTGATTTAATAAAAAGCAATACCGATACCTAAAAAAGGAACGAATCTATTAAGTAATTTGACAAAGGTTTGATGAGGTGTTACTCTTTTAGTTAATGTGCTGAATATAAATTTTTATGGCTATAGTTAAATTTTTGATATTTGTTTTTCTTTTAATTTTCAAAACAATTTTCAGCTGTCACGGATTTGATTTTAAAAAAAATACATTTTAACCAAAGATTTTTTAAAAATTAAATCAAACATAGTGTTTTTGAGAACGTTCCTAAATTTGATAAAATAATGTTACACTTTAATATATCTAAAAAAAATTGTTGCAAACAAGTAACTTTTTAACGTGGTTAACAAAATAAGAACAGATTTTATATTTTTCTTGTTGCTTTTTTTTATATAATGTTTCAATGGTTTCATATGGCATTCATTTTAGATTATTGCGTACTTAGATGATACAAGTAGAAAATATCCCAATCTTACCAAGCTCATGAATATGGGTGATACTTATGAAGGAAATATAATTTACTTATTGAAAGTAAGTAACTCATCTAATATACGCAGTTTGACATTATTCAGTATTTATTCTAAATAGATTCATAATGTAATTGTATCGATGTTAAATTTTACACGAAATTGCAAAATTTGGGCCATTTTCATTGCACGTAATGTTTAGTGCACAAAAGATCTACCTGAATAACTTTTGATTTACAAATCGGATTTTCGAGTTCTAGGACTCAATCTTAATAGTTCGGGGAGGTGATCTCAAATATAGTAATTAATTAGTCCAGACGATATTCTAGAAACGTATTTTCTCTGAAATAAACATATTTTTTTTTTTTTTATTTATTTTTTTTTTTTTGACGGATTGCTGACCCCAAAAATATAAGGAGTAGCCGCAAACTGGCAAATATGACTCCAATAGTTTGGTCAAAACAGTAATCCAAAGTGTGGGTGGACCCTTTTATGTTAATTTTACTTTTTGCGTACTTCGCTATAATCTTGAGACGTTTTTAAGCAACTTGAAAAAGTTTTGTACACAATTATGAAGTTCGTTTATCCAAAGATTTTTCCATGCAAAAAATAAGTTTTAGTAAATATTTATTGTTTTTTATTAAGTTATTAAATAATTATTGAAAAAAAATTTGAATTGTGATGTAAACAAATTTTTTACGTCATTTTCAAGTATGGAATTTTACATGACGTAATACAAAATTTGAGCGTAATTGGTTGAATAGTTCTTGAGAAATGGAATGTTAACCCCTTCTATAAAATTTGATTCCTCAGTAACTATTCAACCGATTTTACTCAAATTTTGTATTTCGCCATTTAAAATTTCATACTTTAAAATTTTTTAAAAATGGAATAATAAAAAATAATAATTATTTACAAAAAATAGTTTTTTGCCTGGAATTATCTTCGGATAAACGAATTTTATAATTGTGTGAAATTTTGTTTTCAATTTGCTTGAAAAGTTCTCGGGATAACGAACATCGCATATTAAAATACACGGGAAAAAAATTCTAGTAAAATTACTTTCCGGTACAAAAACCATAAATCTGGTAAATGAAACTAAAATATGTCGTATTTAAACCACTCATTCGGTAATTTTTCAGTTCATATGGTAACGGTTTACCGGAAATTCACATTGTCAAAATTATAGTTCTTATTACCAGGCATTTAGTAAAAAATGCAAAACTGAAAAAAATTTAACCGAATAGATGATTTTTATGCCATGCTGTAAGGTATTATAATAAATTACCACATTTTACCACATTTTACCACATTTACCAAATTTCATCACTTCACATGAAACCATTTGTTATTATCGATTTTACCAAAATAGTTACCAAAGCACTTCAATTAAAATAAAAAATTACCGAGCTTTTTGGTGTTACAGCGTTTCTGGGTTTTAGACCCAGAAACGCTGTAAATTTTACCATATTCTGGTAGTTTTGACTATACTTATTTTTTCTCAGTGTAGATAACAGGCATAGGTAAATAGTTCTTGTGATAGAGTAAAGAATAATGCAAATAAATGTGAGCATTTGTATCTAATATCTAATATATAATATATCTAATTTGTATCTAATAGATCAGTTCAGGAGGTAATGATACGCGACCCGCAGTCTGGGTGGATGCTGGTATACATAGTAGAGAATGGGTTGCTCCAGCCACTGCTCTCTTCATGGTTAATCACTTGCTCCTTAATTATGGTACAGATCCAGAAGTAACCAAGCTGGTGGATACACATGATTGGTACATCCTTCCTTTGGTCAACCCAGACGGATATTTGCATACGTGGGACTGGGTGAGTGTTATTTTTTTTAACTACTAAATTAAATATAAAAGATTTTATTTATTTTATAACCGCCCCATCCGATTCAGAGTTTACGACTATCAATGTTCAACTCCGTAGTCTTGTGATTTTGAGCCCTACCTAGAAGACAAGGAAACTCCTGGATCATGCGTCGAGACCAACTAACCCTCGTGAAGGAACATGCGTATATGTAACATGGTGGGGAAAACAACGGAAACCTCCTCCTAGTCCGACGGCAAGGGGATTCTAACCCATAACCTGTCTGTCAATGAGGATGTTTTCCGTCAGCACTGAGGTCGGTGCGTAATCCGTATCGACCAACCATTGCTGCGATTTGAACCCGGGACTCCTCATTGGGAAGAGAGAGCTTTATCCCCTGAGCCACCATGATTTCGAGTAGTTATATATTTTATAACCGTCGTTGAACAGCCGACTCAATTTTTTGGCTTTACGACTACTAATGTTCAACACCTTAGCCTTTTAATTTTGAACCCAATCCAGAAGACAAGGAAACTCCTGGATAGGGAGAAATTTACCTTCGTGGAGGACTTTTTGATAGAACTAACCCGCATTGGCGTTACATGGAGAGGAAAACCACGAAAACCTCTCATGGTTCATCTGACGGCAAGGGGATTCTAACCCATGATCCGTCAACCACTGAGGATATTTTACGTCAGAACTGAGGTCGGGGAGAGCCGGGTGTGGAATTCGTATCAACCAGCCATCGCTGAGATTCGAATCCGGTTCACCTCATTGAGAGATAAATCCCCTGAAGCTTCCCTGAGTCACTGCGGCTCAAATAAAATAGATTGATACAATCCTCATGGCTCTAATTTTTATTAATAATAATAACAAGTATAATAATTATTATTTCCTATTTTAGAATCGCCTATGGAGAAAAAACAGAGCAGTTGCTCCAAGTTTTCCAGGAGTTCTTCTTTGCCGAGGAACAGACCCAAACAGAAACTTTGATATATTTTTTGGAGGCAGGTGACAAAATATTTTTACACATCAACTAATTAATTATTGCAACATATACGTTTTCAACACAACGTCTTTTATAATTAACACCGATATATTTTTCAAAAGTATTTTTTTTAAAAATATTTTTAATGAAACATAATGATTTGAAATTTAATAAATTCAGTAATCGAAATAATTTGTTTTAAACTCTCTGCAGTGTATTCGGTTGAATCATTGATATGCATGTGCAAAACAATTTTATTTTATAATCGTAAGAATTGTTTTCTTTTATAGACATAATTATTTTAATTATAAGTATTATTTTCGTTTCTTATTTTTTTTTATTTAAGTTTATGTTTTTTTTTTATTTTACTTATCATAATTGTTCCATTTACATTATTTATATTTTTATGAATTAATTTCTAGTCAAAAATTTTTTTTTATTAATGTTTTTTATTTACGTTTATAATTATTTGATTTCAGATGCAAACCTGTTAACTATATTTTTTTTTTTAAAAATTGGATTGAATACATTTCTTTTATCAAATATTATAACTTATTATTCCAGTTTCTCAGAAGAAAAAGTGTTATAGATACATATTCAAAAAAAAGATTGGATTGAATACATTTCTTTTATCAAATATTATAACTTATTATTCCAGTTTTTCAGAAGAAAAAGTGTTATAGATACATATTCAAAAAAAAGATTGGATTGAATACATTTCTTTTATCAAATATTATAACTTATTATTCCAGTTTTTCAGAAGAAAAAGTGTTATATATACATATTTAAAACGAAGATTGGATTAAATACATTTAATTAATAAATATTATAGGTTGTTATTTAAATTTTTCAAAAGGAAAAAGTGTAATCTTGTAAAAGTGTTTTACTAGTCAAGAAGCAAAGCTATCAACTGATTTTTTTTTAAAAATTGAGTTTAAATTATCAAATGTGTATTATGGCTTTATTATTCAAATTTTTTAAAAGAAAAAGTGTATCTATGCTTTGTATCTTTTTTCTTCGTTTTGAAGTTTTGTTCAACCCTTTAACGTAGATGCATTTTTTCTGACGCTCTAAATACAAGTAGAAATGTATTTTAGTATTTTTTACTTATAAAAAAAAAACAGTCTTATAGTTACTAAAAAATCTGCTAATTTATCGGAATTATATTTGTATAGAAATATTAAAATCCGAAAAAAAGTAGTTTTAAAAAAAGTTCTTTTTTCGTTTGTATTAAAAATTTTATTAAATGATTGATTTTGTAAATTAAAAAAAAAATTAAAGACAGCGGTGTTTCATAAAAATAAATTAAAATATAGTATTTTTACTTATTTTGACTTAAATTAATACGAAATGAGGGGGGGAAATATGAAAAATATGCTGAATGCAAAACTCTGCATGAAAGGGTTAGGCTACAGGTAAAAACCGCCAGACAACAATTATGTTTGAAATTCTTTCATTTACGATTGTAATTGTTTTATTTATATTCACGTTTTTTTTTTAAAAATTTATATGCGTATTTTTTATGTGCATAATTTTTTCATTTTTAAATTAAATTCGTTTATTTATATTCTTAATTCTTTTATCTATGTTTTCAATTCTTTCAATTATACTTCAAATTACTTCATTTATTTCCCCAACATTATTTTATTTACATTCAAAATTCATTAATCCAGAAATTGGTTTTTAGGTCCCAGCACGAGCTCCACTCCGTGTTCACAAATTTTCAAAGGAGACCATCCTTTCTCTGAGGCTGAAAGTTCCGCCATCAGAGATGGGGTTATGTCCATCAGACATCGTCTAAGAGCCTATTTCACACTTCATTCTTTCTCTCAGTTGTGGATGACCCCTCACGGATACACAACAATGCAAGCACCCGATTTCGAAGAACACGTGAGGATACTTTTACTAAATAATGAACTAAAACACCTATGTCCCTGAACTATTTCATTTATTAAAAACATATTTTAATAAACTACGGTACTTGCAACTTGAAAAGAAGTTGCTGCTGTTGTTTTTAAAGAACAAGTCAAGCTTCCCGGTTTTTAGCCTTTTGCGAAATATATCCGGCAGGTGCGCCTTTCGTTTGACAAGAGAGCACCGCAAGGATGAAAGTACATCTTATCTCAGAATTCCACGGTAGATGGCAGCACCAGCACAGCATTTTAACATCGCGATAAACAAGATTTAGAACTTGTTAAGTAAACTTGATTTAATCATTTTGTTGGACCGTTGAGAAACGTCAAGAAGATGTTAATAAATAAAAAAAATTTCCGATTCGAATTAAATAGTTAAATATGCTTTATTTAAAAACTTCCAAAATAAATTTATGTTCTATTCTAATGGCCAACCATTATATATTTTTAATTTTAAAGAAAAATGAGTTTTTTAAGATACAACTTAAGATATTCTTACGCTAAGAAAAACTTACTAAATGACATGCTAGTAAATTTTAGAAAATAGGAAAATTTTATTTGCATCATTCATTAGCATCATTTGAAAAATTCATTAGTAGGGGAGAGTGGGGTCAATTGTAACATTTTTTACTTAACTATTTTTAACTAACAAAAAATCCAATATATTTTTAGTATTAATTGACAGACGAGTAAAGTAGACTATCCTCTACTAGAAAAGAAATACTTTATTTTAAATGTTATTATATTAGTTATTAACAATTTTTGACAGTCGTGCACTTGTTACAAATGTCCCCACTTACGGAGGCAATTGTAGCAGTTCATAAATTCAACTAAAACATAGTTAATTACACATATTATCATAGTTGTGATATATTTTTTTATTGATCAAAATAGTAGTGATATTTTAGGAGTAAAAATAATAATGAGCAGATACCTAAAGGGTTAAACTTTTAACTTTAAGGGGTGTAAAATTTTAATTTATGCTGTGAAAGGTGACAAATAAAATAATGCACATGAAACATAATATAAATGATATAGGAAACTATTGGTGGTTCTTAAAGAGTTAAGTAATGGTTTGTAAACATAAGATTATTTATTTTCAGCTGTTACATTCGTCCCTTTACTTATTGTTACAATCGTCCCCAAGACGCCATTTCAGCTTCATTTGTTAAAAACAATGCTAGTTAATTAACAAAACTATATTTTTTTTGGAAATGTTAATTAAGGTGTCCATTTACATATTCGGTTAATAATTTTTATTTGTTTAAGCAAAATTACTTTGTTACAAAAAATACCAAAAAAAAGTACTTACGTAGCGTGAAAATATCTTTTGTGATGTTAACTCTTTCAAAAGTACATAAAAATGGTTGCCAGCAGGGATATACATGTAGATTTATTAAATACACCTTGTGCGCCACCTAGGAACCCGACACTCGAAATTTTTGCTCTGTTACAATCGTACCCTGTTACAATTGACCCCACTCTCCCCTATCGTTTTGAAGTTTTAAGATTAAAGTTTTAAGAAGATTGAAGTTTTAAGAAGATTGAAGTTTTAAGAAGTCGAGATTGAAGTTTTAAGAAGTCAAAGACTTAGCAAAGTTAATGATAAAACAAACATGGCGTGTTCTTAAGCTTAGAAAAAATAGTTTTTTTTTGTTAATATAACTTAACAAGTTCGTCAACCGAAAATAATTCAATTTTTTACTCAAGTGTTACTTAACAAGTCCTTTTAGGTTAAAGAACATGTTAAGTTACATAAGAAAATCATCTATGACTAATCAAGAAGATGTTCACAAAATGCTTTTTTTTTTCCAATGTGCTTTTCCATTCCAAATGCCTTTTTTTTTCATTTAAATGCTTTACAGAGTAAGTTAATGTTTTACTCGTATACTTATACTTAATCATGGTATATTTTTAAATTTCGAAAATTTAGTGTTTTTACAATTGTAACTAAACACGTTCTTTTACTGAGAGGAGCTTGTTAAGATCATCTACTTCCATACACTTCAATTGTAAAACCCGAAGCCTTATATTAAAAAGAAAGGCATATAATAACTTCTAAGGGAATGAAATTATTGGTTATTACTATTTTTTAATTTGCTTATAACTATTTTACCAACTGCCTAAATTGGTTTTCAAGTTTTCTGACTTATTTTGTTTTGATTTGTGCAATTTTGTTTTCAGATGGAGTTGTTGAAAATAGCGGCTAAAGCAGTAGAAAAAACTCACGGAGTTTCATACAGATACGGACCATCTGCTCGGACATTGTGTAAGTTTAATCATGTAGTTGCAGATCTTATTTATTAAAAGAAAAATAAATATTTATTTTTAGTAATGGTAAAATGTGTAGTGCAATTACAAAAAAACATGCCTTAAAAATTGCATCTGTACATTGACATGAATTATCTTAAAAAACGTAAGCTTTTTTATTTTTTTAAAAAAAATGCTTCTTGTTTTAATTAATGTTTTGTTAATTTTAATGTCTATCGGATTATGTGTCGGGTATATGTTTGTATCTGTATTGTTTCACTACATAATATATTGGTTAAATTAAATAGGTTTGTAACTACGAGATAACATTTAAATATGTGTCTACTGTGTATCAACAAATCTTCTGGTTATGTGTGTTATGTATACACACATAACGACAACCTATGTAGTTTAACCTATGTAAATAGGCTAAACTACATAGGTTGTCGTTATATGTGTAACTACATAGCTTGTAATTATGCGTAGAACCACAGATTAAACTACATTAATTGTAGTTATGTTTGTAACAACTAAATTTAATCAACATATGTTTTGACTATGTTTAAAACAACATTGTTTGTCCTACACTGTAAAAGCTCCGGATCTAATTACTGTAAAAAGTACCGGCACTCAGAGTACCGGTAACTTTTACCGTGAAAATTATTTTTATCAGAACATGTTACGGAACAAAAAAAAACAGATACACTATAACTCTTACTGTAATAATACCAGTACTTTTTACCGTAAAATTTATTTTTATCAGAACATGTTACGGAACAAAAAAACCAGATACACTGTAACTCTTGCTATAATAATACCAGTACTTTTTACCGTAAAATTTATTTTTATCAGAACATGTTACGGAACAAAAAAAAACCAGATACACTATAACTCTTACTATAATAATACCAGTACTTTTTACCGTAAAATTTAGTTTTATCAGAACATGCTACGGAGCAAAAAAAAAACAGATACACTATAACTTTTACTGTAATAATTACCGTAAAATCACTTAATGACGTTAATTAAATAAATATTAGTGCAAAAATTATGGTAAAAATGGATTTTGCGGATGATGCACCCAAAATGAGGTTATACCGTAATTTGATCCGAAATTTTTTACAGTGTACCTAAATTTTAGTTTTGTGTATTACGACATAGGTTCATCTACGTAGGTTACTGTCGTTATTTGTGTAACTACATAGGAAGTTTATATATCAAATATCAATTGATTATGCTCTTCCCGTTCTTTTAGTTTTAATCATTTTTATGCTTGAGAGTTATACATATTTGAGGATAATAGTTTTATTTATTTACCACTTTTTTCAGACGCTACAAGTGGTAGTGCTTCTGATTGGGTATACGATGTAGCTGGCGTCCGGCACAGTTTCATCGTAGAGTTACGAGACAGAGGCGTTTATGGATTTTTGCTGCCCAGGTCTGAAATCTTGCCAACCAGCGAAGAAACGTGGGCTGGAATAACGTCAATTGTTTCACATCTATATAATAAAGACCCAGATAAGATATATACTTCCACTACTTCCATCACCAGTACTAGCACTACTTCTACAATAAAAACTACGAAGGAAACGACTACAAAGAAGCCTTCTTCTGCATCAACAATGGCTTCTACTACGGCATAAATAGTGTATTTGTTATGTTTGGAGAACTTTTAAAAAATACATTGTTATATAATTTAGCATTTGAGTCGAATACAGACTATTATCATTTTAGCATAAAATTTACATGTTTTTTTTTTTTTTTTTTTTTAATTCATTTAAGACTAACTTTTTTTTTTGGAACTTTTTTTCATCACAAATCTGGGTTGACTATTACTACACCATAATTATTAAATCCTCAACTGTGAGCTTAACTGAACTACAAGTACATCAAATATAGAACTTTAAAATCTTAACTTATTGTTAACTATCAACTATACAACGATGAAGTGAGATTTCAACTTGTATAAAACCTTATTCTGAACCATAAACTGTGACATTAACTATTCATAAACTCAAAATACAGAACCTTAAATTTTAAATAACTATTATAAAACCTTAACTATACTTTATCTGTTGCAAACCCTTACCTATATCTCAATTATTAGATGACTTTAACTCATGCAAAGTTTTAATCCAATCTTATACTAAGACCTTAAGCTTATTAATATCGCAAAAAATCAATTATGAAACTAAACTTTTCCTTGCAATCTAAAATAATGTGAAATCTTTACAATACAATCTTAAGCAATGATCTAAACTAATTCCAGAATATTTTGAATTAACTGCAAAATAAATTTAAATGGCATTAAAATTATTTATATACACAACAGCTTTGTACATATTTAATTTGTAATTGGTTATCTTTTTAGGTCTTTTATTTAGTTCTTCTTATTGATTTTTACTTAGTTTAAATTAGAGAACATTTAATTAAAATAATTTCTATTGCTTGTCGGTAATAAAAAATATTATCAACTACCATAGGCAGCTGAAAGTTTCCAACTAGGCAGTAGGCGCTGCTGAGTTTCAAAGCACAAGCAGATTTGGGAAGACCAGAAAAGTTGCTAAGGAATTAATTACAAAAATAAAAATTTATGGCAAAATAAAGCTGATAATTATAAACATCGTTTTATAATTTATTTCAATTTTAACAGTGACTTCTGTTTATCTTTAGTATATTCAATTATTTATTCAAGTGAAATAATGCATTATACTTTAAAAAAATAATTATACTTAATAATTATACTAAATAATTATACTTAAAAAATACTTTTCCGTCTCAATATACAAAATAATTTTGTATGATAGATAAATTAAGAAAATCTGATGAATTTAATAGTTATGAAACATATTTTCTATTTTCAAATTTTTCTATTTTGTGAATTTCTAAATTATAAATTAAATGTTTTGTAATGCGTTAATTAAATATATTTGTTATGTTATTCACTATTAATGTATTATAAGAAAGGGAAAAATAACGATAAAAAAAAGTAAAGGGCAATTTTTTTGCCCTTTTTGATGAAAGTTAAGGGTAGATTTTTCCATTTTGAAAATCTGATACAAAGAATGAAATTTCTTAAAAGCTGCAGTTAGGAGTTGTTCCCTTTTTATATGCAAAAATTTTCCGAACTTTCGAAAAAACTTCATGATCTGAAACTGAACAAGCAGCTTGCAGATGTTTATTTAAAGAGAACTGATTTTCAAATATTCAGAATTTGTTTTCTTTAAGCTTAATTAATTGAAAGAAAACAATAAAAAATTTTAAAAAAGAAAAGAGGGATGTATTAAATTCAGAAATTTTATTTTTTGTGGTTTCGGACTGTATCTGGATTCACCCAATTTTTTTTTTAAATGCATTGTATAAAATTCTAATTAAGGCAAATCAAATATTTTACGCAAAACTTTTTATGTATAATTCTTACAATAATAGTCTTAGAGTGTCGGGTTTGACGGGAAGCGGGTTTGTCGGGTTGAAGACTGTGATTTATATTGTCTCAGTAAATTTTGTTGCCACGGCTGATACCAATATTCCCAACTGTATACGAAGAAAAAAATATGCAAGTTAATTTAAGGATATCATCCACAAACAAGTATTTTTTATTTTAGAAATTATTATGGTTTCTTAATGAGCTTTTTTGGTTAAAGATTTCAAATGTTTGTCCGATAGATTATCTGTTAATTTATACATAAGGAACTATGGAAATTAGTCGATGTAAGAAACTATATTGACTAGAAAATAGTAAATTAGTCAATACACGGTAGTGTGCAAATTTATTTATATTGTTTGAAATAATCTATTAAGGTAATTGATAAAAATAATCGTTTAAAGCAATTTATTTTATTTAATTTATTGAGGATATAAAAAAAATAGAATGTCATTTGTAAGAATTTTGATTGAAATTTCGGAAAAAGTTTTTTAGAGTTGTGAATTTCTTTTTTTTTTTTTTCAATTTATGAATTTTATTTAATGTTTTCATTTTCATAATCACGTTGACTTCAAAATGAAATAACATCATCTTATATGTTAATTTATTATTAATGTTCCTACTTATTTAAATGTAACTGGTTTATATATGGACCTTGGCTGGTTCAAGGTGTATTTTGTAAATTAAATCTTCGTTTTTTTAAAAAAATTTCAGAATTTGTTTGTCTTTTCGTGTTGAATAAAATTTTGTTACTTTTTTGTATTGTTTATTAAATCTTATTTTACTTTTACTTTTTTCTAACAAGGATACTAAAATTATATATTGCAGAACACCATGCACAGATTTTAACACTTAGGGGTTCTATGGTTGTTCTCAGTAACCAAATATTATTGAATATCAATAAAATGCGACCGAAAAAGGATTAAATTCAAAATTTTAAATCAACACTTTTTTTTAAAACAGTATTTACCCATAAGAATAACATTAAGCATTTTCTTGAGTTGAATTTCATTCAAAATTTTAATTCAACACCGTTTTTTTAAACAGTATTTACCCATAAGAATTACATAAACATTTTGTTTCGTTGAATTTCATTCTTCATATAAAAATAGTACGAGTTTTTCAAGTTTTGCTAAAAATAATTAAATACTTAACAAAAAACACGATACTAATGTAGTAAACAACATTATATTAGTTTCCATAAAAAGTAGGACTGTTTCTATAGTTTCTGATTAAATAAATGTTACTCAAAATTGACAAAATAACAATTGTTCGAAAGAATTAGTGCGAATATACTAAAAATATGCTTGTTTTTTAAAGGAAATATGTTTGCGATAGATTCTAATGCGCATGAAAATATGTAATGTCAGTGAACAAACAAACAAAAATTGAATAAATAACTAAATAAAACTGCAACAGAGAAAAAGTAAATAACTGTAACAAGCACTACATGCACTATGAGAGTTTTGCCTCAACTCCAAAAGTGGCGGCAAGTACATACTAAAATTTTTTACAGTGTAATAACTAAAGTCTCAAGAATGCTATAAACGGTAAGGATTTTTTGTTTCTACAAATGCATGCATTAAATTCTAAATAGTAATAAGTTTTTTTTAACTCTTTTGACATAAGCCTGGAAGCAAGCTTCATTCATTTTTCATCAAAAAATATGTAAATCAGATCAGAGAAGAACATGATTCCTAATCCAGTTTTCGCAACTTTTACTTGGTAAAAACAGTAATAAAATATTCAGATTTTATAATTTCTTTTTTGTTCGCCTGATTTTTAAAATATTCCGTCACGACTAGACGCACAATGAAATAAGATTTTTTCCTTGGGTGAAAATCACTTTCGTTTGAATTTCTGAATGCATAATCATAAGCTCTTATGAATGAATCTTTTTTTTTTTCTTAGTTATTGTATCATCTCCCTTAGATAAAACACATCAGAGTTTAGTGTGTGAGAAATCTAAAGTTTTTTTTTTTAAATAGATCATTTTGAAAAATTAATATGAATATTACTGAATCGAATGGTAAGTACGTATTGATGTATATCATACTATGATAAGTATATTCATTTATAAGTATATTATATTTATTGGTATATTATAAGTATATTCATTTATAAGTGTATTATATTTATTAGTATATTATAAGTATATTCATTTATAAGTATATTATAAGTATATTCATTTATAAGTATATTATATTTATTAGTATATTATAAGTATATTCAAATAATATAAAAAGTATTTATAATACTTTTTTTCTTCCGTTTTTTGACAATTAATGTATCACATGGTAGCAATTTTTAGTATTTTTCCGCTCTCATTTTGTGCATTTTTTTCTAAGAAAAATCCCTTTTACAATGTTTAGTAAATATTGAAAATTTAAAGCTAATTTTTCTAAAAGTCATTAACAAAGTAGAAAATGAACTATATAAACTAAAATAAAAGCAATGCACTTGGTCTAACAATTAAAGTTAAGTCTTGCAGCAATTAGTTAAACTGTGAAAATCACGACTATTCTTTAGTGTTAAGTAAGTATTGAAGATAATTTAGTTTAAATTATAGTAATAATAATTATTATAAGAATTTGAATATTTTACTGAGATGCTCCTCCTCCTATTCGCTTTGCTCACCAATCCCCATGGTTGCTTCTCATCCATCAGTGAAGAGGGAAAGAACGATTTATGTTCATTTTTTTTACAAAATTACGGTTGAACTGATTTGGACAAATTAATAACACGAAAAATCTGTAACCCATCTCTCCGAGAGTTATTACTCGGTGAAGTTGGGCCGTACTGTGGAGGAAAACAGTTCCTGTCCGGTACAAATTCGTTTTTCTCAGAATCACAGCTTTAATGAACATAAACTAAGTTTTTTCTTTCTTAAAAATCGATAAAAAAAAATTATAATTTTGTTTAGAAAACATAAAATTATTACAATTTTATGTAAGCACATTTTTTCAATTTTTTAATCTTAACGAAATAAAGAATAACTGGATATGAAAGATAATCGAATGTACCGGGAAAAAAAAAGCATAATATGCGACACAAAAAAAAAATATTAACTGAGACGTAATTTTACTTGTCAGCAATACATAACGATAACCTTAGATAATAGTTCGTATTGGAAGCAGTTTTTCAGCTCTTCAGTCTTTATATTTTTAAAGATTTAGATCTCAATGTTAAGATTTATATCTGACAACATTTAACCTCCCTCTTATTTTCCATTTATTTGTTTTTTGTTACTTTCGACATTAAGTCAAGTAAGAGCTTATTAAATAAAAATTGTGGGTGAAATAAGTTTTTCCTACAATAATGAATATTCAATTTAAAGAAAAATTTTTTTAAAAAAGCCGACTTAAAACTGCAATAACTTTCAAAAAAATAGGATTTTCAAAAATAACTCTCTAAATAACCCTTAAAGTTATAATTCAAAATGTTGTCTATAATCGAAGTTATAATTCAAAATGTTGTCTATAATCGAAGTTATAATTCAAAATGTTGTCTATAATCGAAGTGATAATTAAAAATGTTGTCTATAATCGAAGTTATAATTCAAAATGTTGTCTATAATCGAAGTTATAATTCAAAATGTTGTCTATAATCGAAGTTATAATTCAAAATGTTGTCTATAATCGAAGTTATAATTCAAAATGTTGTCTATAATCGCGTTAAATTTCAACGCTGTAGTTAACATTACAGAGAGTAGAGACAAATAGCAATATAATATACTTCTACTTTCTACTTTTATTTAATGTAATTCATATTTCTTATATCGCTTATGTATTTTTGAATCCAAATATACAGACTCGTTGTCAGAAAAACATGTCTTCTGTGACTCGTTGGAGACAGCAATTTGGGAATTAAGCAAAGCAGCATAGCACCGTAACAAGGAGTGGAAAAACACGAAAATTTAACTTTTTTTTTTCTAACGGGATTCTAATCTTTGACTCAAAAAATTAGTTTTTGTCGGCTTCATGATGCTTACTAAATGTTTTCATTTATGATACCACGAATTTCCGTTGTAATTTTTTTTAAAAAAAGGCACCATTGCGTACCTGAATTTTATAGCAATTACTTGCTACTCTCACAATTAGAGGGCGTAATTCTGTTTCTTTACTTTTTTATGTATAACAAGCTGAGTATCCGTTTTACGTATAGTCACTTAAAAAAAGTAAATGAATCTTTAAGAAACAATACGAAATCGTGCTTAAAACTAAAAGACATACGAAATTAATATGACAAAAATAATTCTAATTTTTTTTTTAATTTGTTGTCCTTACTGGTAACTTTACGTTATTATATTTTTTTTATAACCGTCGTTGAACAGCCGGCCCAATTTTCGGGTTTACGACTACTAATGTTTACATTTCTTAGCCTTGTAATTTTGAACCCAATCCAGAAGATAAGGGAACTCCTGAATCAAGTATAAGGAGAAATTTGCCTTCGTGGAGGACTTTTTTGATGGAACTAACCCACATTTGCGAGAACCTCTTACACACGAGAACCTCATACGGTTAGCCTGACGAAAAGGGGAATTTAACGTCTACCACTGAGGATATTTCACATCAGCACTGTGGTCGGTGCAAGCTGGATGCGGAATTCGTATCGACTGGGATTCAAACCTGGTTCACTTCATTACGTTACTAGTTTAAGAAAAAATGTTTTCAGTAGCTTATCGTATCAAAATAACTGCTTGCAGTATAATTTTATATGATGCTGTTGTTCGGGGCCAAATCATGATGGTCAAAATATACCACAATCGAGCAACTTTTCCTGTACTTTTTTCGAGGGATCGTAAAACAAATATTTCCACACTATTAAAGCTGCACAAAATACCATAATACCAGTAGTGCCTGTTTTAAAATTTAATAAAGCATTACTGGCGTCAATAAGAGTATGACGAGTTTTCACGCTTCTTTTAAATGAACTTGTACTATTTCTCCATTAATTTTGCTTTTTATTGCATATCTTTTTTTTATTATTCAAATTAGTACCTAATACCAGAATTAATGAATCAATATTGCTGTCAAAAATACCACAAAAAATTGTTCGAATATGAATATTTCTATTAAAAATAAATTTGAAAATATTTATAATAAAGCATTATAGTTTTTGTAGGGCAGTGGTAGCCCAGTGGTTAGAGAATCGGATGATCCTTGTCTCCGATACCACGTCTCCGATACGTAAAATAAAATAATATAAATTTGGGAAATGGAAAGTCTTGTGGTCCATCTCTAAACAGTACCATGGGTACAGAGTTCGATGAAAATTTTCTTCTTCTTCACATCTGTGTCTAAATTGTGGAAGTGACCTCGCGAATGAGTGATGCTGCCATCTATTCGAGAGGCTCTGACGGATAGATGGACCTAAGACGTACATTCACCTTAGCGGTGCTCTCTTGTCAAACGAAAGGAGTACCTCCCTGACTTACTTCGCAAAATACCAATGCATGGCGAGCTTGGCTTGTCCAAGTGTAATTAGAAGCAACACAATTTTAGTTAGGTACATCAAAAATTAAAAGCAACATTTTTTAATTTTTAAAAATTTTTAAACTTAAAAAAAACTATTTGCATCATATGCTACATAATCATGGAAAATGTATGACTATATAATAATTATTAATGGGGCAGCACAAAAAAATTAAAAGCAAATAAAAGAAGTTTAAAAAAAGTTTATGAAATGTGTCCTTGTTTCCCTTATTCAAAAGTAAATTAATTTTTTTAATTTATTGTCAAAATCATTCTCTCTATTTTTTTTTCCAGAAACTTCAGACATTAGCCCCAACGACCCCTTAATGGTTGGAGATCGAGAAAATAGTGAATCAGTAACGAGAATGCCCAGTTCTCATAGCGCAGCCCTCGCCATAGGATTCTTTGGTTTATGCATCTTGCTGTACGGTGCGTACAGATTGTATAGAAAATTCTTCTGGCAACCAAAATTACCTTTCACTGTGAACCTGAGTGACGAACAGGAGAATCCAACTCGAGGATTAGAGGTTTATGCAGAAGAAAGAGCGAAGTATGACGCCATTTATGGTTCTAAAAAAATGAACAATTTCAATTCTGATGGAAATATGGAAAAAGAAAAGGATGATTCAGTTAATAAAAATAAAAAATTCTGAGAATTTCGAAAATAATTACCTTCAATATTAAATTATTATTAAGTCATAACGAATGGAAAATGTAGGTTTGGTGCGTCAACTTTAGAGCCAGAAATGGATGATTTTGATAACAAGAGATATTGAGAAGTTAGTAAATAATTACCTTCAATGTTAAATTATTAGGTCATAAAGAAGGGAAAACGTAGGTTCGAAGTGTCACTTTTAGAGCGGAAATGATTCTTATAATAAAAATAAAAAAGTTAGTAAATAATTAACCTTCAATGTTAAATTATTAGGTTATAAAGAATGAAAAATTTAGGTTTATTGTGTCCACTTTAAAGCAGAAAAATATGATTCTGATAATAAAAATATGAGATAAGTGAGGATTTAAAAATAATTAGTTTCAATGTTAAATCATAAGGCCGTCAAGAATAAAATTTGCGGGTTTGATGTGTCAACTTTAGAGCAGGCATGATTGATTCTGTTAATAAGTTTAAGTGGTACTGAGCATTTAGTAAATATTTACCTTTATTGTTAAATTATTCAATTATCAAGGATAAATGTGTAAGTTAGATCTGTCAACTTTAAAGCTGAAATTAATGATTCTGTTTACAAAATAAAGTCATATTGCGAGTTTATGTTATAATTACCTTCAATGTTAAATTTTTAGGTGATCAAGGAAGAAATTTGTGACGTCAATTTGATTTGTGAAATTTGATACGTCATCTTTACATGTCAAATGATTTTGTTAACAAGAATAAGTGATATTGAGCATTTAGCAAATAACTACCTTCAATGTTAAATTACTAAGCCGTCTAGGATGAAAGTTGTGGGTTTGGTTTGTCAACTTTTGAGCAGAAAATTCTGTTTCTAAAAATATGAGATACTGACCATTTAGAAAATAATTACCTTCAATGATAAATTATTAGGTACTCAAGGATGAAAATTGTTAGTAGGATATGTCAAAACTTTAACAGCTTATTGTTTGATATTGGCTTGATATTTTTTTTTTTTCATTTTGTTTAAATTTTACAAAAATCATCGCAAGCTCTACTAAGGCATCACAGACAGTGCCACATGAGCTAATAGTGGATCTAGTGTTAGTTGGTTTTAATTTGAGTTGAACAAAGAGGAATCATCAAAACACTCTCCAAAGAATAATATTTAACAAAAATAGCTGATGATGTAGGTCGGCTGCCCTCTTGCTGGTGTGATCCGTCATGATTTTGGGAAAACTGGCTCAAGGGTTCCGACAAAAATATAAGCAACTAACTAGACGAAATGAACTAAAAACTCAAAGAAAACAGCCTAACCGTCCCCTGCCTTATTGTATGACACTGCTAAGCCACATCTTTCACAAATGACAGTAGAGAAACTATAGGCATCGGAATTGGGACTTCTTCCACACCCTTCCTACTCACTGGACCTATCTTCCTCTGGCCACCTCTTACTTCAAAATGTGGACAAATTTTTATTAGGAAAACAATTTTATTCCGAAAATGCTGCAAAGCTGGATTACCAAAAATTTATTGACTTGCATCCTCCAGGGTTATTATACAGTTGCCTGAACAATATGCTGCTTACATGGCATAAGTGTTTAAGAGAAAATATAAATGTATACTTTGATGAAAGACATAGTTCCTTACGTCTGTGAGCATTGCATCATTAACCTTTGTCTTTTTGTTTAAGAATTTCGTTGTTTAGGACCTAATATAATTAGCTCTGACAGATTTTAATAATTCATTAGTGCTCACAGTTAAGAACAGTTGTAAGAAAGCATCAATGGGATACCTGCAAGTGACGTAGTGTGGGTATCTCGATAATGATTGGTTGTTGAAACGTGGCATTTGTTTTCATTAGCAACTGTCCTTTCCATTCTATTTTCAGTAAGCCAAGCCCGTCAAGTATAAATTCTCTTAAGTGACACATTCTAAATTCTTTCACAAAGTTCTTTCGCAATGATATCAATACTTTCACTATATATTTACACGGAGACTTAACACAAAGGCAGGCACGAAGCCATGTGGAACATAAACAAGCTAATTATGCATCGAAGTTGCCAGGTGTGCAAAACAAAAATATATCACGGTTAGAATAAAAGACATAAACAAATAATAAATCAAAGTCAAGTAAAAGAAATAGACGAGAAAGAGTTATATTTCAACTAATTCGATGTGCGATACGACTCTGTATTTAATTAACGTAATTAATCGATAATTAACATTCTAACTTATGTTGAGAAACTTAGCTTAACTTTAATACGCCACTTTGCTGATAAAAATTAGATGGCGCTGACATCATAAGTCACGTGTAGGTATAGGAGGTCTTCTTTTTGACCAAGTATCCAATTGCTCACGCGAGTTATTTCTTTCTATAGAAACTTACATCGTTTCTTTTACATTTTATTAAAGGCAGATGTAAAAACAAACACTTTATTTTCAATTTATGATACATTTTGCACAAAACCATTTACATTCTGCTCATTTTAACATTCGTTTTCTATCAGAGAAACAAAGAAAAAAATATCGCTCCCTTTAAAGTGTGCCAGTCCAGTATTTCTCTAACTGGCCTAAGTAACCCAAGTTGATAGCAAGCGAAGTAGACCTGAGTTTATCTTTAAAAGTTGTAATACAAATTATAATGTTGCAGCTTTTCCAGGTAGTTGTAAAATTTGAAATGTAGTTACTTCATGTAAAACCTTCAAAACTCTTAATTCTATGGTAATACCTTCTATGATGCATGTTCGTGGCATATTAACTAGATCTTTGTCTGCAAACTAAAAGCATGACGACTAAACAAGTAAAACGTGTAATACAATAATTTAAACTTCATTTTCTTTTGTAAAATTTGAAAAAAAAAATGCATGAGTCACAAAGTATTTAGATTTAAAATTTGTAGCCTTTTGAAGAAAATAATAATGATGATTCTTATATCTGTTCTTTTGTTTCAGAAAAGTTATTTACTAATATAATCAACAGTGGATAAAAGATAAACTGCGAATAGTTTAAAAAAATTAATTCATTTTTTATTATAATTTTGTAGGGTTTTGTTGTCTAAATTTGACCATTATACAGATGATATCTCCATTAAATACTTGAGCTTAAAAGTAATAACACTTCGTTGTAAATGTGATTTTTAGTGTCAATTTTTTAAGAAAGTATTGGCCAGTTAAAGTTATAGAGAATAAGCATAGAAATTTTAGAGTAAATAAATAAATATTTTGACAAATAAAAATCCTTACGATTTCTTGAAACAACAAAAGAAGGTTGTCACATGCTCAGAAAAGGTCTGAAATAATTTCTTGAAAATGGTGTGAAGGAAAAGACAAATAAATATTTATCGTTAGATAAATATTTTTCGCTAAATGATCATAGTAATTTTTTATTTTCTCCGCTCAAAGTTATTAGACAGAAAAAAACAGACGCATATCAGAGAAGAAACTTAGGAAAAATGTGTTGCTATGACGTCACAGCTAAACGTCTAAAACTATTATTCTTTAAGGGAGAGTTTCTTTATCTAATTTTAGTTTGATAAGAACTGTTTAAGGTACTATTTTTTTTTTTAAATCTCCATGTCTTTTGATTGTCACGTTAGGTAATTTAATGTCGATTCCTAACATGGGAAAGTGTTAGCATATCTGACTGAGTATTGCAATATTTTATAACTGAACATTGTATTATTGTTGCGTAACATACGTAATTGCAATTTGCTTTTTGATATAATGTGAATTAAAAAAAATTAAGAAATTCAGGATTATTTGCTTTTAGAATTCCTTTTCGCGATTTAGTTATTTATTATTTTTTTGTTTATTAATTCTTTGCTAATTCAGAATTCTTTGCTTTTTCTTATTAAAGCATTTCCTCAACAGCCGATAGTGTGCGAAGGGAGTGGTGCAGTTGAAAGCTCTACAATTTTGTGCTGAAAAGCATGACTGTGGCAATAGGATCAGCATTGCACCCCAAACCCCCCTTTACTTCCCAGGCAAGTCGACAAACCCTCCAACTGCTACAGAATTTCCGTAATTTCTGAAAATATTTTTTATTGTGTCAAAGCTGGTGCATTAATATTTTAATTAGTAACATCAAACAAAATTTTGTTCGCAACTAGATATAGACAAATTAAGCAGTTACGCAATGTTCAAGTAGACAAAACATCATGCTCGGAGCCTAAATTTGCGTTTATAAGAATTGTATTTGTTTTAAAAATTTCCGTTTCTGTTCGCTACCATTGATAAACATGTTTCACACATAAGCTTGTATCCTTCGATCTGAAGCTGGATATACCCTTAGTCAACCCCGAGAAGTGAACTCTAGTTCTTCGCAATCAGTCAGACCCTTTAATCACTGAGACATCGCGACAAGCAAGTTCAGCATATACTATCTACCAATAAGTATTTGGACACCTAAGCAAATGACTATATTTGCGGTCCTGAGATACGTCACGCCATCCGCCGGTATATATCGCGTAAGGAATATCATCGGCATTAGTCCCATGCCAGATGCCTACTGCACTATTTTGGAGGACAATGTGCCTCCTTTGTTGTGGCAGTTTTACGGGGTGGACCCCTGTTACTTCCAGGACGCAATGCCAGCTGTTATGTTGTGAGGGTCACCAAGCCTTGGTATGGTGCCAGTGGGGTTAATCGAATGGATTGGCCTGCCCAGAGTTCAGACCTGAATCCTATCGAGAACCTCTGGGACGAGTTGGATAGCTCGCTGAATTAAGGGGTGTACTACCCGTCCAAAGTTGGTGAAGGAACTTACATGTCTTCTCCAAGCCGAGTGGAAGAAAATACCACTAGCCGTCACACAAGGACTTGTGGAAAGTATGCCCCGGAGGATTCACGCTGTAATTGCCTCTCGCGGAGGCGCTACCAACTATTGATTATGAATAAAGTTTGTTTTTCTTTTCAATCACACGTGTCCAAATACTTATTGGTAGATAGTGTATGAGTGTATATATATATATATATATATATATATATATATATATATATATATATATTATATATATTAACAGTTAATATATATATATATATATATATATATATATATATATATATATATATATATATATATATATATATATATATATATATATATATATATATATATATTAACAGAATTTTCATGGCTAACAGAAGTTTCTACGGCCTCAGAAACCAACTCAAATCCAAGCTCATCAGTGTGAAGACAAAGCTAAACATCTACAAAACTTTAATCAGGCCTATAGCTTTGTATGGAAGTGAGTGCTGGACCCTAAACAAAACAGAGGAGGAAAAACTGCTAATTTTTGAAAGAAAAATTCTGAGGAAAATCTTTGGATCTCTTCAAGAGAATAACGTAAGGAGAATTCTTTACAACCACGAAATTTACAATAAATATGACAAATTCGGTGGGACCGACATTGTGAGAACTATTAAAGCATCACGCATTAGGTGGCTGGGCCACCTTTTCAGAAATTCTGATGCCGTTCCTTCAAAAAAGTGACTTTTTCCACAATTGAGGGGACGAGACGTAGGGGACGACCACCTACAAGATGGATAGACGACGTTGAAAAGGGCCTCAAGCTGTTGGGAGTCAACCGATGGCTCGCCATCGCACCGGACAGGGCCATATGGAGGAAAATCTGCGAGCCAGCCTTGGCCTGTGAAAGGCTGTTTCGCTTATGAAGAAGAAGAATAATATATATATATATATATATATATATATATATATATATATATATATATATATATATATATATATATATATATATATATATATATATATATATATATGTATATATATATATATATATATATATGTATATATATATATATATATATATATATATATATATATATATATATATATATATATATATATATATATATATATATATATACTGTGGTCAACATAACAAATTGACCACTGTAAGTAAAAGTTTTCATCAATTAAAATTGTGACCATTTTCCAGCTATGCACATTTTCAAACTTAAAAACACAGTTCAATATTTTTTTTTTTTTTTTTTAATTTGAATATTTTTTCAAAACAATTGTTGCATTATTTTATGAAGTTAACAATTTTTAACATGAAGCAATAAGTGAACCAGAAAAAAATATTAAAAATAAATTTTAAACTCAAAGTCTACTTGAATAAAAGGAAAGGATTTATTTACACGCAGCTCAATCAGCTTTGGAAAAAACCTTGGGGTTAAGCAATTTTTACTTTACAAAGATGCGTTGCAAATTGAAACTCAGAGCAGAGAAACAATAGGAAAATTTGAATTTAAAAACAGGTAGGGTCAGAGAGAACAAAAGCATTATGGTCACGAAAAAAATCAATTTTGTGGGAGTTTTGAATAAAATTTGAATTCTAAATGCTTAATTTCAACGGAGTGCAATAGAAATCATTCTGTTAAGGAATTCGAAAGATATAATGAACTTGAACGAATTTTGAAATCACTGCTTCCATTATTTTTCATATTCCAGAAATATGTTTATGCAAGACGTTGTTTCTCAACCTGTTTATGCAGGTTTAAAATCTAATGACATTTTCAAAGCTTAAAATTTCAATCGCTACAGCATAGTATATATCCAAAATCTAATACTATAAATTTATAAAAAAAGAAATTCTTATTCATTTGAAAACAAGCATGTATTTAACTATTATTGTAAGAAAATTTTACTTTTGTAAAAGGAATAATGATATAATAAATTTTTAGAAGGAAAAAATAATAATCAGTAGAAAAATTATAAGAAAAAATTTTATCACAATGTATCAAAATAATCATAAAACAAATAAAATTTCTTTTCTCACGTTGGATACGAAACGAAAAATTTAAACAAACTGAGCTATAAATTGAACAAAAATGAAAGATTATAAACGAACTGTTCATATAAACAAACTAACTGATAAATATTTTTGTTTTATTTATGCTTATTAAGTTACGCAGGAAACATCATTGTTTAGAACTTCATTATAGTTTAAATGACATGCACACATCACAGGAGATGCATTTTATCAATGGAGATCAATCAAATATCCATTACTCATTTATTTAACCTATTTTTTGCTTAAATTTTTTTTTTTTTTAGCATACTACTTCAACTTTTATCTATTTTCTGCATTTTCTAACTTCTATTTTTTACATTTCTAACTTTTTCTTACATTTTCAAAAACACTTCTTTGGATTTACATATTTTACGATATTATCTGACAATAAAGAAATTAAAATTTTTGTATGTCCGAACTCTGAAATTTAATTTTGTGTATATTCATGATTTATTTTTTCAAAATGTCATTTCCAAGTAGCATTAAAATGTGCACAAATTCAATCGTAATGAAATATATATATATATATATATATATATATATATATATATATATATATATATATATATATATATATATTGATGGCGGGCACTTGGGATGTATTGTCTCAATGGCCAGGAGTGCCAGAACTGCTACTCTCTTCTCGTTACCCAGTGGGCACCTGTGGTGAAGTCACGGCGGTGGAGCAGCGTCACCCGCGTCACACAACCACAAACCCGTTTATAGGGCGGGTTACATTCACACAATCACACAAAGGAGAAAAGACATAGAACACAGAGAGAGAACGAACCATCCATGCCCTGAGCAGGATTCGAACCCGCAACCATCGGCACGCTAACCACTGTCAGACACGCTAACCACTCGGCCACCTGGTCGGCTGGTAATGAAATATTAATAAATCAAAGCGTTCACCTGGTTTTGCTTATTTTTTTGAAGGGGATAGAGCTCTCGCCTCCCTTGTAAGGTGACCCGTGTTCGAATCTCAAGAACCGGGTCAATACGCACCCGGTTCGCACCAACAACAGTGCTGATGTGTCCATGTTTCAATAATGTCTCAGAGAGATGTCTCTTCTTGTTTTGATTGGAAACCACGAACTCTGCGTTTTTTAAGAGACAAGTAAAAAAAAAATTTGAGTGAACCCTGCATACGTCATTTTATTACCCGATTAAAGTAATAAATATAAATCAAGAATAATTTAATGAGTGATAGATTATTGCACACTTCATCCTTGTTTGGGTCTTCGGATCTTGTGGATGCTGGTCCAGGGCCGCTTTGAAAAGAGGATTTATTAGTTCCAGGGACCAGGTTTCGTGACGTCACGCATCACGATCCGTCTACGTTTCACTTTCTATTTAGATTTTAGCAAATTGAATGTTGTTCCAAAGAAATTGCTTCATTCATTAAATTTCAAGCTGTGCTAGAAAAGGAATCTTCATTTCAACGAAAACATAATTGTTGAATTTCCTTAGTAACAATTTTAGAAGAATATTTATTTAGTTATTTTGTGCTATAATAAGTTGTATGAGTGCAGAAAATTAGTTATTTTGTGCTATAATAAGTTGTATGAGTGCAGAGAATTAGTTATTTCGTGCTATAATAAGTTGTATGAGTGCAGATAATTAGTTATTTTGTGCTATAATAAGTTGTATGAGTGCAGAAAATTAGTTATTTTGTGCTATAATAAGTTGTATGAGTGCAGAGAATTAGTTATTTTGTGCTATAATAAGTTGTATGAGTGCAGAGAAATTCATTCAAGAAATAACTTTTTCATCTATCTGCATATTTATAACTTAAAATATGGATTGTAAGCAGAGTAAGAAAAATTAAATCTTAATACATTTAAATATTTCAACTATGAAAAATCAAATATTTAAGTATTTAATGTATTATAATTTCTTTTTAAATATAGAACATCAGTTAACCTCAAAACATGACTGACTTAAAATAAATTATTACAATTTATCTTTTTAAAAAATTTTCTTCTGTCTAAATTATATGACAATAAAAGTTTTCAGCTATTTTCTAACAACAGAATTTGAATATACAAAATAAAATTTATCTACTAGATTTATTCTAATTAAACATAATATAAATTTTATACATATACTTCAGTTTCTTTTGCATCTTTAATTACTAAACATATAATCTCATAAAACTTAGTGCAAATGACATTATCAACCATAAGGGAAGTTAAGATATGTGTGTTCTGTTCTGTTCAAACATTTCGATTTTTTAAATTTTTTTTTTTTTCATTAAAGATGGTAAATAGTCCTTCTACACTTTATTTTTATTAAATCTGAATAAAAATTAAATTGTGATTTAGCTGAAATGTTACTTATCTATAATTAATTGCAAATTATATTTTTAGCACCTACAAGTTGAGCCACCCACAACATTCTTATGATTCAACTAAATCTTTATCTAATATATGGGTATTCACTAATAAGAAGTTTCAAACCAACATGGTTGCAATACTGTCAGATAAGAAACTAGTCATGTAAAAAATTTATTTTAGTTCCTTTCAATTTAATGGGAATTTATTTTTATAGCTGATTGATATTGTAAAAATATTTCACGTTGTGCATTTGATAGAAACAAGACTTATCAATAGTATATATATATATGTAATAAAAAGGCTAAAATCCCTGTTACCAGTGTTATAGTTAGCTTAAATAATGCAGTCGTAAGCCATCATACGTTCTAAAATGGTTTATTAACGGTAGGTTGGTTTTGATAACAGTTCACATCCGCTCTCCACAAGGGAGGGAGTGGACTGACTTCTGACAATTCTGGAACAACTTATCAGGATCACAACATGATGAAAAGGACACGCAAAACTGGTGTTCCTATGTTTTATACAAACACAGATTTGAGTAAACAGGCACAGTCGTGTAACCTTACGCGTCACCGAAAATCATTTAGTGCTTCCTAATATGGAAGTGAAAAAGGGAAATATTCTAAAAATAACTCTTCAATTGAAATATAAATCTAGTTATATTTCAATGGTGTTTTCAGCCTTGAATTCCCAAAATAGAATTTCTCTACGCTTCTTTTTTAACAAAGACATTTTATGAAATCGAAAGAGATTTAATTCTTTTATTAATACAAAAGTATTTATAATTTTTTGTATTATATATATATATGTGTGTGCGTGCGTGCGTGTGTGTATGTGTGTGTTACTGGCAAAGTATGAAATGATTTATATTTCACAGATTGCCTAGGCATTCTATAGAATGCCAAATGCGAAACCGCAAAGTATAAAATGCATCTCCGATTCGACAAAATGTCATTCAAAAATGACAAATTCAAAACGTCATCCGATTTGATTCGTGGATATAATTACATTTATTCCATATTTTAATGCTTACTGACAATAGATTATATTTATTCGATATTTTAATACTTACTGACGATAGTTTGGAAGAAACATCAGTGTTTGGAGTATCCGGCAAATATATACCGGGTAATGGCACTTGAACTTAAAAATATATCAGTGTACGGTATACCAGGCAAATGTATACCAGGCAGTGGCACTGAACCTTAAAAAATCATCAGTGTAGGGTATACCGGGCAGTGGCAAATGTATCCTACACTGATGTTTTTTTAGGTCAAGTGCCATTGCCCGGTATGCATTTGCCCGGTATGCATTTGCCCGGTATACCCTACACTGATGTTTTTTTAAAGTTCAGTGCCACTGCCCGGTGTATATTTGTCCGATACTCCAGCCACTGATGTTTCTTCTAATCTATCGTCAGTAAGTATTAAAATAGCGAATAAATGTAATTATATACACGAATAAATTATTATCAAATCGGATGTAATAAATATTTCGGACATTCACCAAAGCTATTAAGTGATTGTCAACATTCGCCGGTGAAAGTCAACAACCACCGATTTCGGTCATTCACAGTAACATGCACATAATTTACATAATAACCTCATCAGGACGATTATTTCATACTTATGCCTAAAAACGTCAGGCATATATATATATATATATATATATATATATATATATATATATATATATATATATATATATATATATACTTCTCGAAAACAGAGATGAAGAATTGCGAGCAAACCTGATAGAATTCGAAAATGATATAGCTTTGCTCATTTGATAGACCTGTATGAAATATTTAATGATGACAATCTGAAATTAGATGGGAATGAGTAACACTTAATTAAAATAAAATATTAAGGGTGGTGAGTTCAGTCACTTTCCGAATTTATCATTAGTCTCGATCGGTAAAAAATATTAATTTATTATTGTTAGCATCTGGATGCTCTTCACATTGATTTTAATGAGAGATACCATATCCCACGCATAATCATCAATCCTTTCTCAAATGTAAACATTTCAGAGTCATCAGATTTAGTGCAGAAATTCATAAGAATTCATTTAAATGAAGAACTGAATGTAATAGGGAAAAGTGAATATCAAGCATTTTGTTTAATAAAAGATATAGCGATAATGTAATCTTAAGATATGACAATAAGTACTGGCATTCTTAAATGCATATTCATGTTGTTTAGCTCAGGCTGGATTCAGAGCAGCAACAAAATTATTTTTTAAAATCAGAAACCGATTGTATGTAACTAGGTGAGAAGATTTATTATTTATTATTTACTTTAGATTTATTATTTATTTTAATAAAATTTGTTCTCGATTATATAACAATCTTTAGAAAAGGCATCAGACCCAATATCGCATTAATTTGCTTAAATATTTAAAATGATTTAAAAAAATAATAATTTTAAACTGAATTATTATTTAAAACATTTTTTTATTTGAGAATTTGTTTCAAAACGAATCATTTACATACGAAGTATTTTAAACATAGTTTTGAGTTTACAATATTTAATTTGCCAGATAATGTGTGCTTTAATGTCAAAAGCGATGTAAAATACTGCTAATAAATATTTCGCACTTCTTAAAAAATAATGGCATATTTGACTTACATTAAACTATAATAATTTTATAATTTTTTTTTATTTTTATTTTGTTCGGAAGAAAATGTTCACAATTGATGGGTTTCTTTATTATTACTAGTGAATTATAATATAACATTTCAATATATAAATATTTTATGCATCATGTCGTATAAAAGGTCTATGCCTTAGGAAATATTTATAACAGTGTCATACATAGGATGTATAATATGCTCTCGCGATTTTAAAATAATACTTTCCCTTTTTTACGATTTTATAAGTCACAACATTTTGGCTAACCCTAATGTTAGTATTTTTAGGGTAATGTAAGTGTAATAATGTTAGTATTTTTAGGGTAATGTAAGTGTAATAATGTTAGTATTTTTAGGGTAATGTAAGTGTAATAATGTTAGTATTTTTAGGGTAAGTGTAATAATGTTAGTATTTTTAGGGTAATGTAAGTGTAATAATGTTAGTATTTTTAGGGTAATGTAAGTGTAATAATGTTAGTATTTTTAGGGTAATGTAAGTGTAATAATGTTAGTATTTTTAGGGTAATGTAAGTGTAATAATGTTAGTATTTTTAGGGTAATGTAAGTGTAATAATGTTAGTATTTTTAGGGTAATGTAAGTGTAATAATGTTAGTATTTTTAGGGTAAGTGTAATAATGTTAGTATTTTTAGGGTAATGTAAGTGTAATAATGTTAGTATTTTTAGGGTAATGTAAGTGTAATAATGTTAGTATTTTTAGGGTAATGTAAGTGTAATAATGTTAGTATTTTTAGGGTAATGTAAGTGTAATAATGTTAGTATTTTTAGGGTAATGTAAGTGTAATAATGTTAGTATTTTTAGGGTAAGTGTAATAATGTTAGTATTTTTAGGGTAATGTAAGTGTAATAATGTTAGTATTTTTAGGGTAATGTAAGTGTAATAATGTTAGTATTTTTAGGGTAATTTAAGTGTAATAATGTTAGTATTTTTAGGGTAATGTAAGTGTAATAATGTTAGTATTTTTAAGGAAATGTAAGTATAATAATGTTAGTATTTTTCAAGGTGTTGGGTTTTAAAATTTTAGATTGAATATCTCTAATTTCTATTTCACGATATAACTTGATGAACAATAAATAAAAGGATAATTACTAGGGGGCGTTGAAAAATATTTATTTTGCAAAGTGGGCGAAGGTCAACAAAAAGTTGGGATCTTTTGATGGTTGATGTGCATTATATTTGATAATGTATTTCTATTTCATAATACATTTTTATGAAAAAAGGATAAAGATTATAAATAATGTTCTCATAATTATTTTAGCAAACTGGAACACGTTATTAAAAGTTATTTAACAAAGAAACTTTCTTTGGCTTAAAGGATACAGAAGATAGCTGTTCGGGAGAAAATAAAAAAATAAAAATACTTGGACTAAGACTTGGCTATCGATTTCATCTAATTTTTAACTATATAGATATAGTTATTAGAATAATTTTTGTGCATTAATGTATGTTATTACTTAATTTTTTAAGTAGAAGTCATGAACAATCGATTTCCAAATAAAATATTAAAATGAAATATTTTCAGTACCAGTATATTTTCAATATTATCCTGATAAGTAACTACAGACTTATTTTCATTAATTTCAATATTGTGAGCGCTAAAATATTCGTTAAATCATTAATATTCCATTTTTTATAATTCCATTTTTACTGTTTATTTTCATTTTATTAAGATATTTTTGTTACTTTATTTATACTATTATTAAAAACCATTGTCTTAAAGTCGTGGTGAAAGCAAACATATACTCACAGCATGTAACCATTTTAAATAATCCGCTGATTAGACATTTAATAATTCTGACTACGCATTTTGCATTCACACATAGTTTAGTGTCACAATAGCATTCCACTTGATTTACTTTATTTTATTTTTATTTTTGTTATAACTTATAGTGTTTATGTCTATGTTTAATAGCATGGTTCATTTCCAGGTAAGCAACGCATGATTTATTTTTCTTTTAAGTTTATTTTAATTAATTTAATGACTAAATTTTTTAATTTCCTAGCATAAATCTCAAACAATGTTTTTTCCTACAATCACAAGTCTAAAAAAAAATAAAAGTTTTAGGTACAAATTTTAATTTAGCTCGAATTGCAATTGTTTTTAGAAATTATTTGCTGTATTATACTTTTCATTTAACTCGTAACTCGTTGATACGCCGACTCGTCGTCGTAAAAAGAAACTTAGATTTCCTAAATTGGGATTTCTGTACTGAATTGAACTTTATAAGTTGGAACGAAATTTCATTCACTTCGAAATTTCATTTGATTACAATGCAAAATTTTAATGCTTTCAAATTTTAAATGAAAAAGATTTTAACAAAATAATTCGAGAAAAGTAGACAGAGCTATAGCATTTTAAAAATAATTTTGCATGCGTAATTTTTTAGTAAGCATAAAAAAGCTGTAAAAACCTAAAAAAACAAAAATGCTCATAAAGTGAAATGTTTCATAAAAATACCATAAAATATTATCACTGTTCTTTTTAAATTTTAAAAAGTATTTTTTTTAATATAATTTATACAGTTTTATTAACTAACCACTCAAATCCTAACTGAATACCTAGAGTTATCAAATCACTCAGTTTCTGTGATCTCGTCCGGAACATTTTTTGAATAACATTTAAAATTGTGAAATATCTGGTGACTAATAATCTGAAAAACAAAATTTTAATTCTATAATCTAATAAACAATGGAATAATTAAAATATATTTGATGGAGTATCAAACTAAAGTGCGTCATATGAGTAAAAATAAAAGTATCACTAAAAACTTTAATAAATTCTCTGTTTTTGCTTAAATTTAATAAATTCTCTATTTCGAATTAGATTTTATTTCATGCTTACTAAAAGATTCCCATTTACTTTTTCATGGTTTATTTCACAAGTTCTATGAAAACTATGAAACTACAACAATATCTGCCAACATTTAGAACACATTTATATCAAAAGAGAATTATCGTTTGATTCATACCTTTAAATTATCTACTTTATGTCAAACGAAACAAATTACTCAAAAAAATATTTTCCAAACAAATTTATATTTATGAATATCAGTACATTAAAGATATTGTTTTTCGAAATAAAACATAAATAAATTTAGGAAAGAAAATTAGTTGGTTTTTGATTATACAAGCTTTGAAGTTATGTTTTTACTTGTTCAAAATAGGAGAAATTTAATACTAATATATCGGTTTCTTTGTTAATTATAATATATCGTTTTCTTTTTCAATTACATTCCATACAAAAATAGCTTACTTTAGATTGCTTTAGAAAAGAAATCATTTTATAAACGACATTCTAACAACCTAAAATAAATAAAAGAAAGAAAAGACTAAACTGTAGATTAGGCAAAAGTATAAAACTACATTAAATGCACATAAATTAAAGCGCGCGCATTCTTTACAATTCACTAAAGTAATTTTTCGTCTTAAAGAACCTATTTTTCTGTTACCAATTAAGTACCATTATTTGGAAAGCTGAATTTCTATTATTTTTAATAGTTCATGTTTTTACATAATTAAAACATGTGCATTTATTTAAATTCACCAAAAGTCTTACAGTTATAGTTATCAAAATATAAGTTAAAGTCAAAGTTGTTGTTTTTTTAACATTTTAACAAACGTTGCGAAATATGCTTATGAAGATGCAGTATTATGTTAAAATTATAAGACTTTCTATTGTTTTTAAATAGCTTATGTGTTTGTGATAATTTTTTTTTTTTTAAAATTAAGATTACCTCTATTAGAAACAGTTGTAATACATAAGTTACTATTTAAATAAAGAGTATGCTGCTAGAGTTTCAAAACGGAAGTCGTTAAACTGGTTTAAGGTAAAGCTCAAAACCGAAGTCGTTAAACTTTTAAAAAGAAGAATAAGCAATTGTAAGATGTATATAAACTAAAAACAAATACTCCTTTTATTTTGTTTTTATTATTTTCTGATTTAACTACATTTTTTTAAATAGAGCAATTTTCTTAAATTTTTCAAATACAATTAAGAGGTAAAAACCTTTATTGCATATTTTTGTTCGATAAGCCAGACATTTTTATTGTTATAGGAGACAACTAAAGCACAAAAATGCTCATTCCATACATAATAAACCTTTTTCTTGTTATGTCTTCTGTGTTAAGTTTCCCGACCATTGAAAGGATAAAAGGTTGTACTGATATGCCTTCATCAGACTACAGTACAGGTTAGTAAATATACTCTTTTTAATGTTGTTTTCATAAAATCCTTTAGCTTGAAATTTCAGGAATACTATTCTTTTATTGAATCGTGTTTTTTTCGATGTTAACTATTCCGATACAACTTTATTACTGCCCCACATCGTTTATCATTTTTTATTTAGTAATTTATTTTTCACACTTACAACGATACTACAATTAAAGTGCTTAGTAAGTGAAAAGCCGTAAAATATCCGCAGTCCGTATAAGGAACAACTTAACCTATTTGTTTCTTTATTTTTAATTATATCAGACAGTTTTTTTCCTCTATCTTATATTCACAAAACGTCTAAACTGTTTTTGAAATTACAACAGCACTTGCTTTTGGTACTTTTAAAAAACATCGTCCTTCATACACTAAGAAAAAATTGTGGTAAAAATACAGTATTTTATGGTAATTTCTTTTCACGTAATAAAAAAACCTAATTCTGGTTAATAAAATCGAAATATACGGTATTTAAACCATTAATGTGGTAATTTTTCCGAGTTCGTATGGTAACGATTTACTAGAAATTTTAGTTTTCAAAACCATAGTTCTTATCACCACACATTTATAAAAAAAAATACAAATCTAAAAAGTAAATTGAACAGAATAAATTATTTTTATTCCATGTTCTGAGGTAGCATGATAAATTTGCCAAATTTACTACATTTATCAAAGTTTATTATCAATTTTACCAAAATGTTTCGGTTAAAAATTATTGAGCTTTTTGGTAGCCAAGAAACGCAGTAAATTTCTCCATATTTTGGTATAACCATATTTTTGTTTTCTCAGTATACTTGCAGATTCTGTTGTTTTCGCATATAGGATGCTTGTTTTTTTAATGAATTATAGTTTTTGATTAAATAAATAATAAACACTAGCTTTTTGTATATTCTTCTGTTTACTATACAAGCCTTAAAATCACCCATAAAAATACGCTTTAAAAAAACAATCCCTCTCTAAATTGTGTATGCATTATACAGGCTGCAATTTTCACCTTCAATATATTTTTTTGAAACCCTTGTAAGAAAACGAAGTAAACATACACATTAGAGGATGTAAATGCGAGGAAAAACAAAAATATTACTAAAATATGACATATTAATAAAGAAGCAAGATTAAAAAATATCAAAACCTTCTTGATGACTTAAGTAAATTGAAAGAAGGTGGAAAAAAACTTTAACCCTCTCAAGACTAGTTTTTTTTCTTTTCCAATGTAAAGAAAAATTACCACTAAGGTAAAAATAGCAATATTCTCTCAAAATAAAAAAATAATTAACTCTTTGGGCTATTAGGGCGGAGCTGGGACATACGTGTCTCACTGGGTTTTTTTGTCGGACCACATTCGTCCCTGAGTATTTTTCGATTGCTGGACATATATGTCCCGAAGGGGCAGAAAGGTTTAAGTTTCCTTCGGAATTAAACTGGTTTAAATATCAATAATTTTGCTTTACTCAATAACGATTTAAAATATTATAACAACTGTGGGGAGAGTAGAAATCGTCAATGCCAACCTTCATCTATCAAAAGGTACCTCAAGATTGAATCGAGTTAGCATGTCTTATATACTAGTGAATTGATATTTAATAATCGTAGTGGTAGTTACGCCGCAATGCTCTCCCAGCAGAATTTTATCAGGAAAAGAATTCGATAAACGGATACCACTAGTTGCCGTATTTGAGAAAGATCGAGAGAGCTGTGTTAAGTTCACAGGATTTTGAGCACTTGTGGTGAGAACTGTACTAAGTTCACGGTTGTGTGTGTGTTTTTTTGTTTTGCTATTAGCAGTCGAGTGTGTGCAGATTCCCGTTTTTTTGTAAATGAGATTGAGAAGCAACAGCGCGAGGAGGACGATGACGCAATCACAAATAGCACTGTTCAATGTGGACCATCCAGCAAAGTGAACGTTACTTTCAACGTCCGGGTCACCAATGTGGGGAAAGCAGAAATCAACAATTCCAACCTTCATCTATCAAAAGGTAGCTCAATAATGAATAGAGTTAGTATGTCTCATATACTAGTGAATTTATGTTTGATAATCGTAGTGGTAGTTACGTCACGTGACTTTTTCCCTCGATTCAACAATATTTTTTAATCGTTAAAGTGTATAATTTTTCTCTTCATTTTTTAAAAGGGATTCTAAGTAAATATATTAAGAGCGATGAATACTGAACACCTATGCAATCTCAATCATTGCTAATACGAGACACCTTAATAAAAAAAACTGTTGTTATGGAGCATCTAAAAGAGAAGTAGGGGAAAAAAAAGCACACTAATGTTTTTTTTTTCAACTATTCAAATTGTTAAAAGAGATTATTTAGGATTCGAACCATTTAAAAATATGTTAAATTTAATTTTAAAGACATTTTGGCTTTTTAAAAAAAATCGTTTTCTTTTTCTTATTTTTTATACAATTTATTTTTATCCTTTTTAACTAATATCTATGTTTTTAATTAGATACAGAAGATTTTTCTGCTCAAGATATCATAAAGGATATCAAAAATTTCATTTCTAACTACTCACAACGGTTCTCAGAGATGAACTTGTTCATCAACGAACATAAGAATAACACTAAATACTTGGATATTAAATACTTCTTATATACACCCATGAATCTCAGATCTCCATATTCTTTAAGACCCACTGAAGAGTCTTTATCAGTTAGTAACTTCAACCCGTCTGCACCAACAACAGTTATTGTTCATGGATACTCAACAGTTGTAGATCTAAACAACAGTACTTGGTCTGTGAGTATTATTTTTATTATTATTTAACGTTTTTATCATTTAACGTTTATTACGTTTTTATCAAGTCGGTTATACATCAGTGTCATGGAATATCTTACAGTTGGATACTTGTACTTCAAGAAGAAGACCTTCCATACCCACACATGTGACCTAAGACGTCAACGTCAGCTAATATTTAAGTTTCCCCACATAAGTCAGAATGTTAATTAGCGAAACGTTAATTAAATACAGAGCCGTATCGCACATGGAATTAGTTGAAATATAATTATTTATCGTTTACTACTTTTACTTAACTTACTTGTTTATGTATTTTATTGTAACCGTGATATTTTTTTGTTTTGTGTACCTTGCAACTTCGATGCTTAATTAGTTCATGTTCCACGTGGTTTTCTTGCCTATTTTTGTGTTAAGTCTCTGAGTAAATACATAGTGAAAGAATTCGAATTTTTGAGAAAGAATCTTTGTGAAAGAATGTAGAATGTGTCACATAAGAGAGTTGGCAGGCTTGGCTTACTCGAAATAGAATGGAGAGTACAGATGCTAATCTAAACAAATGCCACGTTTCAACAACCAATCAGGATCGAGATACCCACACTACATCACTAGCACGTATCCCATTGAAATCTTAAGGTGCCAGTTTAGTTAAAAACATTGAGTCTGATGACAACGCAAGAGACACTTATTTTTTTACATTATATCCGCAAAAAGGAGTGCTGATGAAGAGATTATATCTTTTCATTCTTTTGTCTTCCGGCTTTTTAATATTTGTTTAACTTTTTCTTTAATTTTTGCTTTAATATTTTTAAAATTGTATTATTTTTCTTCATCTCTTTCATTAATCTCCTTATTTTCCAAGTTTTCTTTATATTTTTAACTTATTTTATAAGTTCTATATACTTGCAACTTATGCCCAGTAAATAAAACTTATTAATTTTCTCTAATGTTTTCGTTTTTTTCTTTATTGTATTTTTATATATAAACAGTAAAATATTTTTGGGAACAGAATAAACATCTTTTCTGTTATGTATTTTGTAAGTGGCATTATTTTGACCTACAAAAGTAATCTTATCATTTCCAGTTTTTTAGAATAGAACGTTTACTAAGTCAATTAAAGTAAGAAATGTTCAAAAATTAAACACAATATATTTTTCTTGTTAGAAATGTTTAAAATTACCAATGACTTATTCAAAAGGAAGCCTTATTTAAGAGATCCGCTGAGCCTCACGATCCTAATTTAAGCTGAGCAGCATTCTGGGAAAACTGTTAGTAAAGTTTCTAAAAGAACATTCGAAAACTCGCCGCTTTTTTACCTTTTCAATTATTAAAAAATAAAAAAATTAAAAAAAAACTAGGAGGTTCCTGCACGTGCCAGCTACACTCACCAGCCCTTGTAATTGGTACCTATTTATCATTGTTTTTTTTTTCCTTTAAGAGTCAATATTTTCGACTAAAACAGAGAACATTTAATTGACAATTATTCCTTTTCGTAAACAACTAGCGTATGTAAAACATGCCTTATGTTACTCAAATTAGATTACTATTATTTTATAGGGGAGAGTCGGGTAGCCCCACCCACTTAAGGAGTATTGCTTATATTTCTGTATAATATTGAGTAATAAATAATATTTTTGTATGTTTCTATTGTTTTATCGTCTAATTAAGTAATGCGAAAAGAATAAACCAAAAAAAGAATAGTTTAACTTAAAAAAATTGAAATTTAAAAAAATTGACTACTGCAATTCAACATATTTTCAAAACTATTGCTTACCATGTTACCAGCTGCATAAATACTTGAAACTTTGAAAAAAATATTTGTCTAATATAACAATTAATGTCCGATGGCCCATTGACTTGAAAAAATATTCTATACATATGAAATTGACAGTGGGCGGGGATACCCGACACTCCTCCAGACGTATTTAGAACCCTTAAAAATAGCAGAAAATTAAATTAATCAAAAATGTACATCACACTGCGAATTAAAACTATTTGACTAAAAACCGGTTAAATAGTCGGGCTTATAACAGTTCCAATCGAGGACAATACTTACCTCTCTCGTATTAAATTGTTTATTTTTAAAAATTTAAATGTAATTGTTAAGATTAATATCTGGCAGCAGTTTATCTCCCTGTTGTTTCTTTAGACATCATCTCACGCACGATCTTACAAAATGAAGATCTCAAGAAAAAGAACTTATTTTTCTTACAACAATGGATAAATGGACAATATTTGAAACAAAACGCTGAGAAAGAATTGAATTAAAAAGCACGCAAATCATTAATAACTTTAGAATAAAGTGCAATTTCAAGATCAATCTCCAGCTACTTTAATAAATAACAATCTCTCTTTGAATTTCAACACCGCAGTTGAATTTAAGCGGGCAACAGATCAGTTCGCGTGGTAATTTTATCACAAGTTTTACTGTTAATAATTTTCGAATGTTAAATTTTTTTTTTTTTTATATTGTTCCCTGTAAATTTTTATACATACTTTCGTAATTGTAAGTTTCTAAGCTTAATAGCTTTTGTGCTTGTAAAGAAAATGTTATATAAAGTAAAAAATTTATAGCAGTGACGTTTACAGTTTTAAATATAGAGAGAAAATATTTCGGTGCAACAATCTCGGTGCAACAATCACTGCCGGAAATCTATGCAATCACTATATAAAATTGAATAGG
Source organism: Parasteatoda lunata (assembly GCA_949128135.1). Taxonomy (NCBI): domain Eukaryota; kingdom Metazoa; phylum Arthropoda; class Arachnida; order Araneae; family Theridiidae; genus Parasteatoda; species Parasteatoda lunata. The sequence goes on from OX421977.1 coordinate 82,828,370, forward strand.
TAAAACAATGTATTTTCGAATATCTTTTTAGAAACTTTAATACCAATTTTTTTTTTAAATTTTCCCGGAATACTGGGCGGTTTTTCCTAAGTTGACCTTGGGGCAACAAAAACTAGGTTTGTGGAAAAATTTTTTACCTTGGTTATTTAATACATAAAGCAATAATAAATTCAAAAATATATATAAAATTTTATCTTAATATTTTCAATAAAGCAAATTCATAAGAGTACCGTTTGAGACTTCAACTTAACCGTAACTTCAATTTAAAATTACATTTATGAAACGTATAGATTCTGGAGAAATTATCTTAAATGTAAGTGAAAGTTTATAAACTTACCTTTGCAGCAGCACGCACATTATCAATGATCCAAAACTTCACTGATACAAAAAAATTTACGGTATGAAAACTAACAAACTTGAATCAGTGTTTCTAAAGTCAGCATTCAAAATAAACAAACTTGAAATAATGTTGCCAAAATCCGCATTCGAAATTTACAAACTTAGACAATGTTGTTTATATCAACGTTCGAAATTAACCAGCTGAAGTTAACCCGGTGATCTAGCAAAGCTAGTCCAAAAGCTAAAATTTTATTGCTGAATTTTTTTTTCTTCAGATTATATATTAAATTCTAATATCATTTATTCAACTCATTTTGTTAATTTTGTTATTTGTTGGAAGTTTAAAGTTAACTTTTATTCGTCTCTCTGACAAAGAGAGTTGTTACTAGAATTTCAGTGAAAATGTTGCAGACATTTTTATTTCATATGACAATTTAAGAAAATTACGCAAGTAATTTACAAGTGGTGTAGTGAAGAACGTACTCAAGGGGGGAGGGTAAAGAGAGGGACAATTGTCCTAGGGTCCTTGAAGGCAGAGGGCACGGCCAAAATTCTTTACAAAAATATCGTGTTTATTAATATTTTTTTCTGAAGAAAATGGAAAAGAATTTCTCTATATCTATATAAAATCTTAAATTTTGTATGAAGTGTTTTTAAAAGTTCTACAAAACATGAAAATAAGGCTTTTTTTGTTTTTAGGAATTTCACAAGCAATAAATTTTGTCCTAATACCCCCGTAAAACGGTTGTTTAACCTTTGATGTAGTTAAACTTCTTCCACCGCAGCACTGCAGCTTTCATGAGCCCACATCAAGAGGAGGGGGGGTGAGCAGGACCCTTCTCGATCCGGCGTAAAAATGGATAGTACCCGATTTTACCCCAGACGGAGAAGTGCAACATATCGGACTAAATCCTTATTGCTTGTTAAGAGTAATCCGAGTGATGGCTGGTCGATACAAATTCTGCATTTGGATTGCACCGATCACAGTACTGACATAAAATATCCTCAGTGGTAGACGGATCATGGGTTAGAGTCTCCTTGCCTTCAGGCTAACCGTGGGAGGTTTTAGTGGTTTTCTTCTCTATATAACGCACATGTGGGGTAGTTCCATCGAAAAGTCCTATACGAAGACAAATTTCTCCCAATACTAGGTCCAGGAATTCCCTTGATTCTGGATTGGGTTCAAAGTTACAAGGCTGCGGAGATGAACTTTAAAAGTCGTAAACCTTCCCCCCCCCCCAAAAAAAAAAAAAAAAATTGGATGATCTGTTCAAAGACGGTTATTATATATATATATATAGCTTGTTGAGGTATGAATCTTAAGTAATAATGTAATATAATGGACTAAAAATAAATTTCATAACTATAATAACCAATACATAAGGATTGCTTAAAAAAACAAGATAACATTAGAGCGTTAACATAGTCAATCAAACTTATCTACGTAAATACCGTGAATTAATCAATAACAACACGACAATATAATAGATCCTTCTTGCTAAGTGAAGAGGAATTCAGAGTTTATCTGATAAAAAACAGAACTAATAGCGCCAAAATCGAGGTGCCCGGTTTTATCCCACTTTACCCTATATATTTCACCACCGGCCTCTGTAGGGGTCAGGGAACTGGCCTTGCTTCGGAAAGGTTGTGGGTTCGAAACCCGGGCAAGGCAAGGATATTCTTTCATAATATCTGTACTATCTGTCCTTATTGTGGGGGCAACGTTGGCTCACCAAATACGGTGCCCCTGAAAGAGTGACTAACAAATCTGCCCTTCAGATGCCTGTATGACTTAGGTTAATATTCCAGGTGGGCATTGGAAAAAAAACCTATGTATTTCAATACCGAAAAATTCCCTTTGATTTCAGTAACATTCCGGGGGTACCTTTATTGTAGGTAACACAACTAACCATACGTTTTATTTCCTACCGTTTTTCCTTAATATATCTGTTTAATCGTCAGTCATTTTTAATACACAGATTGATTTGGATATTAATTTACCTCAGCTGCACGAAGTTATACAACTTCGAGCTTTATTGTAATTGTTATGTATCAGTTTATATGTTTCATTTTTATAATATCAATATGAGAAGAATTAATTAAAAAAAGCTCCATTTCATTTAAGATTTTTCTTATAATTAAAATCTAAAAGAAAAATAGTAAAGATTTTATCTGGTATTTTAATTGGAATAAATAAATTGGAATTTTAATTACAATATTTTGAGAAAAACATCTTTTCAGGTTATGAAAGATTATTTGCTGCAACGTTCACCACTCAATGTTATTATAATGGATTATACCAAGTATTGTCAAGGTCCATATACAGAAGCAGTCAAGTATAGTTATTTAGTGGCACTGAATCTAGTAGATTTCGTACAGTTCATTGTGGTACGTTTTCTTGCAAATTTTTTAATCAAATATTTTTCACTTGTATTTTCACTATGAGCAAATTAATTGTTTCATGCTATTCTAAATTGGTTTTGTATATTTAGCCATTTTGCGCATTGTACATGTTTCTCATGCATGTACAATACGCGCAAAATGAAACGAAACACTCTGAATAAGTTTCGACCTAATGATCGGATCTTCAAATACTAGAACTCAATCTTAATGGTTTGAGGGGCTGACCACAAATATTAAAAAAAAAAATTGATTTTTCGATAATAGGGTGTTTGTCATAAACGACCTGCCTTTTTCCCCCAGACTCAATCTTCAATAAAACGTTGGGGTTTTCCTCGTACAGCTGTATATACCAAAAAAATAACATTTTTCATTTGTTGTTGATTTGAAGGCTGCCATTATTGATACTTAGTCATGCCAATGCCCTCTAGATTTCATTAAATGATCCGCCACTTCACTTATTTCAAATCATGTATAAATATGATCGTTATATTAACTATTAAAAGTAGAGGTTTTATTTCAGTGGGAGACTCCCAACCTCTGTTTTTCTACTTATCCGATTTTTTTTTCCTGCCTTCCAGATGTGGCAGAAACTGACTTACATCTTATAAAAAAGTGTTTGGATATAGAATTGCCTAACAAACGTGTTATATACATGGTACAGCAATGGAGACACCTCTTAACAGCAGCAGCGCCACTATGCGGGAGATGTACCACACAGAGAGTCTGGTTTTATAATCTGTCCTTGTAAGCATCTTTCTGTAATGCCCAATTAACCAGCTTTGTAGTTAATAGTCTTATCGTTCAAAAACTCCTAGGCACCACCTCGCTCCGACATACATGATTGGTTCTCATTGGTTTTCGCGTCCAGTTATGGCACAAAATTAAAGTGTCTTTATTTAATGGAACGTACTAATACTATAGTTCAAGATTTTATTTTTTAATGTGCCAACCGGACTGTGTAGCGGTCAGAGAACTGATCTCACATCCGTCCTGGGTTCATATCCCGGAAAAGACATGGATGCTCTTTCATTCTCTGTACGATCTGTGTTCATAGTGGGAGCAACGTTGGCCTGCTTAATATGGTGCCCTTGAAAGAGTGGCCAACAAATATGCCCTTCAGATGCCTGTATGACGAGTGTCAATTGAGTGAGCATTGAGAAAAAAATGTTTTAATGTAAATAATGTACATAATTTAAATAAAACTAAAAAAATCCTTACTTTTTGTAGGAAAATTCTTTCGCGCCGATCCAGCAATTTCATTTTATTGGGATAAGTCTGGGAGCACAAGTTTCCGGAAATGCAGGAGTACTCATTCCTAATTTAGGAAGAATTACAGGTAATAGTTTGTATTTTATTTTTAAATCAAATGGTTTAATTAATATGATAACCAGATTTCTTTCGAACAAGTTTTCCAATCACTCCTGCATTTTAGGATTGGATCCGGCTGGTCCGCTCTTTGAACTGTTTCCAATTGATTACCGTCTCAGTCCAGAAGATGCTTTGTTTGTTGACGTCATACATACTGGAGCTACGTCATTTCCGCTTGGTAAAATGCTTTGTATTTAAACATTTGTTCAAGAGAAATGTTTATAACGTCTTATTTCAATCACCAATGCCAAAGAAACTGATTCACAGTGAAAGGATGAAGTAGTATTTCAGAGAGAAACATTAATTGTTAAGGGAATATTTCATTAAATTTATGGCGTTTTTAATACAAATGTAAATAAAAACAAATCTCGAGCTTTTTACTTTCACGACTTTCGGTTAAAAAGTTAACAGCTGCTTACAACAGCTTGTTGTGGGAGGAGATATTTTTAATCAGATAATTTTGTTTTCTATAAGAGAAATAGGTGCCATAATTTCTGAACTAAAATCATTTCATAACACATTTCATAAGATATTAATGATGTTAAGCAATTTTGGTGAGTGTAAAGTGAAAATTTGTTTAAGTTAATTATACATATATCATTAAAAAAGGCAACATGATTGCTACATTCTGAAAGAACTCGCTTTCTTTGGCAGTACTGATTTTGTTTCTTTTGACTTCTTTATGATTATTTATTCTTGTTAGAAACAGTGCACCGTGCATTTTTTAGTGTTAGCATGTAATTAGAGCAGCGAGACTAAGTTTACTTTGTATATTAAGATTCAGAACAGAGAATGCATTCTACACAGTGAACGCATAGACCCAAATGGCCTCAAAATACACCGGACATAGTAAGCCGGAAATATAGGAAGTAAAGGGTCTACAGCGCACTCTAGTGTAGATAGCACCATCCATAAATAAAAATAATAAAACGCGTAAAACTTTATACTGCGTAGAATGAATCTGAACATAATTGTGTATCAGCATTTTTGGTGAAACCAGAAAAAGGCTTCAAACTATGTGTCATGCTGCCGACCAGGTGGCCGAGTGATTAGCGTGCCTGACTGCGGAGCCGATGGTTGCGGGTTCAAATCCCGCTATGGGCATGGATGTTTCCTTCTCTCTCTGTTCTATGTCCTTTCTTCTGTGTGATTGTGTGAATGTAACCCGCCCTATAAACGGGTTTGTGGTTGTGTGACGTGGGCGACGCTGCTCCACCGCCGAGGCTTAGCCATAGGTGCCCACTGGGTAACGATAAGAGAGGTAGAAATACTGGTATTTCTGTGGCCAATGGGGAACTTGCCCCAAGTGCCCTCCATTAAAAAAAAATGTGTATTGCTATTAAATATTTTAAAGCTAATGAGGAATTCGGAAAAAATAGTATTAGCTGGAGCGGAAAGTAATGTCGTTTCGGCACATTAAATATTCGTTTGTCTTAAAAACCAATTCATTTTCGTTGATTCATTTCTATTCATTTTCTATCCGGCATTGAAAGATTCTTGCCAACGAGGATGAATACATAAGTGATTAAAAGTAAAATCTTGATAACAAATATCAAATGCACCGAAACGACATTACTTTCCGGTTCACCAATTAAATTCAAAGCTCAGTAAGAAAAATTAAAATATAGCAATTTTCTGTCTTGTAATATCATAAATTCACTATCTGTGATATATTGTATAACTGTCATTGAACAGTCGATTCATATTGGAATTGCAAGTACCAGTATTGAACTTCGTCGAGTTTAATCTACAAAAAACAAAAGCATCGGGATAAACTCACCTTCGTAGAAGACTTCTTAAGGAAACCTAACCCGCATTTGAGTCAATTTGCCAGGCGGCAAGGGGATTCTCACTCAGTTTTCGCTGGCAATAACCATATAGCCTCCATATGCGATTCAATATATGATCTGACCAGTAACTGACCTAAGTCGAACCCTGGAACACCTCATTTGGATGCGAGTGTTGCCGGGACAATCAATGTTTTAACTTTTGATATAGCATTGATAAGCTTACTAAAGAGCTAGTTACGTAACATTTTTTTTATAAAGTCAAACATTTCGTGTTTAAGATCTGCTGTAAGTTATGGTGTTGTGCATTCTAGATTAAATATTCTGAAATTCAGTACCCTGTGATTTAACAGTTTCATCAATTAATCTCCTCAATTATTGACATATTGACAGATAACGAATAAAAAATTTCCTTTTTTTTTTTCAGAGCATATGTAGGATGTTCTGTAATGACAGCCCTTAATATCTATTTTTAGAATCCTAGTAAAATGAAGTAAAAAAAAAACTTTTAATAAAAAAAAAAATACTTTTATTCAAGCGAGCAAAAAACAAAAACGTTGTAAAAAAAAAAATCTAACTTATTCCTAATTTGAAAATCGGTACCGAAAATATCAAAACCTGTTTTAATTGCCAGAAAAAAATAAACAGAGAAGATTTGAGAGGTGATAATTAAAAACACTACCGTGTTTTTATCTGGAAATTTGAGAGGTTTTTGTGTTTTTTACAACATCTTCCACACTTCTGTTTCGACTGATTTTGATAGCGTTTATCTTTTTTCTCGTCTTCGTCATTTTTGACTAAGTTTCAGAAAATATTGTAAGGACAGTCATAACTGAACAGCCTGAAATTAAAATGTGTTCACTATTTTGCAAAATATAATTACTGTGCAAAAAAAAAAAAAAAAAAATACAAATCGTATATAATTATAAACACTTGTTTATACGATTTTGTGTCTCGTCCCAGGAATGGGTATACCTCAACCTGTCGGAGATGTGGATTTTTATCCCAATGGGGGAAAATATCAACCTGGCTGTAATGCAACAGAAAACATCACATCCAACACCTCTATTCGTAAGTTATTGTTCAATTACTTAACAAGTTGACAAATCAATTGTTTTTTCATAGTAAATTTACATTTAAAACACTTCAAAATAATTCTTAATATAAATTTAATTTCATCTAAAATATTACTTAAGTTAAATTACCTCCGAAAAATTATGTATCTCCCGCGGATATTTCCAAAGTGTAATTTGCGTCGTATTAAAATAGTCATTTTAATGTTATAAATTTAGTTTTTTGATGTAATAATGTTATACAATTTTTTTTTCTTCAAATTTTTGCCACGGTGTCAACTGCTTTCAAATAATTTCTCTTTGCTTCAAAAATATCTTTGTTTAATCAGTTAGTTTAGATTGGTTAGTTGGAAATTATTTTTTGGTTTATTATTTTTTAAATTTATAAAATTTAAAAAAAATATATATAAAACAAAACAATGAGAAGATATAAATTCATCTTCAGCTCACACCATTATATCAAGGAAATAGTGCTTTCTAATATTATATTAATATAGCCAAATAAAAAAAGTATATCAAGTCAATAGTGTAAGGAGCACCAATGTCTTAACTCTAAAAATGCAGCAGTTGAGAAAAATTAAGTTAAAGAATACTTTAACACTTATTCTGAATTAAACACAAAACTGACACAATTGTTACGTCACTCTTAAATGAATAACGTCATCATATAAGAGTGACGTATACAACAAATGCTCTCAATAACTGGATAAATTGCAAGTTAAGGACTTGACACTTTCTGAGCTTGATGGGGCACTTCATACATATTTTTTATTAATATAACCTCAAAACTAAATTGCTGTTTTTTGACTTGTGTCACTTTTCTTGCCGGGGTGCGATATATATATACATATTCAACTTTTAATGAATTTTTAATGAATCGTCTAATAATGGATTTCTTTCTGTGCTGAGTAGCTCCATTGGCCTGCTTCACTTAACGATCTAGTTTTTTCCAAAAATTATATAAAATATACCAATAATTGATGTTTATAAAGAAACAAATAAATCTGAAACTATCTTCAGAAGGGTCTCTCTATCCCTAGAATAATACTGACAATGGAGATAAAACAATAAAAATAATTGGATCCAAGGATTTGGATAATTTTTTTTTTTTTTTTTTGCATCAACAACAATCTTGTTACAATAATTAATTCTCCGTCATCATCTTAAAACATCTTTACTTTTAAATACAAATAAATAAAAACTAAAAAAATTGACTTCATGAATTGTGAAATTGGTGAAATATTTATCTAAAAAATCTCCAATGATTACTTTCTGTTTTTATTTTTTCCCCAGGAATAGAAATGGTGAATGCCATCCATTGTTCCCACCGCCGAGCTGTATTCCTCTTTTTGAAATCTTTTTGCAATGAGGAATGCCAATTCATTGGAATAAGCTGTATCAATTACGAAGTTTTTCAAAATGGCGCTTGCACTGAATGGAATTCTGCAATATCTACTATGGGAATAAACGCCGAGTGGCAGGAAGATGTGGTGCCAGAAACACAATTTTATTTGGATACTAATTCTAAGTTTCCATTTTGTACAAATTAGAATAAATACATAGAAGTATATTTATTTTGGAACTCTTGGCATAGTTTTTGAGATTTAAACAACTTACACTATTTAGAGATCATTAATGCTGGGGAAATTGGAATGTTGGAATAAATTATTGGGTTGTTTACTCCTTGCTTGGTCTTCCTATGCTGTGTGGTGTTGCTGCGTAATGATTGGGTCATCTTCTGATTTCGGGCCCCATGGGCCTGAGTCGCGGCTTTTCTCTGCTTATCATGGAATAATTTTTTATTACAATCCCATGAAAATTAGATTTTTTTTTTAAATAGTATATTTCAATGTTTTTGGTTGAATAATTTTTTTGTTCCCTCTACCAATTACCTTACTTTTTTCAAGGGCGTCTAATTGATGGACTTTGCTCGGTGAATAAAAAATATTTAACTGTGAATAATAAATATTTAACTAAATGTGAATAATAAATATTTAACTAAATGTGAATAATAAATATTTAACTAAATGTGAATAATAAATATTTTTTTTTTATTGTAAGTACTGAATATTTAATTAATCGTGGGACACAAATATTTAACTGTGAATAACAAACACTCAGCTAACTGTGAAAAACAAATAGTTAACTAAATTGTAAATAACAAATATTTAACTAACGCAATAATAAATGTTCAATTAACCACACAAAAAATATTAATTATCGGTGAATGACGTAATTTTTACTAACTGTGAATAACAAATATTTAGCTAATACCTTATAAATATTACTTAGTTTAAAAAAAAAAACAAATATTTTACTAATCGCATTGAATATAGAAATAAAAATATTGAAATGTTACCAGAATTTAAAGACAAACTTGTTCAGATTTGATGCGTAGTTGTTAATAAATATCATAAGTTAATCGATATCAAGAAAGCAATTTTAAAAAGTGACTGGCGTTTCATTATTTGTATTTGTTCTGTTCTCAGTTTACAAACAGTTTTACTCAGTTACATACTTTTATTAATTCCGGAAAAAATAATAATGCTTTTATATAGAATTAAGAACTGATTCATTTTTGTAGCAGTTCAGAACTTTATTTTTTTCCTTCCTTAGCAAGTGATATAAAAATTATAAATGAAAATTATAGAAGAACTAGTTTATATTCATTATCAAACTTCGAAATAGAAGAAAAGGAAAGAAAATCAGCTACACCTGTCAAAATATGATGTGTCATTAATCCTTTTTCCTCGTCCATTAAAATGACGTTTTTGAAATGTTCATATTTCTTTCGAAAAAAAATAATGCTGCACAGAATGAAGTATATCATAGCATTTTGTGCAATTTTGAGTTCTGCGTTGATAGTTATTTTTTCTGAACTGGATTACTTTTATCTGTTTTCTACGGCTCCACGAAATGGTAGGTAGATTTTGATTTTTAGCGACTATAGATGCAGGAACACTTTAAAAGTTTACTTTTTTTCAATAATGAAAAATATTTTTAAATATTGTAATGAAATATATTGTTAAAATATATTTTTGGGGATTGGGATTGATTTATAAAAGGTGCTAATTTAACACATGACAATTTGATTAAGATAGTTTGTTTGGGGGAAGAGATATCTTATAATTTTAACTACCGTATAGATCAGTGATTCTCAACCCTTTTTTTGTGGCGGCACACTTTTAACGATTTCGAAATTTGACGGCACACAATGAGAAAAATTAGTTTAAAAGTTTTTTACTTGCCTATAATACTCTGTGTTAAATAGTTCGCGATAATAATTTTGAATGGGAAATAAAATAATATGTACTACAAAAGCACGTTTATTAAGGGATTGATTATTTCTTTTGACTAATTTTTTATTAGTTAGTAACAGTTATATTTTTTTGATAGTTATTAATTGTTTGCTTGTTTTCTATAGTTATTAACTGTTTTATTTTTTACTTAGTTAATTTTTTGTGATTAACTAGTTCTTTTACCAATTATTAATTGTTAGCATTTTTTTTGTTAGTCATCTTTTGCTAATTTGTTTTTATAACTATTAATTACACATCTTACTTTAATGACTAGCTTACATTTCCGTTTGAAAGCTAATACAGTCATTAAATTTCCTACTTATTTCAACATTTTTTTTAAATTGTGTGTCAAGGACAATTTAAACACTTCCTTTTTATTTTAACTTATTTTAAGATTGTCAGAGACAAGACAATCGTCGACAAAGATGTTCGCGTGGTTAAAGCGGGGAAATATTATAAAAAGTATATATATATATATACAGTCTGACTTCTATTTAACGAACTTTTCTTTGAGATCCACTTTCCTTATTTCCCAAAATATTTTTGAATATTTTAAACTTCTTAATGCATCTTATGGGGTAAATGACCTTGAATTGTTTTTCGAAGCCGCTTAGCTTTTAGAAAAAGCGATAAAATCCCTTTCCATTTCAAACAAAAAACTCCAACAAAATTAACGGATTTTAACAGTAGCAATTAAACTTAAGAACGCATGTGGCAATGTATGCTTAAAATTATTTTTATAATAAATGCAGCCATAATGTTATACATAAATTTAGCCTTTTTTTAGTTGAAAAAGTTTTTTTTAGTTTTTTAGTTAGCCTTTTTTTAGTTGTTTAGTTTAGTAGCATGATGGTGTAACACTGGATAATGTTTTGCTCCATTCTTGTTTTCCATGCAGATTTCTTAGATGGTTAAGATTTATAAAATAAATAGTAGATACTAGTTTACAAGATAAAATTGTATCAATTACTATTTTAATTATGTCTAGTGTTTATGAATTTAAAACCTGTTTTGTGTTGTTTAAGTATTTTAAAAGGTGATTTTCTATTTAACGAATTTTCCATATAACGAGCTTATTATCGGGATTTAGCGACTTCGTTAAATAGAGGTCCGACTGTATATATATATATATATATGTAATACAAAAAGTATAATACTTTTGTATTAATAAAAGAATTAAATCTCTTTCGTTTTAATAAAATGTCTTTGTTAAAGAATAAGCGTAGAGAGATTCTATTTTGGGAAGTCAAGGCTGATAAACATACGATTGAGTTATTTATAGAATCTCTCCCCCTTTTACTTCCATATAAGGAAGCATGAAATGATTTTCCTTAATGCGTAAGGATACAAGAATGCCAACGACTGTGCCTGTTTACTCAAATCTGTGTTAGTATAAAAGCGAGAGCAATGCTTTTCGCATGGCTTTTTCATCATGTTCTGTTCCTGATAAATTGTTCCGGAATTGTCCAAAGTCTTGTCCATCCCCTCCCTTGCGGAGTGTGGATGTGAAGTGTTATCGATACCAGCCTACTACCATTAATAAAGATTCTTTGTGTGTAACATGGCTTACGACTGCATTATTAAAGCTAAATACACCACTGATAACAGGGATGAAGCTCTGTTATTATATTTTGAAGCTCTGTTATTATAAGACGCCAGGATTTTACTTGCTGAGGAAACCATTGTTATCTATTTTCCGGCTGACTACAACGTTGATAAAACCTCATCCCGGGGGACGAAGGACGAAAGAAAGAAGTGCCTAGTCCGCGGTGAAAAACGAATGAAGGAAGGTCTGTTTTACCACTCCATCTTTAACTACACCTCATCGCTGTGAGAATGCTGACGTTGGCTCGAGCTCGTCACACGCCTCTCTGAAACCCATAGTGTTGATCGAGATGACCCTACAGTGTCCAATCTGGAAATGACCGATGACCCTACAATTCCGTAGTGCTCAAATTGTGAAAACAAAAGTGAATGTACGCGTTAAAACAAAAAAAGGATAATATTTTTTGTTTCTCTTCAACATAAAAAGTTATGAAGGTCAAAGGACACTGTGTGGAAAATGGAAAGAAAGTACTGTAGATATATATTTTTTTTTATCCTCTTATGTTTCTTTCTCACTAGCATGATTGAATAGTTTATCGATATCGGAGATGAGAAGTGTTTTAAAATTTTCATTATGAATAACTGAGTATATTTTATTATGAATAGTTAGATTGCATTTCTTGTATTTATATTGCTTTTCTTTAAAATGATGATATAATATTGTTTTTTATCGTGCATTTAAAATGTTTTTGAAAGAAATAAATGTGATTCAAACGTCAATTAAATTAGTGACGGCAAACAAAATTAAGTTATTATTTAAACTGTTGTTTCCTAATGATTTTTCTAGATTAAACCGTAACAAAATTCTAAATTTTTCAGAATTTTCTTTTGAACCTAGCGATGAAGAATTTTCAAACAAATTACAAGAAATTTGTAATACTTTCAATTTTTCGGAATTAGTTAAAATTTCAGACATTTTAAATATTTCCAGTGAAGGAAATAAAGATGAAATTGCAAAGCACATTTTAACTTGTTTATGTGATTTTGATATCTTAAAAAATTCGATAGTAATGGAAAATCCCTCTGAAGATGAGGATGAAACTAATCAGTTTCAATGTAAACAAACTCAAACTGATTTTGAATCACATTTACCAATTAAAACTTGTGTAAGTCAATTTACGCAAGTTAGTTTAAATACTAAAATATATGTTGATAAAGAAATACAAACTCATGTTTATACTGATAAAGATATGGCATCCTATAGTCAAAATTCTAGCAAGGATATAAAGAATAGAGAAACAGAAACTAATTTAATAGTAAATTTTTCGGATATTGAAGCAGTTACTCCTATGTTTAAAGGAGAAAAACACGAAAATATTAATTCTTGGTTTGAAAATTTTGAAACTCATGCCATTTTATTTAAATTATCTGATATGCAAAAATTTTTATTTGCGAAAAGATGTTTAAAGGGTAATGCCTTAACATTAATAAGAAGTGAAAGTTGTTTAAATTCATATGAAAAATTAAAAAATCTTTTGCTTGAAGAGTTTGGATTTGATTGTAATAGTGCAGAAATACATGCAATGTTGCAAAAAAGAAAGCAAAGATATAATGAAACTCTTCAAGAGTATTTCCTTAAAATGAAAGAAATTGCCACTCAAAGTGATATTGATGACTTAGCTCTAATCACTTACATAATTCAAGGAATACCAGACCAAACAAATAATAAATCAATTCTTTATGGAGCCAATAATCTTTTTGAATTTAAACAAAAACTTAAAATCTATGAAAAAATTAAAAGTGACTTAGATAAAAATAAATTTCAAAATAACAAGGGACCATACATGAAAAAAATGGAAAACCCTAAATATGACATTAGGTGCTTTAAATGTAATGCACCAGGACATAAAGCTCCGGCTTGTCCTAAAAATAAAAGTGTAACCCCGAATGTGACAAAACCCAAAATACATCATACAACACAGGAGATCCCAATAAATCAGTGTAAATACTGTTCGAAGAAAGGATTTTTGAATCAGTTTCACATGGGCTCCTCGTGTGTAAACAACCCTAACGTTGTTGAAATGAACGTTCAAAATATGACAAATAAACAATAGCAATTAATAATATCCGGATATCAAGTGGAAAATAAATACCTAAATGGATATAAAGTGGAAAATAAATACCTAAATGGATATAAAGTGGAAAAAAAATACTTAAATGGACGTCCAAAACCAAAACAAAATGAAAATGTAAAAAACGAGATATTATTGAACGTTGATACCGGGTCAACATTGAATATAATACCAAAAGACCTTGTGTCAAAACTAAAAATTCCTATTAAAAAATGTGAGGAATTAAATGTTATCCAAACGAAAGGACAATTAACACTTAACAAAATTTGTGAGTTTCCCCTTAAGATAGGCGAAATTATTAAATCAGCTAAGTTTTTTATAATTGATACTGATTTACCATATGCTTTACTAGGGTTGCAGACTTGCAAGGATTTTTGTTTGTCTATTGACTGTGTCGGGCCAGTTGTTACTCAATTTGGAAAGAGATTGATCACCTCTGCTAATTCTAACAGTGACAACTTATCTTTGCACATTAGACAGCAAAATTCTCAAAGTGTTAGGGTTAAAAATGGTGAAAAAAATAAAAGTTTAAGATGTTTCAATAAAAATAAACATTTTGAAAAAAATAGAAGTTTAAGATGTTTCAATAAAAGTAAACATTTTGAAAAAAATAGAAGTTTAAGATGTTTCAATAAAAGTAAACATTTTGAAAAAATAAAAGTTAAAGATGTTTCAGTAAAAGTAAACATTGAAAAAGATAATGTTCAGGATAACAAAAATAAAAAGAAAAGGAAAAATAGGAAAAAGAAAGAAGGTCCAAAAATTTCAAATGATTCGAAGATAGTACTAGGTAATGTGTGCACACATTATCAGGTCAATATCGACGAAAGAATAAAAAATGAGAACAAAATACAAAATGAGGACTTAAAAGAAATTTTAAAAAGTTATGATGATATTTTTGCAAAACATAAACACGACGTGGGAGAAATCAGAATGGAACCACAAAGAGTCAGGTTAACCTCAGATTTACCTATATCTCTAAGGCCGTACAAAACATCCCCAAAACAACAACAGGAAATTGATTTACAAATAGAGGAATTGTTAAAAAATAACATTATAAAAGAAAGTTCATCCCCTTATGCTGCCCCTGTAACTTTAGTCTTTAAAAAAGATGAAAATAAAAAGAGTCGTTTATGTATTGACTTTAGGAAATTAAACCAAATTACAAAAACAGATTCTGAACCTCTACCTTTAATACAGTCTTTAATTGAAAAATTGTCTAATAGTAGTTATTTTTCTAAAATAGATTTATCACAGGGATATCATCATGTTCGTATTCATCCTGATGACACTGAGAAATTAGCATTCGCTACTCACAACGGTCTATTTGAATACTTAAGATTACCTTTTGGCTGGAAGAATGCACCAAGCATTTTTCAACGTACAATTCGTAGAATTTTAAATAAACATAAAATTAAATTTGCTACGAACTATTTTGATGATATTATTATATTTTCTAATTCTTATGATGAACATTTAACCCACCTTAAAAAGATTTTCGATATTTGTAAACAAGAAAACTTGAAATTAAAACTTTCAAAATGTTCATTTTTGCAAAAACAAATAGAATTTTTAGGATATGAAATAAGCAATGGGATTGTATCACCCGATAATCATAATATTGAGGTGATTAAAAAATTAATGCCCCCTAAAAATGTAAAATCATTGCAAAGATTTCTTGGATCAATAAATGTTTACAATAAATTTATTGATGGTTATGCAAATATTCGACATCCTTTAAACAACTTGTTAAAGAAAGATGTAAAATGGGTGTGGTCAGAAACATGTCAACAATCTTTTGAACTGTTAAAAAATGCTATTATTTGTAAACCAATTTTGAAAATTTTTAATCCTATTCATGAATGTCATCTTTTTGTTGATGCATCGTTAATTGGAATTGGAGCTGTGTTAAAACAGATAGATGAATGTGGTGTATTGCATCCTGTAGCTTTTCATTCTCGCTCCTTAAGAGACTATGAAAAAAATTATGCAATTACAGAACTTGAATGTCTTGCTATAGTCGATTCTCTAAATAAATTCCATCATTACCTGTTTGGCCAGAAATTCACCATACATACTGACCATGCTGCTTTGGTTTGGCTAAAAAATGTTAAAAATTTAAAAGGTAGATTGTTTAGATGGTCATTATTGTTAAGTATGTATGAATATGATATTAAATACACAAAAGGTTCTACTAATTTTGAAGCAGATTGGCTTTCAAGAGATGCAACACATTCACTTGTCAAATGTAATAGTAAAAATAATGTTCATGTTTCACATTTGTTAAAATTGAATGAAATAATTGAAGCTCAAAGTAAAGATAACTTACAAGGTAATTTTGTTGATATCAATGATGTTTTATGTATACGTAAGAAAAATTTTACTAAAATAGTTGTTCCATTTTCGTTGAGATTAAAACTTCTGCAAATTACTCATGATAAATTTAACCATCCAGGAGTGCAGAAAATGATTAACTTAATAACCCCTGTTTATTATTGGAATAACATAACATCAGATATAACAAAATTTTGTAAACATTGTCATACGTGCCAATTAAATAAAAAACCGCGACAAAAAAGATTTGGATTATTACAATCCTTACCCCCTGTGAATCAGTCTTTTGACTTAATAGCAATAGATAGTGTTGGTGGATTGAATTATTATAATTCAACAAAAAAATATTTAACTTTAATTATTGACCACCTAACAAGATACATTTGGGCTTTTGCGTCAAAATCCATTAGTTCAGAAACGTATACTAATTTTTTACATCAAATTTTTCAAAATCAAATACCTAAATCCTTGTTGAGTGATCGAAACGCCGCCTTTACGTCTTCTCATTTTAAAAAATTTTTGAAACATAATAAGATTCAACAATTATTGACAACTGCACATCATCCGCAGTCAAATGGCAAGGTAGAACGCCTTGGTCAAACAATAATTACACGTTTAAAGTGTAAAATCAATGAGAAACCTACTAAAACTCCATGGCCTACTTTGTTAAAAGATATAGTCAATACTTATAACTTAACTCCCCATTCTGTGACAAAATTTCCACCTGCATACCTCATGCATGGTAGACTCCCCTATGAAAATCCTTTAAATGAAGAAATCTATCCACCTGTTGAGGAAGCTAAAAAAATAGCAATTCAAAGAACTAAAGAATATCATGAAAGAAATAAAATTTACTATGATGCTAGATTTTTAGATATAGACTTTAAAATTGACGAATTAGTTATGTTTGAAGAATTTACTTATCCTAATACGAGGAAGTTGTCACCTCCTTTTAGTGGACCGTATAAAATTCTTCAAAAAATTTCAGAAGCTAATTACAAAATAAATAAAAAGAATTGTTTAAGTAAACAAAATTTTGAAATAGTACATGTATCAAATCTTAGGAAATATAACAACCCACAAATGTTGAAATTAAATCATGAATAGTGTACAAAACAAAACAAAATATGTTACTTTCTTCAATGGAAGAAGTACACCCTATATTTTTTTGGGAGATCCGAATCGCGTGTGGAGATTTACCTCAACATCAATTGGATGTGAGGGCGATGAAAGTTGAATTTTTTTTTTCTCAACAAGTTGAGAAAAGTATTATAAAATATTTTTGGATTGACCCGTCTGGATCTCTCAATATCACTGTGCTTCATGAAATTCTGTTTTCCTCCATTTTAACGGGGAATACAAATTTTCATAATGTAAATAACCCCTTTAACCATACAGAATCTTAAATTCTGATTTAAGACACTTGTTGTCCAGTTCGTTTCCATAAAAATTTTGTATATTTTTGTGTGAAAAAAAAAAAAAAAATCTTTTTTGAAAATTTTAGTAGATTAGTTATAAAAATATGTTACATTTTTCTTTCTGTTTAGTTGCCTAAACAGATAAATTGTATTATCATGTTTTTAGTGTTATTATTGTATATAGTTGTTTTCTTTACAGATAATTGAAAAAATGTTATTTGTAGTAGTGAAAAGGAACAGTCGTACCAACATAAATTTTAAAAGTTCAGAGAATTCTAAATTTTATTATGATTTCTTTTTGGCTTGCCAAAAATCTTTTTTGGGGGGGATGTAATACAAAAAGTATAATACTTTTGTATTAATAAAAGAATTAAATCTCTTTCGTTTTAATAAAATGTCTTTGTTAAAGAATAAGCGTAGAGAGATTCTATTTTGGGAAGTCAAGGCTGATAAACATACGATTGAGTTATTTATAGAATCTCTCCCCCTTTTACTTCCATATAAGGAAGCATGAAATGATTTTCCTTAATGCGTAAGGATACAAGAATGCCAACGACTGTGCCTGTTTACTCAAATCTGTGTTAGTATAAAAGCGAGAGCAATGCTTTTCGCATGGCTTTTTCATCATGTTCTGTTCCTGATAAATTGTTCCGGAATTGTCCAAAGTCCTGTCCATCCCCTCCCTTGCGGAGTGTGGATGTGAAGTGTTATCGATACCAGCCTACTACCATTAATAAAGATTCTTTGTGTGTAACATGGCTTACGACTGCATTATTAAAGCTAAATACACCACTGATAACAGGGATGAAGCTCTGTTATTATATATATATATATATATATATATATATATATATATATATACATATATATATATATACATATATACACATATATATATACATATATATATACATATATATATACATATATATATATATACATATATATATATATACATATATATATACATATATATATACATATATATATATACATATACATATATATACATATACATATACATATATATACATATACATATATATACATATACATATACATATATATATATATATATATATACATATATATATATATATATATATATATATATATATATACATATACATATATATACATATACATATATATATATATACATATATATATATATATATATACATATATATAGATATATATATATATATATATATATAGATATATATATATATATATAGATATATATAGATATATATATATATATATATATATATATATAGATATATATATATATAGATATATATATAGATATATATATATATATATATATATAGATATATATATATATATATATATAGATATATATATATATATATATATATATATATATATATATATATATATATAGATATATATATATATATATATATATATATATATATATATATATATATATATATATATATATATATATATATATATATATATATATATATATATATATATATATATATATATATATATACACTTTTCTTCAATTTAAACTTTACTCGTAATAAAAATAAAGCATTATAATATTTATTGTATCATTTCTAATATTTGGCGGCACACAAAAGTGCCGCGGCACAGTGGTTGAGAATCACTGGTATAGATTATGAACTTGAACTGTGCCGACCGAATATATAAATTCCTTGCATAAATACAAATAAACTGTATGGGGGCCGGGATAGCCTGGTCGGTAGGGCGCTGGGCCCATGTCCAAGAGGTCGTGGGTTCGATCCTCGCCGACCGAAGACTCCCCGTGTAGTAAATGCTGACTGATGCACGTTAAATCTGTCGAGTCTCAAAGTCCTCCATGTTCCCATAACAAATCAATACCTCTGGGGGTACTGATCCAGGAGTTTCCTTGTCTTCTGGATTGCTTCAAAATTACAAGGCTACGGAGTTGAACATTAGTAGTTGTAAACCCATGAAATTGGGTCGGCTGTTCAACGACGGTTATAAAATAAAATAAAATAAACTGTATGAGAAATGATCAAATCAACAAGCGTGAGGCCGTGGTAGCTTAGGAGATAGAGCACTCGCCTTCCAATGCAGTGTCCTGAGATCGAATCGCATTAGCTGGTTGATACGAACACCGCATCCGACTCGCACCGACCACAGTGCTGAAGAAAAATATCCTAAATAGTAGACGGGTTATGGGTTAGAATCCTTCTGGCCATTGGGCTAGCTGGAGGAGGTTTTCGTGGTTTTCCTCTTCATGTAACACAAATACAGGTTAGTTCCATCAAAAGTCCTTTACGAAAGCTAGTTTTCCCTATTGCTCAACCCAGTAGTTGGGTTCTTCTTGGTTAGATTCAAAATTACAAGGCTTCGGAGTTAAACATTAATAGTCGTAAACTCAAAATGTTGTCGGCTGTTCATCGACGGTTATAAAATAAAATGAACGAACGCCTAGCGTACAAGAGAAAATAGCAGCCCTGCGTCAAATTCTCTTCTTGGTTCCATGGAATTCCATCGAATGTAACTGAATCTTTGGATTCTATTCGATGTTTTGAATGTTAGGGTGCTATTTTTTAGTGTACTAATAAAGAGAGTTTTTTAGGTCCAAAGAATAAATATGCTCTATTAGCTACTCTTACTAGGAAGCGTGAGAATATACTAAAAAAAACTAAACTAAGTATTAGTATTATGGAATTTGTTAAAAAAATATATACCTATTTATCAAAGATAAATTTCTAAGAAATGTTCTATTTCTTAGATGTCTCAATATCTACCAAGAAACTAATTGAGGACATCAACAACTTCAGTCAAAATTTTAAAGAGAGATTTAGAAAATTGAAAAGATTCATCCGTGAAAATCGAAATAAGGTGGATAATCTTGACGTCTCTTACTATCTATTCACTTATATGAACCCAAAGGAGCCATATCCCCTGAAGCCTACTCAAGATTCTTGGATTCAGAGTAATCTTGATCCAAAACATCCAACAATATTCCTTATCCATGGATTTGGAACTGAAATCAATATACAAAATGGTACTTATACAGTGAGTAACACATTAAAAGATTTTCATTTACTTATTACCCATTGCACAAATTGGGTGTTGTTTTGGGTTTGATGCCGTGCGAACCTTATTTGGACGTCATCACTCTTTTCAACTGTGTTCAAGAGTAATAGTAAACAGTGCGCATGAGTCGTCATTGCATGCGTTGCTATGGTGACCGCAGCTGTTTGATAATTTTTTTAGAATTCTTTTTTTCACTTTAAATTTTGTTTTGAATTATGTTGGTGATTTTACTTTAGAGATATGGGACCAGAGAGATCCCATAAATACTTCCTGAGTTGCGAATAAAAGAGAATTTCATCATTTGAAAGATATTATTTTTATTTTGTTAATTTTGCCAATGGGCAATTATTTAAAATTAATTTATTTATTTTTGCTTGTTTTTATTCCCTCATTATCTTAAATTCTTCAAAACAGTTCAAACATACACTGGATGTCCTTATTCTCATCAAGTTCTCAAGTTAGTTACGAAGTTCCTCAAGAGATGGCGACAATGGCTAAAAAACTAAACACATTTTTTTTTGCTCCACATCAGACCATTCCAATTGAAATATTTACGCGGGTGTTTGTAGATACCGTCCTCACAAGCTACACCACATTGTTCCTGCAAATGGTTGCTACTTTAAAAAACATTGTTTTTTATTTTTCTTAGGTTATCAGCACCCTCTGATGACGAATTTTGTAACGAATTTTCAAAATAGGTGGGAATAAAACTTTCGTCTCCTAAGCAGGTCATATAAAATCCTCCAATTTTATCTGTTCTTTTTACTGATTTTTTAAATCGTTGGTTACTTTTGGGTTACCCGGTAAAGTTTATATTTGTTTCTAACAACTGATCCTTAAAAGCACATGACTTGCCGAATTCGAATGTCCTTGATACATGAAAGAGGCAAAAGCCGCGTTTAAAATTGTTCTCTAGTGCGTTATTAAGATTGTTTTGGGTAAAAACTTCCGTGATTTAAAGGTAGACAGAGTTTTCTACGTATTGTACCGTCACCCAGCTTAAATTTTAGAAACTTGTAAGGTGCCTATATGGCAAATGGAATGGTTATATGGAAATAATAAGAAATGGTTTTAATGTAAAAATTTCATCTTTGTATAAAGCGTGACTTAACACTATATTTCCCCAAACCCTTCATATCTATATTGAAAAATATTTAAAAGAAAGTTTTACTATTTTAGGCTTCTAAGAAAATTACAACGTTTAGAAAAAAATTATAATTGACGAATATTTGCTAGGGTTAAAGGGACTTAATTCATTCTTGTCAGCGTGCGAATTAATCTCTTAAAAACTATCGATTAGTTTTTTAATTAGTGGTTCATTCATTCTTCTCATAATTTCGGAATCCGTAAATGTGCTTATAATTCAAAGCAAAGTTATAAGAAAATATTCGTTTCGTTTTCCTTTTCTTTTTTACGTTTTTGACGCTATTCAAACTAAATAAACATTTTTTTATTGTTTAGACAACATTTCTTACAATTATATTTTATACATAGTTGCACAAAGAATAAACATTTGCATCAAAAATTTTAATCTTAAGGATACGCGTGAAATTATTTCCGTCTGCAACATTTGCTTTCTTAGGATTTTCATTAGGAATTTAAAACTGATTCTAGAAAAGTTACCATCATTTTAACAATTGCTAATAATTATTAAACTGCTTTAATAAATACACCAAAGTATTAGTCAAATACATTTTGACAGTACAAAAATGTTTAAATAAATAGGCATTTATTTATTAGTTATACGGATTGTTTACCAAAAATTAATGAATTCTGAAGACAATTGTCACGGTCGGCCCTCAGTAGTTGATATTTTTATTTGCTAATATCTCATTTGGTGCGACAATACTAAAATAATGTTTTCATTTTCGGAATATATGTACATAAGTGTATCGAATACTCAAAAGATGAAGAAACAAAAATGCAATCGAAATTCAATGAGTCAATACTAAGACACACGGCACTGAAAATACTTAACTCCATCAGATTGCCTAATAAACTTGGAGATGTTTCCAATAATCGCCTTTCATCTCCTTTTTTTTTCCTACAGCAATTGAACAGGTTTTGGTGCTTTCAATCCCGCTTTCCACGACAGTGATTCGCCAGATTTCGATAGAGATTTTATTTCGATCCCAATGATGTATAATTTTATGTCTTCATTTTTTAATTCGGATTTTTAATTTACATTTTAAGGTTGGTTTTTCATGGACACAAGAATCATGAAATTTTGGGAATTAAAATTCCGTTAATAAGGTTTGCCTGAACATAAAACTTTATTTTTTCAGGAGATGAAGGATCATATTCTTAACAGATTTGTTTACCGGAATGTCTTCATCGTGGATTATTCGAATTATTCTTCAGGTTTATTCTCGGAAACGGCGAAAATGAGTTTTTTAGTATCTCAGAACTTAGCCAATTTTATTAAGTTTCTCATGGTAAGTAAAAAAAAGATGCCAACAAATTTTGTCTCCGACTGCACGGATAAAAAAAATATTCAATACGCAAGTTGCACCAGAACTTTAAATAATTCGAAATTTTCCTGTCCGTTACGTTATCCTCACGCAAATTTTCTTTAAATTTATTTATTACTAGATCAGAGAATCGTATCATCAATACGAAAAAAATAGCACACTTCATCAAAATTAAGTCAATTTTTTTTTTTTTTTTATCAACAAAATTTCTGAATGTTTTCCTGACAAAATTTTTTACCGATTTTATCACTCTGTGCGAGAATTGGTGTGCTAATGCTCAGTAATGATGTCTTTGGTCGGTGTTTTCAATACGAATGCAAGCAAAAACATATCTCGAGCTCTTTACTTTCACGACTTCCGGTTAGAAAGTTTACAGCTGCTTATTGTGCCAGGCAATATTTCCAAACAGATAATTTTGTTTTCAACGAAATTAATAAATATTTTTGAGCTCAAATTTGCTGCATTTCCTAAAATATTAATGCTAAGTAATTTTGATGAGTTTGAAATGAAAATTAAGACTTTCTGACAGCACTGATTTGGCTACTTTTGACTTGTTTATCGCTATTTGTTCTTCTTGCAACAATGCACCGTGCAAAAGTTAATGTTAGCATTTAGTTAGAGCAGCGAGAATAAATTTATTTTGAAAATTATCATTTAAAACAGAGAACACTCGACACAGTGAGCCAAATAGCCTTAAAATGCACCTATCCAGGAAATATGGACGGTAAATACCCTGCAGCGCCCTCTAGTGTAGAAAACACCATCCATATTGAGAAACAGGCACATGTAGGCTCAAGTAGCTAAATGCAGAAAAAAAAGACTTAATATCCCTTATATTTCAAGAATTTGAGTGCTGATGCAAATATACAACCTCTGATCTGAGCCATTTTTAATTATGAATTTATTTTCGTGCTTCTGAAACTAACTTAAACAAGTTAGACGAGCGCGACTAAGCACCGCAAGAATTATTATCGACCTTACTAAGAGCTACCCAATTGATATTGCTCAGTGTAAGTGTGGCTTATCTCCTCATCACTTTGAGAAGTTACTGCCTTTCAAAACATTGTAATAAGCAATGGGTGACTTTTTGGAACAATGTTAAACACAGAGTTCTAGCCCTTCTCCATTCTTTGATAAGCGCCTAACGCAGTCCTTTTTCCTTGGCAAGAATATGATGTGGAACCCCACTCCTTAAAGCCATTTTCTTACGTTACCCTACCCTGATCGAATATATTTCCACACAGAACTCCTGACAAAGGTTTGTAAAAAATCAGATAAACCAAAATTTATTCTCATATAGCCTACTGTATCGGTCGATAATGTATCAATCATTCAAACAATTCTCCAGGTTACCACAACCTCAATATCCTTTAACTGTTTTGAGCAGTGTATTTATAATACTCATAGATATTGTGACTTTAGAAGCGACGGCACAAACAAACAGAATTTTCTTTAGTACAATTATGTTAAGTGAATAATTTCAACTTTTGTAAAAATGTTTTCTGCCACGAAGCAACTATTGCGAGGCAACTATTGTGAGCGGTAGCGAGCAGAGGAATTAGCCCCCCTCCTACTGTTTTGATAAAATTTGAGAGTCAAAGAACACAATCTGGGCCTTAATTCTCGAGAGTGAAGAAGAAAACAAATGTATATCAGTATCTGATAAAAGCTCTCATTCTTGTTAGCTTGTAGAATTTAACTATCCCCCTACTGTTAGTAGGGAGAATTAAACTATCTATTTGAATTAGATTCTAATAAGACTAAGAAAACTTCTTTAAAAAGTGTACATGTTGACAAGCATTAAGTGCATCTAAATATTTTAAACTTCCCCCCTAGTGTCTCAACTTCAAACTAAATTCAATTTTGATGAACTCTGCATCTCCTTTGATAACTATCCTTAAAGTATTTAGAGAAAAGCCCTACTAACAGCCTAATATTTCCATATTGCAAGTTTTGAATAAAACCAAGATTAATTTACAAAACATTTAGTAATAATAAAACCATGACCAAGTTTGTAAATAAAACCAAGATTAATTAACAAGACACTCTCTGAAGTGATAATTTAAAAATAAACTTATTTCAGTCGGGAACAAACAGAAGTTGCTATATATAATAAAGGTAAAACTAACCATTTTGTGTAATAAATATTTATTAAAAAAACATTTTATAATAATACATATATTTTATTCGGAAATGCATCTTGACATTGCATGTTACTTTCATACACAAATTAGTTTTAAACAACGTAGTCCGTATTTTACGTGGAGCTCTAAAAACATTTCAAATGGAGTTTTTAGCAAAGTTTGATATTAAGCTTTCACTTTATTTGCACAGCATTTTACACAAATAGAAAATTTTACATCAAATTAAATATTTACTAACATTGATTTCTTAAAGTGTACAATAAAATATTTAACGGCAACTTTGATATTTAAGAACATTTATAATCTAGAATATTTATTGTCTATTAATAATCATTGTAAAAATATGTATCAATACAAAAAGACTCAACCTGAAAGCATTAAAATTTA
The DNA here is from genome assembly GCA_949128135.1 of Parasteatoda lunata. NCBI lineage: Eukaryota > Metazoa > Arthropoda > Arachnida > Araneae > Theridiidae > Parasteatoda > Parasteatoda lunata. The sequence continues at coordinate 82,854,139 of OX421977.1, forward strand.
TTAATTCTCACCAATTTTGTCATTCTAAATAGTATCTCAGAGAAATCGAAAATGTAACATTTTTCTGGTGAAGAACGTTTTTTTTCAAAATTAAGAAGTTCCTATTGCAACTGAAACTTAATTTTTGAAAATTGTTCTAAAAAGCAGTCAGTATATATGAAATGCAGATTTGCGCATTGAGTTTTACTTTATTTAATTTTAGTCTGAAATTTTAGATAAAACTGGCATTATCTTTTACTTTCAGTTCAAGTTATATTAAAGGCTGGGACAAATTTAAACTGTTAATTTATAAACTTCGGAGGGCATAGTTAAAAAAATTAATTTTTTTAAGAATTCCGTTACAATTTATACTTTTTTTTAAGGAACTGATTTTTCCCTTTTAGTCTTGATTATTTTAAAGTCCTTTAGATTAACTAATACTTATCTAATTTTTGAATTTTGAAAACTCGATCAGTGTAGCAACGGTTGATATCAGGGAACTGCGTTCGAAAACTCATTGTTTTATTTTATTTTTACTGTTTAGAGTACGCATGAAAAAAGAATGCTAGTTTCAAGTTCTTAAAGCATGACACTGTTACAAAGATTTAAGGTTTCTACACAGCCACAGAAGCGCGCATGTGTAAATCGAGAAGTTCCGAAACGACTGATTGAGTGTGAAGCATGACGAAGAAGCAGAATGGCCGTCTACCACTTCCACGTCATATTCCACACTCGTCTAGAACATTCCGAAACATCCGATTCACACTTGCTCACTTATGCTGCAGATCGATGTCCCCAAATTGCGTAGAACTGCGCAATATCAAATTATAACTGTGCCAATAGACTGGCTGCTCTTTATTGAGGTATCTTTCATTTCAATCGAAAATCGTTAATACTTTCATAAAGCTATCTTTCATTTCAATCGAAAATCGTTAATAAATACGTGCTACCAGTTTTAAATATTATTCTCGACAATTATCTAACGCTACTGTTGCAATTTCAATTTAGTATTTCCAAATTTATCTGTGCGGATCAAATGATGAAGGTGCTTCTAATAATTACATTACTATGTTAAATTGGCTTCTATGCTGTTCTTTGTTTGCTTTAAGTAAAGCGTTACTTTTTTTAAAGTTGAACCTACACCTAGAAGTAGACAATGAGAATTTCGTAGAAAATTTACTTCAAAGTAAGAGATTCCGAAAATTAATATTGTATTACAATATAACCCTGAATTCATATTATCTATAACATTTCATTGAATTTAAATTTGCATAGAATATTTCTCGCCTGCTGTATCAATGTTCAGCTTGGGTTAGCACGCAAATGAAATAAATTTAAAGATTACAAATTTTTTTTTAAATTTACAAATCTGCATTTCATACAATCTTTAGCATACCACTTTTAATCACTAAACAGCTTATTGTTATCTATGTCATAAATTCTTATAGAAGCATTAAGAACAATCGCAACATGAGAATAAGAAAATTGTTCGAAATTTCACTGTTAAAGATTTAAAAATAAAACACATTAAGAAAGTTTATACTTTACCTCGTGGATTGTTTCGGCATTTCTTCAAATTGTCGATTCAAGTTTGTATGAGAAATTTTTGCTTTCTCCGACCAGGAACTTATATTTGTAGCACTTTTGCACGGAAATCAGTGTTTTTCTCAATCTATTTAGTTACACGAACTTGCTCAGTTTAAAAAATATGCGTTCGAGAACTTTTGAAATACTTATTTGAATCATAATCTCTATACATTTGCTTTACGTAGCACCAAAACACCGATTAGCTTAAATTAGCAACATTTAAACGTAAATACGTTGAATCTATTATTTTTAAAACACGTAAACACACATTCAAAGTGTCTGTACCATTTTATTAGAAACATATGCACGTTGAAAGATTTAATTTCTTTAAATATATTTTAACACAGTTACAAGTTCTTAAATTCGGATAGGTTGGATAAATCGGGGAACAATATTTAGATTTAACACAATCACAACTCCAATGGTTTTAAATTTTCGAACATATTTAGACTTTTGATGTAATATTAAATTAATGTTCCCATTTTTGTCTAACTTTAATTTAAACTTTATAACAGAGTAGATTCTATAATATGGACCTTGAAGGACGTTTTAGTTTATGCGCCTATTTTAGAAATTATCAATTAAAAAATATTTTAGATTATAGAGCATTCTGTAGTTACTTTTTGTACGAACCTATTTTTACTCAAGCTCTACATTGCGTGCTTCGAAAACTAATTTGTCTAGTACCAACTTTTCCAGTTTCAGATTAGCTGGATGTCAAGTTAAAGATCCAGTATAGTTATAGATTAAGTTTCTCATTGCGTTAAGCCTAACAGCTTTCATGAATTATTCTTTAATGGCTGTAGAAGTTTTAAAATGCGCCGAACACTTTCCAGTGCATTGAGCCTGGATACAGCGATTCATGCTGCGGGTGGATGGTTTCACATGCAGAATCTATGATTTAAATCTATAATTTCGAACAATTTGCGCTGAAATTTATCCACTGTGCTTAACTTTACTACAATAAGGAAACTTAGGATTTATATTAGAATTTTGACTACAAAAATAACATGAAGTGGCTGACATAGCGAGAATTAAAACTAGAGTTGTCATTTATCAAAATTAATAAGTTCCTCGTTGACTAACCCGAGGTTTACCAATTTGCAATACATTGCTAAGTTCAGCAGCGGTAATTGCCGAGCACTAAAATTCACTACTAGAAATTCAATGTTGCAGAGACTTTTAGGTTTAATGTAAGAACATTTTTCTTGCAGCAATGTGTGACCGTCGCCAGTAGTTGCACTATGCAGCTCTAGTGCGACGTAAATAAAGTACTTACATACTTGAAATATCAGGCTAAAAAATACATTTGAAAATTTATGTAGTTATATACCTTGAAACTGGAATAAAATAATTGAATTATTAAATAAAAATAAAGAAAATCAAAAATTAACATGTTTAAAGGCAAATTTTGTCAGAAATTTTCTAAATTCGCGTCAACACCATACTATACGTACCATCTTCCTTCTCACAAATCATGACGTCATTTTCGAACCAATAACGTGATCTGTCCACTTCGAAATTTAATCGATCGCGTATCGGAGATCTTACTCATGAGACAAACATAAACATTTCAAACCTAAACAGTTAAGAGGCTCCATCCCGTTCACGTTCTGCATTAACACTCAACTTGCTTGATTATGTAAAACGCTCAAACACATAATAGACAACGACAAATACATAAATATAGAGGAGAAGATATCATTACGAAGCAGAACAAACTACCATAAAAAAAACAATAATCTCATTTTGCTGATCGAACAATCAGCTAGTTATTTAGTACTTAATTATGTAACTGCCCCATAAACAATGCAATGTAGTCTAATTTTAAAATTTTTTTTACCGTTTTTATTTCCAGAAAGATGCCAGTATGACGGCTGATCAGTTTCATCTTGTGGGTTCAAGTCTAGGTGGAGAAGTGGCTGCAAACGCCGCATCTCTTGTACCTGGTTTAGGAAGATTAACAGGTTAAAAGTAGTATTCAACTTCTATCTATTATTAATTATAATTGTTAAAACAATGACTGTTTTTGCGCAATTTTAATTGAATTAACATAAAACTAACAGTTTTTGTCTTAATGTTTAAGTGACATTTTTGATTGAACGTTTATTATAAATGTTAACTTTCTTGTTTCAGGATTAGATCCAGCTGGACCGATTTTTGAACTTTTGCCTTCAAATTACCGAATCAGTTCCGATGATGCCCAATTTGTGGACATCATACATACAAGCTCGATTGCACCCTTTCCTACAGGTTCGTTGTTTGAAATATTTTGACTTGCTGCTCAATAAGTATTTTAATTGAGCGTCTGTTTAGATGCGCGAATGAAACAAATATTTAAAATTTCTTCTTTTTAAAGTTAATATCCATACATCAAAGCGTACAGTACAGCCTAGTTCTTCTGATATTTTAATATTTATGTCATAACTAGTTGAGCAAACAAAATTATCGAATTATTCTTGAAACTTATACAAAATACTATTTTTTTAAATTAACGTTTTTATATCGGCCCATAGTTGAGATTAAAATCAACAGCTAAATGGCAAAAAATTTTTGCGAATCGTGGACGTCATGAATTAAATATCTCGCAAGAGTCTATGTGTCCGACTCTGAGTTATGCAAAAGAATCTTACTCGCATCGATTCCAACATTTAAAAGGATCTGACACAGATTGATGCAAACATTCAAAAATGTCTGACTCATTGGTCCAATGTTTCACATGGGTCCAAGTTTTCAAAAAGATATAACTCACATTGTTCAGATAATTCAAAAAGGGACTAATTTACTTTAATCCAAACATTTAAAAGTGTCTTATTCACATCATTTCAAATATTTGAAAGGGTCTAATTCCCATTTTCAAACACTCAAAATGTCTAAAATATACTCTCGTTCAAATATTCAAAATCGAATTTAATTAGCATAAGTCTAATCATTTTGTATAAGCTTATTTTTTTTTTATGTAGGTATTGGCATTTCTTATGCTGTTGGAGATATTGATTTTTATCCTAATGGAGGACAGTATCAGCCAGGTTGTGGAGATTCTAATAAAATTTCAGGAACAAGGAACAGTAAGTAACTTTTTTAAAACTGTAGATTATCCTAATGGCCAGTATCAGCCAGGTTGTGGAGATTCTAATAAAATTTCAGGAACAAGGAACAGTAAGTAACTTTTTTAAAACTGTAGATTATCCTAATGGCCAGTATCAGCCAGGTTGTGGAGATTCTAATAAAATTTCAGGAACAAGGAACAGTAAGTAACTTTTTTAAAACTGTAGATTATCCTAATGGCCAGTATCAGCCAGGTTGTGGAGATTCTAATAAAATTTCAGGAACAAGGAACAGTAAGTAACTTTTTTAAAACTGTAGATTATCCTAATGGCCAGTATCAGCCAGGTTGTGGAGATTCTAATAAAATTTCAGGAACAAGGAACAGTAAGTAACTTTTTTAAAACTGTAGATTATCCTAATGGCCAGTATCAGCCAGGTTGTGGAGATTCTAATAAAATTTCAGGAACAAGGAACAGTAAGTAACTTTTTTAAAACTGTAGATTTAATTATACATAAATTCTTGATAGCCGACAGTAATTACAAAAAAAAAGATGCATCTACAAAGTTTGAAGAATGGACAGATATCTGCAAAGCAACGTAAATTAAAAAATATGAACGATGTGCATCTGCAGAAAAAGACCCACCCAGCAAATATGCAAATATATCACGGTGGATCCAGAAATGGAAACACGCCAAGTCTAAAAGTATTTGTGGTGAAAGTCGGGCAATCTGGGATGCGGCATGGTGTTGAGCCGAGTTTCGGCATAGCTTTTGAAGTTGGAATTTGTAATTATTTTATCAGAAAAACTTCTACTAAGGATTTGTTCTTAATCCAGTTGGTGTATAAGTAATATTTCTGGAGCAATAAAAGTTTGTGATCTGAAATTCTTTAAGGTTTGGTTTCAAAAGTCTACATCTGTTCACATTGTAAAAAAATTGACACTCAAATATCACAAAACTTGCTCCGTTTTTGACGAAACCGTTTCCTGGTATATGCTCCGAGAGAATTTTTTTTGTCAAAGTGACGAAATAACTATCGACACCCCTTCGAAGAAACGAATTTCGTCAAAATTAAAGAATCTTTCGTCATTCAATTTTTTACCAAATAAATTTACCTAACTTTTCTAATAATCCCTTTATCTTAGGCATCATATAAATGGATCAACATCACCCTAGCAATTACAAGAAGGACAGATAGAACAGAGAGACAAATAACACCCATGCCCGAAGCGGGATTCGATACCGGAATCTGCCTGATACATCGTCCAATTCCGAGACCACTATATAGCGCAGTCAGCGTACTTCGTTGCTTTTATTTGATCGTCTAGTCTTCATTCTTGTTCCGTTATTCTAGTTTACAATCTCCCACAAAGCACTACGATGAGGTTTCGATTTGAAGTAACATTTTCGTCAGATATTTGAGAGTTCGCGTTGCGTCACAAATCACGTGATTATGTCACGAAATGATTCTCAAAATAAGCGAAATATAGCTCAATGATTGTAGAATCGTTAAAAGGGAGAGTTTTATTTCTGAGAGTGCACTGCGTTTGCATCGGCATTTCTTTCGCATGCTTTGTTTTATTTGTTTTAGCTTCCTTTCGCTCAATTTTTCAGGCTTACCTTGTATTATTACAACTGACAAAAATTTATTAGATAGCTTATTTCTTTTATTTTTTTTTTTCTTTCTAGAAAACGATCCATTGAGGATTGCCAGATGCAACCAAGATAGAGCAATATCGTTATTTATTGAATCCATTTGCTCCATGAAATGTCAATTCATTGGTGTAAAATGTAAGAGCTACGATGAATTTGAAAAAGGCCATTGCACCCCTGAAAACTCCGATACTGCAAAGATGGGGTACTTCGCTCAAGACAGGGAGGCTCTGCCATCTTTTAGAACGAAAAAGAATTTTCACGAAGGAAGTTTTTACTTAACAACTAATTCCAAAAACCCTTTTTGCACAAACTATACTGTAACAAATAAGAAGAGTTTTAATTTTAAAAATAACTCTTCAACTACTTATCTTATAAACTACTTATCTTGAATAAATTATACTTTTAAAACAAATAAGTTTTATTTTCAGAAATTAATTTTCAAATAATTAATTTTTTTTTTTTTGTGTTCAGGATTTTCTTACTTTTCAGTTTTTCCTGCATTATAAATTCTCTTTCTGAAAAACGTTGATTTTGAGAAAAATTCTTAACGCTAACAGACATTATTGAAAACGCTGATTATAGAATTCCTTGAAATTTTGTATAATGTTAGCGGTGTTTTGAACTGAAAGCTAAGGTTACAGTATGAATTTGTTATTTTTATCAAGATTTAAGTATGAATGTTTAGAATTTTTCTTTAAATATTCAAGATTAGGGCCAGGATAGCCTGGTCGGTAGGGCGCTGGGCCCATGTCCAAGAAGTCGTGGGTTTGATCCTCGCCGGCCGAAGAATCCCCGTGCAGTAAATGGTGACTGATGCACGTTCAATCTGTCGAGTTTCAAAGTCCTCCATGTTCCCATAACAAATCAATACCTCTGGGGGTACTGATCCAGGAGTTTCCTTGTCCAGGAGTTGATTGGTTCAAAATTACAAGGCTACGGAGTTGAACATTAGTAGTCGTAAACCCATGAAATTGGGTCGCCTGTTCAACGATGGTTATAAAATAAAATAAAAAAATTCAAGATTAAAAAATATACTTAGTTTTATTTCATTATCTTTTTGAAATTTTTTTAAGATTTTAGTTCAAAACACAAATAATCCAAATGCTGATCAAGAAAAAATTATTTTAAAATTTATAATATACAATTTGTTGTAGAGCTATTGCCGTGGCATGAAAATTTAGTGATTTTTAAGCTCAAATTTCTCCTTATTTTGAAAAATATTTTATAAATTTTTTAACTTTACTTTAATTTTATATGTTTTGGATCCCTGCATAAAATTAAATTTTAAGTAAGCCATTTTTTAAAAAAAATTATGTCGGAACCAGTCGGATATCTTAAAGCAAAAATTTTATTTTTTTCTTTGGAAAAATAAAAGTTATAGAATCTTTAATTGCGTTGAATCTTGAGTTTTGAAGTTTTGCATTGACATTCAAATTCAATTCAATTGATCTATTCCATCCAATTCAATGAACTGGTCTCGAAATTTATTTGACCCTCATATTCAATTACATTGATCTTAAAATTCTTTTTTTTTTTTTCATTTTTAATCAAATAAGATTAGTTATTTAATGACGTTTTGACTTTGCAAGCTTTTTCAGAGCGTGTCTTCGACGCAATTCTGCGAAATAAACTGGTAAAAACTATCAAATTATTCTTAAATCGTTATACGAATTGATCCATGAATTCAATTCAATTGATCTATTCCATCCAATTCAATGAACTGGTCTCGAAATTTATTTGACCCTCATATTCAATTACATTGATCTCAAAATTCTTTTTTTTTTCATTTTTAATCAAATAAGATTAGTTATTTAATGACGTTTTGACTTTGCAAGCTTTTTCGGAGCGTGTCTTCTACGCAATTCTGCGAAATAAACTGGTAAAAACTATCAAATTATTCTTAAATCGTTATACGAATTGATCCATAAATTCAATTCAATTGATCTATTCCATCCAATTCAATGAACTGGTCTCGAAATTTATTTGACCCTCATATTCAATTACATTGATCTCAAAATTCTTTTTTTTTTTTTTCATTTTTAATCAAATAAGATTAGTTATTTAATGACGTTTTGACTTTGCAAGCTTTTTCAGAGCGTGTCTTCGACGCAATTCTGCGAAATAAACTGGTAAAAACTATCAAATTATTCTTAAATCGTTATACGAATTGATCCATGAATTCAATTCAATTGATCTATTCCATCCAATTCAATGAACTGGTCTCGAAATTTATTTGACCCTCATATTCAATTACATTGATCTCAAAATTCTTTTTTTTTTTCATTTTTAATCAAATAAGATTAGTTATTTAATGACGTTTTGACTTTGCAAGCTTTTTCGGAGCGTGTCTTCTACGCAATTCTGCGAAATAAACTGGTAAAAACTATCAAATTATTCTTAAATCGTTATACGAATTGATCCATGAATTCAATTCAATTGATCTATTCCATCCAATTCAATGAACTGGTCTCGAAATTTATTTGACCCTCATATTCAATTACATTGATCTCAAAATTCTTTTTTTTTTTCATTTTTAATCAAATAAGATTAGTTATTTAATGACGTTTTGACTTTGCAAGCTTTTTCAGAGCGTGTCTTCGACGCAATTCTGCGAAATAAACTGGTAAAAACTATCAAATTATTCTTAAATCGTTATACGAATTGATCCATAAATTCAATTCAATTGATCTATTCCATCCAATTCAATGAACTGGTCTCGAAATTTATTTGACCCTCATATTCAATTACATTGATCTCAATATTCTTTTTTTTTTTTCATTTTTAATCAAATAAGATTAGTTATTTAATGACGTTTTGACTTTGCAAGCTTTTTCAGAGCGTGTCTTCGACGCAATTCTGCGAAATAAACTGGTAAAAACTATCAAATTATTCTTAAATCGTTATACGAATTGATCCATGAATTCAATTCAATTGATCTATTCCATCCAATTCAATGAACTGGTCTCGAAATTTATTTGACCCTCATATTCAATTACATTGATCTTAAAATTCTTTTTTTTTTCATTTTTAATCAAATAAGATTAGTTATGTAATGACGTTTTAACTTTGCAAGCTTTTTCGGAGCGTTTCTTCTACGCAATTCTGCGAAATAAACTGGTAAAAACTATCAAATTATTCTTAAATCGTTATACGAATTGATCCATAAATTCAATTTAATTGATCTATTCCATCCAATTCAATGAACTGGTCTCGAAATTTATTTGACCCTCATATTCAATTACATTGATCTCAAAATTCTTTTTTTTTTTTCATTTTTAATCAAATAAGATTAGTTATTTAATGACGTTTTGACTTCGCAAGCTTTTTCGGAGCGTGTCTTCGACGCAATTCTGCGAAATAAACTGGTAAAAACTATCAAATTATTCTTAAATCGTTATACGAATTGATCCATAAATTCAATTCAATTGATCTATTCCATCCAATTCAATGAACTGGTCTCGAAATTTAATTGACCCTCATATTCAATTACATTGATCCTAAAATTCTTTTTTTTTTTCATTTTTAATCAAATAAGATTAGTTATTTAATGACATTTTGACTTCGCAAGCTTTTTCGGAGCGTGTCTTCGACGCAATTCTGCGAAATAAACTGGTAAAAACTATCAAATTATTCTTAAATCGTTATACGAATTGATCCATAAATTCAATTCAATTGATCTATTCCATCCAATTCAATGAACTGGTCTCGAAATTTAATTGACCCTCATATTCAATTACATTGATCTTAAAATTCTTTTTTTTCATTTTTAATCAAATAAGATGAGTTATTTAATGACGTTTTGACTTTGCAAGCTTTTTCGGAGCGTGTCTTCGACACAATTCTGCGAAATAAGATGGTAAAAACTATCAAATTATTTTAAAATCGTTATACGAAATGATCCTTAAATTCAATTCAATTGATCTAATTCATCCAACTCAGTTAATTTGTCTATAAAGTCAATTTAATTGATCCTTTAACTCATTTTTATTTATTTTCAATCAAATAAAATGTAAAAGGATTATTAAATGACGTTTTGACTTTACAAGTAGTTTCGAAGCATGTTTTGGACACAATTCTACGAACTTATTGAATGGGACCATCGACTTATTTTTTAATTTTTTTGAGTTGATTTGTAAGTTCAACTTTTAGTTCAATTCAAGTAATTTCCATCTTATTTACATAATTGACCTCCAAAGTCAATTTAATTGATTCTCAAATTCACCTATATTGATCAGAAAATTCAATTTTTCGATTTTGAATTAAATGAAATTTAAAAATTGTTTTATTTAACGACGTTTTGAATTTACGAGCACTTTCGAAGCATCTCTTGGGCACAAATCTGCGAGCTAAACTGAATGGGACTTATCGACTTATATTTTAAATTGTTATTCGAGTTGATTTGTTCAATTCCATCCAATTCAAATAATTGGGCTCCAAAGTCTACTTAATTGATCCTAAAATTCAGTTTTATAGATCTTAAAATCCAATTTTTTGGATTTTCAATTAAATAAAATGCAAAAGGTTTATTTAGTTTTTTGACTTTATGAACAGTTGCAAAGCTTGCTTTTGGACGAAATTCTGCAACAACAACAACAAAAATAATAAATAAAAAAAAAACTGGAAGGGATTTTAAATTGTTGTACGAGTTAATTTTTAAATTCAATTTTCAATTTAATTCAATTGATCTATTAAAATCAATTCAATTAATTGATCTATAAAGTACGTTTAAGTAAATTTCAAATTCAATTCTAAGGATCCTAAAATTGCATGTTTTTGATTCTTAATCAAATAAAATGTGAAAAAGGGTTATTTAATGACGTTCTGACATAACCAGTAGTTTCGAAGCGTTTTTCGAACGCAATTCTTCAAAATAAAGTCGAAAGGACCATCAAATTACTTTTAAATCGCTGAAAGAAGTAAATTTTAGTTAATTAAATTCATTTTAAATAAGTAACAAACAAAATCTATGATTTCTATTTAAAAATTCTTAGACAAACTTAATGCATTTCGCTCAGTTCTTTTCTTTCCATTATGATGCGAAATGAGTGTGCTGTTTTGTGACATAAGCTTGAAAATTATCTAGAACTTTCTATCTTCCATTGTCATGGTAACATTAATTTTGCTTGCACCATTCCAAGAATAGAGATCTCTTAACTCCATTGATATAATTCATTTTCTCACTTATGTAATCAGTTTTTATGAGCTTTTAAAAGAGAACCGGAGTTTTATAACTTTCCATAGAGGTTGAGAAATGGTCAAGCAAAGAAAAATTCATGCCGCAGTAGCCAACCTTGGCGTCTCAGTTGTATCATTTTTATGCGCAAATGCGTTGGAATCACAAATGTCTGCACTTCATGATTCACGGGTCATTAAAATTAAGTTCATAGAAGGTTTTATTTGAATAAGCGAGTCTCGGTTTTCGAAAGAACATTTCATAAACAATAGAAGAGGAGCAATAAACCGAGACTTAAATGCATTATTCTACTTTTGTTGCATGCAAAGTAAAAATGTATTACAATTCTAAATTTTTTTTTAAATAGTTGAAAAAATAGAAATTAAATAAAATCGAAACTTAATGAAACAATCAAAATAGAAAATAAGACACAGTTGTAAGAAAAAAATTGCGAATATATTTTTAAAAAACTTTTATCCTCAACTGATGTACCACAATGAAAATATGAAGAAGACAAACAAATAAAGTTGTCAAAAATAATTAGAAATACATTTTTTTTTTCTTTACTGCTATACCGCAAATTATAGATTTTGAAAATTTTCTATTCACTTCTAAGCAGATTCACCGATTCCTGATTATCCCTATTCACTGATAAGCCCTATTCCCTAATTCACTCATTCCCTAATTCGTAAATTTACTGTTTTCGTTGATTCGCATCATTTTTACCCTTAAATCATTCCTTCACTCAGTCATTCAATCACTTAGTCTAAATGAAGACATCATTTGGCAATCCAAAAAAAAAAAAAAATTATCATTCATATGCCGTTAAAATAACCACTATAATAATGAAAAAGTACACTTAAAGCAAAATATAACAAACACATCTAGCAAAGGCGTAATATTCCCAGTCATATCAAGAGTCTATTTTCATAACGAACGGTCGTCATAGTAAAACGTTTTCCACAGTAACACAATAGCATACTACTGTCTGCTAGCCACACGATGAACCTCAGTGATATTGCTATCAATGAAAAAGGGGGCTACGTGCGTGATGGTCATACAGTTGTCATTGCGGAAAAATATTAAATTATAATAGTTTCATTAAATTATAATAGTTAGCAATTGTTTAAATCCCCCAACAACATAGATTTAAAGAATTTAATGTAAAATTTAATATTAAGGTCACTCTTAAAACATTTGAGATACATCAAGGCTTTAAAAGTTATATTTACGAAAGTTTAAAGAAGATCGAAGTTGTTCAAAGACCCAGAAATGTGACCAACGCCAGCGGGTCGTTTATAGACAACAAGGCGTGCCCAACTCAAACTTTTTGATAGTTTTCCATTGATGGACCAACATAATCTTTGATGGTAACCATCAACAATTCCATCATAAACCATTATATTTTTGATGGTAAACAACATAATGGACCATCACCTCAATGTAGGAATTCGGACTGATTTTTGATGGTCTAACATAAGAATAGTCACTTGTTTCGATGGTTTGTTCATGTTGAACCATCAGAAATTTCCATCATAGTTTCTTAGAAATCAAATGTTGGAACGATCATGAACCACCAACGGAGGAATTCGGACTGATTTTTGATGGTCTAACATAAGAATAGTCACTTGTTTCGATGGTTTGTTCATGTTGAACCATCAGAAATTTCCATCATAGTTTCTTAGAAATCAAATGTTGGAACGATCATGAACCACCAACGGAGGAATTCGGACTGATTTTTGATGGTCTAACATAAGAATAGTCACTTGTTTCGATGGTTTGTTCATGTTGAACCATCAGAAATTTCCATCATAGTTTCTTAGAAATCAAATGTTGGAACGATCATGAACCACCAACGGAGGAATTCGGACTGATTTTTGATGGTCTAACATAAGAATAGTCACTTGTTTCGATGGTTTGTTCATGTTGAACCATCAGAAATTTCCATCATAGTTTCTTAGAAATCAAATGTTGGAACGATCATGAACCACCAACGGAGGAATTCGGACTGATTTTTGATGGTCTAACATAAGAATAGTCACTTGTTTCGATGGTTTGTTCATGTTGAACCATCAGAAATTTCCATCATAGTTTCTTAGAAATCAAATGTTGGAACGATCATGAACCACCAACGGAGGAATTCGGACTGATTTTTGATGGTCTAACATAAGAATAGTCACTTGTTTCGATGGTTTGTTCATGTTGAACCATCAGAAATTTCCATCATAGTTTCTTAGAAATCAAATGTTGGAACGATCATGAACCACCAACGGAGGAATTCAGACTGATTTTTGATGGTCTAACATAAGAATAGTCACTTGTTTCGATGGTTTGTTCATGTTGAACCATCAGAAATTTCCATCATAGTTTCTTAGAAATCAAATGTTGGAACGATCATGAACCACCAACGAACGGAGGAATTCGGACTGATTTGTGATGGACCAGCATTTAAAAAAAAAAAAATTGCTTTTGTGGTATATTCCGGAGAACCAACAAGAAATCCAATTAAACCATCATGGAAATGTATAGTTGGAACCATCACGTATTGTTGGTCCATGAGAATCAAACTTATCTTGATGGTTAACCATCATACTATCAAAAAAAGCATTTTCCATCATGAAATGATGGAAGTTTGTTGGCCTATCAAAACCCATTAACGCGTAATGGAAAATCTTGGATGATGGTGACCATCAAATGATGTTGGACCATCATGAATCGCACTGAAACCAACATAAACCATCAAAATGCTTGGATGGGACCATCAAGAATTTTGACTTGGTTTTAATTAGTCGAGCTAAGTCTCTTCACATAAGTAAGAATGTTAATTAACGTGAAGTTATATAAACACAACGCCGTATCGCACATCGAATTTGTTAAAATGTAGTTATTTCTCTTCTACGTCTCTTACCTAACTTAGCTTTATTATTTGTTTGTGTATTTTATTGTAACTGTGATATATTTTTGTTTTGCGTACCTGGCAACTTCGATGCACAGTTAGTAAATGGCGTGGCTTCATGCCTGTCTATGTGTTAAGTAAGAAATATTCAGTGAAAGAATTGAAATACTTGTGAAAGAAAATAGAATCTATCACTTAAGAGAACTGATACTCAGGAGGATTGGCTTACGCGAAAAATAATGGAAATAACAGTTGATAACGTAAACAAATGCCTCGTTTCAACAACCAATCAGGATCAAGATGCCCACATGACGTTACTTGCAGGTTTCCCATTGCTACCGAGTTGCCACAAGCAGGATTTATAATTATCTTATAGCGAAAGATAATATATTGTGAATTATAAAGATAATAAAAAGGTATTACTAGTCACAAACCACTACTAGCAGCCATTTACCAACTAGCCAAAGTGCTCATATTTCACCAAGAGCTCTGTTCTAAAAAACAATACAAGTTTTAATCCATTTAGAAAAAAAATACTTGAAGCTTCATTTTATTCCACGATTGTTTAAATTAAACTTTCCTCACTATATAAGGTGTTGTGTATCACAATAAGATTTAATTTAAAGAACAAACTCCGTAGATTTAAAAACAGAGGAGGCGTCCCTTAATTTTCTGTGGTGCCATCTATGGCCAAGAATACTTCAGCCACACACACGTCAGAGCCCGTTTTACAATCATACGCTATTCATTCATCCACAGATCGTAGTTTCGATATGAACCCAAAAAGGATTAATCTCCAATTCATGAGCCGCGATGGCTCAGGGGATAGAGCGTTCGCCTTCCAATGAGGCGAACCGGGTTCGAATCCCAGTCGATACGAATTCCGCATCCGGCTTGCACTGACCACAGTGCTGACGTGAAATATCCTCAGTGGTAGACGGATCATGGGTTAGAGTCCCCTTGCCGTCAGGCTAACCGTGGGAGGTTCTCGTGGTCTTCCTCTCCATGTAACGCAAATGCGGGTTAGCTCCATCAAAAAGTCCTCCACGAAGGCAAATTTCTCCCAATACTCGATCCAGGAGTTCCCTTGTCTTCTGGATTGGGTTCAAAATTACAAGGCTACGGAGTTGAACATTAGTAGCCGTAAACCCATTAAGTTGGGTCGGCTGTTCAACGACGGTTATAAAATAAAATAAAATCTCCAATTCAGTATCCCTCAGAAATATTGATTTGCTATGGGAACTTGGGGAGCTTAGTGACCCCGACAGATTTAACGTGCATTAAAGAAAATATCATTCTATTGAGTTAAATTAATTAAAAGTTACATTTTAACTTCTTCTCATAATGTGTTAAACATCATAAATAAAAAATGCTAATTTATACATAACTGTGCCAAAATATCTGACGATAACGATGCACACTTCAACCCTGGAACTTCTGCCTCCAAGAAACGTAACATATAAATTACAACAAAATGTTTCCTACAGTTGTCTAAAGTAAGAACTTCCCTAGCCATTTGTCTGGACCCATGGCGGTGACTATGGTAACGAAGTATAACTATTTCAAGTAGGGGTGTGGGGTAATTGTTTAGGACAGGTTTTGGCTCGGGTCGGTGACAGAAAGGGAATCTTTTTATTCGATCTATTGTATTAGCCCTAGAGTGAAGAGAAGCTACCCTCCCTGAAATGCACTATTCTTGTTTCCATAGCAGCAGACGACCTCAGACTTTGTGGCGGGGAGAGTTCTTACCGTAGACAAACTATGTCCATAACTAGTTAAAGTAATTACCTTCCACTGATTAAGAAGGAGGTGAATTTTTGCAAAAAAGAGCAGCAGCCAGAGGTAAATTTTTTGTCCTGACTAGCCGCAACTAAAATATTAAGGTTTATAGGTAAAAACATCTTTCTTCCTCACTCTCTCTTTTTTGTTATTTTTAAAATTAACTGAACTGCGAGCTTATAAAATAAAGATCTTAAGTGAGATAAATTTCCCAAAAACACTGAATAAGTAGTCATTATTTAAAGCAAAAAAGTGAGAAAAAATTCGCGAAAAAAAGCACTTAAAATTACTATAATTTTCAAACAAATAATAATTTCGAAAAAAAAAAACTCTTGCCAGTTTCATAAATAAAAATGGCTCTTTCAAATTTCAACTCTGTTGTTGTATTTCCGCAAGTATCAGAGTGGGCCGCATGGTATTTATTCCCACAAGTGTAACTTTCGAACCAATTTTAAATCTTCATAATTTCAGGTTAAGTCTTTTAATTTTCGTCCAACAAAGCAAAATGTAACTTTAAAATGAACATCTAAAATAGAAAAACTATTAATTTATTTCCAGTTAAAATAAAAATAGATTTTTTTTTTTTTCAATCTTAACGTCGCAGTAATTTTTATTTTTCAAACAAAATCACGAATATCGTTTGTATTAACGATGATGATGTAAGTTGAAACATTAACATTTAATTTTTTCATAACTATCCCAAACCATTACGCTTCACGAGCTTATTCTATTGAAGAAACTACAAATTTTTTTAAGAATCTCAAATTGCTGTTTTACTTCCTTTTACCTCACAACGAAGACATCTTCACAAAAGAATAGTCTTTTATTCCCTTTTAAATACTACCCAGAACAAAACGTCTTTAAAAAATTACAACTGCTAAACGTGTGTAGTAAAGCGTTACCGATTCTTGCGCCATTTTGTCCGAAAACGATCTCTCATACTTTTTGTCGAGTCTTAAGTAAAGCAAGGTTATAAAACGACACACTCTATCTATCCTCTCGCACGCTAAGGGATATGGCAATCGTTGTCAAGGCTGTTGTCAGCGTCACGCTAGGCGAAAAAGCTTTCCTCGGTTGAACTTTTCCTTCAGAAAAAAAATCGCCAAAAAAAGAAAATGAATGTCATAATTCAATTTGCTTGGAAGATCATATAGATGAGCTATGACAAACATGATTGATAGTAGCATAATTATGGAATCGTAAAACTGGATTAGAACACTGTCGATTTGGATTTTTTTCTTGGATGCAACGATTCATGTTCTGTTGGATAAGCCCATTGGCGATATTCAGATGATCTGTGGCGAACATGAATAGTTGCGGCATAAAAATGAAATCATAAAACTTCGACTAGAACTCTTGCCAATTCGGAAGAAATTATATTTGTTTCTTATTGTCGTTCGGTTGAATGAGCGCACTTGCGTTACGCGTCAGTGAAAACACATTTAATTAAACGCATCTTCGTATTTATTCGCAAATAATGTAGACATCAGCCATTCGCTTTCATTGTGCCATATTTCACAACATGTTTTCGAAGTACAATCCAAAATACTCAAACTGATTGACGTGTGTTCCACCCATAGGACGTGACCAATGAAAACGGGACTTTAGAATTACGGTTGAAGAGATTCTTTTGGAATATAATAAGTTTTAAGAAGAAGAAAAAACAATCGTACAAAAGACATTTATGTTGGTGACACTTCTTGGATCTTGAATGATATCAAATAATATGTTCTGTTCGCCAATTATGCCAAAACGTGCCTATGTGGAATATCTGCTAAGTTTTGTGACAATTGTTTAGAAAATGACTGTATTTAGTGAGAATATTTAATTTGGCATAATTATTGTGCTTTATTTTTAAAAAGTGTTGATTAGGTGGTAGGTTGGTTAATTGCCTGCCATTTTGGCAAGATTATTACTGATTTATATTAAACATTTATGCTTCAAGTCAAGATAGTTAGGTTAGAATTTTGGAGTAATTATTTATATATTGTAATGGATAACTATTTGTAATAGTTTAGATTTTCAATTTGTTCTTCCAAAAAATCTATATTGAGTTTAATTGATCATACTTGTCCAATCCAAGATACACTAAATTTTTTTTTTTTAAATTATGGAAAGCTATTTTAGTACATTTTCGAAATTTTTTAAAAGAAACTTGAAGACTATAGCTAGCTCACCTTTCTTAGTCTTTAAAATTTTTTGAAGGGCCTTTGAAAAGGACCATTATCAACGTTAGTTTTCGTCTATTTTATAGCATTTAACTGCTTAAAAAAATGCAAATCTTTATCTTTACCTGTTTATGGATATTTCTTAAAGTGTTGCCAACTTATTCAGAAGAGCCCGTAATTATTCTTGGTGAAGGAGACACTATTGAAGAAAAACTTCCGAATTCCCATAGTGCAGCCATAACTATGGGCTTCGTGTTTCTCCTGGTATTTCTATACTGTATATACAGAGTGTGTACGAAGCAGTGCTGCCCTCAACCAGTTATAGCAAATGTTGACGAGCCATCACCCGACGAGATGGACAATTACATTAAAGAACATCAAGCCTACTTAGCGATTTACGGACAAAAGCAAGACCCTAGAAGGAATTCTTGTATATGTGAATACAAGCCTGAGACAAATGAACAGAATGGAAATCCTGTCAGATATTAACAAATTTACCTGCAGGTTAGTTACTTATGGTTTTAAGATAAAACTCAATTTGCATTTAAAGAACTTAAAAGAACATGTTAAGCCTACGTATTTAAACTTAAATCATTAATATATCATCCGACTCATAGACAACATGTTAAACTCTTGCTTATTTTTTATGTTTCTTTCATTTATGTTAAACAAATATAGCAGTTTAAGGGACATACTCTTACATTTTCATTACAATATGCATGAATAACAAAATTTAACTTTTACAATCATTGAAGAAGTCAAAGTTTTGTTGTTAATGATAAAATGTTAAGATCTCAATTTCGCAATTAATGCAACTTGATGGATATAATCTTGATTTATTTTTATTAATATATAGGTAAGCGGTAAAATTTAACGTTTACAGTTTTTGCAGAGGTTGAAGTGTTACGCTAAGATTCCTATTTTCCAAAACCGGCATAAATCAATAGTCTATTGAAGAAATATTTAATAATTCAAGGTTGAGTAACATTTTGGTGAATGAACATTTTAAAATGCTGAAGAACATAAAGAGGTAGGTTTTAAATACTAAAAATATTTCAGTATTTAAAACCATCTTTTTTGAAGAAAAAAAAATAATTCGATAATTTGATGCTCCATGTATTCCTCCTTGTTTTAACTATTTCACAGCCCCTAATACTGTAACCTTCCTTTAAGTTTCAATGTGAGGAATATCTAAAGATATTATTTTGATATATGTAATTTGAACCAAAAAAAGAATAGTGCCATCTTTAATAACTATTGATCTAATAATTGGATTTTCACACACAAAGATAAAAATCTTAATTGATTGAAGAAAATTTTTTTTATTTAAATTAGCAAATTAATATGCGCTATCTTTAAAATCTAATTACGAAATTTGATATGCAAGAGTGTAATTTTTGTAAATACTGCCTAGGGACCAAGAGTGCGAGGTCATCGTTAAACTATTCTACCGTAAAGTGCTCAACTTCACACGCAGGTGATTGGGCTACCAGATGATCAAAATTGCGATGGCATGTCTTCGGATCATCTTCAGGGATGTTTCCCAGACCGTCGCCAATAGCCCATTGTGCCGCTCTAGTAAGAAGTAAATAAAATACCTACTTATCTAAACTATTTGGACTTTATATCTATTAGCGCGCCACTGAATCTTTTAAAGTTTAAACCTATCAAAAATTTTATTTTATGTGAAACAACCTAAAAATAGATACAAGTACTCTCAAACAATAACCGATATAACTTGAGATCGTATTAAAAACTATAAGAGTTTCTCTACCGATTTCCTGTGATGGTAACAGAGATTATAGAGAAAAGCTTAGAAGGCAGCCATGTTTTTGTAGTTAAACAAAATTTACATGCTTTGAATGTTCATGTAATTATTAAAATTAATCATGTTATGATTATAAATCTGTAATTATTAAAAATACTTAAAGCTTTAAATAATAAATGACGACAAAAGTTTATTTTCCTTTTTTTTTTTTAAATTTGGCAGATTCAGAAAAAAATTTAGTTAACTCACACAATTTTTTTTCCATTTATACCCTAACATAAGATTTCCCCATTTCTCGTGATAAAACCAGTTACATCAGCTATAAATTTCCCTTGGAAACACATTTGATATACGCACGCAATCATTGCCATAACCTGCAAGGCCTTATTACGTGCTTTTATCTCACTAAGTCATATGAAAGGAAATTACTCTTTATTATATATATAATTTGAACTTGATAGTATTTGGAATTTCCTTTCAATTTCATTATGTACTCGAGAACATAGCATTGTTTGATTTATTATTAGTAATAAACCCTTGTTTGATTTATTAATAAACAGTAGCATTTTTAATTCACATGCAAATTTATAACTTTCTTTTTTTTTTCTAGATTCACTGAATCGTGGGGGAAATATATACGAGTTTAAATTATTCAGGGGACCTTCCAAGGATTGAAAAAGTTTTGGAGTGTTCTTTTTTATTAAACAAAATTCTATTCGATGCATCTAAATCATTTTTAGTTTCTTTTTAAATATTGAATACTTTTAAAACATTTTATCTGTTTATTTTAAAGTGTATTTTTCAACTAAAACTCATCTGCCCACTAACTTTAGCTCAAGGATATGCTGAAGCATTAAACTATACTCCGTTGCAAGTTAAGAAAATAAGTATCAAATTTAAGTAATCATCCGCTACTGCATATAGTTCCGTTTTATTTCATTATCAAATTATACAATCATGTGTTTTCAAAACAATATAAAAAGTTTTAAAAGTTAAACTCGTCAGTCAGAATTTTAATTCGGGCTATCTCTTACAATATATATCTTAGAATTATTTTTAAAAAAAGGGGGTTTCATAGTCTTGCTGGAATCCTAGATTTTGCGGCATATTTTGATAAATAAAGGGAACATTTGTTCTTGGAAAAAAATAACTATATAAAGTTGCAAAAGCATTGGATTTCATTGGACTACTAAAAATGGCACTTCTTATGCTGACGTGCCCTTAACAAATCAATTGCTAGATAAAGAATTTTTGCTTTTTGTTTCGCTGTAAAAAAAAATCGTCTGCAAGGAACAATATTTATTATTCTTTCATCAAGTTTTTTAAACGCGAACTAGAAAGACGCATATTTGTTACGATTTTTATTTTATATTGTATTAATTCTGATTACTTGTTAATTGATTATTCAATAAGTTTTGTTTTCCTCTTTTCACACGATTTAAGAAAGCGAGCAAACGTCGTTTCAAGAGTTTGGCGTCGTTGATATTTGCTCGCGCTGGGAACTTGGCATCCATTTAGCACTTAGATGCAAAGAGGCTCTCTCCATAGAGATAATGGTTTTTTCTTAACTTGCAACAGAGTATAGTACAAATACTTAATCTATAGGTTATTAACTATGTTCCATTTATTTTGTTTTAATTAGCTATAACAAAATGGTGACTGTATAAAAAAATAACCCCTCGCTAAAAAATATGCTAATTTAAAAACATTGATGAAGGCAACGACGTTGGACCGTTTAGCATATGAATGAGATTCGTTTGAAATATGTAGTTACCAGTATATATTATTTAAAAGTTTTGAGCATAGTGTTATATCTATAAAGCATCTCATTAAAGTGTTTTTTTAATGGCTATCGTCCATAAGAGGACGAAACCATAAGAGAAATCTTTCATCGCAAATTCTTTTTCTCCTCCATAAGTAATTTAAGGTACAGAAAACGTGATATGCAAACCTAGAATTAGCCGTAAAGTTTCAAATACCGAAAAAAAAAATTCAAAATTTTAAAACAGATTATTAGACTATAACTTAGGATTACGCAATGCATAAATTCTCCTTCAATAATTTGTTTGTATTTTCATATTTTGAAAAAGCAGTTCTGCAATTGAAACTTCATGGCTTACTCTGGGTTTGCCTTACCTCACTTTTTCTGTACTTTGAATTACTCATTAAGTACTATCGTTCATGGTCATAAGCTATTGAATTTTTTTTTTTTTTTTTTTTTTTTTTTTGCACTTATTTATTAAAAACTGCATCTCGAGAATCCCTAAAAGAAATTGAACAAAAGTTTTAGGTATTATGTAAGTAATTTCTTAAAGAGAATATAAAAATTGCTAAAATCAAAATAATATTACAACGAAAAGAATATTACCACGAAATAATGTAAATTAAAAAGTGTTCGGCCTCTTAACACAGATGAAATGAAAGAGGTGTTAAAGAAAGTTACGAAGTATTTTTACTGTTTGTATTATTATCTGTTCGATGATTGCAGTTTTGCCAACCGGACTGTGTAGGGGTCAGGGAACTGTCCTCGCACCAGAAAGGTTCTGGGTTCGAATCCCGGGCAAGGCATGGATGTTCTTTCCTTCCCTGTACTATCTGTCCTTACTGTGGGAGCAACGTTTGCCCACCTAATATGGTGCTCCTGAAAAAGTGGCCAACAAATCTGCTCTTCAGATGCATGTATGACCTAGGTCATTATCCAGGCGGTCATTGGGGGGATGGTTGCAGTTTTCCTCTCGAGAAATTGCACTGCATTCTTTAGTTATCTATGTGTATATCGTCTCCTGATCTCACATAACTCCCTTTATTTCGCGTTGCTATGGAAACCAATTGTAAAAGTATAATTTCCTATGAATCGGGGAATAACAAGGAAAGAAATTATTTCGCAGCCACTTTTCTTTTTTTAAGTGCCGGACTAATTTCATTTCCTTTATTAAATTCCTTGATAAATTCGCCATTTAGAACTGTTTTCATTTTAGCGCTGTAACCGGGAGAACATTTCTTAATATAAATTTTTTTTTTTTTAAATTGCAGCCCTATTATTATTATATCGTTTTTTAACATTTGTCATTTTTTATATTTTCCTTAAAAATTACTTACTATTTCTCGTAAGTCTCGAAATTTTTGTTCAATTTGCTTTCGTATTTCTCGATGTGTTATTTTTTGATAAATAAGTGCGTTGAAAAATTATTTCAATTCACGACTAAACAAATTAAAGCCGATTTTATGAACATAGTTTTATAAAAAAAAAAATAGTAATTTTCGATTTTTCCTGTTACGGTTCAGAAAAACTTTAGGGTTCAAAAGTATGGTCATTGCGATCATTACTCAACCAATTTGGAATTAAGCACCGAAATGTGCCCAATTCCGATACTGAGTTGTACCCTATTCTGATACCGAATTGTACCTATATGTGTCTAGTTCCAATACTGAAATGTGCCTAATTTCAATACCAAATTGTGCCTAAATTCGATATCAAAATGTGCCTCATTCCGATACCGAATTGTACCTATATGTGCCTAATTCCGATACTGGAATGTGTCTAATTCCAATACCGAAATGTGCCCAATTCCGATACTGAAATGTGCCTAATTCTGATACCGAATTGTACCTATATGTGTCTAGTTCCAATACTGAAATGTGCCTAATTTCAATACCAAATTGTGCCTAATTTCGATATCAAAATGTGCCTAATTCTGATACCGAATTGTACCTATATGTGCCTAATTCCGATACTGGAATGTGTCTAATTCCAATACCGAAATGTGCCTAATTTTCAGACTGAAATGTGCCTAATTTCAATACCAAATTGTGCCTAATTTCGATATCAAAATGTGCCTCATTCCGATACCGAATTGTACCTATATGTGCCTAATTCCGATACTGGAATGTGTCTAATTCCAATACCGAAATGTGCCTAATTTTCAGACAGAAATGTGCCTAATTCTCACATAGTTATAATTATCATAGAATTACCCTTATTTACTCGAAGTAATTTAAATCTTACTATAGTCTCTTAGTGATGATAGGCTTTTTAAGTCAATATTAAATTAACATAACAAGCTCGGTGAGAAGAGAAATTAAATTTGATTAACATTTAAATATACACGGTGTCAATATGTGGTTTTAAAATTCTTGTCAAAAATTAAATCATTGGAACTTACACATTAGAGGTCATAAGTGACCTATTTGATTAAAACCTACTCGAAACCTGACGTACGGGAGACATTAAATACCAGTTGTATGAAATGTGTCTGAACAATTTTTCAATTTTCCCTTCGTTTTTACCAATGAATAAACAAACATTTAATCTTACCTTCACTTTAATTGATCTCGATAATGATTCGCCATATTTCGATTACGTTTTTATTTCTTATCTCACTTGAATATACAGTAGAACCTGTTTTTGTGCGGTGGATAGGGACCGCATAAAAGAAATCGCACAAAAAAAAAAATTCGAAAATTTTATAAATTCTTACATATAATAAACAAGTTTGTACGATATACTACCTAAAACTTTTTTTTTATGCGGTGGATAGGGACCGCATAAAAAAAAGTCGGACTTAGAAAATACATCAATGATTTATGGAATAGATGAGAGAATGCTTTCAATTAAATGAAATAATTAAATTAGACTTAAAGAAATTGTTAAAAGATTTAATTCTTCATTGTCCAATATACCTAAAGAAGTTTTCACATTATACATTAAATAGTGGAATTGTCTGTTTTTTTACTTTCTTTTGGCTATAATTATTCATTTTAAGCGTATACTTATGTCTAAAAATAAAATAAAAATCATAAAAACTACATATAAATAGAAACAACAGCAACTAATTTATTTATCTTTAATCTCACTATAAAATGAATCCTTAATCACGTGAATCGTGTATAAAACTCTGAATACGAAGCGCATACTGTTCGTCGAGCGACAATATGTACGTAACTGACTCTGCCTTGTCAGGAGATTGTTTAAAATAAATGAACAGAGCATCGCGAAGTCCAGATACATCGTTGTCAAGGAGGCCACGTAATCAGAGTTCGTCCACAACATGTATATGTAGTACATTGATAGGAAACACTAAACTGGTGCTAACGCCGGTAAGATTCATATACCGCATAAAAAAAAAAATCGCACAAAAATAAAATCGCGCAAAACCAATCGCACAAAAACAAAATCGCATAAAAAAAGGACCGCACAAAAACAGGTTTTACTGTATATCAATCGGTGACTGCGACGTGTTAATTCTAATGACTTTGTTTTTGTCAGGGGTTTTAAAAATGTACTTTAGGGTAGGGTAGTCATTATATACATCATTCTGTTCATTTACATGATACTTTTAATGATGTATTCCTTTTCTTTTCAGGCTGAAGTTATGGATTAGAAACCTACTCAGTGAAAATTTTCTTTTTATTCAGACTTGCATAATTAACCAATAAAGTACAAAAGACAATGTTGATGCCTTCGTGTAGATCGATAACAGTATTAAAGTGTATTAACTATTAAAAACTCAGCTTAGGTGTAGTTTGAATTATGATTAAAAATAAATACTTATGTACTCGTCATTTTTAAAAAAAGTGCCATAACCCACATTTGTGTTACATGGTGAGAAAAACCACTAAAACCTCTTACGGTTAACCTGACGGATAAAGGACTCTAACCCATGATCCGTCTACCACTAAGGTCATTTTACGTCACCACTGCGGTCAGTGCGAGCTGGGTGCAGAATTCGCATCGACCAGCCATCGCTGGGATTCGAACCCGGGTCACCTCATTGAGAGGGGAGCTCTCCATCCCCTGAGCCACCACAGCTCTAATCGGTAATTTTGTTCATTTATTTTATAACCGTTGTTGAACAGCCGACAGAAAATTTTTGTGTCAACTCCGTAGCCTTATAATTTTGAACCCATTCCAGAAGACAAGGATACTCCTGGATCGAGTAGTGTGAGAAAATTTGCCTTCGTGGAGGTCATTTTGATGAAATTAATACGCATTTGCGTTACATGGAGAGGAAGACTACAAGACCCTCCTCCGGTTAGCCTTCGTCTACTACTGAGGATAATTCACGTCAGCACTGTGGTTGGTTCAAACCGGATGTGGAATTCGTATCAACCAGCCATCGCTTGGATTCGAACCCGTATAATCTCATTGGAAGACGAACGCTCTATTCTAATCGGGTACATGAAAGAATAACATGTTTTAATTGTTGAGCATTATTCAGACACTCCCTGGTAGTGTAATTTACTGTTTTGATAATCAGTATTGTCCGCCCAGATCATATGATTTAAAACTCTTTGATAACACAGGGTTGACTTGTTCCATTTTTCTCCTAAGTCTATGATTGATGTCAACAATCTAATAACCACTTAGGCCTTACAGGGGTAAGTTGAGCGTTGCTGAAATGAAATACAGCTATACATTTAAATAAAATGGTCTTTGAAATATCATCTAGAGAGCGTGCATGGGTCAACAAAACTGGTGGGGGGGGGGCATTTTCCCGAGATGCTTCTCCATACATAGCTAGCTTAATACTGTATACTTTTTGAACCAAATTTTAATCCAAATAATTAAAAACAGTATTTTTTTTTATCAATATAACTTATTAAGTGAATTTTTGAATAACCTGTAACCAGTGGATAGAGCGTCTTTTTGTGATCTTAATAATTAATAATTACATTATAACAATACGTAAAAGTTGTTACAATGGTTAGGACAGTATTTTACAAAAGTTAAATAATTTTAAAAAGGTGGAACTTACTGTAATATATTTCAACTCTAATGGATACTATAATTGTTGCAAACTTTCTCGATATAATGGTATAATATGCTTCATAATTTTTAAATATTGCTGTTCATAAACCTTATAATATGTTCAAAATTTATACCAATAAGCAAGAAAAATTCAAAAACAAAAATATTTTTAACAAAACCACAATATATATTTAATTAATACCTATTTAACACATATAAACACACATTATAAAAAGTACAATAAATGACGTAAAATAGCTTTTTCCATCATAATGCATTTCACATAACAATTGCTCATGTAGTATTAGTTATATTACAATTACGTTGTTAAAAAAACAGGCTGTTAAGTTTACAGTATAATTTTATACAACGCAGCAGGCACAAAATATGCAGGCCAGTCCTACAGCTACGCAAATGACAGCACCTAGAGCCAAAAAAGCTGCTCCAAAGTTTTCCATGATTTTGGCTACGTTTGCGAAGGTGTATTTTGATTCAGAATTTTCTATGTAATCTTCCTGAATCCTAGTTGAATTTGGTAGCAATCTCGCTGCAGTGAAAGTATCAACTGAAAAAAAAAAAAAATGGATTGGTCGAAACCAAAGTCCGAATTTAAAATTCAATATCTGGATTTTGTCTAAACATAAAGTGCAACAGAAAACTGCCATTCAAATTCCACTTTATTAAGAACGTGTTACAAAGTAGTCAAAAGCGTTTTTAAAAAAATTTGAATTGTCTTTTTTATACTCATTTGTTTATTTTCATAAGCCCTCTGGGTCATAGATGGTGAATCTTTCTCGATAAGTGTGCCAGTTAGAGCTGCGATGGCTCAGGGGATAGAGCGTTCGCTTTCCAATGAAGCGAGCCGGTTTCGAATCCCAGTCGGTACGAGTTCCGCATCCGGCTTGCACTGACCACAGTGCTGACGTGAAATATCCTCAGTGTTAGACGGATCCCATGTAAACATCTATATCCCCCAAGACATTTTGAGCTGTCTGATTGGATTTCTCGGCATTGCCTTCTGTTACATCTTTTTGTAGCTTCCCTCCCCCCCCCCCCCCCCAATATCATTTCTCATTAGTTTATTCAAGAAATGTCAAATCAATCATAAATCAGTTCCTTCATATTTCTCACACTGATTTTAAGACAAATGTTAAAGTTTTGTACAAAATATAAAATAACGTCCTCAATGGTTTTTTAATAAAAACACATTTATTTAAATCTAATTTGCTTTAAATTTTATTCTTATATTTTCCTTTATTTGTTTAAAATATTTTTTGTACGTTTCAGTAAAATATTTTTTAACATTAATGTTATGAATTTCAGGTAAATGCAAGGTAAAAAACCAGGGCTCGAAAAAACTCGGAAATTTTAACCGTCCCCGAGGACGGCTTGTCCAACAATGTACCCAATGTTCCAATGAGGCGAACCGGTTTCGAATCCCAGTCGATACGAGTTCCGCATCCGGCTTGCACTGACCACAGTCAGTGCTAGCCGATATATCACAATACTAGTTTACTAATAGTAGCCTAGTATTTATTTTATGAAATAACTTATTTCTTATATGAAATAATTTAAATGACAAAGGTCAAGTTATTTGGAATGTCAATTTATCCGAGGGTACTGCGTTTTTTAAATGAATCAAATATGACGTTTGCCAGTTCCACAATCAATCTAATGATTTACAGAGGTTTGTGCTCAGAAATCTGAAAGGGGTTTTCCATTTAGGTAGATGTTCATAATTGCGTTTAACGCTTCTTGTTAAGACCAGTACGTAATGTGTTTTTTTTTGTAAGTTCATTACTGAAAAGCTCCTTTCAACCGCTGCAGTACTCCCAGACAGAGAAAACATCAATTCCACCAAGCGCAGTATGTTGCTGCATTTAGAGGGTCATTGTAGAAGTGAGGCGATAGACTCTTGTAAGATAACAAAAATTGAAAAATGTATCACGAACTTTAACGGGAAAATCCGCGCGGATCTCTGATTCGAGAAATTTGTTGTCCGCGGGGAATTTTTGACCGCCCAGGACGGGAGGTTTTTCGAGCCCTGTAAAAAAACCATGTTTTGGTAAAACGTCAAATTAGTAAAATAATGTTTATTAAACATAAATCGAAGCTTCATTAGAAAGCTTTTATATAATAAATATAAGAATTGATTAATATTCAAATTGAATAAATCTTCTTATGCACGTAGAAATCTCTTACTTTACTAAGTATGATTGCAGAACCATTCAGTTCAGTTTGAATATATATGAGATTTTAAAATGTATATAAATATTATTGTAAAATTATGTTTGATTATTTGAAAAAGATTTTAACATATCTTAGAAGAAAATATTATTTTATAAAGAAATCTGATTTCCTTGTTGATTTTTTGCTCAACTTCACTCTTATAGATATTGTTGCTTGACAATTAGAATTTTTGAAAAACTTCTTTTGCATTTTTTCCGTGGTGACAAACAAATAATTTCTTGCAATTAAATTATACAAAAATATTTACAAAACAGAAATGTACTAGAATTATAAGATAGAATTTTTTGTTAATTTATACTTTAATTACTTATGGTATTAATTCAATGGACAGTTCATAATCATTCACTTCGATGGGAATTATGCATCAAAAATTAATAAAAGCAATTGCTTGATTTCTTAGATGTCAAGTAGGGTGACCTGGGGTAATTCCCGATCAAAAAATGCAAACATCTATTTTGTGAAAAAACTATTCAAGATAGAATATTAATATATACTGGAAGTTTGAGGCTATATGAGATGAGTCTTATGCCACCTTCTTTTGTTTGAAAATCTAATTAGAATTTGAAAGATTTTAAATTTTTAGTGATCAGGAATTATCCCTTCTCTTGATCATTTCTGAGGTAATTACTGATCACCAGTTTTTATAGTAAAGGGACTGTTTAAAAATAATTATACAATGGTAATTAACAAATAAGACATCAAGATCAAACAAATAAACCAAAAAGATATGTTTAAGCAGCTAATAAAACGATTTATTTAAAAAGCAAGAATAAAGATTAACACTTTAAATTTCCCAAAAATCTTTGCATCATCATACATTTTAGGCAAGCAGCCAACTCATTCTCATGTTCTGCTGGAACAAAAGAAAGAGCTCCCACATGGGTTTCTTTTGCTGGATTTTGTAACTTCATTAAGTGAGAGTGTAAAGTTAAGTAAGGTGTGTCAACAGGTCTCACACTGAAATTTTAATTTTCAATCATTAAAAAAAAATCCCTAATTTTGCTTTTTAGAAGCTTAGTATCCTTTTTAGGCTTATAATTTCTCACCATATTTATATTAGGCTAATTTATAAACTTAAAAATTATCCTAACAATGTACTCACATAAAATTAAGATAGTAGTAGTAGTTCATTTACGTCGCACTAGAGCTGCACAATAGGCTATTGGCGGCGGTCTGGGAAACATCCCTGAGGATGATCCGAAGACATGCCATCACAATTTTGATCCTCTGCAGAGGGGGTGGCACCCCCGCTTCGGTAGCCTAACGACCTGCACGCGAAGACGAGCACTTTATAGTAGAACAGTTTAACAAGGACCAATACTGCACACCCTCGGTCCCCACGCAGACTAATCCAAGTGGTCACCCACCCGCACACTGACCGCAGCCAGTGATGCTTGACTTCGGTGATCTGCTGGGAACCGTGTCTTAACGATCAGTCCACTGCGGGACTAAAATTAAGATCAAAGCAAGGTAAGACAAACAAGAAATAGTGCAAATCAGAACACATTTGTCTTGTATACAGTTAAACAAATTTTGTGATCACAGTTAAAATATATTTTATGGTTGCTCCTCTTAATAAATATGAACTGTTATTTAAGAAGAGACAATCAGCTATTTATTCACTATTTTTAATACTATTTATAAAAAGAAATGATAATGATCAGGAATTACCCCAGTGATCAATAATTACGCCATCTGTAGGGGGCAACATTTGATATAGTTTCCTATAATCAATTATAATGTTTACAGTAAATATGAAACAATTAAACGAAAGCTTACACTATTTTCATATCATAGAAAAAGAAAGTAACTCACAATATTTATTTTTAAGAGAAGGAGGAGGATCTTTGCAGAAATGTGCACATTTTGAGGCCCATCTTTGAAATGGAAAATACAGAAAGCAGTTTAAAAGATACTTATTTTGTTTGATTAAACAAAAAACTATTATTAAGTAAATGTAGTTATACTTTAGTAAAGTGTACAAGCTTTCTTGTCCATGACTCAAATTTAAAAAAAAAAAAATTTTAAAGTAAAACTTAGGTGATCATTATTTACCCCAGAAACAGAGTGATCGTGAATTACCCCGGGTCACCCTAATAGTTTTTCGGTATTATAAAACAATAAATTAGATGTAATTCAGGTTGTTACATCTAATAATACAATAAATTAGGTAATGTTATTCAATAAATTAGAGTGATATTAGCTTCATAAGAATTCATGCATGCGATAATCATAAATTTAACGAAAAAAGCATTTCCCATAAAAATTAAATCCAAATTATTTTTTTTTTAAATAACTGAACTAGTTACTTAACAACAAACAAATCTTTCTGCTTGAGGTTTCGAAGTTCTAGAATTCCATTTAGTATTTGCAAGTTCCCCAAATTCCTTTAACCACTTGTTTGCAATCTTCTAAATTTTGAACATCGCTCCTGAGGGTTATAATATTTGATGAGATAGTTCCTACTTCATTTTTAAATGAAGAAGGCAGTTTCTCAGACGAAAAAACTGGCATTTCAAGTTTGAAAAACAAAAGCTGGAGTGCAGAAATCGTTCAATGAAAATAACAAGCATGGCAGAATGAACTAGCCATACGTCACAGAAGGCGTTGCCGAGAAATCCAATCAGCGCGCTCAAAATCTTTTGGGGATACTTATAGATATAAAGAGAGTTTACATGCAGACGGATCATGGGTTAGAGTTCCCTTGCCGTCAGGCTAACCATGGGAGGTTCTCGTGTTCTTCCTCTCCATGTAACGCAAGTGCAGGATAGCTCCATCAAAAACGTCCTCCACGAAGGCAAATTTCTCCTAATATTCGATCCAGGAGTTCCCTTGTCTTCTGGATTGGGTTCAAAATTACAAGGCTACGGAGTTGAACATTAGTAGTCGCAAATCCATAAAATTGGGTCGGCTGTTCAATGACGGTTATAAAGTAAAAGAAAAAGTGCGCCAGTTAAATTACGGTTTATTATGTTTAGTTGTCCAGTGTACCATTTGTCAATTTTTCTTTTTTCTTAAAAAAAAAATATTTGATTTTAAATTTGCGAACTAAATCAAGTAAGTATATTCGCTATTTAGCTACCAATTAGCTTTTAATTTAAAACAAGGCGATTTCTTGCAATCGATTACATAGAATCCATTAATGAAAACCCCTACTCACAACATTTGAGCAAATTTAAATGTATTGAAAAAAATTTCATAATTTGTAAATTAGTTTTGTTCTTTCTAAACTCCCATTTACGTACTAACCAGGAAAAATCCAGTTTCCCTTACAGACCAGTATGATCACTGTCTTTTACGAAAATTTCGTAGTGGTTAACAATTTCAAAATCGGACTTGTTTCTGAATCCACTGAACTGATAGTTTAAACCTAGTAAGCGGAGTAAATTAAAATAACTCTTGCTCGCCACATAAATACCCGACTCGCACCACCAAGTGGCACGTGTACCATAGGTTCACTGTCTCTGTTCTATTTTTTAGAATACCCACTGAAACACCCCACTGTTTAAATTACATCTTTACTTTGTTTAAAATCACATTCTTCGCCATATTTTGTCTCGTTGATTAAAATTGTATTCTCTACGATATGGTGTCTCATTTTTGAAATATTTTTAAGTTGCTTAGGTAGTTCCCATTTACTCTGCATAGTCAAAAATACTTCAAATGACTTACACTCCTCCTCATATGCATCCCTGGGATAATACAGAATGATCATGAGCAAAGCCACAACAAAACAGAAGATGAAGCCTGCTCCAACTGCTAATCGTTGTGTCATTTCTTCAGGCCATAATCTCTTCTAACTAAAAAAAAAAAAAAACCTTTATTTTATCAAATTTAAAAAAAAATCAGTAATTTGTAAAATTTAAAGAGTAATTTGTGAAATGATAAGTGATTTATGGAGAACTACACATTTTTTAAGTTATACTTCTTATGCGACTTCCAACAAGGAAGCGTTAAACGTTTAACGCTACATTTTTTTTGGCCGGGAAATCACGTGGTAGGATCCAGTTTTCCCTCATTCATTTCCATCTTGTTTTGGTTCTCACTAGCATAAAAATAATAAAATTCATAAAACTTTTGTTTTTCTATAAATATTTTTTTAGTTTGTTTTGATACACATATAATTTAATAGGGAGCAGGAAAAAGAGTCGTTGAATAGAACTAGTGATCCTTCTACGACTGCTGATTCTTCTACAATTAACGTCGCAGGTTACAAAGTTTAACTTCTTCCGCGAGGAGGGACTCCACGCACTTTTTTTTAAAATTTATTTGCTTTCAGAGGCTACTCTCACCTAGCCCTGACTCTCACCATAGTTTCTTCTCATTCACCTTTTTCATTTTCCTTAAAATCAATATTTTTTTTAAAAATATCATTTTGCTTATGCATATTAGAATTTCATTTTATTAGAATTTTATGTAATATAATTTTGTTAGTAAAATCATAACGAAATCAATGGTTATCTGAATTCAAAAAATAAGCAACTGTACTTTTTTTTTTAAAAAGAATATTTAAACTTAGGAATACAGAATTTGATATCAAGTTAAGCGCGAGTTTTTAAAATGAAAATCTCGAGCGAAAGACATAAAATTTTCTACAATAACTTTCGGACAAATTGGAATTTCTAAATTGAAATCTCAATAAATTCATAAATCAAAACTGGTTCTTTCAACACGTCAAATGTTAACTCCATAGTTGAATTTCAGCAGGTTTCATAACAACCAAACATGGTATTTTTTTACTAAAAGTTAAACAGTTGGTAATTTTGCTACACTAATAATCGAATGCTAATTTTTTTTAATCTTAATTTTTAAATTTAATTTAAATTAATTTTTTAATTAAAGATTTTTTAATTTAATTTAATTAAAAGAATTTTAATTTAATTTTTTTTATTGTGAATTTTTTTACACCTTCGTAATTTTAAGTTTCTAAGTCTTATATATTTTGCGCCTTATAGCGAAAGGCGATGTAAATTTTAAAAAAACGTGAGAAAAAAGCACTTAAAACTGCAATAACTTTCGAACAAATTGGACCTTCAAAAAAAATTCTATATAACGTTCCTAATCAAATATATCCTTTTCCTCATACTAAATTTCAGCTCTATAATTGCATTCTTTCGGCCTGACTCCACCCGCACGGTATGTTTCTCGAACTAATTAACGAATGTTAATTTATGTTTATTTTCTGTACATTTTCTACAAATCTTCGTAATCTCAAGTTTCTAAACCTTGTAGTTTTTGCGCAGGAAAGCAAAATGTAATGTTAAGCTAAGCACTCAAAACAAGGCGGTGGCCGTAACGACGTTTAACCCTTTGAGACCAAATTTTTATTAAACATATTTTTTTTAATTTTTTTTTTTAAATTTTGGAACTAATTTAGGTCAAAATATGTAAAAAATATTGTATGTAGCATTTTTCATTATTTATGGTTACGTATACAGTATGAAACACCGATGTCTTTTCTCCATTAAAAATAATATCTTTCACAAACGGCTAACTTCCAAGCAATATTTTTTTTAATATTATTTTTTAAAAATTATTTTTCAATATTAATTTTAAAAAATTCAAACTATTTTTTCTGGTTAATTTATTTTAGTAAAATACAATACCGATAATCTAACAGATTTTTTTAGTAAATATTAGACTGTTTTTTTAAATAATACCTTAATATATTTTTACTCGCAATTAGAGAGTCAGAAATACATACACACACACACATATATATATATATATATACATATATATATATATATATATATATATATATATATATATATATATATATATATATATATATATATATATATATATATATATATATATATATATATATATATATATATATATATATAAATATATATATAAATATAAATATATATATATATATATATATATATATATATATATATATATATATATATATATATATATATATATATAAAGGAGACTCCTATGTTCCATCTGGGTCAAAGGGTTTAAAAATAGAAGTTTGTTTAGTTATTAAGTTATTACATTTTGTACCCTACAGTCATTGGCACCCATATTTGTTGAATTAGACTTTGTTTACCTAACGACGGTAGAATTTTTTTAAAAAAAGTAATCATAAATACGTAATTTTTAGAAAATGAAAAATATTTCCTCGTTAGGGTTTAATTTATGAAACATTTAATTACCTCGTTACATTTAATTTATGAAAAAAGTATTTTATATTACACTTTATTGCACAAAGTAAGGTAAAAATAAAAAACAAACATCCAAAACTTTATTAAGTTTTATAAGTTAATTTTTGATCAAAGAATCCGAATACTTATCTAAATTTTTATTATCTATGGGTTTTGAGAAATTCCGCTTTCAAATATGACAAAGCTGATGTTTTTTATAAGTATGAAAAAATCTATACATTTGAAATTTTATTTCTATATCTTCAAAAAAATATGGAAACTTTAAATACTAGATGCATGTAATTTAATGAGGTAGAGTGAGTTGGAAAAAAATAATAAAAAGAGGAAAAGAAAAAATTACGAAACAAATTATGTGAATTAATTTTGAAATTCTTATTTTATTTTATTCCACTCTCCCTTTTGATGAAAGGGAGAGTTAACATTGGTAATAAAGTACCTCGTAATAGAGTAAATATAAACGTTTTCTTGTTGCGAAATCCTGCATTCACTCGATGTAGTTGACTACATCAAATACTATCTGCTGTGTCAGATTTTTCAAACCTGAGCTTAATAATCTTTTCTTGATTTTCTAGTTCTTGTATACTTTTTTACAATCAATTTGACTTAAAAATAAAATCTAAAACTACTTATTTTTATTAAATTTTTATTTTATTTATTATTTACTTATTTTTATTTCATTTCACTCTTCCTTCTGAAGAAAGGGAGAGTGGAGATTGGTAGGTAAGTACCTCATTATCGAGTAAATATTTGCGTTTTCTTGCTGCGAAATCCTGCATTCAATCATTGTAATAGTTGACAGGTACCACCTGCTGTATTGTGAAAAATTTCAAATTTTTGAACCTGAGCTAAAGAACCTTTCTTGGATTTTCCAGTACTTTTTTTACAATCAATTTGACTTGAAAATAATATCTAAAATTACTTATTTTTTAAAACAAAACTATAAAGTAGATATATACCAAGTCGTACTCTATAAAAAAGAATGCCAATATTATTTTAAAAACTTATTTTAACTTCAGTGATCTTTTAAATCATTAAGTATTTTAAGAACTCAAAATAAGTATCATCCGAGGCGAAACATTTAATAGTCCAAAGCATAACAAAATGTTGTGAAATTCGCACAATTTTTCTTAATTTTCACAATAAATTTGCTAAAATTTATGACAATACTCATTCCAAAAAATATTAGTTGATGTGACGTTAATTAGTTGACATGATGTATTTTTCACAAAATTTCTACGGTATTTAAATTACTACTACATTCTGCATAAAAGTAAAGAGTCGAAATTGATGTAAGGTTATTCCGTTCTGCCTCTGAACTAAGTATAAAATTTGAAAATCGAAAACTATATTTTAACTTAATCGGAAGTTTTTAGGGGGAAAAAGTATTTACATTATTTTTTTTAAAGAGTAATATCAAAATTTTGTTTGGTATATTTGTTGAATAAAATTTAATAAAATAATTATAGTAATATCGGATTTAAAAAAAAAAATTCTGGAAAAATATTTCAAATAAATATGTTTTACTCATATAGTGGAAAATAAATATGAACAAATTTATAAAATTTTAACGAACATTTTTTTAAAAAAAATAATACCAAATCCTTGTCTCTTACATTTGCTAAATAAAATTTAATAAAACAATTACCAATATCGTATTAAAAGAAAATTCTTTCTGGAAAAATATTTCAAATAAATATGTTTTATTCATTTAGTTGACAATAAATATAAACAAATTTATAACATTTTAATAAATATTGCTTTTTTAAAAAATAATATCAAAATTCTGTTTATTACATTTGCTGAAAAAAAAATTTATAAATAATAATTACAGTACCGTATTTTAAAAAAAACTCTTCTTCCTAAAAACATTTTTAAAATATATATGCTTTATCATTTAAAAGCAAGTATATATGAACAAATTCATAAAATATTTATTTATCCACAATTGCGGGTAACCGAATTTGCAAAATAAATGATTGAATGTTAAGCATGTTCATTGCAGTGTGTTCTTAAATCTGTTTGAAAATGAAAAATTAATTTTTGATTCATCATGAAATCAGCCTAAACAATCAAAACAAGGTGATATCTCTGAATAACCGAATATTTTCAAACATTTCTCTTTTTATCTACACTTAAATGATTCAGACCATCATAATCTGAATAAATACACCTGTGACTTTGTCAACTTTGTTCAATGCGGGCAGAAACCCTCATAAATGCTTTATTACAAGAACATAAGAACAATAAATGATCATGTTTTTGCTCCCATAAAGTCTAATGTTCCCTGGAAAAAAAACTCAATTAAATACTTCTAACGTACTCTTTATGATTAAACAAAAAATTTATGTGGATAATGACCATGTTTTTTGTAAAAAGAGATACTTAATGTTAACCCCAATTAACCATTAATAATTAACAATAAAGTTCGATGGTATAAATTGCCGGTAATTATTAATTACTAGTATTATATATTATCATTTAATTATTATTACCTTAAAACTATGATTATTAAATATCTATATATATATTTCTCTTACACGGCACCAAAAAAAAGCCTCATTACAACTCCCCGAATGGCAACGTTAGAAAATCGACCAATGATTGCATCTAAAAATGTCACATGCCAAATCTAGCTGAGGTGGCTCAACATATAGCGCTTTTAAAAACGGAAACAATAACCAGAGTGAGCATTATCAGGTTGTTAAATTCAGCTGCGGCAAAAATAAAAATAAACAACTTAAAAAACAAAAATGCTGTTGCCAGCCATAGAATTTTTTGAAAGCTAACTTAGCAACATAAATCAAAATGACATAGAAGCGAAACTAGATCGAAATTATGATACCTGAGCGCTTGACGTAACAAATCCTTCAATTCTATAAGTGTTGTATCGCCAAATGCCCAAATAAACAATTGTGTTTTTAAAGAAATTCTCTCTATAAAGTATACAAAAGCTAGACGTTAAGAACGTATCCAATGAGCGAGCAAAGCGAGCATTGGATTGCGAAGCAATCCGAAATGAACTGCGAAAGCACTTCCGGGGGTTGGCAAGCGCCAGCGAGCAGGGGGCGAAGCCTCCTAGTTATTCGATATTTTATTAATTATTCATTTTATTTCAAATATTATTATAAAATGTAATGTTATAATTTTCAATTATTATTTAATCAGGTGTTAGAGAATAACAATATCAGTTATTATTAAAAATAATGTCAAGTTTATAAAAGTATTGTGAGTTATTAATAGTAATTTATAAGTGTTATAAATAAAAGTAATAATAAATAATAAGAAAAGTAATAATAAATACTTATAATTTATATGTACTATAAATTATAAGTATTATAAATAAAATAAAGAAGTTATGTGCTACTGGAATTTGTGTTTAAATAAATATTTATTCGAAGTTTAACTTTCTCAAAATTTTAGAATTAGAAATATTCATATTTTCTATATGATATACGTTACAAGCAGCTTTTATTTGTTTAGAAATATTTGTTTACTCAAAAATGTCTTAATAAATCATACTTTATTTCAAAACAAAATTATGTTTAACGAAAGCTTAAATTTTTTTTTTTTTAAATAATTTTAACTTTAGAAAACGATTTTGAAAAAATGACTTTTATGTAATCGTTTTCTCAATAGAATTTTATTTTATTTTTGAATGAAATACGCATCGGATACTTTTTGTGTAACAAATTATATAGGTTATCAATTATTCTATTATAGTAAGTGAATGTAAACCTAATTTAGACAGATTTCTTATAAAGCACGTGGAAATTCATGGAAACGTTCTAAATTAGTTATTACTTCCTTTAAATAAAATTTAATCATATAAAAAAAAAATTTCACATATACGTAGCGATTCCGGTTATTATAATGGTAATAGGTAATTATAAAAAAAAAAAAAAAAAAAAAACAGGTTTTTTGTTAAAACATTTTAAATAATGCCATTTTGTAACATTGAATGATTATTATTAATAATTGCCTAAATTGAGAAATTGTTATTATTAATAGTTTGGTTACATTAAAATACTATAACCGATTAATAAAAATAATAACTACGGATGATGTTAATTATTACCGACTATTACATTTACTAAACTGAAATATTCTTGTCACTGACAAATTTTCAAAATATTCTAATTTTAACTGGCTTATTTAAGTGTTATTAATAAATGCCAGTTCATTATAACATCCATTGCCATGCACGTGGAAATTCATGGAAACGTTCTAAATTAGTTATTACTTCCTTTAAATAAAATTTAATAATATAAAAAAAAATTTCACATATACGTAGCAATTCCGGTTATTATTATAGTTAATAGGTAATTATAAAAAAAAACCACGTTTTTTGTTAAAAATTTTAAATAATGCCATTTTGTAACATTAAATGATTATTATTAATAATAACCTAAATTGAGAAATTGTTATTATTACTATTTTGGTTACATTAAAATAATATAACCGATTAATAAAAATAATAATGTTAATTATTACCGACTATTACATTTACTAAACTGAAATAATCTTGTCACTGACAAATTTTCAAAATATTCTAATTTTAACTGGCTTATTTAAGTGTTATTAATAAATGCTAGTTCATTATAACATCCATTGCCATGCAAGATATCAAAGAAGTGTGAATAATGGTCAAATATACTCTAAAAATATACATCGCATGAAAAATTTTAAATTACACGTATGAAATATTTTCAAAAGATACATTCAGTGGTATCAAATATAAACCTTCAAACTCATTTCCTTTTTGGACACCCTGTCTATATTTCTGAGTAGTTATATAACTATCATATCTATAACAATATCATAATAATCTATTTAATATGTAATGATAAAAATAAAATTTAGTACGTGTTTGTATTTTTCTTTCAATTCCAGAACTAGTTGTACTAGGAAATTTTTTTAAACATATCCCCTGAACTACCGCAGCTGTGATGCTTGATGGGGAACCGTGTTCACTGTGAGACCAAAAATGGCCAAGGGCGCAGCCACGATTTACAGCACCCTATACAGTTTTAGCATACTCTTAACAATATAATGTCAGATTAGGAGTTCTGCTACATTTATTAATTTATTGTTTCACATACGGATGCTAAACTGTATGCTCATTACAAAGCTTATTTATTGCTTATTTGCTTTCATCAAGAAGAAAGGATAACACAAGTTAGAAAAGGACATCACAAAGATGGATCCAGGTGGGATTCGAACCCGCTACCACCACACTACAAAGCGTTTATCAAAATAAAGGAACCGCTTAACCTGGGGGTCCCAGATTCATGTTTTCCATGATTATTTTGAATTTAAAGCTATGGTTAGGGTTGAGTTTTGGGCTTAAAAGAGCATAAAATAAAATGTTTAAGATGAAAAATAATACTTCGAAGATATATTTGAATAACAAAAAATACCTAATCATGTAATTTGAATGCAAGTAAAAACTATACTTCAAAATTATTTTACAGTAAAATTGAACAATTATCACACTGAAAATTTATCTTCGCTCATAAAATGAGTTTCCCATGTAAATGTATATTTTTGTTTCAAGCCAGTTTTGAGGAATTTTGAGCCTTTTTATGTCTTTTCATCAAAATTAATGACAACAAGTAAACCAATAGAAAAAACAAGTAAAAAAAAAATTAAAAACATTTTTCTCGGTCTTGTTAAACGTAAACTCGTATCATTTTCATGTGGTCTACGTTTCAAAATTAATTTCTTTTTACAAATTTATTTTCCAATAAAATTGTGCAAATTTAAAAAATGAGAGAAGCAAAGAAATCAAAATTCTTAAATTGAGCTCTCTTTCCAGTCTCAAGAAATGCCTCATCCTTAGAGCATATTCATTATCCAATTATCTATGACACATTTTAAAGGAAAAGCAAATATCTATTTATAAAGTCATTAACAAAAGAGAGTTTCAATATAATTTTGTGTATAATATGGGGAAAATCGAAATCTGTTAATATACATTTTTATTTTTGATTTTATTTGTTAATTATAATGTGTATTAGGGAATTTATAAACATGAATCAGGCACCCCTTTCAAAACGCGCCCGGGCACCCTCTTACATCCCTCAAACTACATCACTGCATTTCATCCCCCAAATTATATATAAATTCGGTTTCATTGTTCCTATTTTTTTCCGAAGTGATACAACTGATTTTAAGAACATAATTAAGATATTTGAATTATTGTTACGTTTTCCTTTAATTAAATACGAATGAGTTGCGAAACATAAATAAATTTGTAGTGAAGTAAAATTTTACAGTAGAGATTTAAATAACCAGTACATACCAAGGTTATTTTTCTTCACAGGAATCACATTTGCGTCTGTCTTCTATCGTAACCAAATCCAGAAATCACACGCTGGTGTCTTCTTTTTTATCACATCATCGCTTGACGAAGTATAACTCGCCTGGTCTATTTTCTCTTCAAAAACACCTGCTTCAATATCAGGAGTGTTAGATAGAAGTTAGGTATGAAAAAGAAAAACCCGCCGTTTGAATATGACGTGTTTTGTTGCTTTCAGTTTCAACGAAAACAACATTTTAAAACCGTTATAGTTCCAAAAAAAAATCGTTTGCACATTTTTGATATAAATGTTCTATCATGAAAATAAATTATGTTACAAATTTTGCCCTTTTTTTCTTGATATTACCATCTAAATCATAAATA
The DNA here is from genome assembly GCA_949128135.1 of Parasteatoda lunata. Classification (NCBI taxonomy): domain Eukaryota; kingdom Metazoa; phylum Arthropoda; class Arachnida; order Araneae; family Theridiidae; genus Parasteatoda; species Parasteatoda lunata. The sequence continues at coordinate 82,896,052 of OX421977.1, forward strand.
GAATTTTAATTTCGCAGAGTTTTTAAAATAAAAACACTTTACACTTTTTGGATTTAAGTGTTTTTAATCAAGTTTTACAGATTAACAAAAAAATGAAGGGAAAAAATCATCACGTGATTGTCTCGTTTTGTTTAAATTGTAGTTGAAGGATCTATTTATGTTTGCCGCTTTAAATAGGATTTGTCTTATCTTCTAGATTACTTGATTAAAGAACGCGATAAACTTCCTTGGAAAGACTTGGCTTTCAAAATAAATAGTACATAGGTTAGTTATTAAAAGTTTTAGTATCGTAAGATATCAATACATGTTCGTAGAAATGTAAAATTTCAAATTACTAACGTGAATGTGAAAGTTCAAATTTTCAGGAAATGCTTTTTAAAAGAATCATTTCCCAACAAACAAGTGAAGTTAATGGATAAAAATTATGAACAATCTGAAAACATTTCGAAAGCCATATACTGATCAGAAAGATTATTATAATATTACATTCAACTGGCAAAACTTATTTTAAATGGGACGTATGAAACTTTAAAAATATGTTGCATGTGGACATTATATCATAACTTGTTGCTTATTTTCAATACTTTTTTTTAGAATACTAATATTAAATGTTCTTGAAAACTAGTTAATTGAAATGTTTTCGGTATTAAATAATTTAGGATATATATGTTTTTTTCATGGTAGATGAAGATCTATTTTTTAAGAAAATTTTTTTTATTAGTTTATAAGATTAAAAACACTTCTAGCTACCTATTTCTGCCCGGACCAAGCCAGATACATATCACAACCACTTATTATTAATACAGATAATTAGAAGTGATCAGTACCTGAGATATTGTCCTCTTTTTCTAACTTTGTCCTAAAGAGTTAGAACACAGTTTCCAGTCGATCTGCAAAGTGAAGCATCACTTTGATCTGTAAAGTGACCGAAGGTGTGCGGTATCGGTCATCGTTAAACTGTTTGATCGTAAAGTGCTTGACTTCGCAAGTAAGGTCATCGGGCTACTAAAGCGAGGGTGCCACCCCTTCTGCAGAGAATAAAAAATGAGATGGCATGTACTCTGATCGTTCTCTGGTATGTTTGCGAGGCTATCGCCAATATCCCATAGTGCAACTCTACTGAGGTGCAAATAAAGTACTACTTTTCTAACTTTAAAATTACGCCAATGCGAAGAGAAATTGGTTGACTGAATTGTTTATATTTTTTTAACTTGTCAACAATGATGTCACGGCTGAGATTTTTCATAAGAAATGGAAGGTTGCATGTTTGATAAAAAGCCCAGCTCAATTTTAATATTTGAGTCATCAAGATAATAATACAAATAAAAAAAGGAAATTGTCGTCGTGTGGTTAAAGTATTTTCTCAAAGCGCTCAGAAGTGTTAAGGTATAAGGTTCAACACCCATCGTCTCTGATAATTGGTATGTATTCTAATCTCTCTTTATCTTCTGTACTAATGCTGCTTATAAATAAACCGTTTTATTTTTCATTGAGCACTTAAGCCTAAAAAAGATTTATGCATTTAATAAACAAATGAAATTTAAATGTTCCTATCGTGTATAAGCTGTTGTTTAGAATCCCTAACATATTTGATAAGTTAACTTTCAGGCCTGCATGCAAGTACGAACTTGTTAACGCTTGTTAATTTGCTAGAAGCTAGACAATTCATATCCCTAAGTTGCTAAACATTAAACCAGATATCTTAAACGTGACCAATTAATTGGGAGATCAATTAGAAAAACGGAAGAGAAAGAAATGCAGGGTCTGCTGCGTTCTGTTCAAGAAGCGAGTTTTTTATTACCAGAAAGTTGGAGCTTCACTGGTTGAGCGGTATCGCCGTTTCGTCAAATGCTCTAAAGCAGAAGAGATGCGGGTCAAATCCTGTCGTAACCCTTAATATATCTTTTCGCTGTCCTTCTCAAATGCGTGCATTCTGTTTTTGAATTTTACAAGGGCTTATAAGCCGTTCTTGATAATGAGCACGCAAGCCCAATAAATAATTTGAGTGCTCAAGCTCAATTATTAAATAAAATATAATTTTCACCAAACTTCGAAATTAGTAATAAATGTTGTCAAGAGATGGCCTTGATTGGTAAAAATAAATTTTCTGTTAGCCAAATTGAAATATATTTTTTAATAATTTGATAATAAAGTGTTAATTCATTTTTCAAATGCTAATTATTTTTGTCTTTTTAAATCTTATATAATGATCAAAGGAATACTAGTAGTACAATATACAGTATTAATTTTGCCTAGCAACTTAATACGAACTTGTTGTTGTTGCTGTTGTAGTTCATTTACGTCGCACTAGAGCTGCACAATGGGCTATCGGCGACGGCCTGGGAAACACCCAGCAGGATGATCCGAAGACATGCCATCACAATTTTGATCCTCTGCAGAGGGGATGGCACCCCCGCTTCGGTAGCCCGACGACCTGCGCGCGATGTCGAGCACTTTACGGTAGAACAGTTTAACGAGGACCAATACCGCACACCCTTGGTCCCTACGCAGACTGATCCAAGTGGTCACCCAATACGAAGTAACAAGTGGGTTCTTACGTCAATAAGCCTGAAGTTCCAAGCATTAAATATGAATGTATTCTAAACCAACAGTTCATTCAGATGTCTTTACTGTAATCTCAGTTAAATTTTAATTTGATCGTGGGTTCAAACAATATTTCATGCAGTGTTTAGATATTAACAAAGCATTAACGTTGTGTGTGATGCTGGTCATTACATATCCGCGGAACAGCGGGATCCTGTAGTGCTTGTCAGGCAATACCAGTGATTTTTTTACAATATTTTTTTCTTGTATATATATATAATTCTTGTAACTTTATTTAATAGTGCTAAGTTTTTAACTAATGTGTTTTTTAGTGAATGAGGTATTCAAATAGTGATTTGTTTTCTATTTGTGGATGATGAACAGTGCCCTCTTGTAATGACTCCCAATATTATGACTATGGGTTCGCGTTTGGTCTTGGTTGTTCGTGTCTAACTTACATTTTTTTTACTAATATTTCACGTTAATATTAGGATTATTTTAGCGCCGTTTTGTTTAAATAAAATGAATCCAAGATATTACAGCAAATATAATAAACAAATGATAACACTAATAAGTCTCAGAAGTTTATTTTAAGCATGATCTCCAGCAGCATGCAAAAGTGTCCGATTTCTCTCTTCAACATTCACTGGATCTTCGAGCTCTTGCTGATTTCCTCTACCAAACCATATTCTGCTGGTGGAACTTCTACCATTCACACAATTTTTAAGACAAGTGTATGGATTCCATTCATTGCAGCACATCAGTAACAGAAATACGAGAATTGAGACAAAGAACACTAGTTTTAAGCCTTCGTTAATCAGAGCTGCATTCCGGATGTTTGTCCAGTTGGTGCTGTTAATATGCTGATACTTCTGACCGAATTTCCAGCCAAAATCTGTAAGGTTCGAAATTGTCGTATTCACTATTTGATCGGATATAATCATCATGGTGAGGTATGTGAAGTTCAGAGCTGAAAATGAAATGGAACTTTTATTTAACAGTATCCAACAGAAACTAGAACAACGGTCAAATTAATAATGTATTCAAGCAATGTTTTGTGTAATTTTGCATTTACATACTAATGCCATTCTATTTAGATCAAAATAATTTATTATTTCAAATTTCTACAGCAATTATAGTGAATAAACAGTAACATTGACATGTCGCAGGAAAAAAAACTAAATATGGTCACCAGTAGCAAGCAAAAATGCCCGATTTCCTTCTTGGACATTTAAAGGACCCTCAAGTTGTTGCTGGTGTCCTCTGCCGATCCATATTCTACTTGCCGATCTTCTGCCAGTTACACAGTTTTTAAGCCAATTGTATGGATTCAATTCCTTGCAGCAGACGAGTAACAAAACGGCAAGAATCGAGACGAAGAACATTAATTTTAAACCTTCGTTAATCAGTGCTGCATTCCGGATACTTGTCCAGTTTGTGCTGTTTATATGCTGATACTTCTGACCAAATTTCAAGCCAAAATCTGTCAAGTTGGAAATTGTCGTATTCACTATTTGATCAGATGTAATTATCATGGTTAAATTCGAAAAGGGCAAAAACCGGAAAGCTGAAAACAAAATAGAACTTTTATTTAACGAATGGCTTATTCAAAATAGAACAACCCTGCCATTTATAATGTATTCAGCGATGTTTTAGGAATATACTAGCGCCATTCTAGTTAGATCAAGATAGTTTATTAACTTTAAGTATTACAGTAATTATAATGAACAGTTACATATAAAGGAGGCAGAAAATATTTTTAGACATGATCCCCAGAACCGTGTAAAAATGTTCGATTTCTTTCTTGGACATTCGCTGGATTCCCGGGCTGATGATCAGGAACACCGATGGGTTGATGACTACCGATCAGTATTCTGCTTATGAATCTACCAAACTCCCAGTTTTTAATCCAATTGCACAAATTCAATTCTTTGCAACATATCAGTAACCAAAAGATGAGAATGAAGGCAACAAAAACTAGTTTTAGGCCCACGTAAATCAAAACTGCATTCCAGATTGTACAGTTGGTGCTGTAAAAGTGCTGATAGTTTTGACCCAATTTTGAGCCAATAACAGTCAGATTGGCAATCGTCGTATTCGATCTTTGACTAGTAATAAGTATCATGGGGAAGTCAATGAATTTTGAATGAGCTGAAAAAAATACAGCCTTTATTTTTCCAATGGCCAATTTAAAGTAAAAAATCCCTATAATTAATAAAAGAAAAAGAAAGTTTCTTTAAAAAAAATACCTTTTTATTATGATAACATCCTAGCATTCTTGATCTCAGTAACCTTTCTATCTTAGTAACCTAGTTTAGTAACCTTTTTTTTTAAAGAGAAGAAATCACGCTTAATATGCCTTTCTGTGACCCAACCTCTTGAAACGGAACAAACCAACTCCACAACAGAGGATAAGAAATGCTATCATAATAATTGGCACCTTTGGCACTGGTTAGAAAAAATTACTGACATTTCGTTCAATTGGATACCTGCAAGTGACATCATCATATGCATATCGTAGCATTTGTCGATTTAAAAACGAATCAGGTTCGACTTACACGCGTGACGCCGCTTATAAATATCCAATTAAATAACATTTAAATCAAGTGGTCGGGCATTATCACTTCACTTCTTCGCGTGTTGTATGTACTCAATTTAATTATCAATAATCGTTTTAAATTTTATGATCATTCCGTCTAGAATTGGATATTTGTACTTCGAGAAGAAGATCACAAGACCCACAGATGTGACCTGTGACGTCGGCACCAGCTGATCGTTTAGATTCAAAATGGCGTGTTAGTTGAGGTAAGTTTTTCCTCATAAATTAGAGTGTTAATTAACGTGAAATTAATTAAATACAGCACCGCATCGCACATCGAATTTATTGAAATATAATTCTTTCGCGTTTACGTCTTTTACTTAACTTAGATTTATTATTTATTTATGTATTTTATTGTAACCGTAACATATTTTTGATTTGTATACCTAGCAACTTCAATGCATAATTATTTTGTTTATGTTCTGCATTTCTTCACGCCTGTCTTTGTGTTAAAAAATAGAAATAATTGAAATTTTTGTGAAAGAATCTTTGTGTTAGAATATAGAATGTGGATAAAATTTTGAAGAAGTTATAAATCTCGTAATTAGCAAATCAAACTAGGGATATTTAAAAGATTAAATAATTTTATTCTGAAATTCATTTCTAAATATCTTTCATGAATTTGGCGTTCGTGAATTTAAGAATTCTCCTGGGGACAGATGTCTCCTCTTGTCCCCCCCCCCCCCAACAGCGCATCTAATTGAAACTACTATTCTTTGCTAAGTAAATAAAAAATGCATTTTAACTTTGATTAGTTACTGAAATAATAACACGTCATTTCGTTTTTGGCGGCAGATTTCAAAATCGCGCCAAGGCCGTATTAATGTATAAATTAGAATTTCATCATAAAAGCAATGGGGTGCATAGTATGTTAAATTTTGTAAATGACTACTTTTTTTAATGTTTTAAATATGCACGCATTTAAAACCTCTTAAAGCCAAAGAAACAAACGATCCTTTTATTTATTTTATTTCCTTTTTTAAACGTGTAAAAATTAAATAAAATAAACGAAGTTTACATAAAGTTGAATCTCTTAGCACTCGGCTAATTAAAAAGTACCTAGACATGTTTGAAAAATAGGCATTACTTTAAATGAGCGTTTAAAAAATGTATAGCCAAAACTGCAACGTTTATGAAACTGACCATAGCAAGAAATGAACTTTCTAAAGTTAAACAATGAACATAATTTTTTTTAACACCAACGTTTGTTTTAAAATAGGTCTGTTTCAAATTTTTAAAATTTCTTTTTGCATTTTAGATAATATGAACATTAATTTTTCACGAGTTAATCCTTTAAAAACAACAGTCAAAACATTAATTAAAAAATTCAAATTGTTATGCCATGTTCATTTATTTGTTCCATGTCTATTTTTTTTTTGCACACAATCCAAGCTATACATATTTCCTAAAACATACATATTTAGCGAAATTAATTTTTTCAAACGCAATCAAGGTATGTGCATTTACTTGAACGAGTCTTTTAAGCAAGAACATTCAAATAAGCATTTTAAACTATATATATCCCCCCCCCTTAAAAACGCAACTTCAGCTTCACCCAAAACAATACAGTTTTGCTTACCTAACAGGTTTACCATAAGATAAAAGAATTATCACGAATTAATGTTTGTTGATCAAAATAACTTATTGATTAACTATATTATCCCATAAGCTACCTTGAAAAACAGTTGAAACTATCATCTTTTAAAATGAATGCCACATTTTCAACTAGTTAAAAAAGAAAATGAAATTATCCCGGTCCAAATTATCAATTTACTATAGTTATGCCATGCTATGAAAATATAATTTTTACTTAACAAATGGCTTATTAAGTGCAAATACTTTTTATATTCACAAAAAAAGAGAAAAAAAAAAGCAGTTTATAATTGAATTAAATGGCTTAAAAATGAAATTTCAAAGCTAAAGTCTTAAGAATGATTGAAAGAAAATTATATTGCACTATTATTATTTAATAAGCAACATTAAGAAAATATCTTATAGTAAATTTACCTGATATAAAACAATTTTTAGAATATTTGATGAATTTTCAGAGTATTAATTTCCAAATTTCATAATTTTTTTTATCTAGTGGATTTCAGAATTTTAAGGATCGCGTTACGATTTGTTCATTGTATCTCTTATTTTTAAAATGTCAGACAAATTAGCCATTCTGAAGCAATCTTCAAAATTTAAAGCTCGTAAAATATTAAAAAAAAGAGCTTTCTTTTTGCAAGACTTACCCTTGAGTAAGGCTGAACTAGATTAGTAGCTTAACTGTATTATTAAGTTCAGTCATATGCTAAACTTGTAGTACATTGTGAATAACTCAGCTTTATATTAATAATTCAGGTTTTGGAACTAAAGTTGACACCAAAACGATACAATTCACTATTTAATAATTTTTTAATTTTATTTCTTTAACGATTCAGATATACAATTTGTACAGTATTTGAACTATTTAGTGCTGATTCTTTGAGCGATGTGTGTCAGCCTTCGATTTCAGTTTGCATCAGCTGCTACTTCTTAAACCAGCTCCAATGCTTATCTTGATACCTGCCAATGTAATAAGATTATTAAAACAAGAAAAAAATCACCTGACAATACTTACAAAAAGTTAATGTTTAACCCTACATAATTTTTAAAATAATGATTATAGTTCCACGAACTAAGATACAATGGGATACCCGCAAGTGACGTAGTGTGGGTATCTCGATCTTAATTGGTTGTTGAAACTTGGAATTCGTTTACGTTAACGACTGTTTTTTTTTTTTTTTTCTCATTCTATTTCGAGTGAGTCAAGCCCGTCAAACATCAATTCCCTTAAATGATACATTCTATATTCTTACGCAAAGATTGTTTACAAAAATTTCGATTCTTTCACTATATTACTCTAATTTAGGGGCTCTAACCTGATTGGCTTCGCAACCACGATTTACATCACATGATAAATAGCGGATATCCGATTAATTTCAGAGACGTGACGTAAAGCACAAAAAGTGAAAACTTTGAAGACCCAATTTTTATAATTAAACGATTGATACTATACTTTCCACAATATATATATATATATGTATATATATATAGCAAAATAAATAAATACAAACAAAAAAAAAGCAGAAAAAAAATTAGGAAAAACTATAAGTATCATTTATTGCGCATAAGCTGCAAGTAAATAGAACTCATAAGATAAGTTTAAAATGAAGATAAAACAAAGGTTAATTACAGACAAATGAAAAAAGGAGGGGGGGGGATAATAATAATTACAAACAACTGGGAAAGAAAAAGAATTAGTTAATTTTAAAAAAAAAGGATAAAGTTTTTTTAAAAAACCGGAAAATAAAAGATATAATCTTTTCATCAGCCCACACGATTATATCCGAAAAAGAGTGCTTTCTAATATTGTATCAATATAGCCAAAGCAAAATATATCAATACAATAGTGTGATTTGTCTCCTTTTTTCATTTGAATGTAATTTACCTTTGTTTTATCTTCATTTTAAACTTATATATATATATATATATATTTCCTATAAGCTGCACAATCAGTCTTCCCGATGAGCAGACCCAGTGCGTTCTCCAGAAGAGGCATCCACTCTATGGCAGCACCGAGACTCTATTTGGATGCTAAAGTGCACTAGGAATTTAATTTCGCCGGAAATGCCAAGAGGCCATGAAATATATATTTAAATGACCTAAAATCTGTCTAAAAATTTAAGAAAATTAAAAATTTCGTCTTAATTTGTAAAAATCTTCAAAAAATTAAAAAAATATTTATACTAATCATTTTTTTTTTATTATTATTATTTTATTTGCTCAATGTATTGCAGGGTTTAATTGAATGAGTTAATGAATAATGTGCCGGCCTAAGGGTTCCATATTTCAGAAGACTGATTTCAGTATCCCATAAAATACGTAAGCAGAGATTTAGCACTTGAATATTACCTTCTAAGTTAATAGATATGTAAGAGCCCCTAGCAAGACATAATGCTTATCGGCCACCACTCCAATTAATTTGATTCCGCGTCAGTGTGATATGAGCTTTCATTCACAAATGGAACTTATACATCTGACGTTTCTCTCAGTGCTGTGTAATTTCATTGAATTCCCCCTAAAAGCCTATCTTATCTAATTTTCGTATCGTAACCACCGTCGTTACTATATTTATTTTTAAAATTCTAACCAAAAATGACATAATAATTATACACATTCGAAATCTCAAATTAGTAATTAGTCGAGGAAAAAAAACATAAGCTCTTTCAAATTCTGAACCACAATTAAGGCAAGCTCGATGTTATGGAAAACCACTTAAGATGAATAAATGCCTATAACCTTATCTCAGTTTCCAATGGCAATGTCTAATCTCATCTTCCTTGTTAATGATTCGTCATGTTTTGTTTTTCTCGCTTTAATATTGTGTTGCGATCCTATATATATATACTCACTTTTTCTACTTTCATTTGGACTAGAATTCTAAAAATATATAAGTGCAGCGCAGGTAAAATATAGGGCAGTGATTGTAAAGTCCAAGTCACTTTGTTATTAAATCCGGTACATTGCTTTTTTGATGTTAAAAATAGTTGGGTTTTTCTGAGATTGTAGAAGAATTTTTACAGACTATAACGTCTTTATTTAGTGACATAAACATGGAGTTACAACCCTGAAGTTTAGACTTGAAAAATATCGCAAAGCTCAATAAAATTATGTATGTATATATTATGTATGTATATATTTCCAATTATATATATTAGTACTACGTTAAATGGTTTCATCTGTACACTTCCAACAGAAAATTGGTGCTATGTAGGCAATCCCTGCCTGCCTTACAAAATGACTCGAAAGCTATGGTGTATGGATGGTTGACAGTATATAAAAAATAACAAGCTTCATAAAACCGGAAGAAATTTAGCAAACTTCCGATGTATCCCTCCGCTTATGTTATGCTTACTAGGCGATGTATGAACAGGCTTAATATTCTAAAAAGTTTTATTATTTGTGTTTAAAATTACGTTAAATATTACCATTCACAAGAGTTTTCAGCAATTAATAAATTCCAACAGGTCTTGAGCCTATAACAAACTTAACAATATTAATATCACAGCATAAATAAAGTGTAATGTTTGCCATGTTTTGAGTGTTATCCCTTATTTGGTTTTGTGTAAAATGGCGCCGTTTGTTATATTTTAGGTAGCATCATAGCAAGCTTGCGGAGTATTCCGAATTTCTTTGTTCGTTGAAAGTTAAACTGAAAGAACGCGTTATATTGAAAACACTACAAGCACAATATTATTTTAAGCTTAGGCATAAAAATCAGTCGGAAGTGAAACCCGGAAGTCATGCGGTAAATTTTGACCTGTAGCGCCATCTGCGCTTAGTTTTACAAGCTGAATCATCCATTAATAACTGTTTTACTAATTCACCATACTTTTATATTATCTTGCTTTTCATTTTACATAAATTAAGTCTACAAAATTCTCTCTTTTTTTTTAATGTAATTTTTGAATCACAATTTCTTTAAAGTATCAACACGATTTATATATTTTATGAGCCATACAAAAAAAAAAAAAAATTCGGTTAAAAAATGATGAAGAAATTTATACTTACACCTAAGTTTAAACTACTCAATCTCTACCAATTAGCGAAATCCCTCTCCTATAGTATAGTGCTATCACCGCCTTTAATATATCCTTTTATTCATAACATAATGTCAAAATAGAAACTTTATTTGTACAATATTTATGCGGGAAAGAAACGAAAATGTCATTAAAATCTGAGGAATCATTATTAAAATAACCTATGAGTAAAAAGAGGGTTACAAGCATGAAATTGAGGTTGGTACTTGGAAAAAGTGGAAACTTCCAAAGGTACATATTTTAGATTAATTTCTTACGAAAGCCAGGTGTTCCTTAAACACATTGAAGGACAATGACACCGTACTATTACGTCATTGACAGTTATTCATGACCTTATTTCCTTATGTCCTTCAAAATCTTGAATTTGTATAATTGAATAAAAATAATTTTAACAGAAATTTTCTAAATTGTCTAATGAAAATTGTACTTTCTTTATAATATTAAATCGAAACTCATTTAAATAAAAGAATATTAAATTAAATTAACCATTTACTAGGGAGTGGGAAGTACACATCCCATCAACGTCATTAATTTTTTAATGTCGATGGGAAGATATTTTCTCACCAGTGATTTGTAAGACCATCTGCTGCTAAAACCTTTAGAAGATACAAAAAAAAAAAAAAAAAAACGAATGAACGGCAGTATTTTTATAAATGTGGGTAACAATAAAGGTTTGTGTGGGGGTCAAGAAATAAACGATTTTGTGTAAAAGTCAAATGTTTTGAAAACAAACTTTTCACACAAAATATTTCCTCACAATAGTTCTTATCACTTTTTCATAAAAATAAAAATTAATTTAAAATATATTTTTAGTAATAGAAAATTTGATTGGTGCATTTAAAAAAAAAAAAAAAAAAAAAAGTTTAAATCACATTCAGTAGGAATATTCTTCCAGTTATTAAAAATCGTGAATTGTATTTTATTACAATTTTAAGATTTTCAACTTCTTTATTGTAATTTAATTTTCTGAAAGAAATATTTAAACATCAATAAAAGAATTACTATTAAATAAAAAACGTCACGTGAAAATTAAGAATTGAATTAAAAAAAAGAAATTTACAACAGGAGCAATATTAAATTAAAAAGCTGCTGCCACAAGGTTTCAATCATCCTAAGTCATGAAAATAAGAAAACTATCAGAAATGTACCCATTCTTATAACTCTTCGTTTGAATACCTTGACTTCTTGTCACTAAGATACCATTTGGTAAATGTAGGCGTAAGGTCAAACGCTGTAGGAAGGGGGTGAGGTTCATTTATAGAAATGCTGAGATCCAATCAACACGCTCAATCTCTCTCTTTACAAACTGCAGATGTAAAGGTAGATAACATGCCTCCTGAGCAACTCATTCTTGTGAATTTCGAGTACAGCAGTCTTAAACGTTTGCTGAAATTGCATCCTTATCTATTACACGTAAAAGCAATATCAGGGGAAAATATTACTTTTATTTTATTACCGTCATTGAACAACCCAATTTTTGGATTTACGACTGCTAATATTCAACTCCGTAGCCTTGAAGACAAGGGAACTTCTGGATCAATTCTTGGGGAAAATTTGCCTTCGTGGAGGACTTTTTGATGAAGATCACGAGAACCTCCCACGGTTAGCCTGACGGCAAAGGGACTCTAACCCATGATCCGTCTACCAGAGGATATTTTACGTCAACACTGTAGTCGGTGCAATCCGGATGCGGAATTCGTATCGATCAGCTATCGCTAGGATTCGAACCCATTGGAAGGCGAACGCCTATCCCCTGAGCCCCTTTCACGGATTTCGTTTTTTTATTTGCCACACAACATTTTAAGTGACAAAACTTATTCGCAAGCTTTAAATATTCAGTCATTATTGGCAAGTTGACAAAGGGAAATTTCGTGTTGATGTAAGCTATTACAAGATAACTAGCCATTGAGCTTGGTTTTTTCTAAAGATATTAATCTAATTGTAAATTGTGCCTGATTTATCATAAGGCTTGAGAGGTTAAATATATTCTATAAATGTTAAATATATTCTATTTGCGTTTTTCCTTAATTGTCTATTAGAAATATGACTAAACAAAAATTGAAATAACTATAAGCTAAAATTTACGAAGATACCGTAATTTACTTTTGTTACAAATTATTTAAAAAACACTTCATAATTAAACTACATATAAACTTGGTTTAAAGTAACAATTTTCCCATTTTTCTAGATCAGGCCCTGATTGTAAATATATATATATATATATATATATATATATATATATATATATATATATAAAGTTTTTAAAAATAAATTTGACTTTGAAAACCATACAATAAAATACATAAATAAAATAAAAAATGAATCATTCTACGAAACATGAAAAAAATTTTATTTGCTGACAGTCACTGTTAAGTCGAATTAATTTCTGTCTTTTGCATATGAGAACAAGGTACAAAAGTTCTTCATATAAATAGATACAAATTTGCAATCAGTACTCAATTCATTAGCAATTTTAAATGGTAAAAAGAAAACGATGTATGTAAAACTGGGGGGAAACATAAATAAATAACACTAATAACTTTCAAATAGGAGGAAGTAAAAGAAATAACAGTTAAAATGCCTACAATATATTAAAAATGAATCAATCCTATCTTACATAGATGAGATACAGGAAATGCATTGTTGAGAAAGTTTCAATTTTAAATGTGTACCTTTCTTTAAAAGTAGTAATTGCATATGAGATTAAAGATTCAATACTGTTCCTATACAACTATTAATGAGAGAATCACTTATAAAATGGAATCAATTCTATTAAAAAAAAAAATGCATATTTGTTTCACAAGTAGATATGTTATACTGATAAAGCAAGAATAAAAAGATAAAACTAGGATTAAAGAATTAAAAGTTAAGAATCCTAGCTGGTTAAAGTTCATTCAAAGAATTTCAAACGCTATCGCCTTTAACCGGCCAAAACAAGATAGCCACAATGACACAGAAAAAAAAAATCCCTGACTTTTCAGACTGTTTCTAAAGAATTCCCCTGATTTTGGTAACCATTCCATATGTTAATTAGTTACCTTTTAGACTTTGTAACAGTGGCATTATTCCCATATTAAATTTTTAGCTTTATTCGTATGTAAAAAATATATTACAAAATTTTTTATACTTGATTTTCAAGCTGAAAACAAAGAATTTTATTGATTTGAATTTTATTTATTTATTTATTCATTTATTTATTTTTGAAAAAATATTGACTTTTAAGTGCTTTATACTCAAACTAACAGATTTTTCATGACTTTTAGAGTATTTAAATTAAATCTCCTGATATTTTCCTAATTTTTATAGAATGATAAAAATCCCAAACTTTTCCCTCCACTATGGCCACCCTATAGGTTAAATCAATCCTAGTCAGTTTAAGCCCCAAGTTGTATGTTACATCTAATGATAAAGCAATAATTAACCAGAACATAAATATTCTTTGCCTGTGAGTCTTATATGATATTAGTATTCACTACACTGATTTTTAAGAGCTATTGTTTAATTAATAACATATATTGAAGATATTGGCTAAAGCCTAAGCAATATTATATATTACTATGAAACAATACATGTTTGATATTTAAATTTATGTTTAAGGGCTATTCTTCAGATAATAACATAGATTGTAGACATTGGGGTTTGAGCTTAAACTGACTAGGATCGGTTAAGACTCAGTTTTAGTCAATTAAAGAGGCTCAATTAAAGACTTATACCAACTTATTTTAGTCAATTAAAGACTTATACCAACTAGGATTGATAGCAATTAACTTCAACTGATTAAACCTAAATTTATTATTCATTCTTGCTTTGTCCATAACAAACACAAATGCCAGCTTTTTTAAAGCAAAATAATATTTTCATTTTTACATGCACAGCAATTACTTTCTCCAAATAAAAATGTTATTTATAAATGAGAATTTCAATATATACAGATGGATAAAAATGCAATTAATGCTCTGCAAAATAAAAATGTACAAGCGTTTCAAATCCACTGTTATGTAATTGGCGAGAAAAACAGGTGTGAGCAAGTCTTTTTTGTGTCCTGGGCCTGCGTTTACCGTCCAACAGCGACACAAACACAAGAAGGGTTTGACACATGAAGACATCACAAAAAAGCGAACAATGGTAAACAGAGGCACAGTCAACCTTTTTAACATTTTGTTTTCTAACTCCATCTCTCTCTCATGTTCTCTCTTAGAAGAGGCCCTTCTTTTTTTCTTTCTTCTTCTCTTTGCCATCCAGCCTGAAAAAAACATAGCAAATGCTGTTTTAAGGTGCAGGAGGTAAAAAGCGTCTAAATGCAATTGTGGCATGCTGAATGATCATCTATAAGCAAGCTTATATAATTCATGCAGGGCAACAACAAAAAACTAGTGATTGATATTTCATAAGTCATTGAACAGCAGACCCAATCTTAGGTTTACGACAAGCCCTAGCTTTGTAATTTTGAACTCAATCCAGAAGACAAGGAAACTCCTAGATCAAGTATTGGGAGAAATTTGCCTTCGTGGAGGACTTCTTGATGGAACTAACCCGCATTTGCGTTATATGGTGAAGAAAACCACGAGAACCTCCCACGGTTAGCCTGAAGGTAAGTGGACTCTAACCCATGATCTGTCTACCACTGACGATATTTTACATCAGTACTGTGGTCGGTGCGAGCCGCGTGCAGAATTAGCATCGAACAGTCATCGCTGAGATTCGAACTTGGTTTACCTCATTGGGAGGCGAGCGTTAGTCCCCTAAAATATAGGACTTCTTGATGGAGCATACATTCGCATTACATGGAAAAGGGTATCACGAAAACTTCCCATTGTTAACCTGATGGCAAGAGGACTCTAACCATCTACCACTGAGGATATTTTATATCAGCACTATGCCGGTTGCGGAATTCAAATCAACCAGCCACCACTGGAATTCGTACTCCGTTTACATGATTAGGAGGAGAGCGTTCTATCCCAAGCCACCACGGCTTAATTAAAGTGATTGATTTTGAAAATTTGATAAGAAAAGAAATTGGCAGATTATAGAGCATAAATCAAATAGTGAAATCAGTTTTCATGATGTAGCAGAACGTAAGCTTCGAGAAATTGTCTGTTTTAACTATAATCTGCAGTCAGTGCAGAATTTATAATACAATGGATAATGTGTTACATGTTGCCTGCTAATCACAACACTTCCCGAACTGACCAGAAGACAAAAAGTTTGTAACAACACAATAGAAATAAAGCGATACCAAAAAAAAAAAAAATTTTTTTGAAGTATTTACCAAGATTGATACCAAGATTCTTTGATAAGATTAATGCAAAGTTAATCATAAAATAAAAAAATTTGATCCATAAATTAAAAATTAATATGAGAAAAAGAATTAATATGAGAAAAAAATCACTGACAACTATTAGCTAAAATTTTAATTTAATACTTCTTAATTTCAAAATTGCTTGAAGTTACTAAAATATTGCTCTCAGAATAAAAATCTCTACAAAATTACCTATCATTTTTAAAATCTCATTTCAATTCCACCAAAACCTACTTAAACTTTCCGAAATTAAAAATCTAAAAAATAATCAAATTTAATATGAAACAATACTGAAACTCCAAAAATAATTGTGAATCTCTAAATAATATTTTTAAGGTTCAAATCAAAATATATAATTGCTATGTTAAATAAAAATCACTAGTTTTATGTTCCAATAAGAAGTTGATAAATTACATTCCATTCAAAGCAAAATCAATAATACATAGAATGCTTATGAAAATTTTAGGCATTTATAATTAGAATTAGATCCAACATACATTTCTGCTAATGATAATTAATAATAAAAACTTATTTCTACAATAGAAAATGTAAGTTTTTTCCTCAGATATAGTACTTACCCTGCAATTTTATATAAAATAAATCAAATTAATTTTGTAGATCCACATAAAATACATGTGCTCAAAAATTCTCACAATAACATATCAAACATAATTAAAATAGAATTCTTTGAATGAAACTTTAAACATTTCTTTTCATAAAATCTTGAGTCATAAGTTTCATTGATATTTTTCACTCATAAGAAATATATTTAAAAAACTCTATCACAGTTTAATTCTTGAATAACTGCAGATTTATCTCTTATATTAGTAAGTTATTAAATTGTTAATTGTCTAAATTATTTGTGTATTATAATAGAAATGCAATAGCGAGTTTTTCTTCAAGATTTCAAAATATTAATTTTATATGCAACATTTCATTAGAGCTTTAGTGTTTCAAAGTTAATCGAGAAAAGTATATAGACTACCCTGGTCATTTAAAAATTATATGGTTATTAATATCAAATATAAAAATCTTAAAAGGTTTAATATCAAATGAAATTGTTCTAAATGCCACACATAAAGTTAGCATAAGCATTTTAAAACTGACACCCATGTGTTAGAGCAAGCCATTACATTGTTAAACTGTAAAAGTTTGAAATATAATTACAGTAAAACCTTTTTTTGTGCAGTGGATAGGGACCGCATAAAAGAAATCGCACAAAAAAAAATTCGAACATTTTATAAATTCTTACATGTAATAAACAAGTTTGTACGATATACTAACTAAAACTTTTTTTATGCGGTTGATAGGGATCGCATAAAAAAAAGTCGGACTTAGAAAATACATCAATGATTTATGAAATAGATGAGAGAATGCTTTCAATTGAATGAAATAATTCAATTAGACCTAAAGAAATTGTAAAAATATATAATTCTTTATTATACATATACCTGGAGAAGTTTTCAAATTATACATTAAATAGTGGAATTGCCTGCTTTTTTACTTTCTTTTGGTTTTAATTATTCATTTTAAGGTAGTACTTATGTCTAAAAATAAAATAAAAATCATTAAAACTACATATAATTAGAAACAAAAGTAACTAATTTATTTATCTTTAATCTCACTATAAAATGAATCCTTAATCACGTGAATCGTGTATAAAACTCTGAATACGAAGCGTATACTGTTCTCGCGCCGAGCGACAATATGTACGTAACTGACTCTGCTTTGTCAGGAGATTGTTTAAAATAAATGAACAGAGCATCGCGAAGTCTAGATACATCGTTGTCAAGGAGGCCACGTAATCAGAGTTCGTCCACAACATGTATATTAACATTGATAGTAAACATAAACTGGTGCTAACGCCGCTAAGATTCATATACCGCATTAAAAAAAATCGCACAAAAAAACATCGCACAAAACCAATTGCACAAAAACAAAATTGCATAAAAAAGGACCGCACAAAAAGAGGTTTTACTATAGACTACTTCGGTCATTTAAAAATTATATGATTATTAATATCAAATATAAAAATCTTAAAAGGTTTAATATGAAATGAAATTGTTCTAAATGCCATACATAAAGAGAGCATAAGCATTTTAAGACTGACACCCATGTGTTAGAGCAAGCCATTACATTGTTAAACTGCAAAAGTTTGAAATATAATTACAAGAAAATATTTAAAGGAATTTTAATGCAATGAATATGGTTAGTATTACGTCATAGATAACAGCATCCTACTGCTAAAACGATGGAATCATTCAAAATACACAAATTATATTATCCATGCCTTGCACTATACCTTTTTTACAATAATCTTTATAATTCCAACTGGGTTTTTTTTTAAAATTTCTTGAATAGTTCACTCCCAAGGTAAAAGTCAGTTTAAGAATAGGTATTTTCAAACAAAGCTTCAAAATCAAGATTAATATAGTCACAATATTTCAGCAAATTAGCCTTACTGGAGACAGTCTTTAGAAGATCAATGGAAATAGCAGCAGCATTTTCAGATCTTCAACCAGGAGAGTTAAGATGAGATTTTATTTTATTTATTTATGCCTTCATAAAAACAGAAATCTTGAGAGAAATTATTAAAATAAAATCTAAACACACATATAACAGTCTTTTGCTTTTAAAAATCCTATTTCAGAATACTGTGGTCTTTTGTTAATGTTGTGTCAGAGAAAAAAATCTCTAATTGTACGAAACGATGCTTATTTTATTAAATAATCATACATTTCAGACAAAAAACATCATCAGAGTAGAAAATAATGCATTTTTGAAATTTTTTGAAAAGGATACAAAACTAATAGTTAGTATATGTGTAGTCGTATTAAATTATGCTTGTTTTAATAGAGCAAATAATTATAAATTTTATACAATGAATTACTCATTGAGTAGAAGCTAATATATTTTTATCACTTTTTGAGAGAAAAAATACAATTAGTACATGTTTTATAAAGAAAAAATTTTAGTACTCCAATTATATTGGACTTATCTGTGAAATTAATATATTGGACTAATCTGTGAACAATAATGCATAATTTAATATTAAATTTGAGTTAGTGTTAAGCAACTTACTATAAATTCATGTGGCAACCAATATTCTTAAAGGGAAGAGGATGAAATTTCTAAATAAATATTGAGGAAAACATTTTCCTAGTGATTCTTTAAAGAGGTTCATTTCTTAATTTGGTCTTTTTTGTAATAATTTATTTCTATAGTTTTGAAAATCACTTATAACAGAATGAATTTTTTTATATATATAATTTATTTTATTTTATAACCGTCGTTGAACAGCCGACCCAAATTCATGGGTTTACGACTACTAATGCTCAACTCCGTTGCCTTGTAATTTTGAACCAATCCAGAAGACAAGGAAACTCCTGGATCAGTACCCCCAGAGGTATTGATTTGTTATGGGAACATGGAGGACTTTGAGACTCGACAGATTTAACATGCATCAGTCACCATTTACTACACGGGGAGTCTTCGGCCGGCGAGGATCGAACCCACGACCTCTTGGACATGGGCCCAGCACCCTACCGACCAGGCTATCCCGGCCTATATATATATAATTTATTGTCGTCATCTTCAGAGATAATAACTGTTGTTTAAAAATTGTTCAGAAGCGAATATATATATACATATATACACACAATAAAAAGTGCCAATCAAGTGCTTTTCTTATTTGTCCTTATTAACCAGAGATGTGAAAAAGTCACTTTCACAAGAGACCACAGTATTCAATTGAAAAGCAATTTCCAATTTACAAATTAATTTTCTTAATCTTCATAAACTGTTATAAAATTGAATTAAGGGATATTACAGGCTAAGTAGGTCAATAAATATCCTGAATACCACAAGAAATTTAAAACAGCTGTTAACACAATTGATAACAATGCAAAATATACTGTATTGTAGAGAATGAAAATTAGTAATGATTGAACAGTACTTTTATACATCATGGAATACAATACAAAAATTAGCATGATCATTTTTTAAACCATACCATTAAATAAAAAAAAGGGTTTTCAATTTATTTTTTAATCTAAATGCATAAAAAACAATAAATATCCCTACAATACTATCAAAAGAATTTTAGTTTGAATGTTGGTGCCAAAAGGCTTAAAATTAACTAAGATTCAAATTAAACATAGTTTTATTTTTATCAAAAATCTAAGTGTCTGTCAAAGTTCAAAATATTTTAGTTATTCATGTATTGGAAATTCATGGAATTTAGTTATTCAAATGGAAAGACTTAATATTTTAAATCTCACAGGTTTGGATTAAACTTGTCATACTTTTACATACTTTATACATCATTTATAAGACTACAAATTGAAATCATAACTATAAAAAAGTAAACAGTTTTAAAATTACAAAATAATATGTAACAGCAAAAATATAAAATTTCATCTATAAGTACTGCAAATATCAAAAACAAACAATCAGACCTGAAAATAACCTCTCGCCTTTTGACGAATCAACAAAAAAAAAAGTGGTGGCTAAAATAAATAACCGGTCACTTTTTCTCATGGCTTTTTTTAAAAAATCTTTTAATGATAAAAGTACATCAATGTAGAAAGAGACTCAGGAAAAAAGATTTATTTATTATTTTTTTTTAATGTCCATTGTCACCATTTAAAATTTTTATTTTACAGAACCCATTAATTTGTGGTGGAAAGATTCATGTGGAAGGAGAGTTCTTTAACAACTCATACATTTCAAATTCATATTGTATACATTAAATGTATTTTAAACTAAACTCAGCAGCGCGACAGCCCATAGAGGGCCAAGGCCTACTATGCCCATCTCAGTTTTCTTGACATTGGGCTCTGGGGTACAGGAGCAGATGTTCAGGTCAGGTGGTCAGCCGAACGTGGAACCCCCAGTGTTTAGTTCCCAAGCATGCTTGGTACTCATTTATCGACCCACTGAAGGGAGGAAAGGCTGAGTCAACCTTGCCCGGCCCAAAGATCGAACCAGGGACCTGTGGCACGACAGCGCGACGCGCTACCGCTCAGCCACCGGGCGTCTTAAACGTATTTTGCTACTCCAAATATTTTTACATAAAATTCCTTAAAGTCAGTATGTTAAAAAATTTTTTAATAAGTTTATATTATTTTTTTTTTTTTTGAATTACCATTTCATAGCCACAGATTATTTCTAATACGAATATTGTTTTAAAAATAAAATTTAATCTAAATAAAAATAAAAGTTTGCAAAAAGTAGCTATTAAATGAAAAGGACTTATTGATACCAGTTGCCAACTCATTAAGTTTGAAGAAAAAGTGGCTGCTAAGTCATTAGACAATTAACAAATTTTCAAATAATAGCCACTGGCTATTAAATGAAAATTTAATTTTTACGGTTTACGAACAACTATATTAAACTTTTAAAGTAAAGACTTATAGATCTATTGCAGTGCACATTGCTGCAAATTGAAAGAGGATATATCACTTGGGTACTTCAGGACATTAGAACCTGTGACAACCGAAAAAAAAGCCAAATCCACTTAGGGGGGATGATAAAAATGGAAAGGTTCCTAATAACCATTTTAGCCAAAAGAAATACAAAAATTTCAAGAATGCTTTTGGATCTCACACAGCAAATTAACTGACTTTATTGATTTTTTTTTCACCTATTCCTGATTAAGATTTTCTGCAAAATTTTTTATGTTGTGATAAAAATTTTATTTTTTTACTTAAACATTAGTTTAAAACCTTTACTCTATTTTGACAAAAACTGTAAAAGTATAATACAGACAGTAATTACAAAACATAAACTGAATAACACATTTTTAAAAATTGCATTTTTACAAAGCAAACACACATCATACGTGTGTTGAATAATATTTGAAGCATTTCATAAAAACGCAACTACAGTATTTTTAAGCAATGACTAGCAAAAGTGTGCGTTTAATCCAGAGACTACAAGAATATGTGTAAATATCTAAGAGCAAAATAACTTTTATTTGTAGATGTTTTGTATTGTTTTGGCACTCTAGTTTTTTGACACTACTAAAAATACTAATAAATAATTAGTATTCAATGAAATTTAATTGATCAAGACCTTGTAATTGTACAATTACTGTACAAAACAATTACAGTAGAGTACTGATTATCTGAGTCAAGACCTAAGCTAATTCTGCTTACTAAAAATCCAGATAATTTGGGGACTTTAAAAAATGGCTTTAGCAGTGTTTTAAAGATAATTACTTTTCACACTTTTTCCAAGCTTACGATGACAAATCGTTTAAAAATCAAAATGCTGTTATAGCTTTTTTTAAAAAAATATCTGGTATATTTTAGGTATAAATACTTTACTCAAGAGCTAAACAGTAATGGATTTTGCCTTTCTTTACTTCTTCAACTAAGTTTAAAATTTTATATGAAATAATGACTTTTTTTACTCTTTCCAGGAACATGTGAAAACACCTTCAAAATAATTTGTCTACTCCAGCATGTTTCAAAAGTAAATTAAACTGGGAACCTATTCAGACCCTCTCAAAAACTTGATTGGCCACCTCAACCTCTTATCCTGATTGAAATTGGAAAGTGGGTGGAGTTAATGCGAGCAGAAAAGGGGTTTTGGTTTTCAAAGACATCTAGCAAAAAACAATTTTTTTTAACTCATTCAGAGAATACAAAAATATATTTTATGATTTTTTTTTAAGCACATGATTTTAATTTATTTAAATAGGCATTTAGGTTAATCAGCGCCCGGATAAACGATACTCTACTTAATCAGCAAATAGAAATAATTAGGTATGCATATCTTATTATTAGATATACTGATAAAATAGAAGTATTAAAAATAAATATTGTTTTATGTTAAAATATCAAAAAAATATGCACTGTAAAATTTTACAGATTTTTACAAATACATAACATAACTTGTAGATTACTGATAATGTAGTTTAAAACTGTCATTTAATTAAATCAGAGCAATAATACTAATTCATTTAAATAGCAAGGAAAAATCTAAAATCATGTAAAATAAGAAATAATTCATTGGGGATACAAAACACATTCAAATAAAATAAAAAAAAAGTAATGTTCTTATTTAACATCTGGTAGCCGATATAAAATATTTTTAAAGAATATAAACAAAAGAAATTTTTCCCCAAAAAATAATAATACAAGAATAACTTAGACAGTGAAACAAAATATAATGCCAGTCACGTTCTTTACTTAAAAAGAAATGCAGTCAAGTGTTTGGTTTTCAGTCGAGGAGTATTCTTAGCAGATCCAGAAACGGTCCTATAGATTGCAAAATATAATAAAAACAAAATACACAAGATAAGTAATTCAAAACAAATATTTAATAAAAACAAGTGTTGAACAAAAAAAAAAAAAAAAATTTAAATAAGCAAAAACCTAAAAAGCTGCTAGGAATTCCTATGGAAAAATAGATTAAAAAGATGCCAGGCAGAAAAAAAAAAAAAGGTTAATTTAACGACTGTCAGGAGCTTTTAAATAACTTGCGAGTAGACTCTAAAAAGGCAATGAAAGCCCTTTTCATATTCGAAGTAAGAATAATCATTTTGCCTATAAATATTGTGCAAGGATGTTACTGGTACTTTTACATGCATCAAAAACTGCAAATGAAATAAACAGCATGCAAAGACTTTATTGAATTTTAGATGTCACGTTAGATTATAGATCCCCATTATCCACAACATAGTGATCTTTAAACATCAATCAAGAAAAGAAATACTCATATATATATGTGTGTGTGTGTTATATTAAAATTTCAGAATTAAATCTCAAGGAGATGAAATTTACGAAAATGTGTATTTGAGGACATACATTTTCCTAAATTTTAAAGAGACAACTGATTTCTATGTCAAGCCTGTAATAAAATAAAAGAAATTTTTTTAACCAAGGATAAACATAAAATCAGCAATTCATTTCGCCCTTACAAACAATTAGGAATCTGAACTTGTTCTTGCATTGAAGTGTTGAATTTATGCACAGAAATTGCAATGTTAGAAATACTCTTCTTCTCTTAACTTCAAGATTTTCGTAAAACAGTATTTAAATAGTATTTTAACATTATTAAGCACAGGTTGCATAATTCAAAATATTCAAAAAAAGTTGAATTCAAATTAAATTATTGGTAATTTAGAGGCTTAATTTAAGAAATTAAAAAAAAATGAAACTTTAGAAATTTTACACAAAATAGGTCAACAAAAAAAATTTTTTTTTTTAATTCAGAACTTTTAGCTTAACACATTTTAATATGAATTCATTTACTAATATATAGTGTAAATACACATATTTTATAGTTTATTTTGTATAGATAAGTTTTTAAACTTTAACAACAATATTTAACATGATAGACATATTTCAATATTGTGACAAAAGAGAATTTTCAAAACAATGACTAGGAAAATACTATAGAGAATAATAAAATATAAAAATAACCCAGCAAAGCAAACAGCGTGCATTGAGTTACAAGCAAAGATTGAAAAAAGTGTATCTATGTGCATAAAAAACAACCGAGGTTGCCAAAATCGCAAGAAATATATATTTAAATTACATAAGAACTTTTTAATAATGTTTTTAATTTAAGAAAGAAACACTTATTCTTAAGCATAACTCTTTTAAAAAATTTGTGAAATTAATCCCATAAACAAAATTTTGATACTAAATATAATCATCGAAATATTAAGGAATTCTCCGGCTATACTCTCCATTATTTAATAAAGGTTACCATTTCTTGAATTTTTGTTACAGACATTGATTCATTTTGAGACATTGTTACTTCAATATGAAACACAATGCAGCAGTACATAACATGAATTTAATAATTTGAATGTCTTATCTTTTATTAGACGCTGTGCAATCAAGTTTAAACCAGGTCAGTAACAAGGTCATTACCCTATGTCTGAAAAAAAAAAGAGTCAACAATATTTTTTTTTATTTTATAATCGTCGTTAAGCAGCCAACCCAGTTTTTTGTGTTTACGACTACTAATGTTAAATTCCGTAGCCTTGTAATTTTGAATCAGAAGACAAGGGAACTCCTGGATCAAGTATAGGGAGAAATTTGCTTTTGTGGAGGACTTTTTGATGGAGTTAAACCGCAAGTGTGTTATATGGAGGGGGAAACCCTCCCACAGTTGGCCTGGCGGTAAGGGGACTCTAACCCATGATCTGTCTACCACTGAGGATATTTTACATCAGCACTGTGGTCAGTAAAAGCCAGATGCGCATTTCGTATTGACAAGCCATCGCTAGGATTCGAAACCGGTTCCCCTCACTGGAAGGCGAATGCTCTATCCTCTGAGCCATCGTACCATTTCAAAATTATTAAACTAAAAAAATATAAACACTTATTCTCTTTACAAAAATGACAACCTTGATTGATTAGAAAACTTGGAAAAAATAAATATTTATGCACTGATTTAGTTTTAAAGCGGTGTACTATGCAAAGAATGAGTACATGTAAAGTGAAGAAAATTAAAGAGAAGTGGGAGGTTGACCAAAAATTTTTGAGAATTTCTTTGATGATATAGAACTGCAGCAAGCAGAGAAGATTTTTTCAGGAAAACTTTGCCTGAATAATAAGTGCACCATGTGAATAATGTTAGAAGTACTTCTCCCACCATTAACTACACATATAGAGGATATTAACATAAACTTTTAATACAAAGATTTATTTACTAATATTTAATGGAAATTTATAGCATTTTTTAGCTAATAAAACACTAAAAGAAAATACACCTAACTAAATTATTTTTACAATATTAGTATAATAGTCTTTAATTGTCTGAAATAGTATCTATCAAATTTGGAATTGTTTAAAAGAAATTCAATACCAATAACGAAACCTTTGTATTGTTCTATTTAATATAGAATGAAGTTAAACCTTTTAACAGTTAGACTAAAACCATTACACTAAGTACAACAAAAACTTTGTGACAAGATATTGTGGATTACTTATATTTTAAAAAAACATGGATAAAGCCTAATTTACTATTTTAGAAAGCAAACAGATCTCAAATTCTAGATTGATAGCAAAAAGATAAAAATTAAAAAATGATCTTTTAATATTCGCACTTACCTTTTTGAGAACATTTTACATGAAAAAAAAAAGTAAAATATATTGTTCATTTCTTCTTAGAATATTATTGAAAATAAAGAAATGAGTTTCTAAGTTCTCAACGTTGTTTAATTATTTTAATAGAATAAAAAGAAGTTTTTTCCAGAAGTTAATGCCAATAAAGAAATTTTTTCTCTGTCAATAAAACCATTATTATATTTAATTTTTCCTGAAATTCTGTTGCTAAATTAGCAAACAAGAGCCTACTTACTATTTACAAATTAATCTTTCATAATATTTAGATTCTGATAAAAAATATTTGAGCTAAAAGAACTATTTTGATTTATAAACTAAAAACAAATAGATATTAATTAAATCTTTTAAAAAAACTAATTAACTAAACTTAATTCTTTATTGTGACACAGATAAAACAAAATTTGATAAAAATATTAAGAAAATAGTTCACATCAGTAAAAAACATTCAACATTTAAAAATATAAAGTAAAAAGTAATCACAGTGTTTCACAAAATGGATAGACTTATCAATATAAGTACATACGAAGCATGCAGAGCACTTTGCTTACTTACATGCACACTACACGTATTAAATCTCCTAAAAAAATATGTTTTTAAAATTAAAATTATCTTTGTTGTAAATTGGAATCAGATAATAGGAAAAAAGATGTTAAATACTTTATCTACAATGACAATATTTTTAATTGTTTCATTCTATTCAAGATGTCAAATAAAATATGACATATTTAATATTGATCTCAAAAGAGCTAAAGAATGCATAACTAGAAAAATAGATTAATTGAACAAGAAATAATAAGTTAAAAATAATTTTGATATGCAGCAACAGAGGTTTGATTTAAAATAAATAGATCTTATATAATTTTAATTATTATTATGATTGTATTACAAACAAATGACATATAGAATGATATGCATAAGTAATTTCTTTTACACCCCTGAGTAATTTTTTATGCCTAAAATTTCTCATCAAATTAATCTAAATGAAGTGGAATTGTGGGATAGGAAAATTAACCTCAAGGCTCATCAATACAAGCATATATTAAAATATTCAATTAATCTTAAAATATTTGTGCTTAAATTTTAAAAGTCAATAGCCCCATAAAGCAGCAAGTGCTATTTTACTAAAGAATTTATTTTTTTTGGCATACTATTTAATCAATATATAATTCTTTCTTAAATATAATAATAACAAAATCTAGTTAAGCATAGAAGAAACTGAATGAAACAAATTAAATTAGAAACAATTTTAAATATTCTATTTACAGAAGGTCATCTCACATTTTTAGGAAACAACTTTTATCTGAAAAGCAGTTACACTATTAATTTCGGAAAGAAACAATTTTACTTAGTAAAATTCCTGTAACCATTTAAAAGCAATATATTTTTTTTTTTTTTTTTTTTTTTTTTTTTTGCTGCTATTTCCAGTTTTTAAGCTATATTAACAATTTACATGTTTTTTAGTTTTGTTTGGTCTTTTTATAATTGACTGAACTTCTTTTTCCATTTTAATGAATTTTTTTTAACTTAAATTGAATTTTGACAGGTCACCAAATTTTTAGTCCCCAACACAACCATTTTGATAATGAATCTTTGTATACAAAATATTCATTTTTACACTTTCTGTATTGATACTTGACAGCTAAAACTTTAATTTTTTACGCAAATAAAAAATTTTCTGAACACCAACATGTCCAACTCCTTAAAAAACAATTTTGAAGTCTACCCAGTAGCTTATTTAAAGACTCGTTTTAAAAAATTGTAGGAACTAAAAAAATCAATTTAACAAAATGAACAGAAAGTTAACTTTTATTGGACTTTTGAGTCAAGAATCAAGGCTATCATATAAAAGCAAATTTCAGTTAGACTCATAAATATTTGATAAAATTATTTCCAAAAAATGTATGAATGGTCTTCTGTTTATTATGATTTTTCTATAAGAGACTTTGATGATAAAGTTGTCAGCAGCAGAAAAGAGGGAAAGGAATATACAAAAAAAAATTTGTTTAACACACAATGTGCTGAAATACATATTTCATCACATAGCTAAAACACTATGTATTTTTTAACTCATGTAACAACCTACAGATGCTATAATTAATAAATAAAGCAAAATACAGTACATAATGTGTATTGCACAACACATTGAGTCAATAAAGCAACAACAAAAAATCTAAACAAATGCAAGAAGAAAAAAGAAGAAAGAACAAATAAAAGCAGTTAACGCTGAGAACATTAGAAGGAAGCATTCTTAACCTTTAATTCGCCAACACATAAAAACATCCAAATCATATACACTGAACTTCATTCTGTAATCATTCTAAAAATATTTTGTTTAATATATAAAAACAAAACATACCTTTTCGCATGAATAAAATTAAGATAGGAAAATGTTTTATTAAGAAAGAGAATTTTTTAACATCTTTCGCTGAAAACATTAAACATAATAAAGTTCTTAATAAATTAATAAATGAAGTAATGTGATAAATTGATGTAATTAAGTTCAGCACTTCAAATTTTACAGAAATGTTTTGGTTGAGGTCAAAATTTAGTTACAATTAGTATTTATTTTATAGTTTCTTTGGCAATTATTAAATAAACAAATAATACTTGCATTAAAACAATATTATTAAAAAATATCTTATTGAAAATTTGTTTACCTGTACAAAAAATATGTTTAAAAATATATTAATCAGCAAAGAACTATTAATGAAACCCAAAAGAATCATAATACTTACTCTTTGGAGTTGTTATCCATTGTCATCCTTTTAAACGCATCTTCAGCATCTTTGTTGACTAATTCAAAATTAGCTTTATCTTTTTCAAAATTTCTTCTCCTGTCTTCTAATTCTTGCTTTTGTTGTTCTAAACTTTTTCTTATCTGCTCATGCCTTTTTTGAAGCTGCAAATATCAAGAAAAATATTTTATTTTTCATGTAGTTCTTACTTTGTTAAAATTAGTACTGATAACAAACAAATAGCTTTATCAATAGATTAAAGTTTTAAAGTGCAGTTTTAAAGTCAATGTTTATATCAAATAAATAATACTATTTAATAACATTTTCAAGAAAAAGTCATTATTTAGTAGGAAAAAAATCTCAGCGACCGTTTGCATCAATTATTGCAATATGCCATATCTGCTGTGAGCAAAATTCACAGTAATGTTCTCTAACGATTGATTATTCAGACAGCTGTGTAAGAAAACCAATGAAGAATTTAATTGCTTGCTACTATACACCGAGATTTGTTGGCTTTCCAAAAGCTTCTGTCTCAATAGGTATTGAAATATTTTCGACTCTCTGCTTAAGATCCATGAAAACAGAGATTTAGCTCTGAGAGACAGATTGCTAGAATTTAAGAAAGACTTTGGTTGATTTATCTATAAAATTTAATGGCGTTAATTTACAACTTCAAGGCATTGAACTCAATTTGATCCTTACAAAATCAGTTTTTCTGCCTTTCTAAAAATACTCATTTTGTGGAAGCAGAATTTCGCTTGGAATGAGTTCAGCCAAATAGGCGAAATTCGCTCTGATGAATCACAAGAATATTGTCAACACCTTTACTCTTTGCACATGGACTTTTCTGACCGTTTTAAAGATATTTTGTTCCCAGGAAGTCGCACAATGGGTTTATGGGTTATGAACCCTTTTGTGAATATTGAAACAGCTGAGGTTCAGATTTACGAGGAATTGGTCGAACCTTCAACTACTGAAATTTTGAAATGGTGATCATCTCACAGAATTTTTG
Organism: Parasteatoda lunata; assembly: GCA_949128135.1. Classification (NCBI taxonomy): domain Eukaryota; kingdom Metazoa; phylum Arthropoda; class Arachnida; order Araneae; family Theridiidae; genus Parasteatoda; species Parasteatoda lunata. Next base: position 82,925,956 of record OX421977.1, read on the forward strand.
TTTAAAGGTAACATTAGTCGTCTCTATCTGGACTGTAGACTATAATTAAAATTTTCTTAATTGCCTTCCCTTCCTCCTAACTTGGCAAACGTGGATTCAGTGCTGTTACGGATCTTGTCACAAAAAGGAGAAATAAGACTTACAATCGTGCAAGGAGGGGATTTGTGTCTTCATTTCTCTAAAAGTATTGAACCGAGCGTTAAGAAATTGGTCCACTTTTTAGTGTTAAAAAATTATTTTGGGTGCTTTTTTAATTATTTAATTAAGAATAAATTATTCTTTTAAAGCAATTTTTTTTTGCATTGAACGTATTTATTTTGATCATAACAAATAGACTGCGATTACCAGCCGTAAGAAATTTATCGAGTTAATGTACAAATTTTTTTTTTTTAAAAACCACACAAATTTAAAGCATAAAAAATTGCCTAAAAATGTTGCCTCTTATAATTCAGCACACCTCCTATAATTCACCACATGCTCTAAATAACTAGATTTTAACAAAGGGGGCATTTAAATGTTTTTTGCTCCTTAAGGGGGCGGCAACGTTAAAAAGGTTGAGAATCCATGATATGCAGTATGTTTCAAGTGGAGAAAAAAAAATGTAAGTATACATTTCTTGTATTTAATTGTGATCTCCTATTTGTAAATTCAGAAAATCCCATACAAGTTTCAAATCTAATCATAAGCTCTAAATCCTGAGTAAAAAAGATGGAAATGAAAACATAAAATAGAAATTAGATTTTTAAGCTTATAAACATGTTCAAAAACATTTAAGCAAGATGGAAAATACTTTTTTATAATTTAATAAATGAAACATATTCATGAAAAATAAAACATATTTCATTAAGTTTATATGTTACCACTTAACCTCATTATGAACAAATTAAAGAAAGTGAAATAAGCTTAAGAATTTTCGAAACTTTTTTTTCTAGCTGTATGAGATCTTCGCTGAAAAGAAATATACAAGAATTTGAGTTTTATTTTAACTTTTATTAAACAGGAATTCAATCATCATTATTTTGGAAATCATACTTACATCAAGTTCAGAGTCTTTGAGTTTTTGTCTTTTTTCTCTCACTTTAAGTTCAAATACTTGTTCCATTTCTTGTTCCATTCTCTTCATTTTGTTTTCTTGTTCCTTCTTCTCTTCTTCCAACTGATCAAGAGGATTCCTTTCAGATAAAAAAGGAAGAAAAGTAAAATAACATGCTTGATGTATAAAATTTCAATTAAGAGTTCTGACAATAAACACAAAATAAAGGACGAAAAAAATCATCTAGACAAATAGCAATCTAGAATAATAAAATAATACATTTTTAATGAATATCTCTTTTAATAACACATTACAACAATTTCAAAATTGCAAATAAATCTTTGTATTTATCAATAGAATAGATAATAAATAAAATACATTTTAGACAAATATATTTTACGAGTAAATGCAACTGTGTAACAAACATAACTGACAGATCAAAAAAAAAATTGTGAGATAATCTGAAAAGTAATTTTTCTTTAAATCAAATAACAATTTCAAAATCGAAGGGGAAAAAAGGAAATTATAGGAGTTAGATAGGATAGAATTTTTAGTTTAACAGCATAAGAGCTGAATATCAGTATGCTAAGCCAAACTATGTGAATCTGAAGTAAAACAAGGAAAAAAAACATAGAAACATAGTCACATAGAAGCTAAAGATTTATGAGCTACAGAAAAGTAAAACTCCTGAGTGAGGAAAATTCTTTGGCTCAATAAATCCTTAGTAATTCTGTCCTTGATTAATAATTAGCAACAATTATACTTGCAGAATCAGTTACATAGGATATAGCTTAAAAAACATTTCATTCAACAATCAATTTTTCAGATGTCGTTCATTTCCTTTGCTTTCCAATTCAAAATACACTACATTAATAGATTTGCGAAGTTCATGCTATAGAAAGATAATTCTTGCAAGAGACTATTATCAGGGTTGCTACAGAAAAATAAATGGACGAAATAGTTGCTTTTAATAGCCTAAAGCATGAAAATAGTTGTCGAAAACTATGAAAATAATTGCCTAAATAAGAACAAAAATATGACTAAGATTTTGTTAATGACTTAATTGTCATATACCATGATCCATTTAGTCAAGTTGGTGGCAATATGATAATTTTTATATAAACGTTAATGTTCTAGCACAATTTTTTCTTTTATCAATAATTTATCTAGAAAATATATATATACACACATGTATATTGTGAGAAGTGATTATTTAAATTCGAAATTCACGCATCATTAATATCATATTTAAATTATTTTTAAATCATGCAAAGCAATAACCATTGAAAAGACAGCCGAGAAACGAAATAGACTTACAAAGGAATCTGCAGATTGAACAAATTAAAAAGTGAAGATTTAAATTTGCAATTCAAAATTTTCAACATTTTTTATTTTTTAAGAAAAAAAAGTTCAGTGTGTTCAAAAGCTATTGTGGGCGCTGCAGATTTTGAACCCAATTTATGCTATAAAAAAAAAAAACATCGCTAGGAGTACAGAAAAGTCTCCCAATAGTCTCCTCTTCCTGAAAATAGTTGCTTTTTTAGCCTTTTCAGGCAAAAAAAATTGCCATAGTCACCTCATGCCAAAAATAGTTGCATTTTAGTCGCCTGTGGCCTGTGGTATTATGCAAAATATAATTACTAATCTACATTTTTATATCAATCCAGTAAGATGATTGAAAAGAATTTTAAAAAAATTTCTGTTATACCAAATATTCTTGTATGCCAGTGAATATGCAGAAGATGAAAGTAAATAAGAAAATTATACAAGGCAAAGTATTTTTCTTCAGATAATTTCATGAGGAAAGTTCAATTTATGATTCAACACAAGAATTTGAAGGGGGGGAAATTGCTATTATAGAATGCAAATTATTTCAATTCATCATACTAGACATATCTTTAACAATATAACTCACTTGTTGCATAACCTTGAAGGCTTGCCATCAGTTCCTACACCAGCCAGTTTTCTACACCTGAAATTTTCATAATGAACACTGTTTGTGACATCCTTCAAATCTTGCATATGAGTCCTAAATTTATTTATAAAATAAATTAAATTATTTAACTACATAACATTATTTAACATGACATAAAATAGAATATTTTTTAAAAAATTTTTTTTTTGCTTATGTACAGTGCATCAAAAAAAAGGACCACCCTGAATAACTTTTGATCTAATCATGGGTCTGTCCAGACATTTTGTGAAAGGTCCGGTTTTTGTGAAATTGTGAAAAAATTACTCATTCTTTTAACCCGGGTCCTACTTTTATGAACTTGTGCAAATAGGGTCCGGTTATTGCAAAAAACTTTTTCAAGGAGTTTTTAAATTGTAAATACATACAAAATTATGCTCACTACTGTAAAATTATAATTAAAAAAATTAAATTTTAAAAAATAAACAGCAATTGCAGCTACTAAATTATAGATGCAACATACAAATATTTGGTATTTAGACTACACTGCTGAACGCAGAATCTTAATTTCGGAATAATAATGGAAGAATCGTCTGCCGAAGACAAAACTTAATTCGTTTACATCCATCTTTCTTGTTTTCTGTCCTGGGAAGGGTTTATTCAATTAACAAAACAATAATGAAGATAAACAAATTTTGAAGGGTCCGATTAAAAAAAAAAATCATTTTGTAAAGGGTCCATTTTTAAGTTAAAATATTTCGGGAAGGGTCCATTTTTATGAAAATATATTTTGCGAAGGGTCTGCTAACAGACCCAAATTTCTTCTAAACAGACCCCTGCTAATGATCAGATGGATCTGCACGTTCTAGGGATTAATCTTGATGGTTCGAGGGGGTGACCTCAAAAACTATGAGGACCATATTTCCCAGATTGGGTGTCTAAAGCCCAAATCTGTCAAAAAGGAGGTATGTTTATTCAGAAAAAGTATGTTTTTGTGTCCGATTTCGTAACTTAAAACAGAGGTTTCCAACTTACATAAGGCCGGGGGCTAAAATTACAAACACAAATCAAATGGCGGGCCACAACTTTATCAAAATTTTATGTAGGACTCTTTTATGTATGGAGAAACATTAAATTTTACTGTCAGATATTTACCAAGTTGTACAAAACTAAAGTATTGAATTAAAAATTAAAATAAGAAATAGATTTTTAAAAATATATAATTGCATATTAAAAAATTCGGACTACAAAAACTTTAATGTGCACCCATGTATTAAACAATTAATGTGCAACAGATATCTAATTGTTAAGATATAAAACTTTGAAAAGTTGGTATTAAAACTTACATAGTAGCACACAAAATGTTCAATGATTGAGGTTTGTCTACTGCAACCACCAGAATAAATATTTACATTTTAAATTTAAAATTTACAAATGTGTGCGTAAATATTTTCGTCCAAAATGAGTGGTTTCAAAAAGTTAAATCGGAGAATTTCTTCGGGAAAATTTCTGATACACACATGCTAAATTATATTCACAAAATACAAAAAAATGAAATAAAAAAGAGCAACATACATGATTATTTTTGTATTTGAATAAATATTTTCTTGGATGCGAAACCTGAGAAAAAAAAATTTTGCACCGTTGGTATGAATTTCACAGAAACAAACAAATTAGGTTTTTGTTAACGAGAAAAGTATTTTAAACCTATATAGATTTTTTACGAAAATTGTCCGCAAAAAAATGACAACTAATATATTTGAGATCTCCCCCTTGAACTATTAAGTATCAGTCGTAGAACGTGAAGATTTCGTCATTAGATCAGAAGTCATTCAGGTGGTGCTTTTTTTGGCTAATTGTACATAATCAGCACTTTACAAAGAGTTTATAAACAAAAAGCAGCAGATAGTATTACTAGATACAAGTGGACTTAGAAATCTAAAACTTTAACATATCAGTTGCAGAGAGTCTCAGAAAAATCGGGACAATTTTCAAAAAAAAAAATCAAAACATTCAATGGAATATAACATATACCAGACAACAGTTAATAAAGGCAAATAGACAGACTCGAAAAAAGTATGAGCTCCACTTAAGCAAAATACAATAAAATTTTTTCATAAAATAATATTAATATGCATTATTTTTAATTTAAAAATTAAATTTGTTTAAAACAAAAAGTTTTCACTATTTCCAGTATAATTTTATTAATGAAACACTGACAACTCATAATAGTTTTGGAATAAAAAATACAAAAACATAAAAAGTTTAATAATACTGTTGCATTAAAAAAAAAAAATGCCACTATCAATTAAATAGTAATTCCTCATACCAATATTTAATTAAAATTTCAGATTTAGTTTAAAACTTTCTTAATTAAAATAATTTTAAAGAAGGGTTTCAATAATCTTAACACAAAAATTCAATGAATAAGCCCGCTTAAAAAATAAGTGCATATATCCTCAATTCATCATTTAAAATTTCTATGGATAAGTACAATATAAATAATTGGAATAATTCAATTTTCTTACACCTTTAATTTAGAACTAGCAAATTTTTTGATTTTTTTCTAACAATATTAAGTGAAATAAGATGTTGGATTTTAAATTTAAATCCATTATTTTGAAATTCATATTGATATTCATAGAAAACGGGATATCTGAACAAAATATTTTACGTAAGAAAAATCAGAAATATCAAAACAACTGGAAACACTGACAGCAATTTCGTCTTTTAAGAACAGTTTTAGCTTTAATTTAAAACAAAAGTTAGTTCAGAAAAGTGCTAATGGAATTAAAAATAAAAAAGTTTATTACTTATTTCAAACTATTAACTTAAAACACATTACAATATATATTTTAAGAAAAGTTATATAATAAATATTTTATATATTATTTAAACTATAAGTAAATATAATTTAAATTGTTCCAGAAAAAAATAGACTAAAATTTACTTAAATAGAGATAATATAATATTTATATTAAAAGAGCATTTGATTATTTTAGTCTAAGAACAAAACCTGTGCTAGCTTTTAAGGCATTAAAACCTACTTTAATTCTTAATTAATCATTAATTAATCATTAATTAATCAATAATTAAATATAAATAACAATTCACAAGAGAAAAATAAATAAAATATACTAACTTTAAAAGCATGTTTCGTAATGCAAGAAAATCACAATGTTCCATATTCTCAACTGAAAAAAATTAAACAAAATTATGAAGTGGTATTCATACGTATATAACATTTCACATAATAACATGTAAATCATATGGAGAAAAAAAGTTACCTTCTGCCACACCCCATGGATATTTTCGACCCCTAACTTGTTTTCCATTGACATCTATAAGTGTGTTACTACCAACAACAGCAAATGGCACCCGTTCCTTTAATAGCAATATTTCTATGTTACATATAGCAATGAACTAACTATATTTTGAAAATGTAATACTAACAATAGTGTTTATTAAACAATATCAAGTAATAACAATAAAATTAAAGTTTTTAATAAGATTATATTAAAATAGATAAATAAAAACAAAATACATGCAAAAAATAGTCTTTCGGAAGCTTCTTCATCTTAAGCATATGTTAAAAATAAATATTGAAATTCAACTTAACAAAGCTACATCTCCTTAAAGAAACTGGCAAAGAAAAAATTTAACACTTAGTACAGCCTAGATCATAAAAAGTCTATAATTCACGCGAAAGTTTGAAACGTATTTAGGTTGAATTTAAACACTTCTAAAATCTCGAAATCTGAATTAATACCAAGCTGAATTTTTCATAACATATCAGAATATTCAACATAACTGAAGCACTAGGAACAAAAATGATAGATTCCAATAAATTATTTCAAGATAAAGGTATGAAAGAAGACTTAAGATCGTTTTCAATGTAGAAAAATTTTGATAATGGAATATAGGAGTTTTTCTATATTCTAATTAATTCATTTGATAGCATATGAATATATATGGTAAACGTAATGAGGATTGCAATTAACTACAGGAGTTCATTGAAACAATTCTTTACTTCAGGTTCACAATTCCAAATATAGTAGAACAAAGAACCAGAACTTAGCACAACTGTAAAGGAGCCTTATCCGTGATAGCTCTTAATGACACTAACAGTTTATTTACATAACTTGTAACACACAGCTATAGAACTTAGATTAATTACACTAATAGTTCTTTTTTTATACACCTTCGCTGTAACTCTTCTTTTTGAAATTGTATCGTTTTCATGGGCTTTGGACAAATTCTGGTACTCTTCATCTTCAAAATATGTTTGTTACCTTTTTTTTTTTTTTTTTTTTGATGCCTCGTCTATTATGTTTGAACACTCAAACTCCTATTTTCTGAACTGCTATTGTTAATTTTAAGATTTCACTAAATTCTTTGAGGTCGAGAGATACTGGAATTTCCAGCATCAAAATCTTAACAAGACTGATCACAGAACACAGGCCGAAAACAGAATAATAACTAAATATAAGGTTTCATCTTTCATTAATTATATTAGCGGAACATGGAACAGAATACAGCAGTTGATCAGCAGGTTAAACAAGAAGAGAATGAGAAGCAAACTCCCAGCCATATTCATCTGATTATCTACTTAATATAACATAGATTCTAAAAGCAGAACACTTAATACTAGCTATTAAGAATTACTTGAAAAAACAAATATATGCTAATAACCTATTTATGGCGTACATTACAGAAAAATATATGCTAATTACTTACTTATGACATATTTTGTACCCTGACAAATAACTACAAGACTACCAAAATAGGTGCAAAAAGCCTGAATTTTTTGCAGGTAAAATAAGTGGGTCCAACGCATTTGAATTCACCAATCAACGTAACGTAACCAAATACACTGACATATATTTATCTCAAAATTTAAGATCGTTTTAATACTACCATTTTTATTCTTAGCACTCACTACAAATAAGATGGTATTGGATGGTATAATTCAATGGTACAATTCAAATATTAAATTATAAATACTGTTCATATTTATTAATCATAGCTATTGATTACATTGACTATATTACATGTCCCATCACTTATCTATTATACATCAAGACTATTTAATTTATCACTTAAGATGATAAATAGGAAATTAAAAAACATACTTTTATCTAAAGCTCAAGTCATTACTGAAGTTAAAACTGTAATTTTTTTTATGAAACCTACGGGTATTAATAATTTGAAACTAACCAGGTTTAAGTAATACAAGTATTAAAAAAGTAATCTAATAATAAGATTTCATAAAATAAAAAACAGTTGAAAACTAAGAAATTAAGAAAAGTAAAAAATTAAAATTCAAGAAACTGATTTTTTTTTTTTTTTTTTTTTTTTGTAAAAATTAAATTTCATTCAATTGGATCAAAGTAATGACAAGACAAAAATTATTAAAAAGTTAAATAATTTATTACATTAAATTTTAAAATTAGCTTTAGAAATAATTACCTTCATGATTTTGAGCTGTCTGTTTTCATCTTCATCATCACACTCTGGAAATTCATAAATTTTAATTTGGTTTTGTGCTATTTCAGTCATTATCTGGAAAAGAAAAATAATGTTTTAACCATGTAAACAGAAACAAATATTCTACAGTAATAAAACGATAAGCAGTACTTTTGCAATGATTGAACAAACTATTTAAAATAACAGACTGAAACAAAAACAAATTAAAATTTAAACTCTTTAATTACAAAACTTAGTGTGAGGTCAAATGAGGTTGCTTTTTAGCATAATAAGTTAGTTTTTTTTTTTTTTTTATGTAATCAATAGAGAAAAAAAACAACTATATTTACTTATAAATGTTCACAAAAAAAATATATACACTTGATGGAGAATACACGTCATACAGTTGATTTTCTTATACTACTATTATTTCATGGAGGATTTTTTAAATTTCTGGCACGTTTGCTAGGATATTTATAATACATCCTTTAATCATAAATATATTTTAACAGATAACACATAACAGGAATATTATCGCTCCTAGAAATAATATTTACAAGCAACATTTCTTGCAACTAACTATTGAAAATTGAACATCCATACCCCAAAAGATTGCTGCCTTATGCACACCCTGCACATCCTTATTTGTTTACCCTGCTTCTAAAATTTGCTCAAATAGTTATTTGCTCAAATAGTTATCTCCTCAATAAAGAGCTACTTTTCTTAAAGCTATCACTGTAGACTCAATTTTCCTTCTAATATTATTGATTCCACCAAAAGATCCTATTACTTATATTAATAGCTAGTGTATTTTTCAAATTTGCTGTCAATGTAGTCTTACATATATTGGAAAAGTTAATGTGCCCATAAACTTCAACTTAAAGGACACAAAAGATGAGTTCAAAATTAGGACATTAACCAATCTTCTATTGCTTTATGCAGTTGAAATTCAAATCACAGGTTCTACTAAAATCACTCAACACAGCTCTTCACCTTCTGAACTTTATTTTTGGAAATCATTCTATATTTTGAAAAATTCTAATAATTTAGTTAATAATCTTTCAAGCATCCCACTGTTTCCTAATATTTGGAAGTTATTTTAAATTAATTTGTGTCAAATTCAAAACATTGGCAGTGTGATCTTAAGCATCCCTTTCTGCAAAGAATTCTACATTATCTTCATCTACTGAGTCCTCCCACAAAAATAGTCTCCACCCAATACAAAGAGTTTAAAGTTCCACATTTTATACAAGATTTTACAATATTATTTTAAACTTTATTTTTTAGGGGGCACCTTATAGCACCTTCATTTAAGGGCAAATGCATCAGATCATAACTTTCATATTCGGTTTTTTTAGAGATAGGCTTAGACACTGGGATACTGAAATTTGGTCTCTTAATTAAAAATAGAAGGAATCACACCAGAATAAGGACTTACACACCAAAATATAAGGTAATTCAAGAACATAATCCTTACTTGTCTTTTAAAAAAGTGGCATTCTTCAGGTGTCATTGTGTCTGCTTTGGCAACAAGAGGAATGATATTCACTCGATCGTGCAGTCTTTTCATAAATTCTATATCTAAAGGCTTTAAACTACAAAAACAAATAACAATTTACAATATATGTAAACTAATCATTTCACATTCAAAAATTAATAATGAAATAGTTATATTTCATACACAGCAAAATTATGAATGTATTGCACAAAAAATATTAGTCTATTTAAAAGTAATCAAAGATAATGTGGTTTTAAAACTATCATAATCTAATGTTCTAACATTATTCAAATTTGATTGCTTGGACAAAAAATCTAATATCAAAAATGATGATGACTGCTTATGATCGCATGCTCTAAGCAATCATCAATGATGCTCTAAGCTCTTTGAAATTTAATATGTACTTCATTACACATTCGAAATAAATATGTAAAAAAAAAAAATTTGATTAATTTCGATTTTCCCTATTAGAAAAGATTAATTTAGATTAAATTTAGATTTCCCTATAAAAAAAAAAAAAGTACATCCAGAAATGTGAATTAACTTACCCATGACCAGAAGGAGCTATAAAATACAAGCAGCAGTGCACTCTACCATCAGGAATTGTTGTTCGATGGACTCTGGATTCAGCATTTAAATATTCTTCATATTTATTATCAATGTAGTCAGATATTGGAGACCAACTAATAAAATAAAATGAACAAATGTTATTTATATAACTTCAATGTTACTACAACATATAATAATCATTTATTAAAAAAATATAAACAGCTTTGAAATTTTTCAAAATTATCTAGGAAAGTCTTAAAAATAAAGATCAAACAAAAAAAATTCAAAAATAAACAAATTTAAAAGCGTTAAGAAATATTTTTACATAAAACAAAAGAAAAAATTAATTTTAAATTATAATAGTTTTTTATAAATATTATTTATAAAGAAAAATATTTATTGTCTCTTTTTAAAATCTACATTTAGATTTAAAGTAGTTTCTTTATGTTATATAAAAAAAAAAAAATTATTTTTTAGGCAACAACCATTAAATTTAATTTAGGTTAAAAATTACATCATATGTATGAATCTACCCAAAAATTTTTTAGATCACATCAGTTTAATAAGGAAACTACTTATTAATTGACTTAAATTTTTATTTCAAATAATTTGAACAGAGAAACGTAGCTCTAAGTTTAGTTTTATGATAACATGAGAAATGACATTTTAAATCACAACATTTTAATTAAAATACTTGTAAAAATATTCAAAATTATATTTATAAAAGTTGGGCAACCTTTGGTAATAGCGGAAGACAATCAGATAGCCAAAAAAAATAATAAATTTTTAAATAAACAATGACAATTTCTGAACAAAAAAATAAGCTGTAAATATAAACCGGTTCTAAGAAGAAGGCTAAAAAAATTTGAAATTACTATGTCCAAATTATGGTTAAAAAGGACCCCACACGGATCTTACAGAAATTAACTCTGTCAAATTGGCTGAAAATTTAATATGTTGTAGCTCAAAACATTTTGATCAAGAGTCCTCATTAACACAGAGTCCAAAAATGTATAGTTTCCAAGATGCAAAACCTGGAACATAAATAGTAATTCTTAATTTTCTAATACTGTACCAACATTAGCATTAACCAACGTGCACCACATGGAGGTTGGCCCATTAAATTTTGCACGTTATAGCCCTTAAAAGGATTGATTGTTTAAAGAACAAAACAAAAAAAATACTTGGATGCATACAAATATATATAACTACGCTAAACATAACTAGTCATCAGTTATTTGAATATTATTTATATTTTGTCAGGGAGATCGATTCGCTGCTTCATTGATACATTCTATTAACTTTGTAAATTGGTACTTGATATCATCCCTATACCATGCATATCTCAAAAACCATATGCTTACAATGTGTACTTGTGTACGCAAGTACCAAATGTTGGAGGGGAATGTTACTCCTCTGAACATATTGAATTAACAGAATTTATTTTTGGGCATGTGTTGGCAACAGGTATATTTTCTTTTACAGATAACGTGAGTGACATTCTGTGCGCATTCAATTATTGAATTTGTATTAAAGGAATGCATTTTTGACAGTAGCATACCTTTCAACATTCGAGAAATAAAATAAGGGAGATTTTACTAGCGACAATTTTTGGGCTACGAGTTTTGATACATCATGCAAGTCAAAAAGAGAAATTCAAAATTGGAAATAATATAAGCACTTATATTTTGCCAAGTAAAAAATATCTATATAAATCTTAACCTAAAATCGATTTTTTTAAACCATTTATAATTACTCAAACTATTTTATAGCCATTGTTAAACAGTCAACCCAATTTTGGGTTTACGGCTACTAATGTTCAACTCTGTAACCTTGTAATTTTGAACCAATCCAGAAGACAAGGGAACTCCTGGATCAATCAAGTATTGGGAGAAATTTGTCCTCGTGGTGGACATTTTGATGGAACTAACCCACATTTGTGTTACATGGAGAGGCAAATCATAAAAACGTCTCACGGGTAGCCTGACCGCAAAAGATACTTAAATTATTAACACTCAATATACTGCGTACTGGCAATAGCACTATCTGTTGAGGAAGAAGAGAAGTATTTTCATCAGCGGATATTTTATCTTTTTTTTTTTTTTTTTTTTATTTTCTCAACAAATACGGAAAAATTTGGGAATATACAGGTAAACAAAAGATAGTCGTAAAATACAGGAGTCTTGCTTAAAAAACAGGAGACTTGACAAGCATGCAGTAATAAGTCACATCACGTTGCTGAGTTATTGTATCCAAGTGATTTCCAATGTCGCATTTCTATGTTTAAGCTGTCATCATAGTTAATTATTTTTCAGTTGTTTGCTATATTGAGATGCCACTGTATTTAATAAAAAAATTTTTAATCTTCATGTTTTATCATGTCCATCTACATTCACTCAACATCCAATGGGCATGCTCTAACAACATGAAAAGTGTGGTTATGGGCCATGAACCCGCAAACTTAGGCCTATATCATTTGATATTTAGTCCAATTGCAAGTGAAAAGTGGCGTTATATTTTCAATTTTCAAATTGGCTGAAAGATGAAGTAGTTTCGCCTTTCCAAAGCTTGGATAAAAGTTCAATTACAACCCAATCTGGATAATTGGCGTGAAAGTTTTGCTATGGAAAAAGGATTATGGGACTTTACGACTAGTAAAGAAAAACCATTTGACGACCACAGCACCTGAGAGAGAAATCTTCTGAGAAAACAGCAACCCTTCACAACAATCTACTTAGGAAAGGAAAGAAAATATCAAGTTATAAAAATATCAATGAGAATTTTTGATTGGACCGTTTGAATTACAACAAATTAAAATTTCAGCTAATTTGATGGCAAATTAATTTCCACAAGATTTGTGTGGTGTCCTTTAATAAAAAAAAAGCATACTCAAATTAGCTAAAACACAAAAATCGAATTTGAAAAAAAGAAATAATTACCATTGAGAATTATCCACCGCATCACCAAAACCTGGTGTATCTACTACTGTTAGTAATAAATTAACTCCACTTTCTTTGAGCAGTACTTTGGATGTTTCAACCTACAAAAGATGCAAAATTTATTTTCTAAGCACAAGTGTAATTGTTGCATGCTTATGCAATGTAGACGACTACATAAGCATGTATAATAAAAGATTAACTATTTAGGGTTAAAATTGTAAACATATGATTAAAACAAGTGTAATAAACTATATTTTTCATGGAAAGCTTTTTTCCCCCCTAATAAGAATTTACTTCTGGTGGTCACACATATGGACAAATTTAGAAAAATGTTTTGCTCCTTTATACAATTACAATTTCCATTTCTAATAATAGAAAAAAATTCTATTATATAGCAAAGAACTCAGGTCAAAATGCAACTTTCTATGTTTATGAAAGCCAGAGAATTAATATAATTTTTTTTATTCATAGTATAACCACACTTTTAATAAAAAATTTTAAACACCTTTCATGTATTTTAAAAATAGAATAAAAATCTAGAGTTCATCCAAAAAATTTTACAGAATTGTAGGCATTCAATAAGCAAAACAAATTAAGAGTAGATGCATAAGCTTAACAAGCATATGCAAGGTATTAACAAGCAGAAAATCAATCTTATTTAAAAGTCTAGAAACACTATTATGTTTAAAAAAATATTTTCAACAATTATAAAGTAAAAAAATAATGTGAGTTCAGCAATAACACAAAATTAGAGACGAAGAGACGAATAAGATACATATTTATTGAAAGCAAATTTGAGTTTAAAAATGAGTTCGGTGCAACAAAAAAAATTCCTTTCTGCATTGAAAGAAATAAGACTTTGTTTCATCTCATTAATGCCAAGTTGACACAAATTTCAAGGAAAAAAAATAATAATAATAATAAAAAAATAACCAAAATTTAAAAAAATATACAAGATTGCCAGGACAAAAAGGATTTTTATGTTTAAATTTTTTTACAAATTTATTTGCTGAATAAAAACTTATAATTAAATGAACTTCAATTTTCTTCGTGATAATTATTTATTTGATAAAAGCAAAAAATTAAAACTGCATTATCAACTGTACGCCTGAAATGCACTGGAATGGGAAATTAGTATGAAATGCATACTAAGAGTAACTGATGTAAAAAATAATTATTTCCAAGAAGTTCTGATGCATTTCTAGAACTTCAGTAAAAAAAAGTTTCTATCGTTAATAAGTTTCCAAAATGTGTGCTGTAGCACCCTAAAGTGCTACAAAGGAATGAGGGATCCAAATGCGCCAAGATTAAAAGTAGGCTCTTTTTTAAAAATGAGCATATCTGATCTAAATACAAAAGCTATATTTTCATTTACATTATACATATTTTAACAGACAAGATATTATATATTGCTAGACAAATTAGGGTATCTCTTTGAAGCAAAATGTTTCAAGACAGTTTTAAATCAATTTCATCTGAAAAAAGCCCAAGATAAAAGTTTCTATCATTCTTACTTGCAAAGTTTTCTTTACACGAAGAGAAGGGCCCGGGTATTCGTTTGAATATATTTCAGTAAGGAACATAGAATTAATTAATGTTGACTTTCCAAGACCAGCTTCACCTAAAATCAAAATATGAATTAGATTAAGAAATTAAATTAATGAAACTCAGTACAAATTTGATACACGTTTTAATTCACTGTTTGGCGATGCTAATCAGAATGTTGATTTAAAAATGGATAACAAGAGTTAAAAAAAAATTGCTTAATTTTCATTGAAAAAAAGATCATACATTGAAGAAAAATTAGGAAAATTAAACACGAGGCTTAAATTAGGATGAAGTTGCTTAAAGTTGGATAAAGTATACAAAATGAAACAATATCCTAGAGTTCCCAAACAATTGTAATATTTTTCAGAAACATAAAGTATGAATTGCAGCATGAAGTTAGCTTGTCATCCTGTTAACTATTTTTCAAGAAAATGAAAAAATACTGTTTTCTGTTTTTAATGCAAAATGTCTGTCAAAAAATATTAATAAAGAATATGCTGGGAAAGCCATTAAATAGTTCTTAAGTGTGGTGTGTTTATATAAGTGTGGTGTAATCAACATATTAGGTTCAAGTACAAAGTTAGTAAATAGGCAAACCTGTAAACTTCTATGTATCTTCTATGCATTCTCTGTAATCTTCCTAAAGTATAACAAGCTGAACTGAATTTTAAGATACCAGTGTAAAATTTTCTTTATCTCTTTTTGAGCATTGAGTTACACTTTTCCTTACACTCTGTGTTTTTTTAATTTAATCCTGGTTGCTTTTAATTTTGTTCTTAAAATGTTGTTGAAGTTATGATTAAATTTTACATTTCTCCTTTATTATCTTTTTCCTGCTTGATCTACTTAAAATGCCAGATTTAATACATGCAACCTATCTCGCCAAATAAGGATTTCTAGAACAAGGATTTGGATATTTAGCCATATTACTCATATTATTATACCTGGTTAAGGGAGAGCTATATTGTGGGTAAAAACCTTCATGGCAAATTCTTTAAGTAAATAAAAATTTAAAAGGTAGAAAACTGAGTTCAGGAAAACCTAGAGTAAAAAATGTTAAGTTTTAAATGCTGAAAAAAGTTTTTTTAAAATATCAATTTGTAAACGAATTACTTAGAATTACACAATAGAGAAGTTATACAGCAATATTTCGTTCACATTTTGATATCTTTAGAACATTTTTTCAGCAATTGAAATTTCCTCATTTACTCTGGGTTAAACTGATTTTTTTTTTTTTTTTTTTTGCTAAATTTTTAATTTTAAAATAGCAATGGAGTAAAACAGAATTCCACCATAAAAAGTTACCAGGGTTGCCACTCAAATATGGGGAAAAAATTCCTGTGTTTTCCCTGTACATATTATACACAATATATTAAGAAGAAGCACAACAATTACTCTGCTCTTGTGTGAGCTATATTGGGCTAACTAACTTTATTAGTTTTAATTGCGATAGAAAAACTTTGAGGGGGAAAAAAAAGAACAGCTGAACATATTAAAATAATGCCATAATAAATGAAATAGTTTAGTGTAGCTGAAATATCATGCATAAATATCCCATAGATTAAGCTTTGAGTGGTCACCATTTTTTAAATAACGAAAATATGAATCAAAATTCCCTGCATTTTCCCTGTTACTTTAGGTGACTTTTAAATTCCCTGTATTTTCTAGGCTTTCCCTATTCTCCCTGTGGCGTAACAACCCTGGTTACTTACGAGGTATAGCATCATCTTAAGTGAGTGTAGCAGCAAATTCATTAACAAAAACACTTTGGAACTACATTCAAATCAAAGCAATACTCTTCCTTACCAACAACCATGAGCGTGAATTCAAAGCCTCTCTTCACAGCCTTTCTGTAGACTTGATTTGGGAGGTTTGCAAAGCCTACATAACCATCCATATCTTTGGGAAGAGTATCCTTCATTCTGTCACTGTCTCTGCTAGACAAAGACTCTTTGGAAGAGGAATTGGAATTAACGCTTAATGGGGGAGGTACAGTTGAATTTGTTAACGTAGGATTAGTAGTTGTAGCATCATGCCGATAGAATAAATCCCTTTTCGCATTTAACTGGAAAATAAAATAACAGGATTTCATCAGAACAAGGAAAGAAACACACAAACATAAAAAATACAACAGTATAAGACTTGAGTATAATTTGAAACAGTCTTAAAAGCTAAAAGAAACTTCTCAATAAATGAGTTCAAATATTTTTCCAGAATAGTCATTTTAAATAAATTAGTGGAAAACCACATTTATGGCTTAAAGTGAAGCTTTAAAACAAGTAGTACACACATAATATATTTTTTTTTTTAATTTTTAGCAATTGAAATGTTAGGATTCTTTTTGGAACTAGTTAAACAGTTTCAAAAAAAAAAAAAAAATAAAAAAAAAAAAAAATTCATTATTACAATATACCAGAGCATATAAAATGAACTAGTATATAAAAACTGGCAATATTATATGAAAATGCTACAAGTGTGTCTTAAAAAAATATATATAAAAAAAACTAAGTACTAATAAAAAATATATATATATTGCAAAAATGCATGAGAAAATACTGATTAAATCTATAAATTTCGCATTTAAAAAAATATCGTTAACCTTAAGTAAGAAAAGAGAAAACAGTTGAAAATTAAGATATTTATTTTCTCCACTGAATTGAAGATTTGCAACATAATCATCAATACATAAAAATTTAAAACCTAAGATATATTTAGTTATCTGTCTGAATGTAAGATTTGCAATATAATTATCTGACAATAAATTAAAACAAACGGAAGTTATATTTCCTTTTGTTCCCGAATGGTGAACTTGCTATAAGACAATAAAAATGTTACAGTTTAAATGAAAAAATTAGTAAGCAAATAAGATGAAAGCATCAGCGTAAGGTCAAATGGACCTAAAGGTGTGATTTTTACAAAAGAAAAACGGAATACATTAAAAAAAAAAAAAAAAAAATTTATGGCTATTGCTTAGGAAATAATACAAACTAAGCTTTAGATGTATTTATAGTTTAAGAAACAATTTAATCTCTGTTTTTGAACGACAGATAAACAAAAACATTTTCGGTTAAAAGCTTATTTATAAACAAAAACAAATAATTCCAAAATTCAACATGATTGATTCAAAACTAATGTTAAGTCTAAGCAATCAAACAAAAACGCACTAACTGCAGAAGAAATAAACACAAAAAAGTTAAATAAATAGAGAGCATCAAATTCACTTAAAACAAATTATTAACTCAATGAACTTTGATGCACTGCTTTAGTATACAAAAGGCAAACTTCAATGTTTATAATTATCCTCTCCCAGCCATCAACACTAGAAAAAAAACAAGAAAAACTCAAGGCAGTCTTCAGATTTCATAAACAACGGAAGTTGAAATATAAATAACTAAAAAACAGTTTCACATCATTGAAATTCTTGGTTCTTTTTAATGGCAAGGCTTATCAATTGTTCAAACCAATTACATGACGGCATTAAGCAAATCGAAACTAAAAATGATTATGTTCAAAAAAAGTTATTTGCAACTGACATAATTTAATCAAAATAACGTGTCTAAAATTATTTTATTTCCGTTAAAAAATCGTTTTCTCCCAAAACGCAAACGATACTTACAATTACAAAACAGCATAAAGAATTTTGCAGTTTTAAAATCTTATTAACATTGAGATTAACTTATCAATGGTAAGTGAATGATAAAGAAGTGAGTCATCTTTGTACCCTGTTGTTTCCGGAACATGCTTATGCGACAAGTAAAACTTCTTGCTCCGGAACATGCTTATGCGACAAGTAAAACTTCTTGCATTTCTTCTAATTAATTTTTAAACGTTTTAACTTTAATTAAAAGGACTTGTAACTTAGATGAATTTCTAGATATAATAAAAATCTCTCATAAATTAGTTAATAAAAAAATATTTTATACATTCATATTTTATTCGACATTTTCCAGTGAATCACCCATTAGCATTTAAAAATGATTCCCAAGAAAAATGATTTCCAAGGAGGATAAAACCTTCAGTTCTAAATGCACTTCATAACTCTTCTAACTCTACCAGATAGTTGAGTATCTATCTTTACCCTAAGGCTTAAAAAAAAAATTCTATTTTTTTTTCACAATTAATCTTTTAAATGACAATTTGTGATTCATATTTCGATTTGTGATTTATCGAGGAAAAATATAAAAAAAATATGTACAAGAAAAATACTAAGAGTTGGTAATAAATAAGTTCTTTTCAAGCCAATTTTGCAGAAATAGAGAGCAAGATTTTTAAACCAGTTTTGTAGACAATTATTATTATTTTTTTTTTTTTTTAAAAAACCAATTCGTAGAACGTGGCAAAATTTTCCCTATTTGTATTGCCTGTTTCAGATTAATTAAATTTTGAAATTTAAATTACCAGAATTTCACATAAAACTTAAACAAGTAATTTTTTACGTAGATTTTTGTTAAAAAATAAATTTCTTAAAATAACTGAAATTTTTTAAATTTTAAGAATCTATATGCTCTAGATGATATGATTAAGGATGGTCGTTTTCAATAAACATAGCCGATTTATAAAGAAGAATAAAAAATACTTTTTAAAAAAAAATTACAACTTAGCTTTTCGTGTAATTAAATAAAAACTCACTTTGCCATCGATATTTACATAGTAAACTATATTTGAAAACAAAATTGATGGTTTGGACAAAATTTGACAAAACGAAATCTACAACAACCACGGAAAATGAATATACAAAGAAATCAATTATTTGACCTACCGTTTTGAGGCAAAGCATGTTTAAAAAAGTTCTTCACATAAATGATACAACAAATTTAAAATCTAGAGACGACACTATTCAAAAATCGATACAATTTTTAAAAAAAAAAAAAAAGAAATTTGTAAATCTACAGTTGTAATGTTACATTAAATATTACGGTCACACGAAGGTTTATTTCAAGGCCAACGATGTGCCATCATGCACAAAAAAGACACAAATAGTAACAATCTAGAACAATTTTCAAGAAAATGTTAAGAAGAAATCACGCAAAACTAAAATGTTCATGCTTACAGCGCAAATTATTCCCACATGCGATATCCAATCCATGCAGCTATTTCCGGCATTGAAATTGGTCACAAACAGTAACAATTCTATACCAAAAATAACAAAATTGTCCCAAGGCATAGTTTATTTGACCTCGGGAAAATTAAGTAATACGATTTATCTTTAACGAAATGATTTATTAAGAAAGTAATATTTATTCTAAAATTTAATTAATAAAACGTGAGACAATGTAAACAAATTTACCCAATATCTAGCGAATCAATGATCATTAGGTATATTGAGTATTAAATAAAATTAAATATTGGAGATCAGATGTATTAAATTTGTTTAAAATAATTTAACTTGACGAGAAATTTTATTGAGGTTACTAAAAATCAAAATCCAGAGAATAAACATTATTTAAGATATGATATAAAAAAGTGATTACGCTAAAAATCTGAATTATATGGGTTCGATCCCCGCCGGCAGAAGACTCCCCGTGTAGTAAATGGTGACTGATGCACGTTAAATCTGTCGAGTCGCTAAGTCCTCCATATTCCCATAACAAATCAATACCTCTGAGGGTACTGACCCAGAGTTTCCTTGTCTTCTGGATTGGTTCAAAATTACAAGGCTACGGAGTTGAACATTAGTAGTCATAAACCCAAAATTGGGTCGGCTGTTCAACGACGGATATAAAAATAAAAGTTGAGTTATGAAAAATAATTTATTTAGGACACTCACTATTTTAAACAATTCAACTTTCTCTAACAAGAAATTTGAGTCGCAAAAATTCGAATTCTTCATAATTTTACGAATTGTTTAGACGGAATATATTTTGCAAGCAGCTAACGAAATTTATCAATTAACGTCATGGCTTCATGTAACATAGATTGATTGTGCTAGTTCTTGTAATTCACGTAAGATTGAATGGAAAAAAATTTAACATTGCAGAAAAAACATGTTTAAAGGCACGCAAAATGTTTAAAAGTAAAATAAAAACATGTCTCATTTTTAATAAAACAATCTCTAGCTGCAATTACCACAACACTATGTAAACGTAAAAACAAATAGAAAAATTCAATAAAAATAGAAAAAAAATTAGATAATATGTATAAGATTTACGAGGGAGACTAGGGAAGTGTGACTCGCCAATTTTGAAATAAACTAGTGGGATGTATGCCTTATGAGGAATAATTTTAGGGGGCAACATTCGTTTCGGCCCATAGAAGGTCCTATGAGAGAAAAAATAATTCAATAATAGAAAAAATCGGTATTTTATTACTTCAATGCAGACTATTAGTTATTGTAATTATCTCATACTCCAATTAATTTTGTGGTACTTTCACGTACTGTATAATGCATATTTATTGTCAAAATTGATTTCGAAAATTTTATATATCTGCAGTTTTTCAGAAAAACCTGTAAGGTTAATTAAAAAAAAAATTGGCATTAAATTTTTTAAAAAAATTTTTTCAAAAATTTTTCCAAATTAATTGGAGTATACAATTGCAAATTAATTAATTATTTATTAATTTCAAATTAATTGGAGTCTGAGAAAATTACAATAAATAATAGTCTGCATTTTTTTTTTTTTTTTAATGGCGGGCACTTAGGATGTATTGTCCCATTGGCCTCATATGCCAGAACTGCTACTCTTTTCTCGTTACCCAGTGGGCACCTGTGGCGTAGCCACGGCGGGTCACATTCACACAAAGGAGAAAGGACATAGAACACAGAGAGAAAGAAATATCCCTGCTCTGAGCGGGATTCGAACCCACAACCATCGGCTCCGCAGTCAGGCACGATAACCACTCGGCCACCTGGTCGGCATTGAAGTACTAAAATACCGAGTTTTTCTATATAATGAATTACTTTTTATCTCTCATAGGACATTCTAATGGCCGAAACGAATGTTTCCCCCCAAAATTATTCCTCATGAGGCATACATTCCACTAGTTTATATCAAAATGGGCGAGTCACACTTCCCTAGTCTCCCTTGTTAGTGACAAACTTTTCCGAAAGTGACAACTTTACATAAAATGTTCTTTATAATTGTTTTCAGATAACCACTTAAGTTTCCGCAATATTCACTAAACATCAGCATACAACGCAGAAACGTCTTATTTTCTACTTGAGAACTTCTAAATTTTTCACCAAAAACTCACTCCTAAACAATTTTAAAATGTGGCTTATTATGTCCCGAGACCTCCACACATAAACAAAAGTATAACAACATAAGGTTCAAAACATAAAGTTTATGAGTAAGATTTCGTAAACAATTTACTTACTCGTCATTATTCTGGATATCATATCATACGCAATGTTATAAGAATACGAAGATATAAAGCTAACAAAACAATTAAAAAAAAAAAAGAAAACATAAATTTTCGGGTGATCATAATCATAAGTCGCAGTACTATCATTAATAAATTCTCGTATTCCAGCGATACAATTTCAAAGAACTGTTGAGGTCTCCGTAAGATGAATAATTTATTACTCACAAAGCACGAGACCTTGGGAACAACCAACTAGACACGCATTTTTTTTCTCCACTGTATCTTAGTCAATTCGCGATCGCAACACTCGAGTACGCCATCTAGCGGGAGACTGTAAATATCGGGCATTAGTTTCCACATAACCATTGGCAATGACGGACGTCATTTTCTTAGCAGCAAATAGGAAGCAAATATTCCCTAAGGAAAAGGTAGAACTTCTTGAAAAAACTAACCAGAATATGCCGAACATTGAAGCAGAACACGCCAAGCATTTGAAGAACAATTTCTCAATAATTTTTGCCTTTCTATTACTAACAACATAACTTCCAATTTCATGATTACTTGCTGTTACAGATGTGTGAATTACGGTAAAATAATTTTTTCTGTCTTCAATTCATTACAAATTAAAAGGAAGTCAACATTGCTTTCGTCATTCCAATGAATTAAGTGAATTCAGAACTGTAATAGTTATAGAATATTCTTCTTCTTTATAGAATAGTATATATTTCTGTATCTATGTAATTCGGAAAACA
This sequence comes from Parasteatoda lunata, assembly GCA_949128135.1. Classification (NCBI taxonomy): domain Eukaryota; kingdom Metazoa; phylum Arthropoda; class Arachnida; order Araneae; family Theridiidae; genus Parasteatoda; species Parasteatoda lunata. The sequence continues at coordinate 82,948,955 of OX421977.1, forward strand.
ACAATAAAGAATCATCCGAACTACTTGAAATAGTTTCATTTGTGCTGATTATTAATAATATTTTTATCGTTTTCTTTGGTAAGTATTTTTTAATTTTGAAAGAATAATTTCAACTAGAATTCAGCTATTCTGTTTTCAAGCTACATATTCAAATTCATATCGAGATCTTACAATTATAAAATTTTGATGTGTGGTATGTTATCTAAAAGTAATGAAGGGATAATCTATGCATATATTATTTGAAAATAAAATTTTCAAACAAAGACCATTTCATTTGGAATTATAAAACAGGTGAGTGTTATGATTTTTATAATAAAAAATTTGCTTGTAAATATTTTTTTTTCTTATTTGATGATAGTTCTCTACAGAATGGTTCTTTACGTCTGATTAAGCACTATAAGAATATAAAAAAAGAAACATGAAAGTTTTTATTTCAATATAAAGAATTTTTAAAATCGTTTTTAACCTAAGAATTCTTTATTTTACGTTTTTTATTTTATAAGATTTTGATAAAAATTGTTGTCAAAATACTTTTTTTGAAAAATTAAATGGTATAGCATTATGTGTTTATGTATACTTCTTGTATATTCTAATGCTTGAAGTAATATGATTCAGAAAAGTATGGAAGAAAAATTCGGTACTTACGTATTAACCACAGCTACAGATTTGGCAGATTTTTAAGTGCCGCCAATCTACACTCAAAATTTTTGGAAAAAATCTTAAAATGAAACACTTTGTTTCAAATCAAAGTAGTCAATCGGATTTCGGTGGAAAATGGGCCGATATAGAGTTTAGCATAGATTCAAAACAAACTTTTCTCTCACCTGATTCTATAGCCATTATGAACTCTAATAAATAAGATTCAAAATGAAATAACATTTCCAAAACGGACGTTTACTAAGATAAAGTTTCATGTTATGGACATTAGTACATTTTCGTTATATTTCACTCCATAAAATATTTCGCTCCTAAAAAAATAAAATTACATCTTGTTTTGTTTTTGACAAGTCCCAAAGACGCATTTTCGTAACACTAAAAAATGGCGACAAAAAAAGAATGCTTCTTTTTTTGTTTCGTAAGCATTCTTTATTTTACGTTAAAATTTAAATGGGCTTTTCATGTTATACCATTAAATTTAGTAAAACTATTTCTCGGGCATTAGGTTTGAACTCTTATAACAATATACCTATTTTTTTTTCTTTATTTACAAATATTTTTCCGATGTGTTCTGGATGTTCTTTCTCTAAAAAAAAAGAGATACCATTTTGTTTTCGTTTGCATAAGAAAGAAAACAAACATTTTTCTTTTTTAAATTTAATCAGCCACAATAAAGATGGACCGTTACAATGCTACATGCTACATTAAAGACGTCTCCAGTGTAACTGAATGACTGTTCATATGGAAATCGCAGGGATTCGGCACATACAACAACGCCCCCTATAGTTCGTTGCGATCGCGAATAATACACAATTTCATTAAACATAATTAAATTGCCTAGCTCGTATTAATGCAGAAAACAGTGAAATTCCTCAGCTCCTCTTTTTATTTATTTATTTTTTATTTTCTTGAAGTGAAACTTCTTATGCGACTTCCAACAAGGTTGCGTTAAACGTTTAACGCTACCGTTGTCATGGAAACTAGATTTCTCTTTACGTTCGTTGAGCGCACGAGGTAAGAGAAAAACATAGTAGGTAATATTGGCGTTAAAGAAAACAAAGCGATATTTTTTTAAAATTCGCCAAGAATACCTTACTGAAATTTAGAAATAAGCTGATTTCTTATTATAATTTTTTTTTTTAAATATATTTTATTATTAATATTTTTTAACTAAGCGAAAAAATTTTTAAATGAAACAAAGTATTGTATTTAAAAAGTTAATAAGTATATTTTTTTTTATTAAATACAATTAAAAAAATACTTTGATGCACATAGATACTCTGCTTTAGATACTTATTTTTCTATGCTTTTTTTTATTTTTGCCGGTTATTATTTTATAAGTGAAACTTCTAATGCGACTTCCAACAAGGTTGCGTTAAACGTTTAACGCTACCATGGATTGGTTATGAAAGCACTGTTGCGTTAAACGTTCAACGCTCCTGGGGAGGGGGAATAGAAAGAGACAGCGCGAGAGTGAATGCGTGGCACTCGAACGCATGCGCGTAGAAAATGATAATTAAAAGATGCGATCAATTGTGAATTGTAAGCAATGTCAATAAAGTTTGTCTTAAAGAAACAATATGATTTCACTAAAAATCAATTTCTACCCCTTCCTATTTTCATTTCCACATTACGAAGTTTCAATTCTTCAGCGCGGAGGGACTTTACGCACTATTTTTTTTTATGTTAGTTCACTCTTCAAAAAAATATTGCCAAGTTAAGCATATTTTCATTAACAAATGGTTTGACAAACAAAATTAGTAGAAGTTATTTGTAATTCCCTTTCTATTTGCACAATTTATCAAATAGTTATTTTATTATTATTGTTTCGCATTTGAGTCATAGTGGCTTACTTAGCCTAGGCTTTATGAGGTACCTGGGAAACTCTATACCCTTAATCCTCGTTCATAATAATATATAAGATGACATGACACAAAATTAGTCGTGACGTTTCAGACCTTATTACCAACCCATAGCCAAGCCAAAATCCCAAGCTGGTTCTTTTTTCAGGGTTTAATTATTAATGGTAGGTAACGGCGTAAGAATTAACGCATTCAAACATTTTGACTGAGCTGACAAGGCCTAAAAATTTTCACAGCCTCAGGAATTAACCTTCACCGGGTGACAACGGGTTCCACGACCCAGAGAGACACCACAGGATGCTATGTGAAAGTGCTAACCCATAACTGGGATATAGGGAAGCCACGAGCTTGGAGATTAAAACAACGGGTCCACACGTCGGAAATGTAAGCAAGTGTGCAATATGGTCGATTAAAATAGCAATATTTTTAATCTGATAGAATAATTTCACAAAAAAATAATAAAAACAGTTAATAAAAGCAGTTCAAAAGATGCGAGTTTCGGAACCATGAAGCCAAGTTGGTCATTAAAATTCTTTTATAATGATTCAGGATCAAATATCAAAAAAGATTTATTAGATTTGATTCTCTTTTTTAAAGAGTGAACAAATAACTCAACTGTGAATTAAGTTCGTATTTTCTATGAGAGCTGATATTTTTCAATGTTACTTTTTATAATAAAAATTTCAAATTAAATTCTGAAACTCTAACACCCGCATAAATATGTAGTAATAAAATAGCTAGAGCTTTAGCTTATTATCTGAAACTGAGCTTTTAAACTAATCTTCTGGATCTGCTCTGGAGCATCAAAAATGTTTCAGTTCTGGTTTCCAGATATTAACTTAACACATCAAAAATATAATAACAATGCGAATAGAATACACAGCAATAGTGACTGAATAAGATATTGTGTTATGTAAATAAAATTTTATTTGAATATCAAAAATACTGAGCAATGTTAAAATAACAAAAATTAGAAACACTACAGAAATGTCGCGATATATTGTTAGATTTCGATATTTTTTATACAATACATCGCGATATTAAAAACATGCACTAAATGATTATAGGGACCCATGTTAAGTTGAGGACGATTCGGAAAATAAAAGATAAGTACCGAAAGATGACATCGAAGTTCATGCGTTTTCTGGAATATTTCAGAGCAATTGACTAATATTAAAATAATTAGCTTAACTGACAAATCAAGCAAATGACAATAACAACCACAACTGAAATGTAGCGAACAATGGTTGTGATCGGGATTAAAGAACATAAAGAACATTACGAGCATTCTTGCCCATTAAATGTCTGGTTTTTGACAGCTGTCCAAATTCTCTTTCCAAACACGGCCATCAATGTTCGGGAAAAAGCAAAACAGATGCGCAGAGCATCGCACTAAGAATTTACTGGTCGATTTATTAGAGATCCTTGCCCTCGCCTCATTATAGCTGCCATATTTAGAGAAAGGATGCAACATTTTCTCTTCTTGCTCGCAAAAAAAAAAACAAGTACAGAACGGTGTTCGATACCGAGTTCGAACTATCGTGGTTCTAACTGCCGGAAGTCGTGCTCGTGATTCATCCTAAGAAACGGAAAGTGAAAAAAAAAAAAAAGTACCAATTTCTGGAACAACTCGAACATGCACTAAAGTGCAAAGTGGAGAGGGAAAGAAAAAATGAAAGCATTAATATGCTGAAAAAAGAAAACGAGTAATCAATTACCCTGACGAAACTAGAAAACGGTGCGAGAACAGATTTATGCGTCAAGAACGTGATGAAACGAATAAGTAATGAGTGCAGACGGATAAGTTGAGCGCAATTTCAAGGTCTGATTGAGACTGACAATTTCCATATTCATGAACACTTTTTATTTTATCCGAGAAAGAAAATATTATACTACTATTCTCGGGAGAAAGTACCTTTGCACTTGGATATGTGAAAATATTAAATGGGAATTATCATAACACTTACAGAAAAAAAAAACTTAAAATAATAATTTGCCATGATAACAATTCATACACCAGAGATGAGAATGAAGACAAGTTCGAATGTTTTTTAATAAGCCACACCACATTTATTTTTATTCCCTTTTCCTTTTTTTTTTAACGGGGTGGTGAAAGAAATTTTTAATGAAAATTTTTTCTAAGTTGAACCCTTTAAGAACGAGACAAATTTTGACCATCATTTTAAACTTATTAATGTGAGCAATAAAAATTAGTACAAATCTCTGATCGGCAAGTATTCATTCAGACTCGAGTTTCCAAGAGGAAGATCTAACTCGTCTGTAACACAACCAAAAAAACTTCCTATTAAATTAATTTTATTCAATATGTAAATAATTATTTTAACAAAAACAAAAAAAACCGGAAAAATAGTAATTTTACTTACATATTTGAAACTAGAAAACAAACTTTTTACTAAACGGGTGATCTTCAAAATAAAACGAGATATTTTTCTATTTTAAAAAATATTATATTAACTCAAATCATGCATAGCTCTTATTTTTTATAAAAATTATTTCCCGTATCAAACATGTGGTATTTAAATTAAACTGTATTTGTTTATTTCCTCCATTCTATTAAAAACGAATTTTAATGATGATAAAAAAAAAAATTCTTAAAGGGGTAGACGACTGCGGAGCATCCAATTTTATAAAATTTCATGTCCGAAATTACAGGATTCGTAAATTTTCGAAGATTGAAGCAGGATTGGAATGCTAAAGAGAGAAGAAAAAAAAAAGAAACCGTTATTGCACGGGAAAAAAATCTTCTTACACACTTTATTAGTTAGCTTTGATTTTCGAAAACTAACTGGTACAAAAATTAAGATTACTCTTATTAATAATTCAATTGTAAAAAAAATTCCAAACGGAGCCTTTTTTAATCCCTTTTATTACTTTATTCATAAATTCATTTTAAAGAGTGCATTTTTCTTAAGTTCTTAATGTTTTACTTTCGCTATTCTTAAATACCACTGATTTTTTTTAACATCTTTCACATTCAAAACGGAAAACATTTTATTTATACATAAAAAAAAATTAAAAAAACATCAAAGCAAAAGCGTTGCACTTAAAAAAAAATACACTGTTAATGCAATTACACTTAGAAATTGCATATTACATAAATAAATTTCTTATCCTCGTAATTCCAAATTCCAACCAGCTGATAAATTAATCCAGTTGATTTATGTGATTAATACCAATGAGAGGAAAAAATACCAGCTCAGACTTTCAAAAAGAAAAAATATTTGTGAAATGCGGCGAGTAAGCAAACAATAAGGATAGACAACCAAAACATGCTGAGTAATCGAACAGCTAAATTAATGTCGTAATATATTTTCTCCGCTTCTATCCGCAACACCGTTTAGTATATCGTAAAAGTCACGCAATTTTTTCTCAGCATTCCTAAACGTTCCGGTAAGAATAGGTATGGCGATAGAAAAAAAAAAATTAGGAAACGCAAAAACGTCAAGGAATAAATTTATAGACAGTCCGACAAAGAATGCATTTGTAACTTTTCTACGAATCGAAGCGTGACTTCAGATTTACACAGCTTGCGTATAAAATATAGAAAAATCAAAGCCTGCAGAAATGTCACTCAAATGGTTAAGCCGTTTTTTACGGTATTTTTAAAATTTATTCATGTTTTTCTAAACACGGAAAACAGCATCTTTTACCGGGGTCAATTTATGATAAATTTGGGTTCGCTAAATACTTCACGAAATATTTATATCGTTAAAAGGTAGCCATCATAAATATTTTATTGCAAAATATTCTTTCGCAAAAAAATAAATAAATAAATAAAATAAAAAAAGTCGTCGTCTCTAATTTATAAATTTGAAACCAAAATTCCTTTATAATAAAAAAAAAAGAAAAACTATACCTATAGACATTCAGAAAAAGTCTGAAGAGACCGCCTTTTGTGATTTTTCATGAAGTCAGAACCCTATTTTTAAATGTTCGCAATATTATGAGAAGATTTTTCACAAAAACGGACCTTTCAGAAAAAGTCAGAACAGATTTTGTGATTCTTTACTAAAAAGCACCCTATTTTACAACTTCACAAAATTGCGAATTTTTTTTTTTAAACTTACTTCTTAAAAAATCCATACAAAAAAAAAAAAAAAAATTCTATTTTGTGAGGCAAAATATTCGAGTTTGAAAACATTCCTGAGTTAAAGAGTGAGTTTTAAGAACAGATACAAACTGATAAAAATAATAGTCGATTAAATATTTTCTGAAAAAAATGTTCCAAGTTGACTCCAGCATGGATTGGCATGGAACAAAAACTCTTCCATTTTTAAGCAATTAGAGAATGGTAGTTCAGTTTAACAACTTTTGGTATTCAGTTTCATATTTTTATTCCATAATCATTATACATTAAACAGCTGAAAATGTAGTCCAAATTTTTTATCTAACCCTTTCTATTTCTTAATTTATTTTATCTAGATTTTCTATAAATAAAATAAAAGCCAAAATGAAAATTGAATAACAAGTAATAATAATAATAAAAAAATATCATCAATTTTTTCCTCTTCTAACAATAAATTGTGATCCCACTCACGCAGTGAACTTAAATATCTAACTTAAGAGCAAAAAATATTCAACGCATGAAAACACTTACTAAATATTATATCTTGAATATCTCAATAAAGATAACTCAAATACGTAAGATTTTTTATTTTCAATTTAAAAGAGTAAAAAATATTTCCTTTTTTTTAAAACGCGATACGAAAAGAGAGCGATCATAAAATAATCGCCACTATGATAAAGCAAAGATGAGAAGACTAAGCATATTCGGTATGGTATCACAGACTACAAAAAACTCACTGTCTTGAAACTGTCGACAGGATTAAATGTTATATGAATATCCCACTCCAGCTCATTAAGTTAGCTTTATCGTTAAGGCAAAGCATTTCGATGAGAAGGCACAGATAACAACGGCTTTGCTATTTATAAGATCTTTTTCTTTATTGGACCACATATTAAGAGAGTGGTGATAAGTGAAAGGAAGGGTTTCGCTTAAGATATTGTTAAAGGCATAGTTTGTTTCAGTACATTATCAACCCATTGGCGACAGAGCTCAATGGGGTTGACAGAGCTCAATGATTAGAGATAATTAAGGTGTAAATAAAGATTTAAGACCCAATATTTATCAATAAAAATTTATGCTCACAAGGATCCAAGGCCAAATAAACATCTTCATTTTATCATTTAAACTTAGCAAAATTAGAAAAAGTAAAATCAGCAGTAGACCAGGAAATTTAAATTTTCAGTTAGTAACCAGGGGCCGGAGACACTAATGACTTAGTAGTAACTCTTTCCTCAAATCTAATGAATCGGTGTCCGATATCGATAGGTCCTTTTCATTTATAGCCACTTTAAAAAAAATTTTTTTTTTTTTTTTTTTTTTTTTTTTTTTTTTTTTTTTAATGCTGGAATTAAATTTTATTTTAAAAAAGAGTCACGTTAGTAAAGATCTACTGCTATAAAAAGTTAATTCAACAATAAAAATATAATAAATATGTGACGAAATTAAGTTAAACATACTGACTTTAAGTAAAAGTATTCGGGGTTTGATTGATTGATTGATTAAATGTAGAGTTGAATGGCACAAGATCCAAAAGAGGATATGCTGCGCCAAACAGTACGTTAATGCAGCTTAAAATGTAAAATGCTTAGTACAATGTTATTTCCATAAAATACATAAAGGTAATAAAACCGTCAATAGCGAGAAAAGTATACGGGGAGGCAAAATACATTTAATGTATACATTACAACTTAGAAATATGTGAAATGTTAAAGAACTCTCCTTCCACGTGAATCTTTTCATCACAAATTAATGGATTCTAAAGAATCAAAATTTTAAATAGAGACATAGGACATTTTAATGAAAATTCTGTTTTTCAGAGTCTGATGTACATTGTAAAAAAAACGAGAGAGAAAAAATGACCGGTTGTTTATTTAATTCAAGGCGCCGCTTTCTTTTCTTTTTCCTTTTGTTGACTTGCCATTTGGTGAGTGGTTATTTGAGGTCTAATTACCAGTAGTAAATAAATTGTGGACATCAATTACCATACCAAATTTTATAAGTCTATAAATTCGATTTACAAACTAATTCATAGATTCATCGATTCATTACAGCTCCGAATTTATAAGTTCGCTTGCTTTCTTCATCTCTCAGTTTTTCTTTCCTTTATTCCCTCATTATATCAATAATCATTTATGGTAACGATTGTCATACATCGTCATTAAATACATAGTAATTAAAAGTAATCAATGACAATTATTTAAGTCAATAACCTCTTTCCCCACATTAAAAACAGGTTTATTATATATTAGATATTTTAAAAACGCTTAAAAAATTCGCTCGTCTCTATTGCCATTTATGAATTATAAATTTATAAATTTTACTTATTTACAAACGGTATTACTCGTACAATAATACTAATTCTTTTTTTCTTTGGTTCCCTTCTAAATTCACTTTATTAGCGACTCCAAAAAGGTGTTCTGCGGAACACTAGGGTTTCCTGGAAAAATAACAGGGGTTCTATAAAGACTTTTTTTAACCAGTAAAGATTTTTTTTAAAAAAAACCTGTAAAGGTAGCTCAATAATCTATTATTTATTTAATATTTAAATAATTTTTGAAATTATTAAAGTAAAACACCAATAAAAAGAACAAGAAATAGCATAAAATTACTAAAAGGATATTAATTTATGAATGATTATTAACATCAGGATTTCTCATCGAACTTAAAAATTCAAAACAAAATTACTAAATTCAAGAAAGGAGAATTATTTTTATCCGATAACCATTCTAACAGTTAAGAATAGTTCTTTTTCAAAAACCGTATTTTCAGCCTATTTTATTCAATTTGATTATGCATACGCCAAAAACTACTTGACTAAAAGCCACTGCAGACTTGAGTTTATAATTGATTATTTTATTTTATTCTAGTTAGCATATTCACATTTTCAGGCCTGCTAATGAACTTTATTTTTCTTCTAAAGTCAAGATTCGTTAAAAAAAAAAAAATAAAAAAAATTTAAAAAAAAAAGTTCGATCGTTTAAGATTCCGTAAGTGGAAGGGAAAATATGGGAACGGCTGGTAAAAGGTGTTCCGCGGAGTGTTCCGTGGAAAGGTTACTTGGAATTTCATGGTGAATTTATAAAAATAAAAAAATAAAATAAAAAAACAGTAACGATTTTTGAAACCTCGTTATATCCAACCAATAATATATTATTTTCACAATACATCTTCCAAATTTATTAAATTATATCAGTGCAATGCCAATGGGGAAAAAAATAAAAAAAAGAGAGAGAGAGAGAGAATAAAAACAAATATAGATTTTCTGTACTTTCCCATTTCGCTGTCGCAAATGAATTCAGTTAATTTATTTATTTAGTTCGTTTTTTAGATATATAGACATCCTAAATTAAAAATAATAAAAAATTTTAAAGTGAAATTTACTTGCGCATCGGGACTTCATTAAATCTATCGCTTGTGGCAGGAAATGGGAGGAAAAAAGACATATTTTCAATAACAATATATTGAATAAAATAAAATATGGATATGTATTTATGTATCGCACTTTACAATTCAAAATTAAATAAACAAATTCAATAATAAAGAATTTATTTTTCTCTCATACATACTCTCTCAAAATACTCCTTTTTTAAAACCATAATTCAATGAAAAAATTTTCAAATTTACTCGTAGTTTATTTACATATTAAATAATTTATTTATTTTCTGTAAGTAAATTTACAGTTCCTAATGAACTTTATTAAGTTTGGGTTCCGGTAAGAGAAGCCCGATCGTTTAGGGTTCCTTAGCCGAAACAAATTGGGAACAACTGTAGTAAAGAACAATATTAAGCACTTACTTATAAAATGCATATTTGTAAGCTATTGCATATTCTAACAAATATCCAATTATACCTTTAACTTATAAATCGCACTAAAATAATTGCATTCGTTATAAAATAATAAAAAAACGTTTTTGAATAGCCTACGATCAAAACTCTATCATAATAGCTCTCTTCGGAAATTCTCACGCACAGAATAACATTAACAGCAGCGGAGACTGTTTTAATTGGAAGGCAATAATTAAAGGGATAAAACCGTTGTTAGCAGTAGAGGCGCAAAAAAAGGAACATAAAAATGAATTCCTTAAACCAATCAATGGGCCTGGAATTAAATAAAACAGTTATTCAAAGGTATGCTGGTGATCAGTTTGGCGTAAAAAATAAGCAGGAGGTATTCCGGAGAACTAAATAGCACAGTATAATGAGAAGAAAAACTATTAAAAGTTCGAAACAGAACATAAGTTTAGCATATAAAAAAATAATAATAAGGTAAATCAATCACAATTATTGCCTTCGGGAATAACTTATCTAAAATCAAATCTTGAGAAGAAATTATAGAACCATATAAAAACAATTAGTAGTTTTCCACAAACTATAAGATAAAATTCCCATATGAATGGGAATTAAGTGTGATTTTTGTTCTAATCAAAACGGTCTAATTGTAGCACTCTAAAATAATTGAAAATTGATTAAAAGAATAAAATCGTGTAATCATTAAATAATGAGTATTAAAATAGCAAATGTCTGACCTAATTCCAGTTTGGATGAATAATTTTTGAGGTTACGTCATCTAATAGAATAGCAAAGAATTATTAAAACCTTCGATACTTAAACCTACATTATTTCATTCGAAGATAAATCAAGGATACTAAATTTTTCTTCAACGCAAGGTAAGCGAAAAAAGAGGTACTAGTTTATTAATAGTTTGAGTTATACCCTAACACCATACACATGTTATACAACACAACATGTGTAACCCTTACACATGTTATACAAGTTTCTCCATGCTGTTAAATTGAGGGTAAGTGGATGATAATGATTAAATTTAGACTTTAAAGGCACTAGTGCCAGAAGAAATTATGCAGTGCCAAAAGTAAACATAGCTATACCATATATAATATATGTAATCTACGTTAGCTAATCAAACAAACTAAATTTGAAATCTTTAAATAGCAAAACAGAAATTTTCTTATGCTTACAACTTCAAGCTACATGACAATTGACAGTAATATAAGTAAAGCATTCCAGCAACAGCCCGTTGTGGGCCAGCGGGATCGTGGAGGTTAAGGATTCACAATTTCGTGACCAACGGCATAATTATAGCAACGTAATTAGCACAGAACATCGGCCGCCTTTACTTCCCAAACAACTGGTACCTATCAATCAGAAGCTGGTTGGGCTTTAAGCAGCCACTGGGAATCGAACCCCAGTTCTTCACAATGACAGTTCTAACAGTCTTAACCACTAAGGTATCGTAACCACAACATTAATATATATAATATTATATACATATTATATACATTCTTTCTTATTATATAGACAAATAATATTTTAATTTTATTAATAATAATTAAAAAAATTTTAACTTAAATTAGAAGTTCAAAAAATTAGGTTATATGGTTTAAAAATAAAAATTCACTAATTTTTTTAGATGAAAATCAACGCTTAATTTGCTGGTTTAAAATTATTTGATAACTTAATTTTTTTTTTTTTAAACGTAAGAAATAAATATCAAATTATATAAATATTAAAGGCAATTTTTGTATTATTTGCTTACTTTAGCTTAAGTATATATCAATACTTTATATTCCTAGTTATAATTAATTTTATTTCCTTAGATCAATAATTCGAGAATAATTCAGTTGCTAATTATTTATATCATTTGAGACAATATTTAATACATTATATTAATGGCTTAAATGCAATAAATGAGATTAAGCAATGTGCAATAATTATAAAATAACTGAAAATATTCCAACAACCTGGAAAATTCGCCAAAAATCAGAGAGAAAAAAAAAAAACCTAGTGAACAAGAAGTTACTCAGAAAAGTTTTTTTTATAAACCCAGCACTAATTTGTTCTTAATTTCCTAGGACGATGCCAACGGAACAATTCATACTTCATACCAGTGGCGTACAGATGGGGGTAAGAGTCGATCCATCCCACGATTAAGGACACTAAAACCTAAATAATTTGTTTGTTTTTTTTTTTAAGTTTTTTGTGAAATTACTTTTAATAAATAAATACTTGGCACAAGCAAAATATTTTATGAAGTATAAATTATGATTATCAAACAAATTTTCATGATTAACTTTTGGTCATTAAAATTTAAATATTCTTTACACATACGAATATTTTGTTCGAAAAAAAATTTTTTTAACCAAAAAATAATGTTTACTTGCATTTAAATTAAAATGTATTTATATTTTTATAGTTTGAACGAATGTTTTTTAATTTTATTTTTAAAAAAAAATCCTTTTTCTGCCACTTTTTTATTTATTTCACTTCTTTTTTTAGAAGCATCCACGCCAGTGCTTCATATCCATATTAACCACAACAACTTAAAACTTTTTAACAATTCATTCTTTAACTTATTTACATATTTCATTCATCCACTTACTCCCTGACCCGAATAAAGAGGCATTTACAATTTCATTTGGCAAACAGACAAAGTGTGTTAAGTACAACAATCCATTCATCCCTTGCCTCATAAATTTAAAGCGCGTTTGATTCAAATTTCATTAGTTGAGTCATAAAATTCTTACCTCCACCGACAACATTAAAACAGGCAAAATAATCCCATGAATGTCACTAAATAATAAGAAACGAAAGAAATTAAAGCACACACACACTCCTTTGATGAGATAAGTATTCCAAGAAGTCCGAATTCGTTCCGCGCAATCAGTTGGCAGTAGTACGTACTACTAAAACTTCAACCCGACCAACACGCTGAATTAAGGATGTGACGTAATCTCGGGCACAAAAAAGCTATAATCAGTGCTTCAAACGATAGCACACTACTGTGTGCTCAAGAGAAAGTCGCGGATCATAGAGAGTAAGTGGATACGAAAAAAAGTAATAGTGGAAGGTTGAAGGGAAGAAAAAAAAAATCTTTCCAACTCATCCTGAAAGAACAAAATCTCGGGCATCGTCTGACAAGCCACGCCTTACTTGGCGGGATTGGAAAAAAAAAAAAAAAAGGAAAACAAGACGAATGGGTGGAATTTGATTGAATGATTTAACGCTACGCCTTAAAATCGAGTCGAGTCTTGGTGGTCTTAGAAAGAAATTGTTTCTGAATCAGTCATTTTCAATGATGTCATTGTCTCTTAAAAAGCAATTTAAATAATAATACTTCATTGTTTTGTGGGAAAATATCTATCGTAGATTAACTTACGGAACGATCAGTGGATTGTGATAAATTTAATACAGCTGTAATAACCTTTTAACATTGCAAAACTATATTATCAATCAAAATCTTCAAATTAAGACTAGGTGTTCTTTTTAAAACAAAATTGTTTATAAATCATTGTTTTCATCAACGATGTAGTTCTTCGGAAATGAAATTTAATTATTTTGTCGTTTAAGAAAAAAATTTTATTGCATGCTTAGTTATGGTGTAACAATAAGTCGAATGCACAAATCATGCCTCGAAAAATTCTAAAAAAATCCATAGAATCGAGTTAACATGTCTTATATACTAGTGAATTGGAATTTTATTCTTGTAGTGTACTACACGCACTACAGTACTCTCCCACCAGAATTATATCTGTGGTAGAATTCGATGAACGGATACCACTAGTTGAATCATTGCTGTTTTGTGAGAAGCCGGGAGAGCTGTATTAAGATCACTGGACTTAGAGTGCTGATCGTGAGAGCTGTATTAAGTTCACGGTCGAGGTTGCTATTGTGGTACCATTAGCAGCCGAGTGTATACAGGCCAACGTTGTATGTGATCGAGACTGAGTAGTAACAGCGCGAGGAGGTGGACAATGTCCCAGTCACAAGTAGCAAGTCAATTGTTCAATGGGGGCAATCTAGTAAGCGTGTTCACATCACACCCGAAGGTCACCAATGAGGGGATAGTAGCTATCGACAATGTCAACCTTCATCTATGAAAAGGTACCCCAACATAGAATCGAGTTGTAACATGTCTTATATCCTAGTGATTTGGAATTGTATTTTTGAAGTGGTAGACTAGCTACATTAAGTCAGAACAAATTTCATACAAACTTTACAGATAAAAAAAATCACCAGCTTAAGGTATTGACGAATTTCATTAAATATCTGAAGCAGAAGTTAAGATCTATTTAATCTCACTATTATCTCGCTACATTAAGTCAGAACAAATTTCATACAAACTTTGCAGATAGAAAAAATCACCAGCTTAAGGTATTGACGAATTTCATTAAATATCTGAAGCAGAAGTTAAGATCTATTTAATAAAAAAAAAAACACTCGCTTTTGCTTCTCATAGCTATTTTTTCATGCACAACGATTGGGATAAACTTTCAAAAAAAAATTAAAATAATCATATATAAGAATAAAAAACCATAAGCTAACTTTGTTTCATAAATTCCAATTTGTTATCAATATTTGAAGGTGGGAGGACTTCTTCGGTATTTTAGGATAAATTTTAATTAAAATCTAAGTTTAAAAGTAAGACGCCCGATAGAAATTTTTACACGCCCCGGAAATATCGGGCAACAAAATTTTCGAGCCCTGGCGAAAACATTAAATTGTCACATAGTATACAACATACGAGTTGCATATTTTAAAGTTAATCCTTTAAAAGAAGAGATTTCTTTAAACCACTTGCAATTGACCACCTGAAACAATTCTACAATTAAAATAGAAAATGGAGAAAATGTTCCAAACCAAATCTTATGAAAGCAAACAATTCCTAAAACAACTACACACGCCGGAAACAGATTCAAAAAGGACTCCCATTCTTTGGCCGTATTCCAAAATCAGCCAGTTAAGCTGATCGATTTTGTGATACTATATCTTATCTATTTTAAAACTAAAAAATAAATAAATAAATACATGGATTGAATCATTACAGCATGCATATCGTGTCATCACGTTGTTTACATTATTTAAGAAAAAGAACACAACACTAAAAAAACATAATATTGGCAATTTATTTATTTGTGTATATAAATAAATTGCCAATATTATGTTTGTTATTGTTGCATTGTTGCAGTTACTAAACACGAGATTTTAAAATTTTCGAATTCGAAACCAATTTACTTATTAACGACTTAGTTCTTTACCACCACTTTATAGCGCATGGAAATGACTTTTGTTTTGTTTTGTCTCTCTCGTACACTGTGGTTTTTCTTGTTCCGTTTTTCCTCTTTTTTTTTTTTTTTTTTTTTTTCTCGCGGTTACTGTGGTTTTTCTATTTTTGTTTCTTACCTTTATTTTTTTCATTATTCTATGGCAACTTTACGTTTTAAATTTCAAATCACTTTCATTATTTTATTATTATTATTATTATTATTTTTTTTTTCATTTAGGCCTGTCGAGTCTTGAAAATGAGAGCCTGTTTTCGAACGCTTGGAAACATGTCGAGTATTATTTCCAGTTCGTATATTTTTGTAGCGAATTAAGTTTTTAATCGAGTAATATCTTACCGCTCAGTTTCTCGGAATAATTTATTTAATAAAATTTAAATTATTTCTTTTCACTTAATTGTCTTCGTAAAAATCCAGAGGTGTATTGTTATAACTAATAACAGGGATCTGTTTAGAAGAAATTTGGGTCCGTTAACGGACCCTTCACAAAATATCTTTTAATAAAAACGGACCCCTCACAAAATATTTTGACTTAAAAACGGACCCTTCACAAAATGATTTTTCTTTTCATCGGACGCTTCACAAATTTGTTTATCTTCATTATTGTTTTGTTAATTGAATAAACCCTTCCCAGGGCAGAAAACAAGAAAGATGGATGTAAACGAATTTAGTTTTGTCTTCGGCAGACAATTCTTCCATCATTCGTCCGAAATGAATATTCTGCGTTCAGCGGTATAGGCTAAATACCAAATATTTGTATGCTGCATCTCTAGTTTAGAAGCAGCAATTGCTGTTTATTTTTGAAAATTTAATCTTTTTATTATAATTTTACAGTTCCGAGCATAATCTTGTATCTATTTAGAATTTAAAAACTCCTTGAAAAAGTTTTTTGCAATAACCGGACCTTATTTGCACAAATTCATAAAAGCGGACCCTGCTTGAAAGAATGTAAGGGATTTTTTCACAATTTCACGAAAAACGGACCTTTCACAAAATGTCTGGACAGACCCCTGAATAAGCAAAAACATTTTTCCCCAAGTCCTTTTTTTTTTATCCAGGAAACCACAGCTTAAAATAAACAAAAAATAGTTAGAAATACGTTTCTATCCACACATAGACCTCGAAAACTTTAACATTCTAAAAGCATATTCCAAATATTATGACGGAGGTTGATTCCGAACAGATATGGGAGAACAGAGATATTAAAAGAATGCTCCTCATAAAAAGGGGAAAAGGACAGAGATAATGATCATGAAGAGACACGTCAAAGATGATTAACCCTCTGGTGTTATCTTTGGTGGATAAAACGAGATAATGATGTTACACCATATAGGCAAGATCATTAGGCCGGGAACAATGGTACGGTGTTGATAGCCGCTCTTCGCGCCCAACTGATAGGGAAGTTACCCAAAACCATTCATAATGATACACTTGTAGAGTCGTCGTAAAAAAAACAGAAATGGGAAAAGAGTTCTTGATTGTGTTGATTTGGAGCTTCTAAAAAAGGTGTTAAGACTTAATTTGTTTGAATTTTAGTGATATTTTAGTTTCTAAGAGTAAACAGCAGGAATAAAAATTTTATGTTAGTAATAGAGAAGATAATCAGAGAAGTCTATTTTACAGGAGGGAAAAAATAAACACTTATATTTTAAAATGATTAAAAGTGGATTCGGGGTTAGTTACCCAATGATAGGGAAGTTACACAAAACCATTCATATTAATTCACTTGTAGAGTCGTCGTAAAAAAAAAAAAAATAATAATAACGGAAAAAGGGTTTTTGATTGTGTTGATTTGGAGCTTCTAAAAAAGAAGTTAAGACTTAATTAGTTTGAATTTTAGTAGTAGGTTTTAGTTTCGAGGAGAAATGTTTAATTTTACAAAAATTTGAGGAAACAGCGGGAATACTAATTGATAGTGAGTAACGGAGAAGATAATCAGAAAAGCATATTTTAACGGGGGGAAATAAAAAAGTGAAGTTATATTTTAAGATGGTTGGGGAAGTTAATAAAGATGAGACGAGCTCGTTTACCTGGTTAAGCTTTTCCGTATGGCGCATGATAGCAGCTGCTATTCTGGATCATGAGTTGTACCAGCCGTAAGCAAAAGGTTAAGCCAGGCTCGAACTCGTGATAAAATTTTCTATAATCTTTTTACTACTTTTAAACAAACGTTTAGAGCTGTTAAGTATTTTTTTAAAAAAAAAATTATTCATTAATTAACTGTGATAAAAAGGTTTTAACGACTAATTTCCTCATACAGGCAGCAAACAGAGCTCATTCTAGGCAGGGTAAACAGGGCGCAGCACCCTGTTGCCCTTTTAGTCAAAAGAATCCACCCTGTTGCCCTTTTAGTCAAAAGAATTCACCCTGTTGCCCCTGAAGTAAATTAGCGCCCTGATATAATACTCTGTACTCTTTTTGCCCTTTCTTTCCTCAACCCTTCTTTGTTTTTTCCCCAAACTCTACTATAGATTTCTTAAACTTTTGTTATTTTCAAATCTTTTTATTTAGTTTGTCATTGTCAATGCATAGATTTAAATGGGAAAGGAAAAATAGCCATCACACCCCCTTGTTGCACTTGTCTTTGAAAGTTTGCAGTTACTTCCACTATCATTAAATCATAATTATTAATAATTTTAATTATTAAATCATAACTACAAACACTTAGAAACATACATTTATTATTTTATTAATATATGCATGCATTTTAAATAAATCACTAAGCTAATTAGCCCATTTACTCAATATATATGTTAATTTATTAATAAAAATTAGTAATTAATATGATTACTTTGCTATTTTTAGTTATTCTTTTACTAATTGACAATGTTCTTTAATAGAACGTATAAAGCCCATAGAAATTATTGCCTTTTTAGAATAATAATGCCCTTTTTTTAAACTTTTGCACCCTGCCCTTTTTTCTGCCTAGAATGAGCTCTGGCAGCAAAGGCCTAATAGTGAGACCTCAAAATTTGGTCTTTATTCGGCTTACACCTGAGGCGTTCTGGGGCTCTAAGCAAGCCTATGTATCTCGGGCTCCGGTGGGCTCGGAAAAAAATTCTTCGGGCTCGAACCTCGAAAAGCGAACTCGGACTAATCTCTAGAAGTTACCCAATTGATAGGGAAGTATAATATACGGCATTCATAATAATACACTTGGAGAGTGGTCATAAAAACAGAAATGAGAGTGATGTTTTTATTGAATTGATCTGAACGTTTTTAAAAAACAATTAGGACTTAATTGGTTTGCATTATAGTAGTATGCGTCAGTTTTGAAAAGGTTTGAGTTTAGAAGAAAAAAAATAATAAACGGTAAGAACAAAAACTGGTTAGCAACAGGGTAAAGAATCAGAAGTGCCTATTATAACATAAAATAAATGAATAAATAAATAACTCGTTAAGATGGTTGACAGTGGATCTGGGAGAGTTATCCCAAACCATTCGTAATGACACACTTGAAGAGTGGTGGTTATCAGAACTAGAATGAAAAAAAAAATTCTGTTAATTTGGAGCTTCTTAGAAAGAAAGAAAAAATTAAGTGGTTTGAATTTTAGTTTTACGCTTTAGCTATGAAGATTAAGTTTTTGATTTCACAAAACCTCAAAAATAAATAACAACATGAACTTAGAAGAAAATCAGAAAAGCACATTTTTACGGAAAGAAAAAAAAAAAAGAATCACTGATAGATTAAAGATCGCTGTAATTTGGATTGATAGACATCGATGGCTAAGATTGAACTGAACGTTTAAAGCACGAAATAAATTTGCTGAAATAAATCACGGAGTAAAAAAAGCAGGATAGTTGCAACTTTTATTATTAGTATCTTACACGTTTCTATACAAGTAAAAATGTACAATGAATACTGTTACATTTTTATTTTTTATGACTTGATTAAAAATTTATTCGTAATCGTAAATAGATATTTTAAAAAAAAATTAAATCAAAAATTTAAAAAAATATTTTAGAATATAGACTTTAAAAACAAAATTTATGAGTAAGTGTCATATGCCACACCTTTAAAAAACTAATGACAAAAACATGCGAACAATTTCAAATTAGCCCTAGCGGTGAATTATTGTTATGGAATTCAATACAAACAAAATGAAAATGGAAAGAAAAAAAATGTATGAAAGAGAATAAATAAAAATCGATTTTCGGTTTCAGCCATCAAACAAACACGACTAATGCATCAGTTAAAACACAAGTAAAGAAGAGCAATTAATTACACAAGAAATCTGAAGAAGAAAAAAAATAAAAAGGCAATTTAAGCTGACAATTTCACACGGTAGAGTAGCAAAATAAGACACGCAAGTTGTCAATGAAACCCAAGAACAAAAAGACCGCATTTACAGAACTGATAACAAACACATGTTTTAATATAAATCACAACTGCCCTACGCATTAAAATATGTTTTGAGAATTGTCATTAAAAAAAATCTCATATCTTGTAAGGTCTCTTTGAAAGCCGTAACACGCCCCGTAATGGAACTCACAGGCATCCTCATGGGATTATCGTTGTCACATGTACATTTAATGTAAAGTGACAAATTAATTTTTACTTTTACTTAAGCCTTTAATTTTTTCTCTAAAACTTATTTCCTTTTTTCTTCAATATAGCTTTTATTTTTACTTTTAACCTTTCTGGTTGACCTTGGTCAACGTGGTCTTTGAACTTCCTGTGGGGAAAGTTTACCCCTCTTTTTTTTCCACGCCTTTCTGTTTTACTTATTTTTTAGGGGGGCTAACTAACCTATATCTTTCCTTTAATTTTCAAACTCTCCTCCTCTTTAAGTTTAATTGGCTGTAATTTTTCTGGTCCAACACCAAGTTAACAAATTTTAAAATCACTTTTTAGGATTTTTCTCTTTTGTGCTTCCTTCTGGCTAGTTCCTTTTTCCGAGATGCGGACTTCGGGTCCGTATCGAGGGAATTCTTTTTACATGTTTTTTTTTTTAACCTTCATTTTTTATTAAATCCATAACAGTAATTAATTTCTAAAATTTAGAAATCAACATTTAATCCTTTATGTTTCGTTAACATTAAAATCCTCTCGAACTTAATCTTTCTTTCCATTTTTATTTTAAAAGTTAAATATCTCGTTCCTTTAATTTTTACTTTTGCTTGACGTAAATTCTCTTGTCACCCATTTCTTTTTTAAAAGATATTTCTTGTGCTACAAAAAAAAATGTGTTGAAAGATATACATTGTTTTTGAAATAAATAAAATAAGTAGTGTTACAAAACTAAATGTTTTAAAAAAATGTTTTACGAAAATAAATGTTCAGCTGAAGAGAAAGATTTGTGTGTTTTTTTAGTTATAGTACCTTCATAGCCAATAGTTATTACCTGTTTCCTCCTGTATGTGGTGAGTAAATTTTTTAATTATTGTTATGGGCATGCATAAATGTGAATTTGGAAACGTCAGCTTACTGCTTTAACATATATTTATACATTATCTGGATATAGCATGTCGTTATTTTAATTATCTTCTAATTTTGATTAATTCTTAGTTTTCACCCTTATTCTAAATTTGGTGATACCAATTTATCCAATTTGTTCAAACCTCACACTTTGTGACCCTTTGGACCTATTGGGTTATTGTTATACCACATTAGCATTGTACTACCACTTTCCTTAACGATTACATTCCCGTTAATGTAATACCCTTTTATAATTTTCGGCCTTAAGTTGTTTTTTATGACATTTCATTCATTTAACTATCTTTTTCATGACTATATCCAAATACAATCTCAAATACAAGTACTATATACAAATGATTTCAATTTAGCAATATTAATACATTAAATTACCACACTTTATTCGCACCAAACAACCACATATAGTATTAATTAACTCTAACAAATGGTGCCGTTGTGTCGTGAGGTTATTTTTTAAAAAATGATGTAACTAATTAAATTTATTAATGAACAATACTTGTTCTAATGTGAATTTTTCTCTATTTGTTTTTATATATGATTTGGTAGTGATAAAATTGATATATATATATTTATAAGAATATCTTAATATAATTTCAAACTGTTTATTGAATTATATCTGTGTACCTAACTGTTTAAATAAGGTTAATATAATAACAAAAAGGATTTATTTTGTATTCATGGTTAGCCTTAAAAAAAAAAGGTAGTTTAAAAAAAATTAGTAACTATCAACTATAATGTATATTTATTAATATTGCTAATCCTTTTAAAAGAGGTGCTTTGGTTATAATTTTTTTACACATTCTAATAAGTTATGTGTTTTGTTCCATTATTCTACATTTAAAAAATGTATCTTTGAATTAAATTAATCAAAGTTTCTTTAGATGGACTAAGTCCCAATTTTTATAAAGTTTGTTGTATGCTGGCCATACAAAACTGAAGAGACGTCTTCAGTAAGTTTTTCAAAATTGCTTCTTTATCCATCATTTGGATTTCTTTTTTTAAAAACAATTCGAAGTTTTCTCACAGTATTTTAATTGTTTTCCTATCTGAACGTTAATTTGTTTTATAAATATATATATATATATAAAGAAATAATTAATAAATAAATAAATACTATACCATTACTGTATTTATACGTGACCTTATGTGTTTTATGAATTAAAAAAAAATTTCATGACTGTTATTTTGGTTGAATTAGATTTCTTTTGGTCAATTTTTTAGCCTTTTTTTACAAAAAAAAAATTTTTTTTTCTTCTTTCCAATTTTTATTATTTAATGTTCTCAATTTTGCGAGTGAATGTTTTTAAAGATTTGCCAGTGAATGTTTTTAAAGATTTGATTAATTGGGTTACGATTTTCATTATGGAGTGTCTGATAATTTAATGTTTTATTTGAATAATTACAAAAAAAAAACAATATTTGGGATAGTGTAGGTCCTGAATTTGCTTGAGGTAATACTTGAGCGCATCATGTTGTTCGGGATAAATTTTCAAATTATTTGGGAAAAAACTATGTCCTGAATTGCGTCTGGTAATACAGATGCCACAAAATTTTATTTGGGATTACTTTATTAATCTAATTGGGATAAAATATGTCCTGATTTGCTCTGGGTAATACTTGAGCTCGACGATTTTTCGGGAATGATTTTTTAAGAGGTTCTTCCCGAGGTTTAAATTTGGTTAATAAGATAGTATAAAAGTAGTACAGTGCGTCACTGCAAAAGTCCAGGTTCAAACCCTGGTCCACTGTTAATTAGGTTATATTCGGGAATTTTCCTCTTATTTTTTTTGCTGGTAAACTTAAGCCAGAATTTTTTTTTTTGATTTTTCCCTGGTCAAAATAGAACCAGAAGTTAATTATTTTTTATTTTCCTGATCAAAAATGAATCAGAAGGTTATTCCTGGTCAAAGAAGCCAGATGATAAATTATGATTTCCTGGTCAAAGAACCAGATGATATAAAAAAAAAAAAAAATGATTCAGGTGAATTATTAATTAATTGAATTGTTTTGATACTCTATGGCAAAAATCATTTACGTAACCTGTTGAATCCTGGTTGAATAATTTGAAAATATATGTATTATACTTACTAATGACTTTATAATTTACATTCATTGTTAATTTAATATTAATAATAATTAAGTATCTTTTGAGGTAAAAAAATTTTTTTGCTTTGTTTGAGAACATTCTTTCATTAGATAAGTGGTTTGTTTTTTTTTTTTAAAAAAAGAAAGAAAGGAAAAGAAAAGGAGTTATATGAATTATTGAATATTTTCTTTCCTAAAACAATTTTATTTGTTACAATCAAATTCTTCAAAATTGTGTTGTTATAATTGTACGTAATTATTATCATGTCTTTCATAATTAAGAGTGCTGTAATTAATTAATCACTAATTATATAAACGAATAAATAATACAAAAGGTCACATGTTAAACTATTAAAATATAATTATACAAGATTCTTTTATGCATTTTCCTACTCAATTAATATATAAATGGTGTACACTAAATCTTATAATGCATCATCAAATATATTTAAATAATAATAATTATTTCAATTTTTAATAAATTAATATCACTACCAATCATTTTTTTTAACTGTGTTTATCATACTTTTTGCAGAATCTTGGTAAATGAGTTTACTATGAATCATAGTGAATGTATTTAATCATACACTCTGTCTTTATAGATAATTTTTAATATACTTTCAAATCAATTTCTTATTTTTTAATCTTATGTTGTATTGAAGTTAAAGACTAGACGTTTTATAATTTTCTTCATTGGTTTGATACTCAATAATCCATTGATTTAACATAAATTGCATTAATTTTATTAATGTATATACAGTTGATTTAAGCAAATCTTATCATTGGTATATTTCTCGATTATGTTCATTGAATATCAGTGCTATATTTACTAGATAGATATTTCTTTAAATATCTCGAAATGAATAACTATTTTGTATTTGTCAAGATTTCTCATTTTATCGCAATTCCAGATCATGATAAAAATGTTTTTCTTATTAAGCATATTTGTGTGAATATGGACAATTTCGTAATGAATTTTAAAACAAAGTAATTCTGCTCAACTTTTTATGAAAATACTTGGATGATAAATGCTGCAAAGAAATGCTTTATCCTGTTAACCCTCATCATTACATGTTCTGAGGATTTCAAAAAGAATAATCCCCCCCCCCCCATAAAGAACTTTTGAACCCCCACGTTGGTCTTGCCTTTCTGGACTCAAGGATGAGTCTTCAAGGACACTGTCTCTTGAAACTTGATGATAAGGTCAAGATATGAAGGTGATAAGCGCTACAGGGGGTGGCCAGTTGAAATCCCACCACCTACTCTTGTATGCATGGGCAATTTTATTGCCTCTTCCAGGACAGGATGTTGCAAAATCCCTGGTTTCCAGTTTCTACATCCTAGCAGTTTCGTTAATTGGGGAAAACAGGTGCAGAAGGGAAACCCTTCCCCACAATGTCCAGAAATGAAGGAGTCCTGTGGAGGAAAGGATCAAATGTCAAGAAAACGTTGTGCTTCTGTGTGAGGCCACCTGCAGCCTCAGAATTGACCATCAGAACACTCTTTATTGCCTTCAGAAAAATAAAAAAAAGACAGTGACAAGATAATTTTCACCCCACTTTCTCAAAAAGGGAGATCTCTTATCTTCTTTTGTGGAACACTTTAGCTTTTGAAAAATAGATATCACACATTAACCTATTATCACATCATTGATTTGAGGGAACATTTTATAATTATTTTATTTCCCGTTGCTAAGCAACATACAATGTTTGATTAAATACTCATTTGAGTTTTTTAATCTACAATACTTGTAATTCTAAACTTGCAATTTAACTAATTGCGACCATCAGTAAATAAGAATAGATGTGTAATTATTATGTTCAAGTGTATTTATTATGTTCAATGGGTTTTATACATCATTTGTGAAACCATTCATGAATATCAGAATAATTTTTAAATTATTTTAAGCTCTTAGTTTTGTGTCAGCAATTTGAAAGTTATATTGCTAATTAATGAAAAAAAATTTTTCTCCAATCCTTTTATCTCAATGTCTAATTTATTTTTATTTTTTTAGAGTGTATGGTTAACATAATTCTGTTTAACGTATTTTTTGGTTAACATATTTAATGGTCAATGAATTTAATATAGTATCATCTCAAACATAGTGCGTTCTTTGCGACATTTCCAATCAAAATTTCATAATTATGTTGACATTACTAATTGACAAAGTATTTATTTATGGCTAAATGCAATCGAATTTTACTTTTGATTCCAGTTTAATTTCATTATTTCTTCCTTAATATCATTTTAATTGACAATCATTAGTATTTGTATTTACATACGTTTTGTTTTATTTGGCCTTATTCGTTTTTTTTTTCCTCGCTTTAGTTGCGTCACAATATGTTTGAGATGAGATTTATATATTACAATTTCTTTAAACTTTTACTGATGTTTCCAATTTGTTGCCCTTAACAATATTTGCTCACCATATTATCTTTTGTTATTAATGTTGCTTTAAATTGTGTTTTTTTTGTGTTTATACGAACTGTTACTGCTGTTTTTGTGTTTTTTTCTTTCCAGTATGGGGAAGATGTAATTTGCGAATCTTGATCGCTTGTAACAATTCTTATCTGCAATTCAGAGCTGTATACAGAAATGGGTGACACTTTTTCCAATTTTTATCTTTTTTCTTTTTTTAATGCTAAGTTTTGAATTTTATTTTATGTTTTTTTTTAAACTTTAAACAAGTTTATTTAAATTTTTTTTGGTTACTTGTATTTCAAGAAATTTTTTTTTTGTCTTCAAACTTTTCGAAACATTTTCACTTTTGAGGAAAATTCTTATATTTTGATTTCTACTTCACTTTTATTTGAAATAAAATTTTCTCGCGATGACGAAAATTTTATAAAAATTTCCGGTCTGTCCGGGTATTGTCACATGTACATTTAATGTAAAGTGACAAATTAATTTTTACTTTTACTTAAGCCTTTAATTTTTTCTCTAAAACTTATTTCCTTTTTTCTTCAATATAGCTTTTATTTTTACTTTTAACCTTTCTGGTTGACCTTGGTCAACGTGGTCTTTGAACTTCCTGTGGGGAAAGTTTACCCCTCTTTTTTTTCCACGCCTTTCTGTTTTACTTATTTTTTAGGGGGGCTAACTAACCTATATCTTTCCTTTAATTTTCAAACTCTCCTCCTCTTTAAGTTTAATTGGCTGTAATTTTTCTGGTCCAACACCAAGTTAACAAATTTTAAAATCACTTTTTAGGATTTTTCTCTTTTGTGCTTCCTTCTGGCTAGTTCCTTTTTCCGAGATGCGGACTTCGGGTCCGTATCGAGGGAATTCTTTTTACATGTTTTTTTTTTTAACCTTCATTTTTTATTAAATCCATAACAGTAATTAATTTCTAAAATTTAGAAATCAACATTTAATCCTTTATGTTTCGTTAACATTAAAATCCTCTCGAACTTAATCTTTCTTTCCATTTTTATTTTAAAAGTTAAATATCTCGTTCCTTTAATTTTTACTTTTGCTTGACGTAAATTCTCTTGTCACCCATTTCTTTTTTAAAAGATATTTCTTGTGCTACAAAAAAAAAAATGTGTTGAAAGATATACATTGTTTTTGAAATAAATAAAATAAGTAGTGTTACAAAACTAAATGTTTTAAAAAAATGTTTTACGAAAATAAATGTTCAGCTGAAGAGAAAGATTTGTGTGTTTTTTTAGTTATAGTACCTTCATAGCCAATAGTTATTACCTGTTTCCTCCTGTATGTGGTGAGTAAATTTTTTAATTATTGTTATGGGCATGCATAAATGTGAATTTGGAAACGTCAGCTTACTGCTTTAACATATATTTATACATTATCTGGATATAGCATGTCGTTATTTTAATTATCTTCTAATTTTGATTAATTCTTAGTTTTCACCCTTATTCTAAATTTGGTGATACCAATTTATCCAATTTGTTCAAACCTCACACTTTGTGACCCTTTGGACCTATTGGGTTATTGTTATACCACATTAGCATTGTACTACCACTTTCCTTAACGATTACATTCCCGTTAATGTAATACCCTTTTATAATTTTCGGCCTTAAGTTGTTTTTTATGACATTTCATTCATTTAACTATCTTTTTCATGACTATATCCAAATACAATCTCAAATACAAGTACTATATACAAATGATTTCAATTTAGCAATATTAATACATTAAATTACCACACTTTATTCGCACCAAACAACCACATATAGTATTAATTAACTCTAACAATCGTGTAGTAGTTTTCTTTACGCATCTTCCAGAGACAGAGAAGCGCACGCACGATGAACGATCTTGGCCTTCCCGTTACCATAGTTACCGAGAAGGATGTTGAACTTGGGAGTAAAATAGCAGATGCACAATGAAAGAATAGGGTCGATTTTTCTACAGGCATTTTACTCATTTTACTCCAACGGGGCGTAGGAATAGTAAAGCCAGACTTGAGATAGTGAATCTCTCGGTAAGACATAGTAAGATCGATCTTTCATTCGATTTTTTCTTAACTAAAATAAACCGGGATGAGTAGTCACAGTTTTCAAATAATATTCTCGTACGTTAACTTAAAAAATATTCCATAGTTATTTTGCAAATATTTTTCCTAACAAAGAGACAAAAAACAAAAACGAATTTTTGTTGCAATGACCTACCAATCAACAACACAATTACAATCGCTTTATTGAAAAATAAATAAATAAACGAGAATCATATGCAACAGAAAATGACAACCTCAAAGTAAAAAGCCATATCGAATCTAATGTCACCATCAAAAAAAAATAATAATAATTCTTAATAACACGCACAAAAACGTGAATTAAAATAATAACAGTTCCACATGATGCATTTTTTCAACCGGCGGTGATTGAACTCACAACCTCTGGGACATGGGCTCAACGCCCTACCAACCAGTCTATCCTGGTCTTAGTCCTCAGTGTACAGATATATACGTATTTCTTTTTGTTTTATAAGATTACTTCATCTAATACAATTCATAAATGAATTTCCAGACCTAACATCAACCTCGACTGGGTTTTCCTCGGCAGAGCATTAAATAAACTTTTCAGGGAATGTCCTGCATAACTTAACGATTCCCTAAACGTGTTTCACCGTCCGTAACTCTTTTTATCTTATCAGAAAAAGAAGCCACCGTTTTAAGGATTAACAGAACAAAAAAAAAAAAAAAACGTCAACAAGAAGCAATGAAACATTAACTTGGATAAAGTCAGTGGTGCGTCGCAAGAGAAATAGTGTATTGGAAAGTTCAAAAACATGTTAAGAGTGGCCGATTTCCACTGAGAAAAGAAATCGTTCGAAAAAAGAAGTCAGACTTAAAAAATAAAACCTTATTCTCCCTTCTTTAAGCCCAGACAAAGGTGCTTTGCAACTATATTAAATACCAGTGGCTCAGCGAGGAAGAAAAAAAAAAAAAAAAACACAGAATTCCTTTTCTATGTGCGGGTTAAAGAAAACTATCAAGTAATTACGCATTGCATAAGAGAAAATTTGAAAAATATCAATTTAAACTTAACAATTAAACCTGGACTCTTGACTTGTCTTTGAAATTTAAAAAATAAATCAATAAATAAAAAGACTTTATAGTTTGTTTTTTATAAAGAATTTTAAACGCATTAAATATAAGTAATTACTACTAAAGGAAAAAAAAAAAAAAAGAATTACCTAATGAAAAAAAAAGGAAAAAACCAAACAAATATTTTAGAAATCGATGGATTTTCCAGAACTGAATTTAGAAAAACAAAAAAAAAATGACTGACTGATTTGTCATTATCGACTTGTAACTAATTTGCCGTTATGGTGACTTGTCATAAAATTGGCTATAGCTAATTTACAATCAGACGAAATCTACCAATTTGTCATTAACGACAACCATTTTACCATCAAAGGAAATTACTAATTTGTCATAACGACAGCTAAACGTCATAACGTCATAAACGTGATTAAAAAAAAGTAGCCCAAATGCTAACCATTTTTAAGACAAAACATTAAAATGGGGGGGGGGGGGAACGATAACAAAGAGCTAAGATTGAGCTGAGTTAGATTTTATCTTTAAAAATTGAAATTTTAAGTAAGCATAAGTATCAACTAAATTCTCGTTTTTCTCTCTCAATAAAAATATTAAAAAAGTTTAACATTTGTACGATTAAAAAATATACTTTGAACTTAAAGAAAGGAATAATTTTAAACATTAATCAAAACAATTTGCGACATAAAGCAACTATTTAATATGATTGCAAATATTTCCTAAATTAAAGATATTAAACTACTAAATAGATCATTGATTTTATTTAATGCTTTTAATTTTTCGCGGCAATTTTGATCTCCTTAGCTGCAAAAATCAGCTTATCCCTTCAACTGTGGACATCTACACAAAAAGTATATCCATTAAAATGCAATCACAGTCTTTTAATATAATAATAAAAAAAATCTTACTTCTAACTAGCGACGATTTCTTAAACTAATCCGATTCCTAAAATATCCAAGCGATGACACTTGAACACACAAAACAAAGCCAACAAATGCATTCGTTTTCTAACCAAGCTATTCTCAGCGGCGTTGTTGGTCAACCAATTTTCATAACTTTACAGAAACGAAATACTCGTGGAAAATTATCCACCGAAGGCACACCATGGTTCGCTGACTTCTAAAATCGATCGAAGAGTCCATGTTGGCTCGCAGCACGTGCGCCACGGAGTATGTACCGGTGGTGTGGCCGCGTCGTAAAAAGGCTATGGATTTCAAGGGTGGAGGCTCTTCTATCTGTACCCCAGGTGTTGTAAAGGGGGAGAAAGGGGAAAATTGTTAATGAATTGGTAGATGGTGGAAAAAATATGGTTCATTTTGTTCTTCACGTGACGTGAGACTATCACGCAAAAAGCCTATTCCTGCAAGTCAGAGACGTATTACCCTTTTTAACGTTTTTTTTATTTCATTATTATAATAAATAATTGAATTTGAATTATTTTGCCAGCGTTGAACACACGATATTTGCTCATAAAAAAAAAAAGAAAGCAGTATGTTTCCGCATAAATTCACAGCTCCGTCAAATAATTTTTAGTTTACAAAACCAAAAACACACGTACCGAGTTCCAATAGGACTGAATATAGTTAGTGCCCAAAACGCTAGGGCCCCTTAAATTGTGCAATTATTTCCCCTCTCTTTAAGAATCATCTACATTAAGATAGTAAGTTTTAAAAAAAAAAATTGTAAATTAAGAGTTTAGTACAAGATGGTTCCAAAAAACATTTTAAAAAAGAATAAAAAGTCGTAATCAAATGCATGTATATATTATATGCCTTAACCATCATGACCTCTACCTAGCTCATAATGGGACGTTCAGGAAATGCTTTACTTTATTTACTTGAAAAATATCTTTTGTAAACCAGCTTTCTGATTATACTATGTTTTCAAAAATTGATGTTTTGAAATTCACTGTAATAGCGGAAACCAAGGATTCGGTAGAAGGGACACGTGGTTTCTGAGAATTAGGACTTGTTTGCGATATGCAAAAACCTACAACGAAAAAGCAACAGGAACAGCATTCCTGCGAAGTTACAAGATTAGTCGAGATGGATAAACCACTCACCATTGCAAAAATTCTAAATTAAACTATGTATGACAGAAATAGCTGAATGTGTACTTTGAGAAGATGCAGATTATAAAAATTTTTTTCGATTGTTAAAAAAACAATTTCCAGTGCCATGAATTATGCTAATCCATAATTCAAGACGAAAACTTGTGAGATATAATTTTTTTTTTCTTCTCTTTTTTTTTCCGCCAATATATTCTACAAACTCAAGTTGGTGTTCCGCCAAAATAATGCAAACCGTTAAAAGTTTTATAGTGGAAAAAACTAGGGAACCCGGAAAAAAAGAGGGAAATTTCTCGTAAAAAACTTAAAAGCTTGACATGTCACTTTACAAGTTTCCCAACATACATTCTTGCTACAATTATATATTTGAAAACATCAAAGAACAGTTTAATATGAAAATGTAACCTCTTTGGGAAAATTGTAGCATATCACGTTATTGCTGCCTCAATCAGTTATATATTTTTTATTCTTTATCAAAAATGAAAAGAAAAAAAATTACTATTAACACTAGAAAGACTGACACTTAGTTTATACCTATATTGCCCAAAAGCAGTCAAAATGACTGCATTGTGAAAGAATAACTAATGTGTAAAGAAATTTTTTTTAAATTAACTTTTTATATTATTTACTAATTTTTTATATAATTATTATATAAAAAATTAATAAATAATATTATATAATTTTTTATATTATATGACAAGTTATTAGCAAATATTAACGATAAAAAAAATTATATGTTGTACAAAAAGTCACGAAAGTCTAAAAAATAGTGTCATAATATATATCATTGTTTTTCGAATTGAAATTAAAAAGCAGTCAAAATTACTTCCTTCGGCAATCTAGTGTTAAATTAGAGGAAGGAGGGAAATGTTACCAAAATCTGACCAATGACAATCAAGATCAAAGCAAGAAAATGATTATAATAATCATAGAAACGGAATTCCCACCCAAAGGGAGAACAGAATTTATAACAGTCGGTGTTATAAAATCAAAGAATTGCTTTCAGAATCGCTCCTTCCCCCCCCCCATCGAATGAACTCCTAAAACAATTTAATAGTATATTATGTAAAACTAAAACATAATATAGTTACAAAGCTAGGTGAATTTTGCAGGAACTTTCAGATAATAGCATACTTAAAAAAAAAAAAAAATTTAAAAATCACTAAAATGCATAGGTAAACTAACACTAATCACCAAGAGAAATAAGCTGTCACAGTGATTGTCACAGTAAACTAAAAATGAGATAAGAGAAAAGCTTCCGGTAAAAAAAGCAAACACGGATACAATGGCCAGGTGTGTTAAGTGAGAGCAGATGGTGAAACATTTGGCCTCTGGTAAAACCGAACTCCAACCAATTTCATAATTATTAATGTACTTTTTTGAAATGTAATTACTTTTTCTTTAAGAAATATACACATAACGATAGAGTTAGAAAATATTCGGTAAAACACCGACTTTAAGCTTTTTGCTAAATAAACAAAAAAATAAATACTAAAAACGGAGAAAAAAAATTTAGTCAATGAAAATGTATACATGAATCGTCCCCATAAAAATAGCAGGAAAATTCTGTTACGCCGTAGCCTTGTAGTTTTGAAAAAATCCAGAAGACAAGGAAACTCCTGGATCAGTACCCCCAGAGGTTTTGATTTGTTATGGGAACATGGAGGACTTTGAGACTCAACAGATTTAACGTGCATCAGTCACCATTTACTACGAGAGGAGTCTTCGTCGTGCACAAATAGGTTGTTTTTTTTTAATGCGTGGAACAAATAAAAAGTATTGCAATATAAAAATATAAAAAAAAGAGACTCTTCATGTCCACCAAATTTTCTGCTAATTGCAAAAGAATTTTTCAATAAAGGAGAAATAACAATTAAAATAATAAGTCACTAATATTATAAAATAAACAATAATCAAAATAAATTAAATAAAAACAAATATCATAACCTGATCGTAAATCGAATAAATATAATATAAATAACCGGTACTTAAAAACATCATTATTCTTTGAACATCATTATTTATTACATATAAAACGATTAGGGGTAATATAATGAAAAGCCACAATTTCAAACAATTCGAAAGAACAATTCAAAAAGAGCATTTTGCTTAATAAAACCACGATTTTTATGTATTTGGTTTTATGATGATTCTGTTCATTATGTTGTTATCCAACGGAAAATCTGTTAACTAGTAAAGTACCAGTCTGAAAACATAAGGAAAAACTTAATGTATCAACGCATCGACTTCAGAAAAAATATAGCTTATAATAAGATTAACCGGAATCCTTCCGACGTATTGAAATTATTCTGCATGCGGTGTTGATTAAAATAATTTTAAATTAAATTTAAAAAATCAAGAATCAAATAGTTAAGAAAAACCTTTAAAATTTGTAAGTAAGTAGCTATGGGTTTTCACTTTGCTTTTCAAGGGGAAAAAAAATTTTCAAATAGGATTTTTTTTTTATTATTATATTATTATTTTTGTGACGACACTGACACCGAGTGGATAATCAGCATCGCAATAAAATGTTTTAAAAAATGAATCCTAATCCACAACCATAAATAACAGTTTTACAAACCCAGCAATACATCAAAATACATTACGTTAAAAAAAAAAAGCAAAATCTTTCATGCAAGTACTAAAAAAAAATCCCTGATTTCTAACATATATAAAAAAAAAAGTAAGGCAAACAAGAAAGGGAAATATTTCTTTCCATGTTCTCTTTATACGAGGGACATTCTGGTGACAGAAAAAGCAATCTATCCGTAACCTCAACCTTCAAATCGGGAGGGGCCCCTCGACCTCTTGCCCCATGACTAACCGCCACTCTTAATTTTTCTACATTACTGACTCACTCTCATCTATGCACTTTACCTTATGCTCCAACTTCAGTCGAACAGATTGAAATAAAAAAAAAGAACTTGTAGGCTCGAATCAACGCCTTTATTAGATAGAAAAACAGTTACCTCAGCAGGTACAACGGCGAACATTTTTTTTGGAAATCAGCCAATATGTGCCTTTTTTTTTTTTTTTTTCCCCATTTTCTTCCTTTCAAACTGAAAGGAGAGATCAAATTTTTCAACGGATATTTAGGTAAGGTTGCAAGCAGTGTAACGTATCTAATAAAAAGTGATTGGAAAGTCATTTTTGTTCAGGCGCAATTAAATTCTTTTTACATCGATATATCAAAACGGATATTCATGGTATCAGGACTTGCTCTGATAATGATACAAATTCACAGTCATCTATGAAAACGCTTTGAAGGTAGGTCTAACAGGACTGAGAAAAATAATCTAGTATACAATATCTTGCGTTAAATCTTACCAGACTTTCATTTTTGAGCAAAATACTGTCCGTGCAGCAAGTTCAATACAAATTTCTCTTCAGCAAATTCAAAGCTATATACATTTACTACTAATGTAATAATAAAAGGGGAAAAACACCATACGGAGCAAAGCCGGGTTGCTAATTTACAATCCAGCGGCTTTAATGACGCGTTCTCTTTTTTGAAGATATTTGTTGGTCGTAATTAAAAAGCAAGCTTTTATTTCTTTTAAAATTCGTTACCTCAACGGGAAAAAAAGTAAAGACTCAAGTTTTTTTTTCTCTTATTTAACCCCTTAACGATCGGTTTCAAGAAAACTATTTTTACTATATTTTTTAGTAGATGCTGATAGATTAGTGTTGTTATGTACTTTAAAATAAACTAACTATCTACAATTACCTTAAAAATATCCTGGTACTGCCATCTGGTGTGTAAACAAAATGTTTTCCAGGCAAAAGAAATGAATTAGTTTTATTCTTAGTGGCGAGTTACTACAGAGCACTCCAGCCAGAAAATTTCACGGGAGCGAGAAATAGAGGGCGAAACCTCACCCCGTCATTTTCACGGGAGCGAGAAGGAAGGTGTTAAGAAAATACCCTTCCAACCATTAAGATCGAGTCTTAGAACATGAAGATCCGATCATTAGAGCAAAAGTTATTCTAAAGTGGTATGTTTTTTTTTTTTTTTTTTTTCCCGCACTGCACTTTATTTCTTGGAGGATATAAAAAAAGCATTGATCACTTAAATCACAAATATTTGATAATTTCCCAGCATTTCTTAAAACACTCTCGAGGAAAGCACAGAGTTTGAAGGTTAAAAGCACGAATTCGTAAAAAGTGCTTTAGAATAAAATAAAATAAAAACTAAATAAATAAATAAAATAAAAAAAAATGAAAAATCTTTCATGTAAACATGAATTAAAACTTCTTAATATATCCAATATCCTAATACTTAACGAAGTCAATTTTTTATAAAAAAATCTTTTTGAATATTGGTGAAAATTAAATTCTTCAGTTCAGTTTGTCTTCTAAAAGTAGTGACTGAATTCCGAAAGTAGTTTGTAGTCGCTACATTTAAAAAAAAAAAAAGTAGTTGCAGTTAACTACAAAAATGTAGTTTTTCCGACCACTGACACTGCCTAATACTAAGAAAAAACAAAATGGTAGTATACTTGATTTATTAATTATAAAAGATTTTTAAAAGCCTTTTAAGAAACTTCTTAAATCTAAAAACAAAAACTTATTTTGAGATAGGTTAAGAATAAAGTTGTGCTGCACGTTTGGTCATGGCTAATCCCTAAAATTTTTATGGAGGGTTCATTTGCTTGAAATACTGAAAAATCTACTCACAAGTTTGTGAAAATTAAATCCTGCTTATGCGAAAAACACTCGGATTGTCCAGAATTTATTTTGGTGAAAGATCAGTTCGGCAAAATTACGAAAAATCTACTTTTAATTACATGAATGGGTAAAAGTAGGGTTCTATTTTTCAGGGGGGGGGACACAAAAACCGGCACCTTTCAAGGAGATTTAGTTTTAAAATTATGAGTTACAGGCGTAATTAACTCAAACGAAAAGTTTATAAGAAAGATCAATTTTCGCGATAAAATATTTTGTGTAGGATCCATTTTAGCAATAAAAATTTTATGAAGGGGATATTAGGTTAAAATTCTCCTAAAATAATGCCTGGTGGCAAAATGAATTAAATAACACTCAAAATAAAATAAAATCTTCCTTTTTTTTTTAGATTACAGCTGATATTAAATATAGCTTGATATCAATATGGAGCAGATTTTTTTTTTTTTTTTTTTTTTCCTTTTGATCTTCCGGGAAGCAAATTCCATTTACGTCACGTTCAACTCTAAGCTTTTTATAAACAAAGAAGGAAAAAAAAAAAAATTCTTATCTCTGGTTAATTCGGGAATACTCCAGTGGGCCATCTGGAAGCTAACTGTCAATTAGTGTTCCGGGGCAAAAGCAAGCGTTGAGTTGAGTGTATAGACTCAACCTTCTCCAGATGGCAATAGGATGCGAACTGGCCCATTGACAGAAGCTAAACGAAACGGAACTTATTCCGAATGAAATTTAAGACACAGTGACTCACGAATTCTTTCACAATAGAAAGGAATAGGTGAAATGATATTGAAATTTAAAGCCTTCATTTATTTACTTATTTAGAAAAATTTAAAGCGTAATATCAATGAAGATTATCTCTACA
The DNA here is from genome assembly GCA_949128135.1 of Parasteatoda lunata. Lineage (NCBI taxonomy): Eukaryota > Metazoa > Arthropoda > Arachnida > Araneae > Theridiidae > Parasteatoda > Parasteatoda lunata. The sequence goes on from OX421977.1 coordinate 82,985,297, forward strand.
ATGCATTTAGCGATGAATAGGCATCTCCTTTTAGCCCTTTCTTAGACACAGAATTTTTATTAAACATAATTTTCATACTCTTTACCTTATTTTGTATTAATTTAAGTCAAAATAAATGAAAAATATTATATATAGAATTTAAACACTTAAGGCTGCGAAATACAGTATGAAATACCGCCGTCTTTTTCTGAGTTAAAGGTAAAATGTTCCTAACGGAGCTCACTTTCAAACAGTAATTTTTCAAATTTACAATTATTTTAGATCTATAAAAACAGTAATTCATCATTGAAGTTTCTTTAACTTAAAATATTAATAAACTTTTAAATATATGAATAAAATAAAAAAATTTCAATTTTTTCTTTCTTTTTTATTTGGATTTTACATTTTAGTACATATATAACACCGAAAAATTTTTTTAGTAACTCCTAAACTGTTTTTTTTTTTTTTTTTTTTTTTTTTGTAATTAAAAAAACATTAAAATATACTTTTGCTTGTAATAAGAGCGTCAAAAAAATACATAAAAAGGGATATTGGTGTCCTATCTGGGTTAAAGGGTCACAGTTGTATTTAGGTCTGTTAGCTGAATTTTATTTTATTTTATGACCGCCGTTGAACAGCCCACCCAATTTTTGGGTTTACGACTACTAATGTTCATCGCCGTAGCCTTGTAATTTTGAACCAATCCAGAAGACAAGGAAACAGCTGGATCGGTACCCCCAGAGGTATTGATTTGTTATGGGAGCATGGAGGACTTTGAGACTCGACAGATTTAACGTGCATCAGTCACCATTGTTAGCTGAATTAACGCTTTTTAGCGAATGTGTAATAAGAAATTTACATAACAGCTGCGTATTAATGACTGATAGATCGAGTGTAACTTATCTTCCGCCAGCGCCCTCTATACAAAGTCTGAAAATGGCAAAAACCGTCAATATGATGGAAGACTATACCTTAGCCAGGGGTCTGTTTAGAAGAAATTTGGGTCCGTTAACGGACCCTTCACAAAACATCTTTTCATGAAAATGGACCCTTCACAAAATATTTTAACTTAAAAACGGACCCTTCACAAAATAATTTATCCTTTAATCGGACCCATCACAAATTTTTTTATTTTCATTATTGTTTTGTTAATCGAATAAACCCTTCCCAGGGGGTGGGGGGAAAGAAAGACAAATGCAAACGAACTAAGTTTTGTCTTTGACAGAAGCTTCTTCCTTTATTCGTCCGAAATGAATATTCTGCGTTCAGCAGTATAGGCTAAATACCAAATATTTGTATGTTGCATCGCTAATTTAGTAGCTGCATTTGCTGTTTATTTTTTAAAATTAAAATTTTTTTAATTATAATTTTACAGTGTTGAGTATGATCTTGTATGTTTTTTAAAATTTAAAAACTAGTTAAAAAAGTTTTTTTTTTTTTTTTTTTTTTTTTTTTTTTTTTTTTGCAATAACGGACCCTATTTTCACAAATTCACAAAAGCGGACCCTGGTTCAAAGAACGTAACGTTTATTTTATATTCACAAATTACGGGTAATTTTTTCCCAATTTAACAAAAACGGACCTTTCACAAAATGTCTGGACAGATCCCCTGTTAGCAGCAAAATAACTTGGCCCCTCATTGGTGGCCCTATGTAGAATTGTAAGATTCACCCAATATTTTACAGTCAGTTTACAACCAATAACGGCCCTATATAGAATTTTCAGATTCACCATATTTTATATTCATTATTCAGCAAATTTAGGTCCTGTAAAGGCCATTCCAGGACAAATATCAAAAACTGTACACATATCAACATCGGTCCATCGATGCATGTTTCATATAGGACCCAATTTTGAACCCAACGGGGACCAAGGTAAAATTGTTTCTAGGGTAATTAATTTTTCCTCATTCTAAAAATAAATTTGTGAAATTAATACTAAGTTTCGGAGTTGAATATCAAAACCTGACGTTCGAACTTATTAACATTGAAGAATATATAAATGGTTATATATAATATATAGCCATTATATAGTATATAACCATTATGTATTATATAACTGGTAACATATAATTGGTTAAAATAAAAATCGAAGCAGAAAATCTTAAAACAAATGAAATTTCATATAAAAAAGTGAGCTTAATATTCAATAATGTTAAAAGAATTTCAAAAGTTTTAGGAACTATGTTTTGAATATTTGCTATTTAAGGAAACTTGTAAGGAAAAAAATATTATCCCTATTTTCTAAACTCAATTGGGTGTTAACACTATTTGGTATAAGCGGCTTATTTGGTGTTTGTTATGTAAATCAATTTGACAGCAAAAGTTTTAAGAATATAATCATAATTAGTAATGTTAAAAATATAATTTAATGAAAAATCATCGAAATTCTATACTATAATATAGTCGAATTAAGTTAACGAAAATATTTGATTAAACGAAACAATGGCTTTTTAATTATACGTGTGTACATTGTCTCTTTAGATTATTGAGTTTCCTTTTCTCTATAAATAATAATTATAGATATGTAGAAATACTTCTTTTTAATGAAACAGGGGTACCTTATATATATAAAAAAAAGGTACCCAATTACCAAAACTACCTGGGGTTATACTAAAGCACCTAAAGAATCTGGATCTCAGTCATTCTAGGTATAAGGCTCTAGATATACGTTTCCAGAAGGCGAGCACATAAATAATTAAATAAGCTCTTAAATTGGATCAAATTATAAAAATTCAAAAATTTTCAACACTTTCGATAAGTTAATTTTCGAATTCAGAATAACAAAAAAAAAGAAAGGAGCCAAGTCAGCCCCATGCGTCTTTCTTGTGTTAAAATAAAAAATAAATAAAAAATTGTAAAAAAAAGTTTTTTTTTTTTTTTAATAATTAAAATAAAATGAGAATTTAATTACTTACTTCGCGCAGTATATTTTACGAAATACAATCAACTGATCTATCGATATCAATTTTGCTCCGTAATAAAAAAAAAATTCACCGTATAAAAATTTTAGAATATCGTGAATTTATCATATCTGAATGAAAGAACGCAAAATAAATAACATATCTAAACGCAAAACTAATATATTTAAACAACTCTTAAAAAGAGGTATTTTCTTTTTAATGAGAAAATATGTCCTTTCTTCAGAAGCATGTGTAAAAAAAAAATGTTTTTTTTTTCAAAAAACAATGGTCGACTGGTCGACTATACAAAAATTCAAGAAAAAAACAATTATTTAAACATATTTGGCAACGTTAGGAGAGACCACTAAATCAAATAACACGGCCTTCTCAGAAAAGGAAAAACTTTACATAAGCATCCACTCGAACACTCGGCGGTACATTAACATCGTGAATGAGTGGCATTCTCACGTTTTCACCAGACTTGAGACACTTGGTCGAAAAACAAAGGCAAACACAGATGACACTTAAAATTTATAAATAAATTGGTTTGACAAAACGCAGAAGAAAGAAAAGGAAGGAAAAAAAAAGCAATCCATGGCAAGAAAAAAAAAGCTTACCGCTGCTGCAGAGTGGTTTCATCCATAGAAGAGGCCAACATAAAAAATAAAAAAAAAGAAAGATTATGTTACTAAAGAATTGGGTCAATAAATGAATTAGTAAAATAATTGAAAACAATGTTATTCAGCTGAAAAGTTTAGTGGAAAAAGTGTTATCAAATAAAGATCAGCAGAATATAAGTAACTACATAAAATCAATATTACACGCATTACTTGATTTGAAAACTTCATTCGCTTCAAAAATATACAAATAGGAAATAACAGTTGACATGGTTCAAGCGCTCAAAAACAGGCGGTCATTGTCAAGACTTGCCTGCCGTGAGTGATGAGAAACAGAAGTGATTTGAAATACAAAATATAAAATTGTCAACGAAAAATGAAAACAAAGGTGAGAAACAAAATTAGAAAAACGCAGTATGCAAGAGAAAAAATTTCTGAACATTATAGGAATCTTGGGCGTAAATTCAATTTCGACACTGCCAAAATTATTTCCATCCCAGTCACATCAACTCATCTTGATGCCCTGGAATCATGTTTTATTCATATGAATGCTAATTCCCTTGTTGGAGACATTAGTTACTTACCACCTCTCTCTCCATAGAGCTTGGAAATGCATTTTGTCCTGAAATGCCCCTCTCGGCCACAGTGGTTTTTTTTTTCTTTTTTCTGGTTTTCACCTTTTTCCTCTCTCAGCAACAGTGGTTTTTCTAGTTTTGTTTCTTGCCTTTATTTATTTATTTTTTCCGTTGGTAGCTTTACGATTTATAACTTAAATCACTTTTATGTCTTTCCATTTACGTCTGGCAGGTCTTGAAAATGTGCGTCTGTTTTGGGCGCTTGAAACATGTTGACTGTTATTTTCAATTAGTATAGTTTCGAAGCGAACGAAGTTTTTGATAAAGTAATATCTTACTGTTTCAGTTTCTTGTGATTATTTAATTATTACAAGTAGTTAGATTGAAGCACTAGGTCATATTGGATATAAAATACGCACCCAAGAAAATGGGTTCAACGTTGTACACAAAATTGGTTTCTTGAACCATGATAAATTGCTTAGGTTTCTTGAACCATGCCATGATAAAAGGTCCAATTTGTTGTAACCATAAATATTAAATTATACCGTTCAAGTCGAACCACAATAGAGATGACCAATAGGCCAGAGGCTGAACTATATCACAGAGTGGAATAAATCAATTGTCGTTTGCACTATTGATATTGGACGATTCATATTCGCATCCCAATAAAAACGTATGTGCATCTCATTGATCATTGACGGACTTCCAGTAGACAGCTAAGTGGAAATGACGTAAGCTTGGGCATCTCTACACCCTGTATATGAAGTATGGTTCACTTTAGCACTAGTTGCAACAAATTTGAACTATTTTTATGAATTAACAGGCTCCAAAATTTTAAACTATTGTCAGAAAGAACACAGTGAATGGGTGTAATTTTTAAATTTTAAATAACTAATTTAAAATTTTTATAATCCAGAGTTAAGCTTTTATTAAAACAATGTTAAGAAAATCGTGTATTGCAAAACATATTATTAAGGTTAGGGGGGGGGATTACTGGTATTTTATAGCCAGCGTGCAATTTTGAAACAACCGAAGACAAGGGAACTCCTGGATCAAGCATTGAGAGAAACTTTGTAGAGGACTTTGTGATGACATTAACCCGTACGCAACATAATTTTAGAGGCACCCACGTTGGGCGCCACTGAAACTGCATTTACGCCACACGGAGAGGAAATCTACGAAAACCTCCCACTCCCAGCACTCTCACCCATGATCAGTCGAGTACTAGGGATATTTTACGTCAGCACTATGATCGCTGCGAGCCGGATGCAGAATTCATATCGACCAGCCATCGCTAAGTTTCGAACCTGGGTTACCTCAGTGGTAGGAGATCGCTGTATCCCATGAGTCACTATGGCTCTTTTAGTGGTATTTATCGGTATCAAACAGTATCACGCTGACGACGGTAAAATTAAAAGGACGCCATTAATGCGAGATAAACTTTTCATCGCAAATTTCTTTTTCATCACCACAAGTAATTAAAAATTTAAAGTTTAGAAAAAGTGGTTCATTCAAATCTAGACTATGGCCATGCAGTTTCAATTTCTGAAAAAAGTATTTCAAAATATCATAATGCAAACAAATCGATGGAAGAGAAATTCCCCATTGCGTGATAAGTTATTCTTTCATAATTTGTTTTCATTTTGATATTTTGAAAACAAAACAGGATAGCAGCAAACGTCAATTCCCAGTGGGGCACAGGTACAAGAGACCCCAGATTCAAAATCCACATTGTTCTAATATCTTCACTCATTTCATTACAGAGAATTGAAAAATTGTGTATTTTTATTCTTAACATTTATATGTTATAAATGCTGAGCTGAAGTAAATGATAAAAAAAAAATTCATTATCAAGATCGTGCAATCGAAATTTACAAAAACACCCTTAGAAATTTATTCTTTTCACTCCATTCGGCGATAACTTTACATTTTATGGTTCGAAATGACATTGCTGAATAAAACAAATAATTATCGCTAGTTATTTAGTGAAAACTATTAAAACCCGCCTTATTTTAAATATTTACTCTACGGGAGGACACACAAAAAAAGAAAGAAAAGAAACGATCTAGATGCTTTAACTTACTGCCTAATTAGGTGTACTTTAAAATATACATAGATCAACTTACCTCGGGGTGGTTTTCTCATACTCATATCGCTACAAGGCGTTAATGACGAATTTTGAAATTATTTTTACCGCAAAGAAAAGAACAGAAACTCAACATCCTCGCGTCTCGCAGGAAGGAAGTGAATAAACGAACGAAAAACGTTTACTTAACGCGTTCAAGTCAGTTTAAGTCTTATTTCCCAATTGCATCTTTCAAAGAACAATTGATTTCTTTTAACTGTTAGCGTTTGTTCTCTTCAAGTTTATGAAGGAAATTGACCTTAAAAGTAAAAACTAGAAAATTAAGTTTTTAAAACAACCTTTTTCAAGTGATTTTTTTTAAAAATGAAAAATCACACCAAAAATGATATATAGTGGGGCGTGTCACTTTCGAAAAAGTAGAGAAATTTAGGTGATGATAAAAATTTAACGCTTAAGTTATACTCTTAACGTTGTTGCTTTTAGATGTGACTAAAATTTAACCCTTCTAAAGAACTGTGCTACCATATCAGTGGCATGGCATTCTCACTTAGTAGCTTAAGTGATCACACATCGCGGCAAACATCATTTTATTTTATTTTTATCTCTTATTTTTTTCATAATTACAATTAATTATATAACTAAAATTAATTAACTAAAATTAGTTATATAATTATAATTATTATAATTATACTTGGTAGGTAGAAAAATTGCAGTACTATCAGGCCGTCATGGGTTAAATTTTTTCTCTTTTTCAGTTCACTAACGTTTCTAGACTTTTTTAATTTGTTATTTGTCACGTTTTATAGAACGGAAAATTATCGCTTGGTAGTTTGTAGTAATCAAAAACCGCTTAGAACTTATATTGTCACCCAGTTCAAAGCTTTAGTTAAATCTTGGCATTCTAGCTACCCGGAAAGCGATCGAAATTCCGCCTGCACAGATTGAAGCCAGCAAGTAAAAGACTGAAAATACCTTCATTTGTCCAACTTCATTTTAAAAAATTAATACACAAAGCACAACTTTCATTATTTTGTTTGTATTTATAAGATTAACAAGATCTAGTCAAGCTTATGGCCTACATTCACTAAACTAAACTCAGTGGCACGACAGCCCATAGAGGGCCAAGGTCTACTGTGCCCATCTCAGTCTTCTTGACCTTGGGCTCTGGGGTGCAGGAGCAGATGTTCTGGTCAGGTGGTCAGCCGAATGCGGAACCCCCAGTGTTTAGTTCCCAAGCATGCTTGGCATTTATCGACCCACTGAAGGGATGAAAGGCTGAGTCAACCTTGCCCGGGCCGAGGTTCGAACCCAGGCCCTGTGGCACGGGAGCGCTAAGCGCTACTACTCAGCCACCGGGCATCCCGACATTCACTACCATACTTTAAAAAAAAATTTATAATGAAAGGAAAATTTTCCTCTACAAACCAATTTTGACAGATAACCTTAGATTTTAATCCCTTAACGAAATATTGAGTTTCAGATTAAAGTTTTTGTTTTGATTCAAAATATACATAAATGAAGTAACCAGAAGCAAAATTCAGGAAAAAAGAGCAAATATAGGGGGGGGGAGGGAATTGAAAATGTCCAGCAAAATTTTCCACGTTTTATTTCTGCATTTTTAGAGCTCTGTTATAGATTTTAGAAGGTATAATTCACTATTTATAATGAATACAAAGTGATTATTCAAAAATTAATTTTAAAGATTTATCTTTGGATAAAATAAATTTATAACTATGTGCAAGAAGTATTCAATTTGTTTCAAAAATTTTAGAGACATAGCGAAACATGTTTTAAAAAAAAATAACATTAACTGGCCCACATTTTTAATTGCCCTTAGAACTAAAGGGACAATATTTTTCAGATTGTGTTAACCCCCATATTTTAATTTTCAGAAATCCAACTAAAAAAGGGGTATGTTTTTTTCCAAGAAAGCCCATTTTTGTGCCTGATTCTGTTAATTAATATCTAGCACTGATAAAAAAAATTTAAGGCTGAACATTTGAAACGTTAAGGTTGGTTTTTAGTTACAATCAAGTCATTACGATGGGTAATTTTTTTTTTTTTCACTGTACAATACATTTATAGATCAGTTTAAAAAATCAGCTGTTTTTTACCACTATAAGTTTGCACTTGTGAAGGTCTTAAGAATTTTCACATATTACAGTATAGTAACTTCATATAATAGCACTTCAGTTGAAATAAAATAAATACATTTGATTCATGGAACTCAAACTATAATAAGCATGAATATTTTCCATGATAAATTTGATACTTAATACTTGGTATAGTTCAATATCAATTTGAATGCTTTATAAGCATTCATTACAAATTAATGTATAAGTGTGATTCTATTTATTATAATATACACCAAGTAAATGGCACTTTATCTAGAATACTCTGCAGTTTACACAATGATTTGATACTTTGTATTGATAGTAAAAACTTAGCAACAAACATTAATTCATTCACATTTCTTACTTTTAAGTCATAATCAAATCAATAAGGAAAAGTAAATTCGAAAGCATTGAATACTATTAATTATGAATATTTTTATCCGTTATAAAAATCCTAGAACATATTAAAAAAAATGGTTGATGACGATCATATAGTAGATTCTCTGGTAACACTTCATAGAAATTATTCAACAGTTAGAAAAGGTTTTGCCTACTACTCATAGAAACTTACTTGCAAAATAATTACAAGTAGATTAAAACATATTTTATAACTTTTAAATTTCAGCAAAAGGATTTTTTTTTTTTTTTCATGAACCACAATTCTAATAAATAGCATTATAAATTTAATTTGGTGAACATTACTATTAAAAAAAACTATTATTGTTTTAAAAATTGAGCTGCAAATTATTGTTTATTTGAATGCAATTTGATTTTTTATTAAAATTTATAAAACGAAACTTCTATTGAAGTTTGTAAAACCAAATCAAAATATAATGTAAATAGTCTAGTAAAATCTAATCCACTAAGTTTATTATCCTTTATAACAATACTTTTTCAAGGCCCCATAAATTTGAATGGATTTTTTTTTTTTTACATAAAAATCACACACACTTAAGAGTGGACATTTTGTAATGTATAAACATTCAGTTCAAGCCTTAACTTTAAATTGTTTCCATTAGATGAAAAAGAAAAAATATATAATATTTAATTTACCATGTGGAACTACTGTTGTTGTTGTTACCAACCTGCGATTGTCTAACAGAACTAGCCAATCCCCATGAAAACAAAAATCTATGAAATGTCCAAAAACATTAGTGGACCCTGGAAGATATTGTCTTTCGTCTATCAAGCTAACTAAACTGTGGGAAGTGAAGGCTATGTCAAGAGAGCACGACTGGCACTCTACCAAGACCCCCTCAGGCATAATTTTTTCCGGCTTTCTACGACAAACCTTTCTAATACTAATATCTTTCTGCAAGATACTTTTAACAATGACAAATATGCATATATAATACTATTTTAAAGTAACACAAGCATCAACTTCAAAAAAAAAAACAAAAAAAAAATTTTAAAAATAACGCAATTCTTTAAATTGAATATGTAATATTTTCTTTATTCTAATATTATGAGCTATATTCTCACATTTAGTAAGGGGAAAACACTAATTATTTCTTTTTTCGTTTTTTGAAAGTCATCACCAAATTAAAAGACAAATTAAAGAATATTGAAATCCATAGCTGTAACTACCGAGAAAAAAAGAGCGACGGTGAAATCAATCAAATCGCACTCTTTAAAAAGGGGGTCACAAATGCCTGTTTTCATTTCAAGGTTCAGCTGCTGTAATAAATAATAACAGATTAAAAATATTGCAATTTTAAAAATAGTGTGGAAATCGATAGCAATAACTGCCAAAAATATAAAATTAAAAAAATGGAACAAAAATTTCTGCAGAAAAGGAAACCAAAATTTTTACTTCATTATTCTCAAATGAGAATAGAAAAATTACAAGCATTTTTTTCCACTCCGATGCACGGGAGTAGCGAGTAGCATCTTTTGAATATAATTCTGAAGAAAAGATAGAATCTTTCAAAAATTTCTGCAGGAAAAAAAATTTTTTTTTTTTTTTTACTTCCATGAGATAAAATCTTTCTGGAAGAAATCAGTAGCATTCTGCGACAATGCCGCTGCGTCGCCACGATTCTGCAACAGGGCAAAGAACTACCTAAACATCTTTCAAAGTACCATGATTGGTTGGAAAAATCGTGTTCCCACTAGATTTACCAAGTTGAACTACTAAACACCAACAGTAAAATTTCTGTATCTCTTGCGTTAAGAGATTGATCTACATCTTGAAGGCAGATGTTCCTTTCCTTATTCTAATCAGTCCTGTTCGGGTGTAATTCAGGCTCTTAAGAAATATCATTAAGTTTGAGTGCTCAAAACAAACAAACAAACCATCATACCTTTGGCAATAATAAAATTCAGTTTTTTATTCCCAACATAATGGTAAATATGGCATTTTGTGAATCAAATAAATAGACATTTCAGAAAAGAGAAAGTAATATACATAGCAAAACTAGGAGACAACACAGGAAGTGTTTTACATAGTAGAACAGCCAGCAAACAAACTTTGTAACAAACTAGGAAGTACATAACTACATACTTTTAATAGGATGCATGTAAAGCAAACTTGCATGTTAGAACTTGTAAGGAAGTCAGCGGTGTATCCACAATGCATCTCCAAGATAGATTTACTTTAATATTTTATTTAATGTAAAATGTATTTACATATGATTTTTCTTTAAAGAACAAATTTTATATTTACTTTGAAATCACAACTAAGTTAGAAAAAAAGAATTTTAAAAATAAAAGCCCTCTAAGTGCAGAGTTTAAAAATAGCACAAAATATATTAAATAAATTAAATTATTATATAGTTTAAAAAGTTGTTATTTTACCGGGATAAACTTTATTAACAAACATCGATGTGTGCAAAAATATATAAAATAATAAAGATTCTCGATATATATTAAAACAACTTTATTTCAATTGGTCAAAAGAAGTAATATAAATAATCATGCAGCTTTTGCAAAATACGGTAATTTTCAACAATATAAATTATGAAAGATTTAAAATATGACAAAATTAATATACATGAACTTTGAAAAATTTATATTCATAATTGTAAAAATAATTATAAAAACCACAACTTACCATTAAGACGTCTACTAGATGGATAGGCCGGAAGTTCTACAAAAAATGTTGAATACATAAAAATATTGAATTAACAAAACAATTACAACAAAATTTATAATTTACAATTTACATACATCAAATATTTAAACCTAGAAAAAATTTATATATGAGGAGCAATTATGTTGGAATAAAAAAATTTTTAACAATATTTTACAAACATTTAAATAAATGAAAAATTTCATTAAATCTAATTTCTAACTTAAAATTTACCTTTGTTCAGGTTATGAATAAACAATGTCATATTATGATTAATATATAAATATATGCATACATATATATAACATGATAAAGACAACCAAAAAAAAAAACACAGATTGTTGATAAAATTAAGAAAAATTCTAAGTCTTAATAATAAGGTGCAAGTACATAAATTAAAAATTTTAGAGAAATCATGGAAAAGAATTTAAAGATTTAACACACACACACAGATATTTTTTATTTTAATATTAAAATAACTTTCACATGATTTAAAATCACATGTCGAGATTATTATTTATGCTATATAAGATCGTTCACCCTGTTTTGTATTTTCACAATTTTATACCAAATATTGCATTTTGCATTCACACGATTTAAAAGCCACTATTATGATTCATGTTCAAGTGACTTAAAAATTACACATCGGAATTCCTATTCACACGATTTTAAAATAAAGCACTGAGATTTGTATTCACACGATTTTAAAATAGAATATCGATATTTGTATTCGCGCAACTTCAAAATTAAATGTTAAGATATGTGTGAAATTTGTGCGAATAAAAATTCCCACATTGAATTTCCCATTCACACAACTAAAATAAATAAAAAAATATCCATCGATATTTTAATAAAAAAGCTGATGACATTCTGTTTATAAATATTTTCTACTCACATTTCTTTCTTGATGAAATTACAGGTATTTTTAAAATTATTTAAAAAGTATTTTTCCATATAACAGTTTTGGATTTCTATTTTCAGCTTCTCTGGTTTTATACCAAACTCATACCTGTAGTATGAATCAATACAGAGTTCTATGAAAATTAAATATTTTTAAAACAAATCCGTGATTTTCAAACGATTTTACCAAAAATCATCTGGTGGCGAAAAGATAGAAACTAATTACAAGAGTTAATCAATGTGCGTAGGTTTTATAGTTGAGATTTTATGTTTGCAGAGAATTTTTAATCTTATCTAAGTCTGTATACATGCAGATATAATATTTATAATTATAGTATCAATATAGTAAAATCATAAATATAACAATTAAATTTATGTTCATAATACATGCATGCTCACTGAATAACAAGCATCATAGTATTAACTAAGTAATAAGTTTGACCAAGTCAAATAAACCACCAAAAATAAGGTCTCTAATGCGAATTAAATCTGCTTTTTATTCGTTTTCCTGAAGCAAATTTAAGAAAAATAAAAAAATTCTGGTCAACAAACAAGGCTTTCAGCTTTTAACTAGATTAAAAAAAAGTCACACCCAACTTTAGGAATTAGTTTTTAAAAAAGTTATAGATATGAATATCACAACATTGGTATCAATATAAAATAACTGCTTCATAGCTTATGATTAAATATTATTTGACCTGTCAACAAGATATTAATTAATCATGTGAAAAATTACATTAGTTTTTGACATCTCCAAATTCAACGAAAATACATTTTAAGAACTTTTCCCCAAGATTTACATTATATAACATAAGAGTAAAAAGGAATTAATTGTAAGTATGACATTTTATAAATGAACAAATAATATTAAAAGAGTAAATATTTTATTTTTGTAAGTTTATTTGTGAGTATTTTATTTACATAACAACCAAAGATTTTCAACCTATAAATGCCAAAAAACACAGCGGAAAAAGATACAGATTTAAACACAAAAGAAAATAACAGTTAACTTTGTATTACACACCTGGTTTTTGCATGACTAATATTCGACAATATTGAGCATATTAAAAATTAAAAAGCCGACAGTTATACTTGATCAAAGCAAGAGCAATCGCTTTAATCCATCCAGAGATAAAAGAAGATTTACAGTTAAGACCCGGTGCACAACCGTCGAACCGAGTTTCGATTTGGGATATAGAACTAAAGCCTAAATAAAAATATAAAACGCGTAATTTAGCAAAACAAGTTTTAATATATATTGAGTGTATTTTAAACTGATCTGCAAAAATAATTTTGATTAAAACTTAGAATCAGCTACTGATTGAATAACAATTTAAATATTTTCATGACATGGGAAATGATTTCCGGAATCCGATTCACACATAGTCTTGACTGCTAAGACACGGTTCCCAGCATTTCACCGAAGTAAAGCATCCCTGGCTGTGGTCAGTGTGCGGGTGGGTTACCACTTGGATTAGCCTGCGTAAGGACCAAGGGTGTGCGATATTGATCCACGTTAAACAGTTCTACCGTAAAATGCTCGACTTCGCATGCAAATCGTCGGGCTACCAAAGCGGGGATGCCATACCCTCTGCAGAGGATCAAAATTGTGATGGCATGTCTTCGGATCATCCTCAGGAATGTTTCCCAGACTGTCACCAATAGCCCATTGTGCGACGTAAATGAACAACAACGATTCACATATTTCCGAGCAGTTCTTTTTAAACTCGTAGTTTTAAGGGCCAGTGTTACTGAATGCAGCTCACGCATTTCCAGTTGCAGTCGAGGGGGTATTAGAAACTGATTTATCTGCAGCTATCAGAAAAGCGTGAATCCCCTTCAGTGAAAATGCCCCTCTTTACATGTATTAAACATTCGAACGTGCGTGTGCAGACCGTTTTATCTCTGGATGGATTGAAGTGATTGCACAGAAAATCATCTCTTCCTGTTCTCAGATCCTCCAGGTATGACCACAAAGTATCACCGACAGCGGGTGGGTGTCCACTTTGGTCAACGCTGCGCAGGATGCTCAATGCGAAGTTTCAAAATATTCGTACATGCGTCCAGTTTCGATCATTGTATGGCTTTCCGCATCAATATTACTGGTAGCGGTCTTTCTTGTAGCCTTTTATATTTTTCGTGTGTGGTTGAGAACCTGATTACCGAATTATTCGCTGCGAATATATTTCACCAATAAAGTTCTCATTTTCATTGGATTTTCCGCGAGGCCCCCCAGACCGTTCTTGTGACATCCACGCGCATTATTCGCTGTTCCCACTAGCAGGATAAGAAGGCTTTACTGTTCGGAAACTCAACCATACCATAAGAAAGATCCATAGAAAACTAGGTATTGTGTGTATGTGGATTACCTCTTTCAGAAAGCAAAGAAAAGGCATTTGAATAAGAATGGGTAGAAACAGTATGCGTGCGAGCACGTAATGAAATGATGAGAAAGGAATCCACCCCATCATTTCTTGTAAGCCGTTTTCTTCCCTGTGGCTTGTGCCGCCATTTTAAAGAAACGATTCCTGCAGTGGACCAATTGAAAACTGTTTCTTGCCTTATTAGTAAACTAGAGCTGCACTATGGATTATTGGCGACAGTCTGGAGAACATCCGAAGTCTAGTACTGCTTCGATAAAACAATTTAATGAGGTTTGATACCACGCACCTTTGGTGCTGTCGGAGGATCATCAAGGTAGTCCCCACCAACTCAATGACCACTGTCAGTAATGGTAGACATCAGCAATCTAATGGAAACCATGCTAGTCCACTGTGAGGCTATTCTACATCATTGCTTAATTAAGTGTAAATTTTGAAATTGGTTTCAAAAGCAAAAATCTATAATGGAATTAATCTCATAGTCTTATTCTATATGGACTAATATGAAAATTTTTGGTATTAGTGAAGTTATTTGAAACTACTTCTTATGAAGGAACAGTTATGAAATTAGTCATAACTCAAAAACAAGTATTGAAGATAAATGAGTATTTTTTTTTTTTTCTTTCCTTTTAGTGAAATATTCACTTCTAAGAAGGAAAGTATGGAATAATGGTGAAAAGTGTAAAACATTTTATTTAAAAATCAGATTTTATTAAAATTAAATTTTTATTCACGAAGTCTTCTTAAAGTGTCTCTTTTACAGAATCAAATGAGAAAACAAAGAAGCTCTATACATATTTTTCAACATTAATTGGATAAGGAAAAATTCTATAAAATTGAAACTGACAGCTTTTTATTTCATCAAACAAACAAAAATTAGATACAAATTTATCTAGAATACAAAATTCCTTAAAATAAATGTTCCATAATTATATATCATTGCTGCCAACTCAAGAGTTCTTTAAACATAACTTTATATAGAATGCATACATATTAACAATATTTACTTTATTTAATTACATATACATGCAAATAATATGCAGGAAATCATAGTGAAGCTTTCCTATAACACCTGTTTAACATGCAACCAGGATTTCTTTTAATAATCAATAATATTAGCTCAAAATTATTCATAATATTTCAGACTGAAATTTTAAAGATAATATGTGTCTTAAAAAATAAATGATAAAGTAAGAAAGAAAAGTCCTTTAAAAAGAAAAATATTGCTTGCTATCACTACTCCAAAAAAATATTTTCCACTTGAGGAAGAAAATAAATTATTGCATTAAAATATTAATTCTATAGATACAGAATTTCCTTTCCCAGCAACTGCAATGAAAAAAATTTTCTTGTTAAAATTGCTAATATAGTATTTAGAAAAGTCAAAAGTATTTTTTTATTTTTATAAATGGTGTTATTTATATAAATACAAAATTTGTACTACCAATGTAAGAGAAGGAGGTTTAAAGCTTGGTTTCTATTTTGATAACTAATTTTAAATAGAATTTAGCAAAATAATACTAATAATCCAAAAGAGTAGAATAAATTCATATAGGAAAAAATGCACAATGGCACATGATGATATAAGTTTTAGAGTAGCACAGTATAATTTAAAAATCACCTTTTTCAAAAATATCTCCTCACACAAAGTAATACAGGTTTTGCCGAGTCAAAATAGCACCATTTTCAAAAGTTTGACCTTTGAAAACGCCAAGAAATTTTGACATTTAAAATTTTCCAAGACAGTTGCAGGAAAAGAATATCTTGTTTTCATCATGTTTAACATAAAGTGAAGGCAATTTTTTTTTTCTATGATAGATAAGATTAGAAATTTCTAAACTAACACGAGAAGTTCAAAAAATTATAGAGTTGGTAGCTATGATATAAAAACTTTACAAATCGTAAAACATAAATTATTGTAAACATTAATAAGCACACAAATCATAACTTAATGATTAAAAAAATTTTTTTAACGTAGCAATAATTTTATTACCATATACAAGTTTTCATCAATTATCAATAATTTGAACAGTAGCCGTGAGAAAATGTATGGAAAAAACTGCTACAATCAATTACATGTGCCTTTGTTTCATAATATCTACAAGTATATGAAAAAGAGAACAAAAGGCACAACTTTAAGTATCATTCGCAATTTGCGTGCTAATGCTTGTGAAAACTTATTACTTTATTTTTTATGTTGGTTAAAGCCAATTACTTGCATTTACTAGTACCTTGCCATTTTATTTATTTATTTATTTTTGTGTAATTAAGAACAATCTGCAGCGTCCACACATAACAGTGGAGGGAGAGACCAACAAGGTAGTGTAAAGCATTAATATACAAAAAGACTTATTTATTGACTCCAGTAGTCCAACTTGGGCAAATAAATACCGAGCACACGAGAATGCCTGGCAACAAACAGTCGTTTAGAACCCTTTTCATATAGTATATGTGCACTTAATGCTAAAATGCAGAGCCCTCTGGTGGTTGACTTAGCCTTTGATTTTCTTTTAAAGTCATTGCTCTGCGAAGCTCTTGAAGAACTGTTTTAATTGAATAATTTCTCTGCCAGTGACTTAATACAGGCAAGGTTCTTCTATCCACCTATAAATAAAATAAAAAAATCAATATTATACTTTTTTCTATATTTGTTAAATGAATTATTATTATTTTTTCTTTTTTTAGAATAATTTGTGTAGGAAAAAATTTGTACAAAAGTAGTACACGACATAAACTGTGTAAGTTTTAATTTCCCCCCTTTAATTAAGACTATTTCCTTGTACAGTAAGAAAAAAAAAGGTAACCTTGAAAATAACTTTTGTAATGATTAGATTTTCATATATCAAGTTCCAATTTTATAGCTTATAGACGCAGAACTTGCTTATAGCATGTAAAAAAAGTGTTTAATTCTCTGAGTGTTAGTCTTGGCTTTTCCCAAACTTTCAGATGATGGCTTTCTTGCATCAAAAAATCGGTGTCTCTATGTTATTGAACAGGTAAATAATATGTAACAGTTTTTTTTAACCAAGGTGCTCAATGCTTAAAAGTTTTTTTTCTTCTTTCTTTCTTTTGGAAGAAAAAAAAACATCTCTTTTATGTCTAAAAGAGTACTTTGAATTTTCAATAAGTCTCAAGTGTGGCATAAAGGTGATCCTATTCTGCCTGCAATACACTTTTGGGGAAAATTGAGGAAATGAATGAAGGGAACGTAGAAGAATCCTAATTAAAACTAGTTATCAATTATGGAAAGTTATTGAATGCCCATCATTTAACATCGATGACCATCTCTTACTTTTTAACCCTCTCAATTAAGAAGCTGTCAAGTTGGGTTGAAAAAGAATTCAAATGTAAGTAAACTAAAGAATTAGATGAAATGATTTGTTCATGCCATGAGATTAACCATATTAACAGATACTCATCAAACAGAAAAAAAAGCAAAGACGGAACATGTTTGAACAATTTTAAACTGATCTCTGTTCATATTCTTTTATAATTTAGATATGAATTAAGGTTTAGGGTAAATTTTTACATTTATTTTGAGCTAAATTTGTTTGCTAGTATCATGCCAAAATGGAAAGATTTGAGTGTCAAGGATAAATTTGAAAGGTCTTTATTAAATTTTAAATGATAAGTGGTGGGCACTGTACATGTTGTAATACAGGGTTATTCATAATTCCCTCTGGGGTTTCGAAGCGTTATAGTAAAAAAACGAAGATGAATATGGCAAAAAAGAACATATGAAGTAGTTCCAAAAGTATTCAAGTTTCAATTTAAGCAGTTGCCGGTAGAGTGCAGTAACATGTACCACTGAAACCAGTTGTAGTAAACCGAGGGAATTATGAATGACCCTGTATAGACAGAATCTTGAAATTTTATAAGTGTTGAAAACTTAGTTATCTCTATCTAGACATTGCTCTCATGTAATATTTCCACCTTTATAATCTGAGAATGAGGGAGTTTTTAAAACATTACTTATAGATCGGCAACTTACTTTGAATCTATAAATGAGAAAAAGGACAAACTAAATACAAATTTGTAGTTCTAGCAAAAAACGTAAATACAGGAACATAAAATTCATTAGGAACATGTGTGAGCTAAAAAAAGCAGCACAAATGTTATGTTAATACGAATCATTAATAAATTCTTTAAACTAATATTTTGAACAAATAATGTGTAAAAACATTCAATATACAGCTCCCAATTTAAACTACTCTTTATAAAGGGATTAAAAAAGGGGGAAAAAGGCTCTTTTGAAATTTGAAAGGGCACTTACTTAACACCATAAAAATTTATCAAAATGAGTAATATTATGTGATAACTGATTTTGGTCCTGAGCAATTTTGAAATTACCCTCCTATACTACTTTAAGTGTGTATTTCAGAAAAGTAACTCTCAGTCATTATCAAAATTAGAGAAAATTTTGTAGTTTATAAAAAGTAATTAAAAGCGTGCTAAAAGACAATCAATGTGCAAATTTGTCTTTTTTTTAAAAAAAAAAAAAAAATCAATAATAATAATAAATAAACTGAAAATTATGAGAAAATGAACATATAAAAGCGCTTTAAAAAAATTTATTCAAAAAAAAAATAATTAAAATTTACTTAAAAAATTTGTAAAAATACCCCCCAAAAAAGAGAAACTTATAAAAATTTATCCAGCTGTGAATAGTCCTAACAAAATAAATATTTGTATAGTAAGCATAATTAAACCTAAAAACACTAATTATTTAAACAGTCATTTTTTAAAAAACTGAAATATGAATTAAAGCAATGGTTTTAAGGGATTGTGGTTTGTTTTTATAAAAAAGGGCAAAGAGAGTGCATCAAAGGGCAGGCCACCCTCCTAAAATTGCTTAAGAAGAACACTGTATAATAGACAGTAAAATATATAACTCAAAGCAAAGAAACAAAAATTGTTTAAAGTTGAAAGAACAGCACTCATGCAATAGTTTCTGTTATACTAAAATAAAATTTTTACCTTATTTGAATAGAAAAATGGAGACATAAAATAAGAATATATCATATTAATACTATGTCAATAGTCTTGAGTTATATTTGTGTATTAAAGATAAAGGGCGTTGCCTTGCAGCAAAAAAATCTGTAGCAAGGCAGAGGACATAGCAGGTTATCACAGCATCTGAAGATTATTTTTCCTTCTGGATATTTTTTTTTTTTAAGTCTAAAAAAATTATGAGAGTAGAAAGAGAAATCTTATTTTTAATTCTTAAATTTACTCAATTACTAGCTGTTTTAATTCTTTAATAAAACTTGCTTACTAATCTGCAGACAATGATTCTAAAAACTTCTGATTGATTTCCTTAAATTAAATTTTGAAAAAAAAAAAAAAAATCATATTTAAAAACAAGAAAAAAAATCAAAATATTTTTTCTCGTAAATTTCTAAAATCTTGGTTATTAGTTTGCAGGTTGCTTTAAGATTTATTCCATTTTTTTTAAAGGTCTTGAAGTAAAATAAATTAACAAACTTTTAACAAGATTCTTTGGTTAGAATTTTTTCTACATTCCAAATATGCATATTTTGCTATATACATGCTAGCTTAAGCTTAATTTTCCAATGCAGATGCACTATTCAAAAAAAATTTTTTTTTTGCTCATTTAATATATTTTTGTTTTGTTATTCAGGATTTTCAAATAGGGGTCAGCACTTGATTTATTTATAATATTTTCTTACTGAATCGGCAAATTATATTTTATTTTGATTTGGTTAATTTAACTGTAACTATTTTCATTTATAAGTAGGCGCTTCATTTTTAAGTCTTACTATGTGTACTTTTAAGTAGTGTTTGCTGGTTCATTATTTGTCTGTGCTTTTCAATTTCTCTAATGATTTTCTCTTCTTTGTCTATCCATTATGAGGCCTCGGCACACTGTCAGTTTTGGTTTTCCCACTGACAACAGAAAGGCTCCTGTGTGTTTGTAGGCAGTGTGTCCCCTGCTGTCTCACAAACACACATATTTTTTATTTTATTGCTTTTTACTGCTTTAATTTTTTATTGAATATCTAAATTAGCTTAACTTTTATAATAATAGTCTCTGACTATACTAGAATAGCTCAGACATTTACAATTATGAAGATTGTACTACAGATATGTTCAGTTAATTTTGCTATCAGAGGCATTTGTCGTCAGTAAAATTTGGTTTTAATTCATCATATTCTATCATAAATTACAAGATGGGTCTTTAGCAAATATTTTTCATACATTTATTTTCCAATAGTAGATTAAAGGTATCTTATCTAGAGAAAGAAATTTTAAAAAAACTTTTCAAACTAATTTCTATAAAATTTGGAAAATGTTAAAATTATAACAACTAATTCCAAAAATTGTAATAATTTGCTTGTTTATTATTTCCTTTCTTTTTAAATTTTCTTTAACCAAATCATGTTTAAAACAAAGTTTAGAGTAAGTAATTTGATGAAGCAATTTGACATTGAATGGCAAAGATTTTTTTTAATGAAATAAGAGTACGAAAACAATAACTAGATGTAACATTTGATTAGTTTAAAGATTAATCTGTATATTTTTACAATGATTCAATACTTACAATTCCAGAGTCACTAACACCAGTCATCTTAATTTTTGAAATAAATCTAAGACTTGGTGGTTCATCAGGATACTGAAGACCACATTCAACTTTCAAACTGTAAATCCTGTTCTCGTATGGGGTCTAAAATAAAGAAATGAAAATAGATCACATTGCCTATATGATAACTGATGCAATGTTGTTTTTGATAATTTACAGTTTAAGACATGACCACAATATTTTGAGAGGAAATTTGCATACTTAGTAATCAGAATTCCCTCATTATCAGATAAAATGAAAAACTTTCTTCTGCTAGTACTGTAAGTTACTAGCGTTGTTGTTGAGTTAATTGAGAGTTAGTGAGTACTAACTCTCAATTAAAAAACTTTCTACAGGCATTGATTAACACTTGTAACTACTTTCAACCCTTTCTCACCACCTCACTTCGGCACAATTGGTTAAAAAAATCATGATTTATTTTTTATTTTTTTTTTTAAATTTAATTTTCATAGAATTCTATATTGATTCATACCACAGTGTGTGATTTTCAAATAACGGGAATAAGAATCTCAACATTTAATTAAAAAAAATTGAGTGAATTCAAAGCTCGATATTTGGTTTTCAAACAGGGTTGGCTAGTTTTTGACATTGACAGTTTTATCCGCCATGTCAAAAAACCCTTCATGACATTGTTTTTGACAAGTCTCAAAAACAAAAAAATTTAATATAAGGACAATTACTAGCTATTATAAATAAGAAGTATTTGCAATAAAGTATGGATTAAAATTTCCCCAAAAATTGTAATTTGAAAAACAAATTTTATTTTTAAAAAAAAAGTTTATAAAAGAAAAAAACTTTCTTTGATTTTACACAATTCTTGAATAACGAGCATATGTGTTATAAAATAACAGAGATTAAAATATATTAAAATGGTAATAAATTATTCAATTAAATTTAAGGTCTCACATATTAACTAAAAGAATTTTAGCTAATAAAAACACAAATTGACATAGTTTTTTTTTAACAAAAAAGTTTGTAAAGCAACACTTTTTTTTAACAAAAAATTTTATAGGTATTTTTTTAGGTCGAACATTTCCCCATGGCTGCCTGAGATTCCTCCAAAGCCTTGTTTTTACAGTCACAGTGCTGCTCACCTGAATGGAATTAATAACAAATATTGAGAATCAATAAAAAAAATTATTCCTTGAGATCAGAAGATTGGTGAACACTAATTTCATTTAAAATAAAAAATCAGTCTAAATTATAACATAAAAGAATTAAAATCAATATTAATATTACTAACTCATAGTTATTACCTGTAATATAAAAGAAATAGTTGTAATATGGGTCTTAAAGTATTAAGATTACCATTTAAAAAAACCAATTAATTGTTTCAATAATTTTAGCAATATTTTTTAAATATCATATATATTATTAATCATAATTATAGCAATATATAATGCAAGCATTGTGCATGATTTCGCATCTAATAAAATGTCTACAATGTCAAAAAAGAAACTTGTCTCAGGTTTTTGATGGATTACAACAGTTTATGACCACTTTAAACGGTTTAAAAACCCAGCTCTGTTTTAAAATCGTGTGAATACTAAATTTGATATTTGGTATAAAATCATGAAACACCATGCGCAATCTTAAATTGTGTAAACGGGAATCATGATTTTAAATCATGTGAATGTAATTTTAAATGGGGGTTTGCATTGGTAGGAAAAGGCATAAATATGAATCTTTATTTTCCCTTGGGAATTTAAAAAAAGGCAAACTTTTTAAGAGGCAGTTTTTAAAATTTTTTATTAGTAATAGTAAAAAAAGTTTCTAGGACGGTGACGAATTTTCTGAGAACATATTTTCTTTAAGATTTCATAGGTTTAAAAATATTTCAAAGAATACTTTAAACTTATGAAATAATTTGATAAAGACATCTTCAAATTATATATTGAAAAAATAACCTATTCATTTTTCAATGAGAAAAAAAAAAACCTGAAATATCCTTCATTTACAAAATTATAGCCTGTTTGCAGATAATTACCCATTTCATTTTCATAAACATATGCTTTTGAAATCACTATTGGCAAACTAATTTAAAAAAGTTTGAAAATAATAGTTACAGTGATAACAATAGTTACAGTGATAAAGAAGCCCCGCCCCATATGCTTATAATGCTGCCATATTATTAGCAATGGACATGTACAATAAGGGAAATGATTTTAGTTGCATAAGACATGAGGAACATCCAGCTAACTTATGGATCACGGCTAGGGCTGCAAGTCTGTCGCAGCACAAATTTCCGCGAAGTAGTCCTCTTTTCTTCTAAAATCAGTAAATTTCTCAATACGTTTTGATTTGCGCGAAAATTGCTTAAAATTTGATTTTTTTCCCCCATTTTTAATTTATTACTTTTATTGAACAAATTTTTTTACTTTCCTGAAGTCTTAAATTAAACATATAAAATTGATAAGATATTTAGAGGAGTGAATCAATAGAAAAATGACAAGAAAATAATTTAGAGATAAGAGATAATTCCCATCTTGTCAAGTAAGGTGGCCTTTCTACACTTAGGGTGATAGACTGATTAGAATTACCCTCCTGAAGTCAGTAAGAGTACAAAAATTGGAACCACAAAAGAGAGAAAATGTTATAAATCAAATGTTTGACATAAAAATTGTTACACAGCACTAGGCAATGAAATTTCTACTGCCTTTGTACATATCCAGACAATTTTTCCTGGGCAGCTTCTTGTGATTTCTTAAATAGGGGTCAATTTCTTAGATGAGAGGGAGATAAGGCTTTTGTAACTAGTAGCTTGAATGAAGAATGTTTGAATTTTCACAGCACAGTAGGGGGAGTGGTTCCTTGATATTTTGTTAACTAGGCCTTTGTGTTTAGAAACACATGACTTTGTCACCAAAAAAAAATTTTAAGCTTTTCTTATTCATTGGTCTGATAGCAGGAATGTTAGAAAGAATGCTTTCTAGGATAAGCATAGTTTATATTTTTAAAGCTAGTCCCATTTATTTTTTTAAACCCTGCTAATGTAAGTTTGCTAGTTAAAAATATGAGTCATACGAGTCAAGCAACTGCTTTTGGAGCGATGTCAACAGTTCAAAAAAGGAACTTTTGAAGTTAGAAAAAACCTTTTATTTCGTAGCACATGCAATGTTCCTGTTAATTTCTCAAGAAAAAATAGCTGTGATAAACACTTGAAAAGTAAGATACCAAAAGAAGATTGCTGGGGAACCGAGAGTAACTAAAGCAAGTATTACTTCCTTGTTTGGGAAAAAAAAAAACTCTTCAAGAGCAACATCGCGCTGTGGAGATTTCTAAGTTGGTTGATGTTTTTGCAGCAACAAACATTCCGCTGCATAAACTTGATAATCCGGTATTGAAAAGTTATTTAGAAAATTCACTCAAAGACATAGGTGTCATACCAAGCTCCAGTCACCAACAAAGCCACTATCTACCAAAGACTCACGAATTTCACAAAAATCAAGTTGTAGATGCTTTAACATCTGCTGCTGGTGTTAGTATTGTCACAGAGAAACAACAGACTCTGAAGATAGATATATTCTAAATGTGTTGGCTGTTCCATCAGTAGAAATACAAAACGACGATTTGAACCTTTCTTCTTTTATTTTTTCTTGAAAGTATTGTGCTAAAAAGTGTGAATTTTAAATCTGTAAGTGAAGCAATTATTCAGTGTTGCCAAAATTACAGACTTCGCTTTAATGCTATTACATATTTTGTAACTGACAACGCATCTTATATGAACAAAGCCTGGGGAAAAAGCTGTTTTTTTTTAATTCTGTTCATGTTACTTGCAATGCTCATCTTTTAGATCTCTTGGGAGAAATATGGCAAAATAAATTTGAAAATGTAAATTGCTTTGTAGTTCATATCAAGCATGCATTCACAGCGTGTCCTTCCCGTAAAGGTTGCTTTCGAGCATTTTTGATGGAAAGGGGCAAAAACACTACTCTACCACCGGTTGCTGGGAAAACTAAGTGGAATAGTTGGTTTGAAGCTTGTTTATTCCATGTAAATTATTTGGATATGTATGCGGAATTTTTTGATAAGGAAAAAGAAAATAGTAGTAGCTCAGTTTTAAGCACAATTTGTGAAGAATGTCATGATTCAAATTTGAATACAGATTTAAAAGAAATTTAAAAATACGCACCATTAGTTTTGAATCATTTGACTTTATTTGAAGAAACTAAGAATTAGTTAACATAATATTTATAACGAAATGTCTGATTTCTCAAAAGTATTGGAAAGCAAATTAAAACACTGTGAGCACTTAAAATCAAAAAATGCTCTAAGACTGTGTGAAGAAAACATCCAGCTCAAAACTTTTTTAAAGCATGCCGAGTTTTTGATCCCTGTCAATAATATAAATATTTAAGTGTTTTGAATGAAGAGGACAATTCTTCAGTTTTTAAACACATCCCGATGTTTGAGGATGAGGAAGAATTGATAAGGGAATTTAATTCTTACAAAGCAACGGTTAAAGAATTGCACGTTGATGAAGGAAAATTGATAGGGTTTTGGAAATCAAAGACCGAAAGATATCCGAAATTGGCTAAAGTGGCAATTCGATGTTTGTCAGTGCCTACAAACAGCGTGGACGCAGAAAGATCGTTTTCTAAGTATAACAATTTACTAAGTGATGAAAGACGTAGTATAAATGAGAATAATCTGACAAAGTACAATACTTTGTACCAAAATTTTGTTCACTTAAATAAAAAAATTTGTATTGCTTGAAATTAAAAGAAATACTTCTGTTGTGTATTTTTTAAGCTTTTTTTATTTGAACAATTTCTGTCTTTTGCATCATTTATGTAGCAAAATTTTTTATGTTTAAAATATGCGTAATTTAAAAAATTTCCCGCGAATTTCGGGTATTTTTTCCCTGCGGCAAACTTGCAGCCCTAATCATGGCCAACCCGGGACACATGTACCACAACAGAGTTTTCAAATAAAATTGAACTTTGTTATTTACACTAGCAAGCATTTTTTCATAATCCCATGATTTGGCCTTGATATGTTGTAGGTTTGGATCAGATCGCTTATGGTCAATAATTTTTATCTTTGATCATGATAAAATCAAAACATAGTTTGAAAAAAATATATAATAAAGGAGATTTAATAAAAAATGCATTAAAAATCATGTGAATGACTGATTGTTTTATAATTAATTCCAAATTAAATGCCTCAAGTTATTCATTTTTATTTTACACATAACTTAATTGACTAAACCTATATAAATGTTTAGAAACAATAACATTTAAATTTGTAATTTGTTTTATTTGTAATAAAGTTATCACTGTTCAGCCTTACTTGAAAATAATGTGCTATTAGAGAAAAATTACATATAATCAACTTAAAAATAACTTTCACTATTTTTTTTTTATAGTGGGGAGGGGAAATTGTAATGAGCATGCATTTTTTTTCCGTTTGAAAGAGGCAATTTTCACCAAAGATTAAACACTTATTTAACAATCACAAATATATTAGAGTACATAATCAACTAATAAATAACTTTTATAATTTTTTTTTTTCAATGGTGGAGTAAATTGCAAGTGGCAAGCATATTTTTTTTCTTTTGAACGTGGCATTTTCCACCAAAGGTTAACCTCTGATCATTAATTTAACAACCACTCTTTGCATAAAATATCATAAAAAAGTAATGAGCAATAAACGTAAAAGCATAAAAAGCAATCTGTGATGAAATATCTTTTCATTTCATCTATCAAGTTGATTTTTCTATGAGCTATTTGAAACAACAAGGAGGGAAAGAAAATTTCCAGAAAACAGTAAAAGCAAGTTTGTTTTTGGTCATTTTTATCTTCTGATTTCAAATAAATATAATTTCTTAGATGCATTGTTATATTGATAGGTGAATAGCCTGAGGAACATGTAGCACCTATTAATTTTTCAAAAGTTCAGAATTTCTAAATTTTTTAAACCATGAAAAAACTTTTTATTAGAATATTAAGAAAATTTAAAAATTATATATTTTATAAAATAAACATTTTACTAATTGTAAAAATTTAAGCTTTCAGATAGTGTTTTGGATAACTTAGGAAAACAATTTCATGACTATCCCTTCCAAGCAGGGTTGGCAAGGTTTAGGAGAGAATGGATTAATCCACGGTTTAAACCGTCCTGTCCAAAACCCCTTTGTCTAAAACTGTCCAAAACCCCTTTACTTAAATTATGTCACAATTTTATCTGAACAATATTTAAAAGGTAAAATAAACATAAAACTAATAACATATTGATAATTTAATCTACTAGAGAATATTTTTTTTTAAAAGTATATTGTTTTATTAATATTGTTTGACTCTTCGATTTAAACATTAAACAAAGGGAGATTAATCAGTAATGAAGTTCAATTGGTCCTCTCATTCAATAGTACATAACTTAAGTTTGACCTTGCCATACAGGTTAAGCTATTAGGGACTAAGTGCTTGGTTAGTCATAAACAGGTTTATTTATCTATAGTACTATTCAAGAATATTTTTATTTCATTCATGTTCGATTCTTTTAGCATAGTGGTGATACATCACCAGTGTCAGTAACTGAAACTGATGTTATGCCTTTCAAAACTGTTAATAAATTTTTCAGTTATTTTGTATTTCCAATTTAAATTACTATATTTATATTTAAAAACATTTTTTTTTAAATAGGTGTCTTTTATTATCATCCTGTAATGCAAAATTATAACATTTTTTTAAAAAAATATTGTGAAAAATAAAAGGTTTTAAACAAATTTAGTATTTATTTTTTTTAAAAATTATTACTATTTTTTAATATTGAATTATTTATCCTGATGCGAAAACATTATTTATCAGTATTAAAAGCATATTTATATTTAAAGGATTAGGTATTCACTTTTGTTGTTCAATGAATTGTGGTGCTCTAAAAATTATAAAACTTTTCCTATTTTATTATATTATTTTCCTTTAATAAGTTAAAGTAAATTGTATAAAAAATATCAAATATTTATTGATACATGTAATTATTATGTGTACAATGGTTACGTGTACCATAGCTATGCTAACCTATAGAATTTTGACCTTTTACCAAAGTTCAAGGTTTTGGACACTTTAAGACAGTTGTATCCAGTTTAGGACAGTGTCCTGTCCAAAACCAGTTTAGGACCAGGGTTTGGGATTTTTTAAAAAAAAAAATCAAAACAATCGGATTTTTTTTTATTTAAATCGAATTTTTTTTATTTAAATCAGATTTTTATTTTTTTTATTCAAATACATTATAAGAACTTTAATTTTTGATTAAAATACTTTATAAATGTTTAATCAAAATAAAATTAGTATTAAAACTATATTATAACAATATTTTAGAAGCTCTAACTTACAAAAATAATTTTTCATTATAATACATATCTTTGCATAGCAACCATTTTGAAATAAATGCATGAATGAAATTTAAAGACTAAGTAGAGAATTTAAAAAATACTTCAGGGGTCTGTCTAGGTTTTTCTGCGAGGTACCTATTTCGTGAAAATTTAGACATAATTTGTGAAAATTAAATAATACTTTAAAAAATTAACACAAAAATATGGTAAAAATACAAATATATCTTTTCTTACGAGACTCAAAAATAAAATTTTAAGAAAAAGTATTTTGTGAAACTACAGTTTTTCCTACTAAAGTTGAATTGTGAAGGCACCACTAAACGGTATTAAACTCGGTATTAACTATTAAAACAAATTTTCAATTAGCAAACCATAATTTTAATTTAAAATTTGGATTTAAAAAATACTTCAGGGGTCTGTCTAGGTTTTTCTGCGAGGTACCTATTTCGTGAAAATTTAGACATAATTTGTGAAAATTAAATAATACTTTAAAAAATTAACACAAAAATATGGTAAAAATACAAATATATCTTTTCTTACGAGACTCAAAAATAAAATTTTAAGAAAAAGTATTTTGTGAAACTACAGTTTTTCCTAAAGTTGAATTGTGAAGGCACCACTAAACGGTATTAAACTTGGTATCAACTATTAAAACAAATTTTCAATTAGCAAACCATAATTTTAATTTAAAATTTGGATTTTTTTTTCTCCTTGATTTTGAAAATGACAAAATAAATGTAACAGTTTGTGTTTATAAATGTATTCATTGATCAAACAAAAAAATAAATATTTAATCTATATAATTTTATATTAAAATATTCATTTTTTATCTTACATCAAAATAGATAAGTCAAAAAATTTTTTTTTAAAAATATATGTACTCATTCTAATTTTTTTTTCCACAAAATTTCTTTATAGAAAATCTAATAATGTCAAAGATATGGTAACATATTATGAGAAAAAAATACCACTTATCAGTTAATAATCCCACTGCTTCAAATAGACTTTGAAAGAGTTTTAAAGGCATATGGAGTATATTTTTTGGCATATTAGAGTAATTTCTTTTCAATATAACTTCAAGTTTTAGAAATATAAATTTTCCACCAATAAAATATAATGTAGATTTTAATTCCATGCTTTTTCAATCAAAGTTTTAATTAACATTATTTGCCTTTTTTTTAAAAAAAAATATTCATGTTTATTAATTACTTTTTACAGCTATGCAAGTCTATATTAAGACTGCATTAAATGTTTACTTTAATCTGTACTTTCAATCTCAAGAATCTTAAGATTTTTAAAAATTTAATTTCAAATGTGTTGGAATTTAACACACATAAAAGTAACACATCAAAGAAAGAAAGTAATTTTGTAAAGTAAAATTAATTAATGCAACAATTTATTTAAAATAAATTTTAAAACTAAGAAAAGAAAATAATTAAAGTATCAATAATTTAAAACACTGTTTCTTAACTTTTAAAGTCAATATATATAAAAAAATCATTTGATTTAAATCAAGGATTTTTTAAAAAAAATCATTTGATTTAAATCAAGGATTTTTTAAAAAAAATCATTTGATTTAAATCAAGCTGATTTAAATCAACAAACCCTGTTTAGGACGTCTAAAACCCCAACCCTGCTTCAAAGTGATATTTAAAAAAATAATTTTTTTTTTTTTTTTACAAATGAACAAAATAATTCTAATAAAACAAAAATTAAATATTATTACTAGTTCCTAATTAGTATTTACTCAGTGCAGTATAAAATTTTTATTCATAATTTCTTTTCAAAATAGTGTGATAACTTTCATTGACGCTTCTTTTTCTCACGTTTATAAGAAAGTACTAATTTATTTTTGATTCATAACGTACATAAAACTTACAGTATGTTTTGAATTTTAAATACATATTCTGAATTGTTTAATATAAATATTTCTGCTATAAATTTGATAAACGAGCTAGCTCTTATCAATATTCTTAATCAGATATACAAATTCTAAATAATCTAAAATATCTCATTTTATAGAAAATAAATTTATAACCTTAAATTTACTAAGGTATACTTAAAATTATTTTTATAAAATATAATTGCTATCATTTTTATTTCAGCACTATAAGAGAAATTTGTGTATTTGTAATATTTGACAGCCACTTTTACTAATTTTCATTTATCATAGTTATAATTTGAAGAAAACTCATCAAAATTAAGTCACTTTGGTTTACCTTGAAAAAATAATTCAGGTTTTACCAGTTTAAGCATTTTTAAGAAATTATTCAAACAAAGATAGCTTATTTCAACACAAATTATATTTGAGCATACTAAAGATTGATTTACATCAAGCAAAAGATTGAAAAATTTTCAACGAAAGAAAAGAAAAATTTGATAATTTTTATTTTCTTCTTTGTTTATGTTGAACTTCTTAGATACTTATGCAAAATTAAACATTTATTTAAATGATTAATGGGCAATTCCATATGTGACAGAATGACATTTTAACTTGCAAAATAAGAAGTAATTGAAGTTTCGATGCATCTAATTTCAAATAAACATAGTTTTTTTCTCATGCAAATCATTATTATTGGCATAATGCGATTCATAAACTTAAAAAAAAGGATTTTCTATTTTTTTTTTTTTAATTTTATGAACTTTTTATTTGTGTGACAGAATGACATTTTGGCAACCAAGCTTTTGGCACGCTGCTTAGAGTTGGTAGTTTCTGTGAATTTTGCAGCGATTACTTTTCTGAACAATTTTTTACTTTTAGTATAATGTGTAATCAATGTAAAAGATGAATTTGAAAAATTAACTCCTGGTTGGCTAGCGGTTATTAACATATATTTGCTGTGACGAAATGACAAAAAGTTTAATAGAAAAAAAGAGTCTTCCTTTAAAAAATGTTTTAATAATTTGTAAGTGATAAACAGAATGCAACAGATAAACAGGACGTATGTAACCAATAAACAGAATAAATATTGTAAAATTTTCAACAATTTGAAAATTAGGTTGTCCCTTAAGATGTTTTATATCTAACTTGCCAATGCGCATCTATCTTTTTTCTCAGAAAATATATAGGGTGACCCGGGGTAATTCACGATGACTCTGTTTCTGGGGAAAATAATGATCACTTAAGTTTTATTTTTTAAAAAAATATTTTTTTTAAATTTGAGACATGGACAAGAATGCTTGTACACTTTACTAAAGTATAACTACATTTACTAAATAATAGTTTTTTGTTTAATCTAACAAAATAAGTATCTTTTAAACTGCTTTCTGTATTTTCCATTTCAAAGATGGGTTTCAAAATGTGCACTTCGCTTAATAATAAATATTTTGAGTTACTTTCTTTTTCTTTGATAGAAAAATAGAGTAAGCTTTTGTTTAATTGTTTCACATCTACTGTAAACATTATTATTGATTATAGGAAACTATATCAAATGTTGCCCCTTACAGATGGGGTAATTATTGATCACTGGGGTAATTCATGATCATTTCTTCTTATAAATAGTATAAAAAATAGCTTATAAATCGCTAATTGTCTATTCTTAAATAACAATTCATATTTATAAGTGGAAGAACTATAAAATATATTTTATCTGTAATCACAAAATTTGTTTTAAACTCTATACAAGACAAATGTGTTCTGATTTGCACCATTTCTGGTTTGTCTTACCTTGCTTCTATCTTAATTTTATGTTTGTACATTGTTAGAATAATTTCTAAATATATAAATTAACCTAAAATAAATATGGTGAGAAATTATAAGCCTAAAAAGGATACTGAGCTTCTAGAAAGCAAAATCAGTGAAATTTTTTTTAATGATTGAAAATGAAAATTTCAGTGTGAGAGCTACTGACATACCTCACTTAATGAAGTTAAAAAGTCCAGCAAAAGTAACCTACGTGGGAACTCTTTCTTATATTCCAGCAAAACATGAGAATAAGTTGGCTGCTTGCCTAAAATGTATGGCACAATGCAAAGATTTTTAGAAAATTTAAAGTGTCAATCTTTATTCTTGCTTTTAAATAAATTGTTTTATTAGCTGCTTAAACATATTTTTTTTGGTTTATTTGTTTGACCTTGATGTCTTATTTGTTAATTACCATTGTTTAATTATTTTTAAACAGCCCCTTTACTATAAAAACTGGTGATCAGTAATTACCCCAGAAGTGATCAGGAATTACCCCAGAAATGATCAAGAAAAGGGGTAATTCCTGATCACTAAAAATTTAAAATATTTTAAAATCAAATTAGATTTTCAAACAAAAGAAGGTAGCATAGGACTCATCTCATAAACCCTCAAACTTCCAGTAAATATTAAAATTCTATCTTGAATAGTTTTTACACAAAATAGATGTTTGCATTTTTTGATCAGGAATTACCCCAGGTCACCCTACATAAATTAATTTTCGTCCCATCTTAGAACTTAATAACATTTAAATAGTCTTTGTCTAGCAAAGTAATATATAGATGTTCCTTCTTTTTTCCGCAATATGGGATAATGATTAAAGAGCCGAACCCAATCTCCTCTGTCATGTTTTCCATTTCTTCCTCAAAAAAGTGGCTTTCTTTCAAATCATACACTTAATTTTGGTTGTGGTTAAAATTAGAAAGCAATCTAACTTCGATGATAACTTATGAACTCATAATTTAGACTCTTGACGATAACTCATAATTTTGATCTCAACTACATGAATCTAGTGCATGTCTCTTGTCCTTGGAAATGCTGCTGCTACAAGTGACCAGCTGAACAAAAAAAAAACTTCAATGATTTGTTGTTTTGACTTGTCATTTAAAAGCAGCCAACATCTTGTTTGACTTTTTAGAACAAAATCACATTTACGTGGTATTTACAAGTGCATGTGTTGTAAGGTATTTATGAAATACACTTACCAAAAATGAAAATAAGAACAAAAATGAGATAAGATAACTTTACATCATTATATGCTTCTTCAAACAAATGAAAAGCCTCATTTAGTACCATAAGCAGAGCACTCTTCGTTACTCTGTTGAAGTTAGTA
Source organism: Parasteatoda lunata (assembly GCA_949128135.1). Classification (NCBI taxonomy): domain Eukaryota; kingdom Metazoa; phylum Arthropoda; class Arachnida; order Araneae; family Theridiidae; genus Parasteatoda; species Parasteatoda lunata. The sequence goes on from OX421977.1 coordinate 83,018,870, forward strand.
CAGACGTGCCAACCTAGCAAAATTAACATTCAGGACTTTCCCTAACAGGAATTCAGGAGATTTCAGGAGGGGTAAAAAAGGTGTATGGTATGCGATATTTGACACTTCTAATGAGTTTTCAGTAAAAAATTTATTAAATAAGAATCCAAGAAATTTTACACACTAATAGAGCACAAATTGTGGAAGAGTATTAAATGGAAATAAAATATTTAAACACTAAATCCATTAGCTAATTTTTCCTTCATATTTCACAAACATAGCAACATAGCAACACAAAAATATATTGGGTAGATACATTTTCTTTCTAAAACATTATTCAAAAACCCTTGGCACTGTAATAAAAATGTACAAAATAAAAAAAAAAAAACAAAGCGAAGAGCTATTTTATTTTAAAAAACCAATTCAATACTAAAGTATGTATAAAAAAAACTAACTAAGTTCAACAAAAATGATGTAAGGCAAATAAAATCACTCTAAGTGTTAAATGCTTTTTTTCTTCAAAAAATATATAGAAAATGAATGAAACTTAAAAAGGTTATTTTATCAACAAATCGAAAATCACGTTGCTTTAGTAAACAAACTTGTTTACAACAGCATGTTGCCAACGGTTGAAAAAAAAATAACGACCCAACTGTTGCCAACCCTTGAAAAATACACACTAAAAATTATAAAAACAGCATGATACAATATCAATTCCAACTATTGATATTGTATTGTATTGTAAAAAAAATTTAAAAATAAAGAATTAATATTTTTTTTAAAATTTAAAAACTACGATACCAAGAATGTTAAATGCTCACAATAACGATGAAATATGTTATTTTGTAACAGCAATACGAAATAAGAAAGGGAGAAAGCTTATTAGTTTTTTAAAGTTAGCATTCTAACTTGTTAAAAAATTAAACTTTTAGAAGATAAGTTAAATGATTAATATTAGAGCTAATCATCTAAAAATGGTTATAAAGAAATTTTAATAAAGCTAAATTACTCTAGGTGGTCCAATAATCATTCCAGTCCATTGAGTTAAGGTCATATCACTATCATCTTCCAATCCCCAACTAATAGTGCCATCTCCAACACCTTTCTGTCCTTGTTCAAGTTCTTCAAGAAGACGAAAATTTCGGGGTACTACAACACCTTAAAAAATAAAATTATATGCATCAATTATACAGCAAATAGGTACTGCATCATACATTCATACAAAAAAGCTCTATAGTTAATAACACTATAAAAGCACCAAGCCATAACTAGATTATTTTCACTTTTTTAGCAAAAAATAAGGGTAGCTTTTTTAGCAGGATAAGGAATAATGTTGAAATAATGCTGAAATTAGATTCTTATTACTCAGTTTTAAATAACAAAAAGATAAATTAATTCTAAAGAAACATTTCTAGTGTTTTTTCTTTATAATTTATGTTCAATGCAAAGAAACTATTGATCTTCTAATCTCAAGAATTAATTAGTGTTTTTAATGTAATTAGCAATTCATATATTTTTATTTGAACATTTCACAACTACAATTTACTTTGGAAGGATTTTTTTATTAGGGTACCTTTGGGTACCCAATTTATTATTTAGGGTACCTTTAATTATTTAGGGTATCAATTATTTAGGGTACCTTTGTAAAATAGCTCTGTGGAAGATAACTACCAGCAATTTAAACTTTTGTGCTCACTAATTCTACAAAAAACTAATTGAACTCAAAAGTTAGAAGGATTGTAAAGTTTCCCAAAATAAAGGTACCATTTGTACCATCTCCTGATAAACAGAATTAAATGTTTTGGAATTATTCTGTCAAAAAATTAAGTAAAAAAATGTATATGGCTATAACATTTAACTACATCTTTCAGTAAATATTGATATTATATTTATAAACTATTAGCATTGGCCAGCTCTTAATCACACTTTTCATAATAAAATTTAACAAAAATTGATAATACCAATACAAATTAACTTTAATGTAATTTACTAATGATTGACAAATTACATAAAGCACTAAAGCATTTCACTAATACTTTATGGTGTAAAAACTTGAGACTTTGGAATTAGTTAGTCTAGTCTTAACCAAAACAATTTTTTCCCCTTTAAAACAGATGATGTTTTAATTGTTCAAAGTTAATCTAATAAAGTTGATGTGGCAATGTCAAGTGTTTTGACAATACATTCAAGATTAAACTATTTAAGAGTACACCATAGCTTACTTATTTTATCAATAAAAGGTAAGACCTTGCTTAGGATAATTAAATATTTTTATACAGTATAAACAATAAAATCACTATTTTTAAAAACATTAGGTAAGAGGAAAATATAGACCTTTATTGTAATTGTTAAATGTTTATTTCTGTCAAAAGCATTGTTGTTAACACGGTTTAGACTGGATAAATACTTATTCATTTCCTTCCAACTTATGTATGTTACATGTACAATGAATGTTACATGTAAGAACATTAATTAAAAAATAACTTACATGCTCACAAAAAATTATACACTACTTTTAAGAATCGAATTTACTTTATTTATTGTCTCAAACCTTATTAACTACATTCCGTATAATTACATTAAATCTGAAAATACGTTTTACGGAAAGTATTTAAATAGTTGTATATCAATTTAGCAACTATTTTGTCCTAAAAAAATAACGATTAAACTGAATATTGGTTCTAAAACTAAAATTCATTTATTAGGAAGTTTATAAAATTGAAAAAATTCAAGAGTTGTCAACACTTAAGAATTAAAAACATACAAATGCACTAAAATAATGCGGTATCATAATGAAATTTTAAAATCGGGAGAAAAACTGACAATCAAAAGAAGAAATCATTTATAAAGAAAATATAGAATAAATTGTCGAATGTGTTAACTAAAATTATTATGTTTGATTCTAAATTTCCTGGAACATTTAAAAGAAACTGATGACAGGGACTATTAAGACATGTGAAATCTCAGATTTTAAGAAGTACAATGTCTAAACATTCAGTTTATTCTTGAGCCTATTTGAATTAGCAATGCATCAGTTATTTTATTTACATAAAAAGTTGAAACAATCCCAAATATTATTATTCTAATCATACCAGATCCGCCGGTGGGAGCCGCCATATTTAACTAAATATCAATCCCAAAAACGCATTGCAAGAAGAATGTCGTTGCCACTTTAAAAATAAAGTAAATTAAAGCAAAAGATCTCTGAGGTCGAGGCACCTGAGCATATCACTGGGACGCATTCTCACTGACGTATGACGGGGAAAATCGTAGCTCGTTTAGGTTAGTTCATCTGGCTCATGTAAAGTTATAAAGCATTATTTTGAAGTGTTCAGTCATATGCGACTGTTAAAATTAACTCTACTGCTTCCAGAAATCATCTCCCACTTTACAATAAGCGAGCTATAAGCGCAACCAAGCAGAGAGCTCCAAAAATCCCCTAGCATCCATCATCATCAAGAAAAGCGTAACGTTATTTAAAGGCTCTTCAAGTGAAAGATGAATATCTTGAAATATTCTATATTATATATAAATATATAGAAAATTCTATTTTGTTTACAAATATGTTCTAATTTACAGAGTGTTGCCACAGAATGTGATCAACGCACTTTCAATCATCGTCGAGAGAAGAGGATTATCAATTTAGGCTCTCATTCTTCCTCGATAGCAATCAGGGGTGTGTTAAATGTGAACTGTGATAATGTTCCTGAAAGACACAAAAATAATGCGTACTTAAAAATCATGTGTGTGAATTCTGAGATGCAAACGAGACTTCGTTAGTGAAATACTATACTCGCAAAAAATCTCCAAATCATTTTCTCAATGGCATCTTTAGAATTGCATATGCGGTTTTCTACATTGCAGTATGAATGCTCTTTTAAGAAAAGGAGAGGTTGATATTCTGTACCAGCGTACTCTACTTTTCAAAAACTGTCCCAAGATTCTGGCCATCAGGTGTGTAGAAGTAGGCAACCGATAACGTAACCAACGCTCACCCCAAATGTGTACCTATTTGTTGAAAACTTCTTTGCTGAGATAAACGATATTTAAACATACTTTCTTACTTATACCGCAGACAACTTTAATTAACCCTATTTGTGTAAAGAAAAACAACGTCGTAGTTATGGAAACAATATCGAAAGTGCTGTAAAAAGGTTATTTCCATGCAGATCTAATTCATATATTTTCTGATGTGAATGATAATATATCTTCTTCCTGACAGTAAATAAAATTTACACTGTGCATTCATATATCTTTTTTTTCTTTTCAAATTGTGTTTTCTGTATGATTTATATAATCAATAAACTGATCATTAAGTGTGTAATTTCTTTCTGGCAAAAGGAAACGTTATTATTAAAGGCAATCTTATTCTATGTTGGCAGTAACATTCTATATTGTAATACTAACAGCAAATACTATCTGTGCAATGTGTGTCACAGTTGCAATGATGTTCTGACAGAAAAATATTTATAATGGAAATTTAATGTTTGTAGTTTGTGCATTGATATAAAAGTTGGCAATTAAATTTTTTTAATATTTAAATAGATAATGTTAAACCGTTTGAGTATGTGAAGTTGAAATTTTTTTTTCTTTTTTTGCTTTTCTTAATCTATAATGAACTATATTTCTGCAGTATCTGTGTGAATGAATTACTAATGAAATTAACTTTAAAAACTACATGTTCAAAACAGTTAATATCATTACTAATTGTTCCTGTTCATTTTTATAATATGTCTTCCAAATAACATTAATTTTAAGATATAAAAACTGCATTCATTCAAAGTGTATTGAATCTAATACACGAAGTTGTACATTGTTTTTGCAGTTTTTTGTGATAAAAAAACAAAGTGGAATAATTTAGTTTTGTATATTGATATGTTCAACAAAGGGGAAATATTATTATTAAAGTAGTTTGGGAGAAATAGGAAATATTTACATCTCAATATAATTAATGTTTTCACAGATGCGTCTATTAATAAATCATCTGCCTGCTGTAAGGTGATCATATTTCTACAGTATTATATTTTACTTAACTAAAAATTTAGTCAAAGTCGTGTTCATACTGGTGAGAAACCTTTTTCTTGTAGTATATGTAATAAGAGTTTTTCTCAAAGTGAGCATCTGAATAAACACAGTTGTATTCATACTGGGAAGAAACCTTTTTCATGTACTTGTAGTATATGTAATAAGAGATTTTCAGAAGAAAAGTAATATGACTAAACACAGTTGTGCTCATACTGGTGAGAAACCTTATTCTTGTAGTATATGTAATGAAATTTTTTTACTTAAAAGTAGTCTGACCAAACACATCCATGTTCATACTGGTGAGAAACCTTATTCTTGTAGTATATGTAATAAGAGTTTTTCAGTGATAAATAGTTTGAAACAACACTGTCTTGTTCATACTGGGGAGAAACCTTATTCTTGTAGTATATGTAATAGAAGTTTTTCCCTAAAATATAATTTGAAAATGCACAGTCGTGTTCATACTGGTGAGAAGCCTTATTCTTGTAGTATATGTAATAAAAATTTTTCACAAAAGAGAGATCTCACTGCACATGGTCATGTTCATACTGGTGGGAATCCTTATTCTTGTAATATATGTAATAAGAGTTTTTCCACGGAACGGGCTCTGAATCAACACTGTGGTGTTCATACTGGGGAGAGACCTTATTCTTGTAGTATATGTAATAAAAGTTTTTCTCAACAAGGTAATCTGAAACAACACAGTCGTGTTCATACTGGTGAGAAGCCTTATTCTTGTAGTATATGTAATACAAGTTTTTCACAAAAAAGACATCTCACTGCACACTGTTATGTTCATGCTGGTGAGAAGCCTTATTCTTGTAGTATATGTAATAAAAGTTTTTCTCAACAAGGTAATCTGAAACAACACAGTCGTGTTCATACTGGTGAGAAGCCTTATTCTTGTAGTATATGTAATACAAGTTTTTCACAAAAAAGACATCTCACTGCACACTGTTATGTTCATGCTGGTGAGAAGCCTTATTCTTGTAGTATATGTAATAAAAGTTTTTCTCAACAAGGTAATCTGAAACAACACAGTCGTGTTCATACTGGTGAGAAGCCTTATTCTTGTAGTATATGTAATACAAGTTTTTCACAAAAAAGACATCTCACTGCACACTGTTATGTTCATGCTGGTGAGAAGCCTTATTCTTGTAGTATATGTAATAAAAGTTTTTCTCAACAAGGTAATCTGAAACAACACAGTCGTGTTCATACTGGTGAGAAGCCTTATTCTTGTAGTATATGTAATACAAGTTTTTCACAAAAAAGACATCTCACTGCACACTGTTATGTTCATGCTGGTGAGAAGCCTTATTCTTGTAGTATATGTAATAAAAGTTTTTCTCAACAAGGTAATCTGAAACAACACAGTCGTGTTCATACTGGTGAGAAGCCTTATTCTTGTAGTATATGTAATACAAGTTTTTCACAAAAAAGACATCTCACTGCACACTGTTATGTTCATGCTGGTGAGAAGCCTTATTCTTGTAGTATATGTAATAAAAGTTTTTCTCAACAAGGTAATCTGAAACAACACAGTCGTGTTCATACTGGTGAGAAGCCTTATTCTTGTAGTATATGTAATACAAGTTTTTCACAAAAAAGACATCTCACTGCACACTGTTATGTTCATGCTGGTGAGAAGCCTTATTCTTGTAGTATATGTAATAAAAGTTTTTCTCAACAAGGTAATCTGAAACAACACAGTCGTGTTCATACTGGTGAGAAGCCTTATTCTTGTAGTATATGTAATACAAGTTTTTCACAAAAAAGACATCTCACTGCACACTGTTATGTTCATGCTGGTGAGAAGCCTTATTCTTGTAGTATATGTAATAAAAGTTTTTTACAAAAAGGTAATCTCACTAGCCACAATCTTGTTCACACTGGTGATAAACCTTATTCTTGTAGTTTATGCAATAAGAGTTTTTCAGATAAAACTACTCTCGCTCGACACAATCGTGTTCATACTGGTGAGAAGCCTTATTCTTGTAGTATATGTGATAAGAAATTTTCAGAAAGAAGTACTCTGAATGAACACTGGCGTATTCATACTGGTGAGAAGCCTTATTCTTGTAGTATATGCAATAAAAAATTTTCACGAAAAAGACATCTCACTACCCACTGTCGTATTCATACTGGGTGAGAAGCCTTATTCATGTAGTGTATGTAATAAGACTTTTTCAGAAAGAGTGAGAAGCCTTGTTCTTGTATTATATGTTTAAGGAGTTTTTCACAAAAATTTTGTCTGACAAAACACAATCATGCTCATGCTGGTGAGAAACCTTATTCTTGTAGTATAAGTAAATATGTAACAAGAGTTTTTTATTAAGAGATAGTTTGACTCACCATAGTCGTCTTCATAGTGGTAAGAAACCTTACTCTTGTAGTATATGTAATAAAGCTTTTTCAAGAAAGAATTATATTTATCTAGTCGCAGTCAAGTTCACGCTATTTAAAACCCATTTTCTTGTTTATGTTAATAGTTTTCTTTTTTTTCACTTGAGGTCCATCTAATTTATTGTAGTTTTATTCATACTGGTGAAAAACCTCATTCTTTATATATATATTTTTAAAAAGGAGTTTTTAATTTTTTAAAAGCTGACTTTACTGGTGACTGCTGAGAAACCTTTTTGTTGTAGTATAATGGAATAAGAGCATCTGACTAAATACAGTATTGTTTATACTATTGACACACCATATTTTTGAAGTACGTTATAAAATAGTTTTTTAAATAATAGGGATCTGAATGTTTGCATTCATGCTCATATTGGTTTTAATTTATCTTGATTACTGGATTATATTACTTTATTTACAATCAGTTATGTTTGACTAAAATATAAATTGTTATTTATTTTGTTATCATCAGAATCCTGAGTTCAAGTTAATATGTTTTTTTTCAATGAAAAAAAAAAAAAAGACTTCTACCAACTTTTATTAAAATTATTTGTAACATCTTTTATTTAATGAATCTTTTCTAACACACGTTGTACAATTGCTTTTATAAAAGTAGATGTTGTAATTTTATTACGAAATGTTTTTTTTTTTTTTTCTTTACAAAAACAACAAGTGGTAAAAAACCCAAATTAATATCTAAAATTACTTTTGGTATTAATATTTGTAATAAAAATTTCACTAATTGAGAAAAAAATTCAAGTTATATTAGGTAAATAAGCTACAAAAGTTGAATGTCTTTTATTGTTAGATAAATGTTAATAATCAATTGAAATTTATAATTTTTTCAATTTTTGCAGATTAGCAAAAAGTAGTTATTAAATATGATTTTTAAGTTAATTTGCTTAGATACATAAAATAACTTGTATATAACACTTAGGCTACCGGGATAAATATATTTTTCACAAAAAAAGATCAATAATATTTAACCAATTTTAAAATGTACTGAGTACTGACCTACTGAGTCAAAGTCTCTCATAATAAGGTTACATCTAAGTTTGACCGACTTCAAAATATCTGTTAAATGCAATTTTATTCTAAAATCAAAAATCCAGCCTCAAAAATAAAATAAATTCAGTCAAAGATTTAATTAGTTAAAAATTTTACTTTTCTGAATAAAGATTAGTAGTATTGAATTATTGTCTTTACATAAATAGGAGTTTAAATGTTGTAACATAGCATTGAGAATTTACATTAAAGAAATAGTTTGAAATATATAATTTTAATTTATATTTTAAAGTGTTTAATTTGGAATGAACTGAGAGTTTTAAAACATTGCCATTATATTTTTGTGTTATTAAATAGTTTCTGTAACAGAGCGTGATAGTAATAATTTTATCTGTGCGACTTAATAGAGGATGAACGTTCACTCGTCTTGCCTGGGTTAAAGAAATATGAATTCTTTTACAAACAAAAAGTTTTATCTAGCGGGCGTCTTCGAAGTAGGTCATGATGACCATTTTTTAAAAATAAACATACATTATGGTTGATTGACTGAATACACCTTATATGTAGTACAGGACTATCGAAAAGTTAGAAATTTCTAAAGCCAGTATATTATGTTACAGAAAAGAAACAAAACTGCATTTTGTTTTTCCAAATTTTTTTATATTTATTATTTCTTTCGAGTTTATATTTATTTTCAGTTATTTTCAATTATCTAAAAAATGAAGTGGTCTAAAGTCTGTTTATCATACAATAACAATTAATTACATTTTAGCAAAACAATTGGTTATTTTTTATGAAATGAAAATTGTCGTCACATCATTTCGTACATTCTCAATGGACAGAAAAAAAAGCACAATCATAGTTTAATACTGAAGATTCAGATATCTCTAACTGGTACAGTGTGGTACTTTTATTTACATTGCACTAAAGCTGTACAATGCGCTATTGGCGACGGTCTGAGTAACATCCCTGAAGATGAGGCGGAGACAACATACGTCACATCCCGTTTTACAGGCTGGGCACATTCACACACTATCCATCCATCCGCAGATCGTAATTTTGACCCGAACCAGCGTACGATCAATCTCTGTTCCAGTATCCCCTTACGTATAAATTAGTTATGAGAACTTGGGGAAAACTTTGTGATCCCGACAGATTTAACGTGCACCAGTAATACAGCGGGAATCGAAATCATAAACTCTCGTACATGGGTCCAACTCCCTACCAGCCAGGCTATCTGCCGACTCCAGGCTATATTGCGAAGCGGGGGTGCCATCCCCTCTGCAGAGGATCAAAATTGTGATGGCATGTCTTCGGATCATCCTCAGGGATGTTTTCCAGACCGTCGCCAATAGCCCATTGTGCAGCTCCAGTGCGACGTAAATGAACTACAACTACAACCAGGCTATATTGAATTCGTATTTGATGGAATGCTAGTCTTCAAATTACTTCAGACTGTCACATGTGAAACCCACGCCAAATATTTTAACAACAAAAAAATTGGACATTCTCATTGGATAAAGAAAAGAAAAAAATCACACTATACTATTTTTGGTGTATGTCTTATCCAAACAGAATCGAAAACTAAATTTGTGTTAACAATAAAAAGAAAGTCTTTGGGATCTTTTAATAAAATAACTTATAATTCAGACTGAAAAGCAATTGGGTACTTGCAACTAATCACATGTTTGTGTCCAATCACGTAGTCGTGCATGGCACGTTAACCCTAACAGCTTTAACATATGGGATTATTATCATTCTGAATGAGTTTTCGGATCAGATTTAAATGGATGCCTGCAAACAATCTTGGTTGACCGACCCACGGGTGACGTGGCTTGCAAGGGGGATGTTAAGCATAGTGAGCAAGGCAAGGAGTAATATCTCCCTTTTAAATTAATAAAACGAATTTTTAAAAAAATGTTTCAAATGACATGTAATCTTAGCGACCAGTAACTTTATTATGAAAATTTAATGCTAAAATATACAAGGTGTTCTTTAATCACCGTCCTTAGGATATGTTTTTAGGTCGCGTATTAATATTTTATTGAGAAAAATAATATCAAAACCTAACAAATCATTACATTCAAGATATGAATAAAAACATCAAAGCCTGTTTGTTTGAGAAAATTGAGAGGAGGTTAAAGGCATTATCAGAAACATTTCATCTGTTTATCTAACTTGGTTTGATATTTTAAGTTTACCCTCTTTAATAGGTATTCGTGAGAATTTGATAATGATTCGGTTTGTACCTTGCTTAAAAATTAATTTCCGATTATGACAAACTTTCCTCCACTATTACAGCGCCTCTAGTGGTAAAATAAGACAGTCCGCTAGGAGCCGCCGTCAAGTACGGACCCTTAATTCGGAACCCTTTACCCCTCTTCCAAATTCTTATATTTTTTTATTCTTGTTTTTATTTTAATGTGTTTTGTGTCCTTTTCAATAAATATTTAGAGTAAGTTAATTTCTGGTCTTTATTATTTACGGATTGGTCAAAACACAAATTCACCCTACACGATTTCTTATTTATGTATAAATTTAACTTAATTTTTTCTCCGATTCTAAGATTTATCAAGAGTTATGAGTAAGAAACATCCTGTATTAAAAATTTCTAGGATGAATGTCAGATTTATGAGAACAATATAATTTATCAAAAACAATAAATCTAATAATAAATTATATTTATAATTACAAGTGTTTATCAAAATCTTCCATTGTAGCCCACTGTGTTATTGATAAAGTTGTTCTTTTATGTTAGCACTTTTATTGATACTCCTTTTTTTTTCTTCAATTTTAGAGATTTATTTCAAATTAATAAAATTTATTGAGAAAAAATGGGTGTTAAAAAGCAAACGCCTTTTTTATTTTTCAAAGGGTATATTATCGCATTTAAAGTAACATTTCTTTGTAATAACTAGTGATAACTTACTAACAAAATGCACTGGCATTTATTATGTACCATTGTCAAAAATGTGACCGAATATTAAAGCTCGTTTAATAAATAAACTAATGATATAGTTGCCGGATGAGGATATATTGCGCTAAGATAAAATAAAATACTTCCGATTAAGCTTACTAAAGGAAACCAAGTCAAACCGGAGCAAGAAATTATGTCACAGGAAATAAAGAGGAATACAGAAACGAGGTAACAAAAAGGCAATTAAATACAGTAAAACCAATAAACCGGCAAATTGTTATAAGTCCTTTATTCCGACAAGTTTTCAAGACTGTCAAAATGTTATGATTTTAACCCATTCTAAGTTTTTTTAAAAATTAAACAATGCTAGCCTTCCACTATTTAAGTTAATAATATTATAGAAAAAAAGAGCAATATAGAAGACATTTGAATCTATTTCTATTCTATTAATACAGAAAAGTGAATAACGTACAACACTACACCTTATTTTATTCTAATAATCTTAACTTTTTATTTGTATCACAAGGTTGAAAACCTATATATACCAAGACGGAAAAGTGCAAAAACTGGTGCGAATTGCATTTCATTTTAGCAAATTTTTTTCTAGAAAAATTAAATTTCTGTAACTTCCAAGATTTTTTTTTAATAATTATAGCATTGGGTCCGACGATAGCTCAGTTTCACTAAATATTTCACTAAAAAAAATAAGTTCTCAAAAATTCTCAAATGAGCGGACTGTAATTATTAATCACAATATTTTATTCACATAACTCATTTTCTCCCATCCGAGCTCTTCGGATTCATAACACACACTGAATTTTCACAGATGGCGCTTCTGGCGTCAACATACCGCCGGGCGATGAATGACGCAGCATTCAACAAAACACAAATAATAAAAAATAAAACAAACACAAATAAAACAACCATACAAATATATAACAATAAAACATAAACAAATATCTCAACACAATTTTTAATTAACATGAGGCAAAGTTACTAATTTAATTACTGGCCGTTTAAATATACCATTTTTATCTTTAAGAGTTACAACTCTGGTTATGTTATCCTTACCTGGATGAGTTTTGATAACCCTTGCTAAATTCCATTTTAAAGGACAATACACATCTGGATTTTTTACTAATACTAAATCACCTTCTTCTATATCTATTTTACCCTTGTACCATTTAGGTCTATTTAAAAGTTTATTAAGATACTCTACTGACCATCTTTTCCAAATATGTTGAGTCATTTTTTGAATCAATTGCCATCGGCTAAGACGATTCATTGGAACCTCAGTATAGTTAGGTTCAGGTATTGCTACTAAAGTAGAACCAATAAGAAAATGTGCAGGTGTTAGTGCTTCAACATCATTTGGATCACTTGAAAGAGGACAGAGTGGTCTAGAATTTAAGACTGCTTCAATTTGAACTACTAAAGTTAAAAATTTCTCGTAACTTAAGATTGTTTTTCCAACTACTCGTTTAAGGTGATATTTCAGAGCCTTTACACTTGATTCCCATAATCCTCCAAAATGTGGAGTAGAAGGGGCATTAAAATACCATTTAACTCCTTCATCAGTCATATATTTCTCTATTTCTTTTTTATTTTCACATTTAAATAGTAATTTAAGATATGAATTTAATTCTCTATTTGCACCTATAAAATTTCGGCCGTTATCACTAAAAATTTCAGAAGGTTTGCCTCTTCTAGATACAAATCTTTTAAAAGCAGCTAAAAATGCAGCTGTAGTTAAATCATTCACTATCTCAAAATGTACAGCTTTTGTTGTGAAGCAAACAAAAACACAAATAAATATCTTTTTTACCTGCTTACTTCTACCAATAAAGCTTTTAACTACAAACGGTCCACAAAAGTCAAGTCCAGTTCGAGAGAAAGCTCTAGAAATGGTTACTCTAGCAGCTGGTAAGTCAGCCATTTGCTGTGGTTTTGACCTAGAACTTACCTTTTTACACACAATACAATTAAAGACAATTTTTCTAACAACATTTCTTGCTGAAACAATCCAAAATTTTGATCTTATAAGTGATAATGTAGTTTCTGCACCTGCATGAAAATAAACAATATGAAAATAATTAATCACTGTTAAAGTAAAATTATGTTTGGTAGGCAGAACCATTGGATGTTTTTGAGATTCACTTAAGTCACTGTTTTGAAGTCTGCCACCAACTCTAAGAATTTTATTTTGATCTAAAAAGGGACACAAATTTAAAAGTTTACTATTGTTAGGTATTGGTAAGCCTTTTTCCAAACACTGAATTTCAGTCACAAATGAAGTATGTTGAACGTTTCTCACAACACACAACAAAGCTTGGGAAAGTTCACTAGTTGTCAACGTTCCACGGGTAGGATGCAATGGATTCAAAGAATTATGCAAGAATCTCTTGCACCAAGCCACAATTCTTAAGACTTTCATATAAGAAGAATATTGATTAATGACACTTAGAGGCTCAAATGTGTTAATTAGGGCACAAATTTCACTAACTACTGGTGGTTTTAATTCTCGAAGAAACAATTCATCAGACTCTACATATATATTATCTGTGCAATCATCTACTGACGATTGTCGCAGAAATAGAGGGCCACTCCACCACAAGTCACATGTTTTAAGTCTCAATGGATCGATACCTCTAGAAACGAGGTCGGCAGGGTTCTGTTTTGAAGCAACATGATGCCACTGTTCACTCACAGTTAATTTTTGGATTATAGAAATTCTATTGGCAACAAAAGTCTTTAGGTCTCTACACTCCTTTCTCATCCACGCCAGAACGATGGTACTATCTGTCCAGTAACAAGTTTTAGAAACTTTTAGCTGCAGGGCACTTAATACTTTCCTCATTAGTTTCACCAACAGAACTGCTGCGCAGAGCTCTAGTCTAGGTATTGAGACACACTTCAGGGGAGCTACTCTGGATTTACTGATAAGTAGCTTTGTTTCTGAGTCACCAAGAGAGTTGATGGATTTAGCATAGATTACTGCTCCATACGCCATTTCTGAGGCATCGGAAAATCCATGTAATTCTACGATGAGAAATTGTTCACTAAGAATCCATCTTGGGACACTGATTGAGTTCACTGCACTCAAGGAATTAAGAAAACTGTGCCATTCGGCGTTTTCTTTAACTGGAAGAGCATTACACCAATCCAATTTTAATAACCACAGTTTTTGTAAGATCACTTTAGCTCTAGTGATGATTGGTCCCAACAAACCAAGAGGATCAAAAATTCGTGCGATTTGAGAAAGCACTTTTCGTTTAGTAAAAACCTCACTTTGGTCAATAATTACATTAAACCCAAAACTGTCTTGTTGTGGTTTCCAAAGTACACCTAATGTTTTAGTTTCATTAGTAAATGAATAACTTGATTCATTAGTTTCATCACAGAGAAGAAAATTGTTATTAGCTGACCATTTATGAAGCTCCATTCCTCCCTTTTCTAACAATGATATAAGCTGTTGTTGAATGTCTCTTGCTTGATTTAAACTCTCTGCACCGGAGACTATATCATCCATGTATGCATCATGTAACAACACAGTTGATGCTAATGGAAAGTCTCTTCCTTCATCTCTGGCTAACTGCTGCACTGTCCTAGTTGCCAAAAAGGGAGCACTTGTTGTGCCATAGGTAACAGTACACAGTTTATACACTTTCACTGGATCATTAATCTCTGTCTTAAATAAAATTCTCAATAAATCTCTTTGGCTATGATCCACAAGTATCATGCGATACATCTTTTTGATGTCAACAACAAAGGCAAATTGATGTTTTCTAAACCTAAGCATAATGCACAATAAATCATCCTGAATTATACCTCCGTTGTACTGTAAACAATTTAATGATTTTCCAGTAGAAGTTAATGCACTTGCGTTAAACACAACTCTCAAGGGGGTACTTTTGGATTCAGGTCTAAACACACAATGATGAGGAATATAATACTGCACATCTGGTTCTTCAGACTCTTGTACTTCCTCCATATGACCCATATTTAAATACTCTAGCATAAATGCTTTGTAAAGTTCACAAACTTGAGGTTCTCTAGCAAGGCGATTCCATAACGAATTCAAACACCTTGCAGCTTTTTTCTTAGATTCACCCAGACACGACGGATCTTCTCTAAAGGGCATTTTAACAACGTATTTTCCACTCTCAGTTCTTGAATAATTCTCAAGAAAATGCTCTTCACAAATTTCAGCTTCTTTAGTTTTAGAAATTTCAGACTCTCTCTCTATATTTTCTATTTCCCAAAAAGTTTTTAATGTTTTTTCTAACTCAAAATTATCTGTAACGAGCCCACAATATATTTTATTTTCGTTTTTGGTTGGAAGACTCCCACTGACAATATACCCGAAAACGCTATTTTGCAATCTTAAATTTGTATCCTGAAGGAAAATTTGACCCGATTTTAAGATTTCATAAAAGTGTTCTGCTCCTAACAACAAATCAATAGGACTCGGAATAAAGAATTTTTCATCTGCTAGTTTAATATTATTTAGCGATAGAATATTTACATCAAGAGGATTAGCTGGTGTAAGTTCTGTAATTTTAGGAATTACTAAAAAATTTAAGTTTAAATCAAAACTCTTATCTCTATTTAAAATAGTAGCATTAACTTTCGATTTTATGCTCAGAGACATATTATTTATTCCCGATACAGTTATATTTGTACTTGACCTATTTAAATTAAGAGAATCTGCTAGCCTTTTACTCATAAAATTAGAATTCGCTCCCACGTCTAATAATCCTCGAATTTCAAAACACTTATTTGATTCATCTTTAATCAAACAAACAAAAGTGCTGAGTAAGACTGTTTTTAATTCCCTTCCCATAGTAGTAGAAGAAAATACATTTTCCCCACCCTCACATACCACAGGCGTCTCATAATTCACAGGCAATTGGAAAACTGGTGCCGAAGAATTCAAGGACGATTGAATGTTCCTATTTTCATTACTCATTTGATTCGAAACTATTTCTTTATTTATTTTTTGCTCTCGCGGAGTGAAGAGAAATATGATGCTTTTTTCTGGAAATACTACAAGAGATTTTGTTTCTACACTCACTTACTTTATGATTATTTAAACAGTTAAAGCATAAATATTTCGATTTAACGAACTCAACTCTATCACTTACGGACATATTTTTATAAATAGAACATTTATACAAAGGATGAATTTCATCACATAAATTACATTTAGTATTTTTTACATCCGTTAGAAACACTTTTGACATAGTTTTCGAATTATTTTTATAACTCATTCTAGCATTATCAACTACGGGTTTTCCCCTAGAAGTATAGAATAAATCAATCTCCCTAGCTAATTCTACAGGTTGAAACCAAGAACTTGCTTGTCTTACATTTATAAAGCACATAACATCTCTATCAAGTGTTTGATTAATTTTATCAGATATTATTAATTGCTTCAAAGTTTCGAAGTCAGTTACATTTTTTAACTTTAAATAATATTCCCAACTCGTTATTAATCTAGACGCGAATTGCACGTACGTTTCACTAGTCATTTTTTGCGCTTTCCTAAAATTCTCTAAACAGATTTGGGGGGATGGCTCGAATTCTCTCAAAACTATAGTTTTAACTTTAGAATAATCTCCTAATTCGTCATCTTTAATGTATGTAATTACATTTGTGGCCTTTTCCCCTAACAGATTTAGAAGAATTTCAGCCTTACATTTCTCAGGGACATTTTTTGAAATAAAAGCTCTTTCTAATGACGAAAAGAAATACCCCCACCCTTCTGGTCTATTAGGAATTTTAAGAGTTAAAGTTCTCACACTTTTAATTAGAGAGTCTAAAGATTCTACACTTTCGTTTTTCACATTATCAACAGGTAGTTCACTTTTAGATTCGATTCGCAATTTAGCGAGCTCAAGTTCCGATTTCACTCTTTCAACTTTTAATTTTTCAATTTCAATTAATCGGATTTCATCACTTTTTCTTTCTTCGATAATGTTATTTGCTAATTCTTCAACTAACTCAATGTTATTTTTATACGTATCACAACTCTGAATTGCTGCAATTAGATCAACAATAGTTTTCATATTAGAAATGTCTACATTAAGCTCGACAGCAAGCCGAACATAGTCCTCTTTTTTAGCACTTTTAAACATATTGAATTTCAATAACTAAATAATAAATCACGTACCTTTAATTAGGTATATTATCCACTATTTTCACACCTGATAACTCCGATAGACAGGACCAACAATGGGTCCGACGATAGCTCAGTTTCACTAAATATTTCACTAAAAAAAATAAGTTCTCAAAAATTCTCAAATGAGCGGACTGTAATTATTAATCACAATATTTTATTCACATAACTCATTTTCTCCCATCCGAGCTCTTCGGATTCATAACACACACTGAATTTTCACAGATGGCGCTTCTGGCGTCAACAAGCATATATATAATTATAAAACTGCTTCTTTTCCATGAAAAAGTAGATATTGTAGAATAGTTTGACGAAGAGAATAGATTTACTCCTTCTGAAAACTAGACTGAAATGGTTTTACTATCAGCATACTCTTTTCGGTGGCGCTTTCAGCCATGATTGGTGACCATCAGACCCAAAGTTATCTCTTCTCATACAAAATAAAATTCGTCTGCTACTTATAGAAATTCTGCTGCACCCTTCAAAAGAATATGCATTTTGTTGTACCATATATTTTATCATTCAATCTTATTGGAATCAACATTCATTATTGTCGATGACGTCAAAAACTAATGCATACTTCGAGACTTGCTTAACTTTAACTGTAACGACAATCGCCTCTGCAACTGTAAATTTTTACTGTTCTTAGTGTAACAAACACTGGGTCACAGAATTCGCATTTATTTAACGATAACCTATGACGAAATTAACTCAAGAAATTTAAATAGTTAAAAATATTAATTGATTAAATACTTTTTAATAATTCAATTTAGGTAGGAATAAACTGATTGATTTCGGAAAAATAGCAAATATTCAACGGATTTATTTTTTGACCAACTCTTTATATGCATTATTTGAATGGTTGAATTCGCAATTTGATTGAATGAAATACTATAGGTTGAATAGTTTTTGAGTTCAAATTACGAACTTTTTTTAAATATATAAATACGGAACATAAAAAGCTTCTACTAATCTTTTTATGTTATTCCTTTTCTGTAAATCTTTTTCTTAATTTATTATTCTAAACGAAACTCTCTTACTCCCAGCTTAATATTCATATCCTGTCTTTTAATTTTTTTTTATTTCAAGAATGCATTAATTAACATTTTGTTTACCCCTCTAACTAAGCGTTAGAAAGTTAAATTTCCCTCTATCTATTAAACAGACTAATTATAATTATTAAGATTTCCTTTATTCCCTAGAACAAAACATTTTAGGATTTATGTTGCAAGAATTTAACTATTATTGAGGAGCACTCCGAATTTGTGCCACTCGGTCATTCATTTTCTAATTATGATGAGTAAATAAAAATTAATTTGCTCTTTTAAAAATCCTGTGCTTGTTTATCCTCTCGCATGACTGTCACCCCTAGATACATAGATAGTATTACTAAAAAGTTTCGACCGGAGTTCGTTCAAATTTCGTTATTTAAAATTAGACAGTATTTAATCAAACATTATTAAAAAAATATTAATAAACAATAAAAAATATTATTGAAATATATATTTTCGAAAAACCAAATCCATCAACAACAAAAAAGATTGGCACTTAGTGAAAATCCGATCCTTACAACAAAATATTATTGCGAATGCAATAATATTTTTTCACTAAAAGTCCTGTAAACGTATTTTGTTGAATAAATTTAGAGGAAATGGTTTGCCATGAATTAAAGCACCGCAAAGGGGAGGGGGGATAGTGTGCATAAGGTGCTGGAATAATTCTGTTATTTATAAGCCGAAATGTCTCAAAATATTTGGCAGATTCTAAAAACTGTTGTATATTTTTATATACAGATGTCTGATAAATCATTCAATTAAGTAGTAAATTATATATATATATATATATATATATAAAAACACAAGAAGACAAAAAGAATGAAAGAAAAAGTAATTTTTTTTTAAAGGAGAGGAAAAAAAGGGCCAAAAACAACAAATTTATTTTTAAGAAAAATGAACAGATAGCCAGCAAGCAAAATAATCTCGCCGTTAGCTCACACGATTATATCCAATAATTAAAGTGCTTTTTGATAATTTATTAATGGAAAAACGTGATATTGCATTATTGAAGCAAAAAAAACGAGGTGTTCCTTATATGTGTTATATCGATATTTATTGTTTTTTGGTGATCTGAACACTATTATACAAATTTATTTTACTTTGTGAGTGAACACGAGATTACATATTTTCGCTATTTTGCTAACTGGTTTTTTTTGTTTTTTTGTTTTAATTTTCAAAACAATTTTTTAAATAAATTTGTCCGTTTTTTCCCCCCCTCTCCTTTAAAATAATTTTTTCTTTGTATTTTAATCCCTAAATTTATCCATTTTTTCCTAATTAATTATTAATAAGCTTTAACGGACAGATGACTCGATGGGGCAGTGGGCCTATCCAATTAATTTTCTGTGCTAAATTTGATTACGACTATTTAATAACTAACGGTAATAACATAAAGTTATGTAATTACTTCCATAAGCAATTTATTTTTTTATACTAAACTAATTCTTCAATGCATTTAAAAAAAATTTCCTTTTTAAATAAAAAATGTAGAGTGTCCATTGAATTTCTTCATTTTTCATTAGAAATTGTTGCATGCGTCCTTCCAAAATTCTTTAAATAATTCTATTATTTAAATAATCCTATTTAATATCATTAAAAAAAATTTTTTTTTGTCTCAGCAATTCGATTTTTTACATAATTCGAATATATTTCAGTTATTGCAGATTTATATTTAAGTGCCAGAACATTTTAATTTTGAATAAATGTTAATTTATTGAAGAATGTACTTCTTAGGTAAAAATTAGTTCTATCTTGATTTTAGATAAGACTGCCATTGTTATGCACAATAAAAGTAACATTTTACAAAATATAAAGAGAGAAAGAGTTTATTTTACCTAATAATAAGATCGAAGATGTAAAAAAGTGATTAATGAAATAAGCGAGATTTTCATATCGTAATATCATATTAAAAACTAATTCGATCTAATGGTAGAAAAATAAAAAGGGAGGAAAATCTATCACATTTCTTCTGTTACAAATCGGAGTTTTCAACAAAATTGCAGCAATTTTGTAGAAAATTCCAAATTGCCACTCATTTAAAAAGTTTTTTTTTTTTTTTTTTTTTTCCAAAAAAAATTGGAAAAAAAAGCACAATTTTTTCTAGCGAACAATGTTTTAAATTTTTGCCATTTCGGAATTACTTTTAACATTACCAATTTTATACTTTTGTATTTGCCTCAGTAGTTTATTAATCCTCGCCAAAGTTACAATTAAAAATTTTTTTGTTGATTTATTCAATGTAATTATTAAGTGTATCCGAATTAGCGGTTTTCTTTAACAAATTTGAGTAAAAAAAAGTTGTTTGTTTTTTGCGTGTGAATAAAAACTAAGGAGAAAAAAGAAAGAAAGAGTGTGCTGGTAAGGGTGAAATAAATTTCTAATTTACGAGATTTTGCGTAAGTGAAAAAATAAAATTTTAGGTTAGCGGAACTTTGAGAAATTTTTCCGAAGAAGTCGTAAATCAACGGTGTTGAGATTTGCGGAATTCCGCGAATTAGCGGAAAAATCACATGCCTGTAAATATGTTTTTGTGTGTTTTCCTTAACAATTGTCGATTACAATTATGACTAGACAAAAATTGAAGAACTGAAAAGCACAAACTTATAAATATATCATAATTTACTTACATTATAAAATGTTTAAAAGCATCTTGTGCATGCAAATTTGAGGATAAACGTAGCCCCCAATATTTCTAAACCTAGGGGTCCCTGATTTCAGAATTCCCTAGAGCCAAAGCGAGAAGGAAAAGAAAATTCTACCCATTTAGAAACAAAATAAATCGTATTTAAATAATAATATTAAAAACTATTCATCACTGTTCCATGCTTTCAATAAGCATTTGAAAAGTATGAATTTTCTTTTAATAAATGTGCTAAAAAATAAATAACTAGACGAATCGAAGATTTTAAACATGTTCACACTTATTTTATCGCTGGAATAAACTAACAAACAAAAAAATATGTATAAATTATAATTTCAATAAATAAATCGAATAAAGATGATTTAATAACTTAGAAAAAATTAAATGCTTAATATTATTACTCATTTGATTTTAAGACACCTTTGCTGTAATTTACAATAATCTTTGACTGAATCACCTGATGCAAAAAGGCCTAAAAATACTAAATTAATTTTGTTTTTAAGGCAACAGACCTATTTAGGAATTTAGTTGATAAAGTTACCCCAAGTGACATTAAAATAGAATGTGATCAGACAGATGTATACATACAGATGTATACATACAACTTTATTTAAAGTGTCAAATGTATGTATACCGCTTAATTTTTAGTGTCAAATGTAGGTTTACAACTTAACAATTAAAAGAGATCTTTAATGGGAAAATATATTTTCCCATTAAAGACTGCAGTTATGTTTTGTAAAGATGGTGATTCAAAATTCTCTATAATATTCACTCAGAATCTCTTCTCAATAAGCTCCTCAATTATTTGATTCTGAAACAACAAATAAATTTACACACAAAATGAATAAATTCAGTTTCCTAAAATAATAGAATTAAATATTTGATAAAATTGAAAATTATTTATAAAATTTTTTTTTAATAAAAAGTAAATAATTTTTCCTTTTTACATTATTTTTTTCATTTTACATAATTGCATAGTAAATAGTTCAGAAAAAAAAATTAATTTTCTAGTTAACCAGTCATATATAACAATCAACCATATTATTTATCCTTTTAAAATAATTTTTTTAAAAATTTATATCAAATCTTTTAATTAAATTTAGCAGGTATTACTATGTATTTCTATGAATATCATGTCAAATCAGTTTTGATTAGTTGTTAATTTCTATTAATATTCAGTTCAAATAAACTTTATGGTGTCAAAACCAGAATCTCGTTCTTACAATTAGAACTAAATGAAATAATCATATACCACACAGTAATTTAAAAGGAATTCTAGAGGTAACAAGATTATAACACATACAATGAACACATCTTTATTTACAATTTAAATAAGTATAAATAAAAACACATGTTATAACTCTTACTACAAATATAGTCATATTAAAATGAACAAAAAGGGTGTATATTACCAAAATAGTTTCTATAAGTTAATATATTGCCTTAATACTTCTAACCTTCCAAATCAGAATATCTCTCATTTGATAGTTCTTGCAACCGTTGCAAACGAGACTCCCCTCCTGCAAAATGGTTTTCTATTTCTTCTAAAGTTCTACCTTTGGTTTCAGGAAGAAAGAAAAATGCAAAGAAACAAACACACAAACAAAATCCAGAGTATATCCAATATGCTCCAAAGTTTCCAACAAGATCTTCAATCTGTAAAAATGTTTTTGTAACTAGAAATGCGAAGAACCAAGAAAATGCAGTCCCGATCCCACAAATTAAGCCCCGACCCCTCACGGGTGACATTTCAGACATCATAAGCCAAGGAATAGGACCAAGGCCCAATGAAAAACCAGCAATGTATATCATTAAGCACACCAGTGGCATAAAGCTAAAGTTTGATTTGAATGCTTTGTCATGGGAACTTACGAGTAAATACACACTCATAGCACTTAAAGATAGTGCAGTAACCATACCAGATAGGTATAGCGCCTTCTTTCTACCAATGACATCCATGGAAAAAGTGGCAATTAGGGTGAAAATATACATAGCAACAGCAACCAACAAGTTTGAAAAAACCGGATTAATGGAGCTACCAGCTTGCTTGAAAATAGACACAGTATAATAGAGGATGGCATTCGAACCAGAAAACTGTTGAAAAATCATTAAAATGATGGATAAGAAAGCAGGTTTATAAAATGTTGGGTGAAGTATTTCATGAAGCGCAAGAGAGGAAGATTCTACGTTTAAACTTTCGCTAACTAACTGGTTTACAGATGAGGCACCAGTACTACCATACAAAAAATTTACAGCTTCTACAGCATCAGATTGTTTATCTTGAAGTACAAGCCAACGTGGGGATTCTGGGATGAAGAGAACACATAACAGTGCCAAAACTCCAACAACAGCACCCGCGATGGCAAACCATTGCCATGGAAGAAAGACTCCAAGTATGGATGAAATTATAATGCCCTTACAGATGAATAATTGAAATCTTGAACCCAGATTGCCTCTCATCTCTGCTGTAGATATTTCAATAACATACATGGGAGTTACAACACAAATTAATCCACAGCATATGCCAGTCATAAATCTGCCAATGTAAACAAATATTAGATTAGGTGCATAGGCAATAAACAGCCAGCCCAAGACAAGGATTAAAGATTGATAGAGCATGACTCCTTTTCTGCCGATTCTGTCAGACAAATAACCTAAATTGAAAGAAAAGGGAAAGTCTTTACAAAGGATGTGGAATATTGTAATATAACACAATTTATCGAGAATGGTACAATACAAAAGTACAAAATGACACACTATGACATTATTTATATAAAGCAAAAAATAATATATTGTTCAAAAACATACAAAAGATTAAACTATTTAAAAAAGAAAAATTATATTAATGATCAGTTTATGTTAGAAATTTTTTAATGTATTTAATTAAAACAGATTTTCTTAACTTAGTAATCAATCTCGAGCTTCTAATCGCACACACAATGTCTAAATAACTTTATTGATTAAGTAAATATATATTTTAAATTAACAAACTATAGAGCTAGAAATTGGTAAACAAGGAAGCAGCGATGTTAAGTATAAGGGATGAAAAAATTGTTAATCCTTAAGAAAACTAATTTAAAAATTTTAGAATTTCATTTAATACCTCTGTAACACAACACTCTGCCACAAAGAGCATACTCACACTGAAAATATTTTATTAATGTTGTTTAAAATACTTATTTCTAAAAAATATTTTATGAAAAACTCACAATGAAGTTAACACAGTACGAAATTACTTGTGGGTTACGAATTTTAGAAAAATATCATGTTGGGGCTAAAATAAGTAATCCAAAGCTTTAATCATAGCAATGAGGGTGCACTTACATTTTAAAGAAAAAAAATATGAATTTCTAGAACATCTATAAATATTTTTTTTGTAAGGAGGAGACAATCAAAATAAATTAATAAAATTACTTTATTATTTATCATAAATTAATTTCATGTAAATATATCTGACGAAGCACAGAAAGAAGATAATTTACAATTAAAGTTTATGATTTTTAAGAAAAAAATATTGCTATTAAACTAACTACTGCTAATAGTTGTGATTGGAATTTTAAAAGAATTTCTTTTATGCACTTTTTATATTTTATATTTTTTCCCCAAATTCATTTGTACAAATTTAAATGTAATTAGACTTCATAGCAAGCAGACGAAACAGAATTACGTAATTATTTGATTAAAATATGTCATTATTTATCTATATTTATTATTTTTCAAAAAACAAAATTTATTACGAAACCAACTACTACATTATCAAAAATTATAGTTGTGATTGGTATTTTAAAAGAGTCTCATGTATCTTCTTAATTTTAGACCCCCCCCCCCAATTTATAAGCAAGTAATTACACTTCATGACAAACAGACAAGACAAAGCTCTAACAAAACAAAACGGTCACAATCCAACACTCTGAGAAAACTGATCTACATCAAAGACTCATTTTTACAAAATATGGCAGAAAATAATTTCTAGTTTTTTCTTTTAATTTTTTATTCCATATATTTATTTAATACATGAGACAGTTACAGGACCAAGACAAAAGTTTTTTTTGGTCCGCTCTTTACCCACATATTGTGGATTTCTTTTCCCTCTCATTATAATAATTTTTTAAATTGAGTATTTAACATTAGTTTTAAGGTATTAATATTTTCGCATTATGCACGAGTAAAATGTATATAAGAAAATATAATCGAACCCTGCTATAGTGAACCTTCAAGGGGCCGAAATTTTGGTTCACTGTAACCCTGACTTAACTATATCTTTTCCGCAAATAATTTTAACTAATGATTCCAAACTCCCCCCTTTTATTACACATTATTTCAATAAATGACCAATAAAATGAAATACAAAAATGACTAAAAAATAAAACGTAATGACAAAAATGTGTTGAACTTTTATTTTTAATTACGCTTCGTCTTGTGTACAAAAAAAAATTATTAATCTTTAGCTGTGGTGAGCTATCCTCAACATCAGATATGGTAACTCTTCCCGACTCTCCTCCGATAATTATTCCTGAATTTATCTCATTCCCCTTTTTAAACCTGTCTAACCAGACATTCGAGCACATAAAAGTGGTATCACCAAATCGCTTAGCAAATTCATCGGCTTTGACTTGAAGCATTTGTCCAGATACAGGAAGATTGCAGCTTCTTTGAATGCTGAACGAATTCAATAATGCTATTCAATAATGAAGCAAAGAAAAATGCCATAAATGGTTTAAATGCTATAAATGTATTCCATGCTATAAATGGTTTTAAAAATCTGTATAAGTATTTATTTTGAAGAAGAATTTTTAAAATTATTACAAAAAAAATGAAGAAAATAAATCAGCCGAAGACAGAAAAAAGTTCATAATATCCAACTTCCTCTCCTTTTATAGATCACTATATCCACAAAAAATAACATTGGGCGTAAGCAGCTAGGTACGGGGACGAGCATTTCATTCACTATATCTAGAAGTTCACTATAAACCGTATTCACCATAGCAGGGTTTGACTGTATAATCTATGGATAAAAAACCAAACCACTAAAGAAGTAAATATTTCTAAGTAATTTTTTTGTTTTTTCCCAAATCATTTAAAAAAAAATTTTATTATTATGAAATATACCAGCAATTAATCCTCCTAAAATAGCTCCTAGAGGAAGAATGCTGCCAATCCAAGAAACTTCAACATCGCTAGGATTCAATTTACCATTTTTCATATTTTCAGTGGCTGCAGAAGAATATGTGGAGGCAATTCCAACAGTGACAGCATTCATAAGAGCTGCTGATGCTACTAAAAATACTTTTCTGTTTTCCATTATGAGAATCTAAAATTAAAAAATATACATTATGCATATGCTTTTACAAAAAATGCATACAGTGGAACCCTGATTTTACATTTTCATAAAAACAAAACCGCACAAAGCGGAATAACCTGGAATCGGGGTAAAAACGATGTAAGAATATTTTACAAAAATAGACACTTATGAGATGTACTACTAGAAAAAATTTGCAATCTTTAGATTTTTTTTGTTTTTAGATACAGTTTCAAAAATATCCCTCTCAATACTTACGAATGTTTGCAAATGTTTGGAAAATTGGGGTAAAAGTTACCAAATTGCTCTTTACTTATTCCCCACCAAGTTGATATATGTGCCCCTTAGCTGACAGATGGTAAAATTCTTGGTTTCAAATGTTGCTCTATCTTATCTTAATTGCTTCAGGAAAAGTTTTGTGGAACACCTTTCTGAGCTTTTAAAATTTTCTTTTCCCTGGCATGGCTCATTTCAGGGTCTTTTCTCCAAATGTCAGATGCAAATTTCTTCCTGGGGAAATTTTTCGTGTGTTCATTTTCTTAAGAATTGTTAATAAGAAACCACAGAAGCAAAACTTTAGACTTCAAATGAGCTCACAAGGATAAACATATTTTTTGGTCATTCTATTATAGCAGTTAATTCATAAGTGTTGCTTATTGTCAATATTAAAAAATACTTTTCGAGCCATCTAGTCCCTTTTTTGGTAAGTAAAGACAATATTTATTATTAATGTCAAATGTCATAATTCATGCAAATATTAATTATTTAACATTGTGTTATATATAAATGTTTAAATTATTTGAGTTTATTTTTATTAATTAGAAAAGGTCTGTTAAAATTTACTTAAAATAAGATCAGTTGGTTTTTAAACTTTGATTATTATAACAGAAGGTTAAGATCAACGTTATATGTCCGGAATTTAAATTTGTCACCTTCTCCTAATTTTTAATTTGTGTAATATAATTAAAATAACTATAATCTATTTTAAAATTAACCAGATTACTTTGCTTTTACACTTAAACAATTCCTCTAATTTAAGTAAAATGTGCAAGAGTGTTTCTCCAAATTTAAAACTATGTCTGATTTTCTTAGATGATCAACATTTAGAAGTGTTTGTTATGATAGTTACTGAGAAAGACATATTGAATTCCCATTAAAAGTGACATTGCATGAAAACAGATAAAAAATTAGACGTCATAACTTTTTAAAAGCAGTAGTCTTAGTTCTTTAGAAATATTATTTAAACCTGCAAAACTTTTTTTAAATATAAATATTGTAATATTAATGCTTATTAACGTTTTAAATTTCTGTAAGGCTTTTTTATTTTTTTAGAAAGGTTTAGTAAAGTGTCTACTAACTCTTATGCTTGCTTGTAAGGACAATTTACTGGTATATTTGAAAAAAAATTCTTTTAAAAATTTTTCTCAGGAATTTTGCTTTTTCCTATATATCTTAAATTTTTATCTACCATTTATTTATTTGTATTTAATTTATTTCAAAAATTGAATAATTCAAATTAATTTTAAAACTGTATAACTATAACACGAATTCAAAAACTAAATTTTCCCATTTGCTTTGTGTATGTACCACCCACCACTCCACTTCTGTCAATTTCTATCAATTTTTTTCCGGTACTTATGTTTTTAGCAATTCTGATACTTTTGAGGGGCCGTAAAAATGCATTGCTCCAATAATAAAGCTGTACAGTACTGATACAGTTTTAATAGGTACCAAACATACTATTATAATACTTTGTACCTGTATTAATGGTTTTGCTACATATTAAGACAACACCAATTACCATAATATTAATAGTTGTGTATTACCAAAATTAGGCATTATTGGCAACAATAATAGCATGGTAATTTTTTACAGTTCTCCTAAACCAATTAGTACCATATCTTCATTACCTTTGCTTTTGTACACATAAATTATTTTTTTAATTTCAATTAGTAACTATTTCCAAAATTAATTAAACATCATTCACATAAAAATGGTATGGCTATTTTTTATATTTCTCTTAAAATAAATAAGTAGTTGGTTTATCCATTATTTTTTTTAGTACATATACATGGCTAAATAGTACATGTACATAAACTTTTTGTGCAGATTGTCTGGCAACCAAATGGCTACTATTACCATTTAAGTAACAATCATTGGTGTCAATAGGCAATTTTTTTTTTTACCTTTCTAAATACAAATTAATTCTATTTTACTATTATTTCGCTTTTCCATACAGAACTTATTTTCTTAAATTCAATTTCTGTTGATTTTTACTTATTTAGTTTTATAGAAACACATATTAAGAGCATAGCTGTATACAAAATAAACCTGTGGTTTCAGATAAATTACTACAACACTATTGTGGTGAGATAGTCCACCTTTGCTATCATGTTCAAATTGATCATTTAGTTTACCTGATATAATGGTTAAAAATTATTAAATATTAAAGAATGTCAAATAAACTCTTTTTTTTACATCAAATAGAACTATAAGCTACCAAACACCACAATAGTAGGTATAATCAAGATACATTTATTTAAGAGTATTTTTGTTTCTAAAATAATATAATGACATATACAAATAAATAAATTTAAATATACAAATTGGATATATATTTTTTAATGAAATATAAATTTTAGAATTAAATCCACTTTATTCTATCTTAGTGTGAATGCATTACTGCAAGAAAACAATCAAACGAAATTGATAAGTTATGCTTCACTTTTAATCTATATGAATCCATTGTATATAAAATGCACCAAAATTTACGTTAAAATAAATTTAATGGTTTGATAACCTTCTTCAAAAACCATTTTTAAAAAAGCTTGATTTCATACCCACTTTACCCCACCTATCCATATAAAATGGACAGTGTAAACCCGGAGTTCTACTGAATAATTTTAAAAAACATAAATAATTCCCCTTCAGACACATAATTCTCTTCTTAATATCCAGATTAAGTATAATAGTTTTTCTTGCACTTTTACAGTATTCATCTTTAATTATTACTAACTCAAGAACCTTTAAAAAGAGGTTTAATCTTTTTAAAATACAAATAAAAATAAAAGAAACTATCACTAGTGTTGAGTAACAGTATGAAAATGAAAATCATCATTTTTCAACAGAATCATCATATTTTTAACAGCCAATATGTTTTAGTTCTAATTAGAATAATATCTCACTAGAACACAATTAGATTAGCTGTATTTTTTATAGTAGTTACATAGAATTGGACCAACCTCATTCAAGTTAGCAGTTACAGTAAAACTAAATATATATCTACAGAAAAAAAGAATTTTAACCAGAAAAATGTTTCTTTTCTCAACATTCTTTTAAGTTTATTTTGTCAGATATTTAACTTTTATATTCGTCTGATAAATATATCATGTATAAAATTTTACATTACCTCTTGAAATAGCCAATACTTATACTATACATGTAGCCAATACTTATATAATGGAGAAAAATATATGCATAATTTATAATTTTATGAGAGACCTTGAATTAAAACTGTGAAACATTTAAGCAAAGCTTTTTAAAATATCTGAGAATTACGATAGTTGTACTTGTATATATAACATATTTCTATAAAACAAGTAAAGCAGATTAAAACAAAAATGTTGTTCACAAACAGGTATAAGCTTAAATAATTTTAATAAGTACAAAGTATAACAATAAAGCTCTTCAAATTAAAACTAAATATAAAAATAATGCTATTTTTTAAATTTTCAACAGTTGATCTGTCAAAGTGAAAAAAAAGTAGTGAAGAGGCAAAATGTGAATATTTTTTGCTTGTAGGCAATACCTGGAATTTTAAGGTACAGAAAAAGTTAACTAAAGAAAAACAAGGATAAAATAAATTATTAAAAATGAACAGACAAAGCAACACTACCTACTTACAATTATCGAAATTAGAATAATTGGTTCTTATGAGTGCTTAATTCCTTAATCAGTAGACTTATTTTCTAAATTGTTATTCATTAAACATCATATACACCAATTATTCTTATTTTTTTTAATCAGATGGTTATAGCTTAGGGGCTAAATTGTCTCATTGTCTTGTAGTTTAAGAACGAACTTTTTTGTCTACCCGAAAATTTATGACATTTTTATGAATAATATAGTGGAAGTGTTATAATACTAGTTACTTTTAATATGGAGTAATGACTTGAAGATCAATATTAGACATGACCAAAGGGACTTTTCAACTCTAAAGAAGAAAAAAATTTTTTACCTAAAAATTTTTAACCAAGTAAATATATTCAAGATTGTCTAGGTAATAAGGATCTAAAACTTTGCTTCATAAATTATGCTTTGCTTCATGCTTAAACTTTGCTTCATGTGGAGCAACATAAAATTTGCTTCATAAATATTTATAGAGTAAAACTACTTTAAAAATATTATCAAATATTTTTAAAGTAAATATGCTTCGAGAATTTAAATAGACAAAAGTTTTCACGTACATGCATATAAACTTACTTATGAAAGGCAATATTTGTGAGACAGTGAAATGTTTATTTAATGAAACATCTAGAAATACGAAATGCAGTTTAGAAGAGGAAACTTAAATTTAAATGTAAAATTGCATGCATTGAACAACAAAAATAGCTTTTGACCCTTTTGAATATCGATTAAAACAAATAAAACACAATGCAATACTTCATTACAACAATAATGTAATGAATGCAAAAACCATAAAGTACATCACAGCTTTATTTATTTATTTTTTTAATACGACATGCAGGGACTAATATAGGGGATAAGGACATTTAACTTTTCCCGGGGGGTTTTAGAAAAGCAACACGCTTTTGACAGACCGGTTTTACGCACAAAAAGTGGCGTTCGTGTCGTCCTAGGGATTATTTTCTGACATCCCCGCAGTACCTTAGCATTGCGTGTAATAAGTGTTGATCATTAAAAAGCAATTTAATTTAAATTCTAAATTTTTTTCATTTCCGTAAATCAGTATATAATTTTGTATATTGCTTAAAGATGTCTATTCATTACTCATAATTTATTTGTTTGTTTATTGAAGCTTTAAAACCAGAGTTCATTCAGATCACGAGCAATTATATACTATAGTTTCGGTTTTGTTTAGTTTCGGTTTTCAGAACTTGGGTTAATTAAAACCGAAAGAAGGATATTTGCTTATTCAACCATAGTTATTAGTTTGAAGCGTCTGGTTCTATTATAACTGAATTATAGATGCTTATATTAGCATTTTTTTATATTTAAAAATTTAATTTAACAGAACGAGTTCAAAACTAAAACCCTTTGAATTTTATAAGTTTACTATTATTGTTTTAAAATTTTTATAATTAAAAATGCACATTAATGTCAAATTTTTTTAAACAAAATATGTCATGCAACCGTACATTTGTTAAATTTTCCAATGTTAATTAAAAATAAAAATCTTTTTCATGAAAATAATTATTCGTAGCATTTATTATGAATTCGATTGTATTATCTTTGAATTTCCGATCTTTATTAATGCCTTTGCACGAATAATTATTCAAATTAAAATATATATATAATTTGATATATATATATATATTTATATATATATTTATATATCAAAATCTCCCAATTCATATCTTAATGTCCGCGTAAGGCTATCTACCTTGCTAATCAATTGCCCAAAATCAAATGCTCTTCATTTTGTTTTGATTTAACAAGGAATAAAGATAAAACAACTAATAATTTATGTAAATATTTAAACATTGTTGCCTTTATGAATGTTTTTTTTAAAGAAAACAATCATATTTTGCGTTACACGTAAAAGAAAACCACGAAAATATCATTCAGATTGCTTGACGCTTAAAGAGTTCCAGCGAAATGCTCAGTAATCGCAATGAACTTTTTTTTATATAATAAATCATTTTTTTAGCGTCTTTGACAGACAGTCAATTATTTCGGTGAATATAGCGAGATGCTCTTCATATTTTTTGTAATTTTAAACTTATTCCAAAAATCAAAGTAACGTGCAATTTAAATATCGGCGTAAAACAATGTTTATAAAAGTTATAAAAATAACTTATTTTGACCAAGATTAAGTTGAAATTAAAATAATCAAATGTTGCGTTAAATACAAAGGAAAACCACGAAAAATTCTTTTAGATAACTGAACAATAATAACATTACAGCTAAATGTTCATTATCGCAATGAATTATTTTTTTAACCATTAATTTTTTTATCATTCTTGACAGAGAATTTGTCATCTTAGTGGATGTTGTGAAATACTTTTCTTATATTTTTAACTTTCAACACGACCCAGAAATCAAAGTAACTTGCAATTTAAATATCACTGTAAAATCATGTTTATAAAAGCTTTTGTAGTAACCTATATATTATTTAAAATTAAATTAAAATTTAGACAAATCAAATGTTGCGTTAAATGCAAAGGAAAACCACGAAAAAGTCTTTTTTAGATAACTGAACAATAATAACATTACAGCTAAATGTTCATTATCGCAATGAATTATTTTTTTAACCATTAATTTTTTTATCATTCTTGACAGAGAATTTGTCATCTTAGTGGATGTTGTGAAATACTTTTCTTATATTTTTAACTTTTAACACGACCCAGAAATCAAAGTAACTTGCAATTTAAATATCACTGTAAAATCATATTTATAAAAGCTTTTGTAGTAACCTATATATTATTTAAAATTAAATTAAAATTTAGACAAATCAAATGTTGCGTTAAATGCAAAGGAAAACCACGAAAAAGTCTTTTTTAGATAACTGAACAATCAGAACATTACAGCTAAATGTTCATTATCGCAATGAATTATTTTTTTAACCATTAATTTTTTTATCATCCTTGACAGACAATTTGTCATCTTAGTGGATGTTGTGAAATATTTTTCTTATATTTTTAACTTTTAACACGACCCTGAAATCAAAGTAACTTGCAATTTAAATATTGCAGTAAAATCATGTTTATAAAAGCTTTTGTAGTAACCTATATATTATTTAAAATTAAATTAAAATTTAGACAAATAATAACATTACAGCTAAATGTTCATTATCACAATGAAATATTTTTTTCAACCATTAATTTTTTTATCATCCTTGACAGACAATTTTTCATCTTAGTGGATGTTGTGAAATATTTTTCTTATATTTTTAACTTTTAACACGACCCTGAAATCAAAGTAACTTGCAATTTAAATATTGCAGTAAAACCATGTTTATAAAAGCTTTTGAAGTAACCTATATATTAATTAAGATTAAATTAAAATTTAGACAAATCAAATATTGCGTTAAATGCAAAGGAAAACCACGAAAAAGTCTTTTTTAGGTAACTGAACAATAATAAGATTACAGCTAAATGTTCATTATCGCAATGAATTATTTTTTTAACCATTAATGTTTTTATCATCCTTGACAGACAATTTGTCATCATAATAGATGTTTTGAAATACTTTTCTTATATTTTTAACTTTTAACACGACCCAGAAATCAAAGTAACTTGCAATTTAAATATCACAGTAAAATCATGTTTATAAAAGCTTTTGTAGTAACCTATATATTATTTAAAATTAAATTTAAATTCAGACAAATCAAATGTTGCGTTAAATGCAAAGGAAAACCACGAGATTTGAAAGATTTTTTGAATGAAAATAATTAGAATTTCCATTACATACAAATGAAAACCAAGAAAACGTTTTGCTAGCAAACTAATTGAACGCTAACAGGCAATAATGAGACTATACAATTATTATCATTTTCCAATTTCTTGTGCTTTATATGAAATTTAATGTTTTGACTAGCTTGGAATGTTTACTAAAATGTTCTTAATTTTATTTATTTTTTGTAAGTGCATAAATTGTGTTTTATTTTATTTCAAATATTTGAATTTCAGAATGATATAAAGAATTAAATTTTAAGAACATATAAGTTTTTTTTTTTTTTTTTTTTTTTTTGTAATTTTAAAATTTACAAATTATAAATCTTCAAAAAAATCTGAAAAAAATGTGTCATAAAATTTGCGAATTTTATATTGTTCTGGCAAAGAGACTGAATGTTATCAATTATTATTAATCATTACAACTTATAAAAATCAAATAAAAAAAGAACAAATTATGTACAGCTGCAATAAACAAACACCGCAGTTCACTAGAGGGCGTGGATATAGAGTACAAACTAGTTCCTAGACCAGTGATGTCAACGTTCACCGTGACGTCCGTTTGGTCGAGTGATTGATCTTTCTGCCTTTATATCTATGACGACATGTCAAGAGCGTCAGAATGAGAAATGATGATGATGATGATGACTATCGACGGTCATTCTTGGAGCTTTTCGCAATTTGCAGCTTATAGCTCGCTTATATCTAGGGTAGCAAAAGTAGGCTGATGGTGATTATAACAGATTTTGGTGGATGGTGATTATAGCAGATAGATAGATTTTAGGTATTGCATAACATATTTTAGTTTTCGTTTGTCTGATGTGTCCATTAGGTATGAAAAAGACAAGGCCCCAAGCCCTAGCTGTGTTTTGAGGGTGGTGCGCTGTTGATCGAACAGAGGGCATACTAGAATAGCGTGATCAATATCGGAGATGGAATCACAGTTGCATTTGTTGTCTGGAACTAGTCCAAAACGGAATGACTTTGCTTTAGTTGGGTAGGATCTAATGCGGATTCTAGAGAACGTAACATCTTGGTGCCTGCTGGAGAGGGGTAGAAGTTCGTTTTTATTTTGGCTCAGATGAAGAAAATCGGTATAGTATTTGCTATTTTTGAAAGTTGATTGCCTGGATGTTTGGTGGATTCGTTTAATTGATTTATAAGTATCTTCTATGGTAAATCTATCGTAAATTCTCGGTCTGGAAAGCGCTGCTTTTGCTAGCTCATCGGCGATTTCATTGCCGAGAATCCCGGAGTGGCCGGGAACCCATGCTATATCTACAGATTTGCATGAGGGTGGGAGCGCTTCCATCGAGGCTATGATTTGGTGTATGATTCTTTGAGGAGAGACTGTAGTAGACTTTAGAGCTGTCAGAACAAAGAGTGAGTCTGTAAAAATTATTATTCGAGAACTTGTAGAGCATTTTTGAAGTGCTAATAATATAGCTATTCCCTCAGCTGTGAAGGCAGAGCAAATGGATGGAACAGATCCGGATATCGCTGACCCGGAGCGGGAGTTGTATATTGCCACTCCTGCTTTGTCTGATGTTCGGGAGGCATCTGTATAGATCAGAGTGTGGTGTGGCCAATTATTGCGGACAAAGTCCCAGAAAATGGTAGGTATTAAGTTCGGTGATAGATTCTTGTTTTGATAGGGGAGATTTGTGAGATGTATATGGACTTTTGATGGTATTTTCGGAGTTCGATGGTACATTTTAATCATATGATTAATAGTTATGCCGTGATCGTTTAGCCAGTTCTTTGCTTGTAGGGGGAGAGCTGATCTCCTGTAGGTATTCGGAATGGGCAGATTCTGGTAAGTTATTGCACTTAGTGGCTGATAATGGATTTGTCTGACATAAAACCGCTTGGAGATCATGTTATGGCGTTCTTGGAGACTCAGACATCCTGCCTTCTGATAAAGTAGCGGTAGTGGAGTCCACTTCGGAAGGCCCGTAGCTATCCGCAAGCCAGCATGGTATACCGTGTCGAGTATCTTGCGTTCACTTTTACTGGCGAGGGAGTGCATGTGACAGCCGAAATCAAGCGTAGGCGTAATGTATGATTGGACCAGTGGAAGGAACGTGCGCCCCAGGAGTTTCTTGATATACATTTTAGTATGTTAAGCTTTTTTAGTGTTGAAATTCTTTTTTCCTGAAAATGATGGCGGTAGCTGAAGTTCGATGAAAAGTACACCCCTAGAATGCGGATATGTGGCGTCCATGTGATAGTTGCTCCCTGGAAGTGCAGGGTAGGGGGGGGGACTCGATGGCTCTATAGGAGAAATCTATTGCTCGACATTTCCCAATGTCTGCAGAAAGGTGCCATTCTGCTAACCACTTCTGTAGACGTAGAAGGGATAGCTGAAGTTTGCGGGTTAGAGACGGCAGGTTCGGGGAATAGATTAGAAGGAATAAATCGTCTGCGTAGATAAAACAATTGACGCCGTCGGGGAGGATATCAAAGATATCATTTATATATAAGATGAGAGGAGAGGCGATAGCACTGATCCTTGTGGAACGCCCTTACTGCTGCTAAAAGCCCTTGAGTATGTATGCCTCCAGCGCACTCGAAAGGATCTATCCGTGACGAAGTCACATATCCATTTATGAGAAGATCCCCTGATGTTATGTTGCAAGAGTTTGTATGCCAGGCCATCTGTCCAGACGTTATCATAAGCCTGGGCGATATCCAAGGAGATTCCGACTGTAAAGAGGTGGTTCGCTTTTGCAAAACGAATATGGTGATCTAGTGTCGAAAGGAGACTGTCACATCCACGACGGGGAAGAAATCCGTGTAGATAAGAGTGGAGGGAGTTTTGATGTTCAAGGTGTGCAACCAAGCGTTTGAGTATTATTCTTTCCATAGTTTTGCAAAGGATGCTGGCTAAAGATATAGACCTGTAAGAAGAGATTTTAAGGCGTGATTTTCCACTCCACCGGAAGCGATCCTGAGGACCAAGATTTGTTGAATAAGGACAGCAGAATGTTGAGGGATTCGTCATCGAGCCCCTTTAGCATACGGGTTGAGATTCTGTACGGACCTGGTGCAGTTGATTTGGCTAAGGATATGGCTGTTTGGAGTTCCACGAGTTGGAAAGGCTCTGACAGAGCAGAGTATGAGTCTGATTCGCTGGAGTCGTACGGGATGCGCATAACGATAGGTTCTCTGGCGTAAAACTGACCAAAAAGATCAGCCTGTTGATTTACGTCAAAGATGTGCTGATTTCCCCGCAACAGGATAAGATGGGAGTCAGATACATGAGATTGTGTGCGTTGAAGATTTTTAAGTAACCTAAAGATGTTTGGGGAGGAGCCTAAGGAACAACAAAGTTGAGACCAGTATTTTTTGGATT
Source organism: Parasteatoda lunata (assembly GCA_949128135.1). Taxonomy (NCBI): domain Eukaryota; kingdom Metazoa; phylum Arthropoda; class Arachnida; order Araneae; family Theridiidae; genus Parasteatoda; species Parasteatoda lunata. The sequence continues at coordinate 83,056,361 of OX421977.1, forward strand.
CCTTTCTTATCGTGAGTCGGAGGTGAGCAGCAGTTTTCTTAAACTTGATCCATAGGGCCGTTTCACCAGAGCGTTTGGCCCGCCTCCATGCTTGTCTTTTTCTTCCAAGTAGTTGAGAGAGGTAGGAGGACCACCATGGGGGGTATTTAGCCTTCGGAAATTTTTGCATTTGGCGATTTGCCTGTAGTGTGTTAATGCACGTCGAGGTGAATTCTGCAATTGTGTTACTACCACTATTTTTTAAATTAGCATTTACTTGAGTATAAAAGACATTCCAAAGAATTCGAGAACGGGAGTAATCCAGATCTTGACCGGACCCCAGACTGATGGACGTTTTTATGGGCACGTGGTCTCTATCGAAGCTGTCCGCATGGACCTCATGTGAGCAAAGTAGATATAAGTCTGGAGATACAAGAGCCACGTCGAGCAGCGATGGTCTATGGTGCTGGTCAAAACGGGTTGGGGTCGATAAACTGAGCATGCACAGGTTTTCTGATATTACATAGTCGAGGAATTGGGCTGACCCTGGTGAGTCACTGGAGCTGCCCAAGGCCCGATGGCGTACATTGAGATCGCCTACTATAAGATATGGTGGTTTTGATTGGCGGACAATTTGTTCAATCCAATGTAGATCAGATTTAGCTCAGATTTAGATATCGTCGCGTAGGTAGTGGTGTGTTGAATGGACTTGAACTGGCGTCTAGCTTCTGAGAATGATAGGTGGTTTTTGCTTTTGAATTCTAAGAATTTTGCTTCTTCCAAACGAGATGGGCATGTCGGGAAATCCACAGGGTGATTCCCTGCACAGTTGATACAGGTTGGTTCAGTGCTGACGCATTCTGAGAAAGAATGTGTGCCACTGCAGTAAGAGCAGCTTTGATGTTTGGCGGAGCAGTTTTTTGTTGCATGTTTGAACTTAAAACATTTAGAGCACTGTCTAGGTCGGTCATAGAACAGGGTAGGCTTTACGAGGTTGTACCAAAATTTGACTTCCGTTGGTATTGAGATGCCGTAGATTGTAATAAAGTATGTCTCAGATAGTGTTGAAGAACCTCTTTTGTAAATCTACGAATGCTATGCACGATTATGTCATTAGATGATAATTCAGATGCCAAATCGGTGAGTGAATGATCAAGAGGGATTTCTTGTAGTAGGAATTTTGAGGTGATATTTTCTGTTAAAATGCTAGATTGGGTTTGAACTCCCATAATTTTAGTTAGTTTGCAGATTTCGATTGCCGTGTTCAGATTTTCAGTTTTAATAAGTAGTTTACCATTTCTAGTGTGCATACAAGATATTATATTTCTAGGTTCTGTGACACCTTTTGTTAGATCATCTTTAAGTATGATAGGTTTCTTCGGGAAAGAATTGTGCCCTATTGGGGTAAACATTAATGCGTATGTAGACACTCCACCGGCAGTAGCATATTCAAGTTGTTCAGTGACCGTATCATCGAATTCTAAGTTTGTTTCAGAGGACACTCTAATCTTTTGAGAGTAGTGTAGATTTGTAGACAAATCCATCTCTTCCTCCCTCATGTTGAGGAAAGAAGGGGAAATTATAATACTTGAGAAACTTGAAATTCACTTACCTTGTTGTAGCCAACAGTTACTTCAGTCCGCACTAGTGGGCGGTACCCGAAATAAGAAATTCAGTTTACTGATGTAAATAATCTGAGCTTCAGAATTCCAGTATACAAGATAGTATTTTAATCCAATAGGTAATATTTTATCTGCTCACCCGAGATGGATAAAGACAGATATTGGCACTAAGAACGTCTAACACTCACGACTCCGAGAAGTCGAATCCACATGAGAAATGAGAACAAAAGAAACAACTACACTCATGTGATTGACATTTTTAAGCTTGGAGCTTACAGAATCCTCATCACTGAGTGAAATGTTACTCTCTTATGCGCCAAGTGCTGGATTGAACCATGAGTTAAATTGAGATTCAAGTCTCCAAGAAAAGGATCGATATTTGGTTCTTGTGAATAAATTCATATTAGAGGGCCACTTTTACTGAATGCGGTTCACGCACTTACGATCTTCGCAGAGAAAAAGGGAGAACCTGATTGGCGAAAAATATTTTCCCGAAAAAAAAGAAGAAAAACGTCGAAAATTAGGATCTCCATTGGTGAGATTTATTCGGGAAAATATAATTTGCCAATCAGGTTCTTCATTTTTCATATGTGATGATCAGAAATCCGTGAACCGCTTTCAGAGAGAGTGGCCCTCGGGTTCCTTTGCCTCTTTTTCCTTACAAAATTCTTTTTTGGTATTATTTCAAGACACGTATAGATCGTGTAAAGCGAAGAGCTAGAATAATTGACCGAATCTTGAAAAAATTCGCCATTCAGTATTATTATACTTGTAATGTTTATAATATAATGCGTTCTTTCAATTTAAATTTCAACGAAACAAACAATAAATTCGGAAGACTCCACAAACATGTTATAATGCCATGCAAGAAAAAAAATTCATTAAGAAAAAGAAGATATTTTGAACTAATATAATCAATAAGGGGTAACGCTCAAAACATGGCAAACCTAACACTTTATTTATAATGTTATATTATTTTTTTAAAAATTTGTTTTAGTTTTACGACTTGTCAGAATTCATGAATTACAGAAAACTTTGACGAACTGTAAAATTACGCGTAAATTTAAACACAAATCACAATAATAAAACTTCCTAGAATATTAAGCCAGTTCACACATTGCCTAGTAAGCATAACATAAGAGGAGAGATACACCGGAAGTTATTTTAATTTCCTTCTGTTTTAGGAAACTTGTTATTAAACAATTCAGTCAACCATCAAACATTCAATCAACTATCAAACAATCAGTTAAAGCTTTTTTAAAAAAATGCAGCTCTTCTTTTCCCCCAGGTAACTAGTTTCAGTTAATGAATATAAAAATAAATGACAAAAAACTAATAAATAAAAAATAAAATAGTAATATTCAAACTAACTCCATTAATAAATTAAGGAAGAATGGAAGATAGGAAAAGTAGTGCTTAATAATGCATATAAATAAATAGATCCCACCGTCATCTGCTTCCTACAAGGTCAAGGGAAGCTCTGATGGAAACAAAAGAAACTGTTTATATGAGTTCATAAAAAGTTCCAAGTTTGAAATATAATCCGCTTAATTGTTCAACTATTCACGAGTATATGCTTGAAATTTTGAATATAATTCGCTCTTCTTACTTTGACAGCTTACCATTTCAAATAATAAAAAATAAGCTATGAAGGACCGTTATATTAAAAATGATTTTGATATTTATCAAACGAACTTAACCATGTTTCCTTGCTTTGGTGCAAAAATAATTGCGATTCAATGCAAAAAAAAAAAAAAAAAAAATGTATAGAAATTATTAATTTTTAAAGTGCATATGAGATATTATAGTCATCAAAGTTGATTAATATTAAGTTTTAACAACTAGTAAAACTATATTATTTTCTCTAGAAAGTCAATAACACCATTTTTCATATTTTAAAAAATCAACGTATCTCTCCAATTGCACTTCTCCCAAAAAAAAAAAAAAAAATAAATAAAAAAAAAATCAAAAAAAAAATCGAGTATGACGAGAAGAAAAAGAATCGAAGGCAATGAAAAAGCTGCCAAATCGTACAAAATGGCCGCGACTTCAAACCTTCGTCGTAATTTGATTAGCTTATGAGGAAACAAACATTATTCATTTCAAAAAGGAATTAACCATTGGTACAGAAAATGATTATAAGCAAACAAAATCCGATTGGAAATTGGGTTAAGTTGCTACAGTTAAAAACGTCTTAAACCAGGAATTAACCATTGATAGATACATAAAATAAATGGAATCGATAAAAATTCAAAGATTTTAATTAGGTTGTTACAGCTACTAACAGTTGAAATCTGGAATTGACTATTGGTATATAAAATGAATGAAAACAATCAAAATACTGTATGGATTACTGTTACACTTGCTAACAATTGAAATCCAAAATTGAAACAAAATCGATCTTTCACGAAAAATTGAAATTTAAAAAATACGACTTTTGTGAAGCTTAAAATCATTACATCGCTTCCGCTCAGATTTTGGATTCTTTCCTTGATTCTTTTAAAAAAAAATATGTATTCCTTTAAGTTTTTTTTTTCTTTCAAAAAGAGGTGATAGATAAAGCGAAATAATTGATATCAACTGATTATTATCATCAATAATTGATATTTAAAAAAAAAATTAATTTTCTTAATGTAATCTGGGAAAAATTGAAAACATAAACAACTAAAATGTGAGAACTTAACTGAAAATTTGAAAACTCAATTGTTCATGTTTACCTCTTCAACCTTGTGCTTGGTGGATTTCAGTTAAAGCTTGAATATCAGGCTTTATGTTCGTCAGATTTAAGCATCGTCAGATTATGTTTTATGTTCGTCAGATCAAGCAATGTCCAATCTACTTCTTTGTTTATGAGAAAATGGATGACCGAACTAAATCTTCTTTCAACTAAATATGTTGATGGGACCCAGATAAGTAGCGATTCTCTCGTTTTATTATTATTATTTTTATTAATTTTATTTTATTTTATTTTATAACCGTCGCTGAACATCCAACCCAACCAATGTTCTACTAATGTTCAACTCCGTAGCCTTGTAATTTTAAACTTAATTCAAAGGACAGAAGAACTTCTGGATCAAGTATTGGGAGAAATTTACCTTCGTGGAGGACTTCTTGATGCAACTAACCCGTATTTTCATTATATGGAGAGGAAAACTACGAAAATCTGCCACGGTTGACCCGACGACAAGGGGACTCTAGCCCATGATCCGCCTACCATTAAGGATTTTTAACGTTAGCACTGTGGTCAGTGCAAGCTGGATGAGGAATTCGAATTAATAATCAGTCGTTGCTGGGATTTGATACTGGTTCATATTATTATTAACTGCAATTGTTTTTTCATTCTTTTGAATACTCATCGCCTCCTGAGGATTATCGCCCCGTCGAGGAGCCCTATCGCCCCTTTTAAGGCGATCCTCCCCAAGTTAGGAACGACTGGTCTAGCTGCTTTAGAGTTTGCAATGCGATATGTGGAGCAACAGCTCGAGGCAACTCCAGCCGACAATATATTACTTCGAAGATGGCACGATATTGCTGCGCGAAATAGAAGCAGTGTGCTTAAACAAAAAAAACATTAGACAATTATTTCAAAATACAATTAACCTGATGCAGTGATGTAATGAATAATGCAACTTGGTGTAATGTAGTAAATGTACCCTGGCCCTCAAATATGAATGAATTTTCTTTAAATATTATACATTTTTCAATTAAATAATGAAATTTAACAATTGTCTTGTTTTCATTTAATTAAATGTTTATTAAATATCCTGTTTTCGATAATTCGACCTTTCGAAAGTTAAGGTCAGCTTAGTCACCGCAAATTATATGTACTCTACTACCACTAATATCCAAAGCTCTCCAAAGAAAATAAATTCAAAAGAAACTATAATAATATTTGGGCGCACGTTTGTACCCAAATTTAAAGGAAATCTTTCAAAATGAAGAATTTTTGTTAACTGATCTTAGTTGTCCACAGAAAATTGATTGATTTTTAATTACATACGTACAGTTATTGATTGGTTTTTAATTGTCGACAGATAATTATTATTTTGTAGACAATTAAAAAGTTTAAAAGATGGAAAAATACCTTCAGAATTTTTTCAAAATTATTTTTTAGGAAGAATTTTCAGATTATTAAGTAAATAAAAAGATTAAAAAATAATAGCGAAGTAAATAAAGAAAATAAAGCAAGAAACAGAATGTCATGTTGATCCCTATAATGATCATGAGTATCATCAGTTATGTAAAGTGACGAGGAAATCATTACTCCGAATTAGCAGTAATTTTACATTCATAGTTCAGAATTGTGTCACGCATTCACAAATGAAAATCAACTACTTAAAAAAAGATTATTTTTCTAGGTAATGTAATTGAATTAGAAGTATTTTGTTAAAACCCATTGTTCTATTTTATTTTCTATCATTTTTATTTCTATTATTTTTATTAGGAAGTTCTCATAATTTCTCAAATCTTACTTATCTGCCGAGTCTATAAATGTTACTCTTAGTGTGAATTTCACAGTAATACAATTTCAGATTACATTAAGGAGTTCTACTTTTTTGAAAAGTGATTAGCTACTTCAAAATAATGGGGATTTCGGTAATATATCTTTCCTTACATTTACCTTTTAATAATGTGTGATTTTAACTTAATTATTTCATAGATGGCCATAGCTTTCACATTATTATCAAATTTCGAGATTCATGGATTCTTTTCTTTGCAGTTTCTGATACAGAAATATACTTTTAGAATAATTGCTAAAAGTAAAGGCCAAAAAGTACGTAGATTGATTATGAAAGATTAATATTTAAGAGTTAAGCACAGATTAATATTAAGCACAATTGTTCTACAACACAATAAAACAGAGAGGAGTTAAGCACAGATTAATATTAAGCACAATTGTTCTGCAACACAATAAAACAAAAGAGTTCGCGGAAGCTAACTAATCAATCTTAAACAGGTAAATATTGAAAACATCAAAACCTGCTTGATTGCTGGATGAAACTTAATGGAGTGTCAAGTATTCACCACATACGAAACCGGCAATCAATCAAGCATGTAATTTTTTTTCAAATGTCGACTTTCTTGATAGATTACTTGATAGATGGATTAGATTACTCCTCTCCCAAAGAGGTGATCAGGTTCTAACCCCAACTAGGACAGGACGAATTCTGCACCGGGCTAGCACAGTGCTGTCGAGAAGTGGTAGACGAATCATGGGTTATAATATTTGTCGTTGAAGTATAGTTTGTCTACGGTAAGAACTCCCTCTGCCACAAAGTGTGAGGTCTGCTGCTATGGAAACAAGAATAGCGCATTTCAGGGAGGGAAGCTTCTCTTCGTTCTAGGACTAACACAATACTCCAAAGAAAAATATTCCTTTTCACAGGCTGACCCGAGCCAAATCCAGTTCTGAACTGTGAGCCCACACTCCTACTTGAAATAGTACAATTATTGATTGGTTTTATATATATATATATATATATATATATATATAGAATAATTGCTAAAAGTAAGTTTAAATTATGAAATAAAATTTTCTCGACATTTTCGTAAAGTAAGGAAATAAGAAGAAAGAAAGAGGGTGAACTTTAAGTATATTTTGCTAAAACAAATACATTTTGTTAATTTTGGTACTCTGAAAAAATTATTAAATTTTTAATAAAATTGTCAAAATCAAGAATCATGTCCATGAATTATTTTTTATTTTTTCCTTTCCTTGCTCCTTTGCTCCTAGTTCAGCTTTTTTAAAAATTTAACCGTAATCACTCTCTTGTTTATTATTTTTTTTCCAGAGATTCATCTTTACACTTTTATTCACACTTCCATTGATAATTGAACAGGCAAAATGCTGGCCGATCGAAGTAAATGGAGTGGATCCTGATTCGGTTAAAAACATTCCAATGCACAAAAGAAATGAGGGAGGATTTGGAGGTAGCATTAACTTTGGAGCTGGCATAGGTGTAAGAGGGTTTGGTGGTAGTATGGCAACAGGCGGGTCTGCAGAGCTAGGTATTAGCATATCGAATGGAAGAATCGGTCAGTTTGATGGTAGTATGGCACATGAAGGAGATACTCATGATAGCATCAAAAATGAAAGAACTGGAACTGGCGGTAGTATAGCAAGTGGAGGAACTGGTAACATTGATGGTGTTATAACAAGTGGACGAACTGGTAACTTTGATGGTATTATAACAAGTGGAGGAGCTGGTAACAGTGCTGGTATTATAACAAGTGGAGGAACTGGTAACAGTGTTGGTATTATAACAAGTGGAGTAACTGGTAACAGTGGTATTATAACAAGTGGAGGAACTGGTAACAGTGCTAGTATTATAACAAGTGGAGGAACTGGTTACATAGGTGGTATTAAGACAAATGAAGAAACAGAAATTATTAATAGAAGTATGGGAAGTAAAAAAACTAACCTAAGTGGTAGTTTAGTAAACGTAGGATCTCAAGTGTTTATAGGCGGTATAACAAGTAATTTACTCGGAGGGTCTGATGTTAATATGGCAAATTTAGGAACTGGTAGTGGCATAGCTAGCGAAAGAACTGGGATTGAGGGTAGTATTACAAATGACGAAACTGGTGACATAAATGGCATAAGGAAAGAATTAGAAACTATCGATAATGATAAGGCAAGTGAAAAAAATAAACATGGTGGCAGTAGAGTCATTGGTGGGTCGAAAGCGTTAGATGGAGGAATAGCAAGTGGGATATCCATAGGGTTTGAAAGTAACATGGCGATTGTAGCATCTGAAGCGTCTGAGGGTAACTTAACAAGTGTGGGCTCTGAAGCTATTGATAGTAGTATGACAAACGGAAGAACTAGGTTTATTAGTCATAAAACAAGCGGAGTAGCTGAAGGTAGTAAACAGAGTAAGTCAACTGAAGGACTTGTAGAAAAAGAGGGTAACCTGTCAAAGGCAGTATTTAGAAGTACTGGTGGCAGTGTAGCAGATATACGAACTGAGGTCGATGCTGATAGAAAAAATGAAGTAACTGAAGTTGTTGATTCTAGCATGATAAGCAGAAAATCTGAAAGTATTGAAAGTAGGCATGTAAGCGGGGGAATTGATAGTACTATATTGAACAATGAAACTGAAAGTATTGATGGCAGTCTGTTAAGTGAAGCATCAGAAAATATTCATAAAAGTAATCCGAATGTAAAAACTAAACTTGATGGTAGTCTAACAAGAGAAGGATCTCAAGGGTATGTTGGGAAAATAGCTAGGGAGAGATCTGAAGGGTTTGAAACTGTCAAGAAAAGTGAAAGAATTGAAAAATATGATGATAGCAAAACAAGCGTAAGAACTGGAAAGTTTTATGATAGCAAAACAAGCGGGAGTTCTGGAGACCTTGATGGTGGTAAATTAGGTGGGAGATCTGTGAACTTTAGGGACAATATGGCAAATGAGAGGTCTGGAGTGTTTGATGATAGTATGGAAAGTGGAGGATCTGGTCGGATGGATAATAGCATGGCCAGTGGAGGACGCGGAGAAGCTGGTGGCAAAATGATAATTGGAGGCACCGGAAGGTTTGGTGGTATTATAGCTAGTGGAGGATTTGGAGTGTTTGGTGATAATATGGAAGGTATTAGGTCTGGAGATAAAGAAAGAGAAATTTTATTCAAAAGCAAAGCAACTGATTTAGGATTAAAAGGCATTTTAGGAGGTGGAAATGTAGGATTTAATAACTTTGCAAGGATCGGAAATTTAGAGCATGAAACTGGTAATCCTGCATCTTTTGGTATTGGTGATCGAAATAGACTAAACAAAGCAAATGGAGAATTGGGAAAAAGTATGAATTCGGCAACAATGCGTACAAGAATACCTGAAAACGGAGTTTTTGCAAATGGAGGAATTCTATCACGGAATGGTGGCCTTTCGAGGGGAGTATTAATAAGAAATGGTGGTATTTCAGACGGCCTCTTAGCAAGACGTGATAGATTCATGAGTGATGGACTATCTATGGGAGCTGTAGAAGGTGGATTTTCGCAAAAAATGGACTTTTTGGGGGACACAATCCCACAAGGGGCTACAGTAGGGTCTACAGGCTACAGGGGTAGGATAAATAATCTTTCTCCAGTTATTTCACGTTGCACGCCTCATGGCTCAGAAGGATGTTCGACAAAAGTAGAACACACGCCTAGAAATGGTTTATCCATGGCTGGACAAAGTCGATCTATGCTAGACACGAGGACTGAAGGCAACGTTAAAACATTTCATTCAATAAACAAAATTAAAGTCCTCGAGCCACACAAAATATTCAAATGACGAAGCACTTACTACTTGGAACATGGTACTGGGGGCATTAAACGTAAGTATTTCCGAACTACTTGTTATTAGTGATATTTTGCCATATATTTTGTAATTTATTTGGTAGTTTTTCGTATTCAAATATCTTGTATACGTAACAAACAAGAAAAGGAACGTTATTCAATGCGTCATAAAATAAATCTCCAAGGAAAAGGTTCCATATGCCTTAAAAATTAGTGGGTAACTTAGTTCTACATGCTTGAAAAATACAATTAAACGCACTTATATTTTAAATTATTTTTTGTTTAAAACAATGAGTTAATATTTTTTATGTTGACTTGAGCCAAATCACAATTCTAGTTTTCATTAAGGATAAAAATGCACAAGCAAAAACATTTGTCTTTGATGAATAATTACATCTTTCGTTCTTAAAATCGAATTTCTGTAGCGGAAGTGCAATTAAAGACACAAATCAAGTTATGGTGTTAAAACTTTTTTTAAACTAAATTAGAAAAAGGGATTGTTGCTTGCTGAACCTGAGTTGTGTGATGTTAATCATTAAAACAGTATTGTATCGATTGCTTATTGTTTATAATATAATTCCGGAAAAGGTCAGCTTAAAAAAGAAATATAAACAAAAAAGATGTATTTTAAAGGGTTGCACTAATAAAGTTTATTGCAAAGAAAATTAGTTCTTCTGTAACACGTGTGAGAAATTTTGTAAATATGTTTAAAAATGTGGAAAATATGGAAATGAAAATAATATTAAATATGGAATTAAAGATGGAATAATTAAAGATGGAAAACAACAAAAGCACACAACAATATTGTTTGTGAACATCATTTAATGCCATATAGGGAGAGAGTGGCAACACATCTGAATTCGATTTCAGTCAAAATGAAAAAAAAAAAAAAAGTAGAAAATCTAAGTTTACCTTGCTGAGTTAGACAGATACTTAACTGATCAGGAGTCTTCAAATGGATAAAAAAAATATACAAAAACCATTGTTAAATGCATAACATAAGAAAGCGCGTCTTAATGTTTGCTAAAAAGTATGTGAGAGGGAGTTTTAGGCATGTATAGAAATAATTAATTAAAAAAAACTTCTTTTTCCTTCTGAAAAATTTATTTACATCAAAAAGATTAATACAGTTGGACCTCCACTTAACGAAGTCACTAAATCCCGATAATCAGTTCGTTACATGGAAAATTCTTTAAATAGAAAATCACCTTCTGAATAATTAAACTTCACAAAACAAAATTTAAATTCATAAACACTAGACATAATTAAAATAGCAATTAAAGCACCTTTACCTTGTGAGCTAGCGTTTACTATTTATTTTATAAATCTTAACCATAAAAGAAGTCTGCATCGAAAGCAAGAATAAAGAAAAACATTATTCATGTTACATACATTTTCATCTAAAAAAAAGCTAAATTAATGTATAAAATTATAGCTGCATTTATTAGAAAAGTATTTTTAAACATACATCATACGTTCTTAAGTTTAATTGCTACTAATAAAATTCTTTAATTTTGTCTGAATTTTTCGCTTGAAATGCAAACAAGAAGAGCAATAGATTTTACTGCTTTCTCTAAAATTTATATGACTTCGGAAGTCAATTCAAGGTAATTTCCCTCATAAAATGCGTTAACAAGTTTGAAACGTTCTGAAATATTTTGGGAAAGTGGATCTCACAGAAAAGTTTGGTAAATAGAAAATTCACTTAGCTATTTGGAAGTTATTTTACGAAGACATTTTCAAAATGTTCTTGGTTCCTCGAAAAAAATCACAAAATAGAAAAATTCGCAAAATGGAAGTTCGTTAAATAGATGTCCGACTGTATTTTGACTTTTGCACACTGAGAACCATATAGGTTCTTTAAAATCAAGAAGCGTAAGAAATAGATTTAGAATTTATCGTAAATGAAGTTGGATAATCAGATTTAAAAACTGAAATCACAAATTAAACTTTTATCACGTTCCTCAGCAATGCTGCATGTGCCTCTCGTTTGCTGTTGTGACATAGATTACTCCTTTCTATCTTCCAGGATTTTTTCCATGGAATATTATGGAATATAACAACCAGATTATGCACGACTGAAAAAAATCTCTGCTTTATCCAACAGTGCCGTTAAGCAGAAATTAAAAAAAAAAAACTTGTCATATTTCAAACGTGATGTAAAGCTTATTTTAACAATAAAAAACAATAGCTAAAACGAGGTATAATAAAATGTTGAACTTAATTCAAAATAAATCTTTAAGCAATTATAAACTAAATAGTTGAATTGGTGTAGTAAGGATCAAAATTTTTCAAATAAATTTCTTAGAAACGTCTAGATGACAAAAATATATTTGCTTGTCGGTGTTAAAAATAGATGTTAGATCGTTGTTGTTTCTAATGTCACTTGCACAAGCGGATTTAATTCAGAATTTACTTTTCAGATAAGCTGGTATCCATCGATCTGAAGCTATGTAGGCTACTAGTCGCGCGGCTAGGGTTCAAACCTCAGTCCTATACAACGAGAGCTCAGTACCTTACTACTAAGTCATCGCAGCTATGATAATCAATTATTTTATTTAATAATAATTAAAAAAAAAATATTCTAATATAATAATAATATTCTGGCGATGCTGCCACGAGGGTCAGTGCTTCCACTTTAATTTTGTTTTAATATTTTTCCTTTTTGTAGTTAGGTTACTATTTCCAGTAGTGGTTTGTTATTTAGTTTCTCATTTTGAGTAAGTGATTTTAGTGATTAAGTGCATTAAAAAATATTTATATGACAAAAAAACTTGGGGTTACATAAAAAAATTTTTCGTATTCATTTATCGGTTAAACTGATTAGTCACTTATCAGGTGTTAATAATAATAATGATGAAATAAAACAAAAATAAAATTGCTTTTTTTTCTTCATATTTTTTTTTTCTTTTTTTTTTTTTTTTTTGGATGGGTGTTTCAGACTTATTATAAAAATTATGTCTGTAGTTGCATAGGTTTATTAATTGCTTATAATCAATAAAAATTTTACATTTTTTTTTCAGGTCAACTGAAATATTATCAACAATATCTGACTCTATTTTCATTTTTAAGTCTCCCAATTGTTTAGAATTTAAGAAGATTGAGTAAGAGCAACAACTGTGTCTATTATAGAATTTATATTCTGTTCTTATGTCTATGTTCTTATGTTCTGTAACGTAGTTTAAAATAATAAAACTTTTCTAAAATATTAGTATGTGTGTGATTTTTTTTTTCTTTTTAAAATTTTATAACACCGAGAAGTTCGTTGATTACTTCACAACTTTTTTTTTTCACTCACTATTTCAAAAATATTCAACAAATTTTAGAGTAAAATATTTCTAATCATTAATTGGAGTATATTCTGCTTCCTATATATGTTGAGAACATAAAAAAGGCTAATTGAAGAGATTTTTAATCGAATAACTCCGTAAAAAAGCGAAAAAACAATTAGCTTAGATATGCCCTTGCTATTGCGATATACTATAACAGTACTATTCCTCGCTTTGAAATCATGCCCTTGGGATAGCGAATTGGCGCTTTATATCATACTACGGGAAGGTGGTCATCTTACTGTTTGAAGGGAATCAACCTTCTAAATCATTTCCGTGAATTTGCCTGGGGTGCGCAATGAGACCTAATTATGTCCCTTTGTGCGGCACCTAATTCGCCGATAATTTTGTGACTTGGTGTGATAATGTAATACGTTCTAACAATATATCTGACAAAGTTTCAAAATTATAGGTTTATTACAACAAGAAGATAAAAGCCCTCATGTATATTAAGAACATGAGCTATATTGACTTTAAAATTAGGCCCCTTTGTGCCCAAATAATTCATCTATAATTTAGCAACTTTGCCTCGTGCTTAAATATATTTTTATTGAGAAATGGGGCCAAGTTCGAAAATTGTAGATTAACATGTAGGGAAGTCAAAGGCCCACAGAATATACATTAAAAAGGAAAGGAAAACGAACAATTTTTTAATAGAATTGAATAATTAATCTGTAACAAAAAAAGAACGATAATCAGAAGAAAGAACGATAATTTAAAATATTTTAATTAAGTGATCATACAGTAAAAAAAAGGCAAAAAGTGTTTTTAAAAGAATAGAATAATTCTTCAAAAAAAAATTAGCTAATAGTAATTTATTTATGCTACGACAGTGCATATATACACACACACACACACATATATATATATATATATATATATATATATATATATATATATATATATATATATATATATATATATATATATATATATATAACGATGAGTAGATATAGACTAATATCGGTCTCGTGTTTAGGTATATCGTATTGATACTTGGGGATATTGAGGTGCTAGGGGTTAAAATTTGTGGTAAGACTTCTGGGTTACTACTTCCGACTGATTTTAACGCCTAAGCTTGAAAAACAAACAACTAAACAAACAACAAATGAATTCAGAAGACTCCGCAAGCTTGCTCTGATATTACCCAAAAAATAGCAAACAGTGCTTCCAGGCAAGAAATTTATTTCACCAATCAAAATTTCATTCATATTTTTGAATTTGCAGAGGCGAATTTGTATTAGACAGTGAGAACGGCCTTACTCTCGGCTACAGCTTAGAAATATTTGCCAAATAAATTTTTGTCAAATAAAAGTTTGTCAAAAAATTTTTTGTACTGGCATCACCATCGCAGCAACGCATTCAGTAACTCATTTTTCTGGTCTTCATCGTCGTTGTTGCACGTGGCTGTTTCCCATCTAAATGTAAGTGTACATTTATTACTTTAAAAATGTTATTTTTTTAAACACTTATTAATATTAAATGTTCGTTTTTAAAATCATCAACTGACATTTTATTTTTTAATATTTCAGAAAGATGGGTCGCCGCCCTGCAAGATGGTAAATTAAATTTTTATTATTTCTTTTCTAAGAAAATACGTTAACTTAATTTTATACATAACATCAAGTTATTAACCTATATAATAACGAATAACGTTTAAAGATCTTTCTTATTTTACTGATCAAATCATGAGTTATTGGTTTAGATAAAAAAAACGAACAGATTTTGACTTCTATCATTTGTGGTGCATCATTGCTAAAATTTGCTTTAATGTTTAACATCTACCATTTAATATGCAAAATGTATTAATCAATATTTAAATTCATATCGGAAACGATTTGGTTTTCAATCATTTTTGATAATCAAAGGTACGCTCTTGTTAAGCCTAATCTCTAAACGTGGTTTGCCTCCATTGATCTTAATGAAATTATCTTTAGGAATTTTCGGTATTAATAGGATGTTATTTATAGTATGAGCTGAGTGTTTTCTTTCATAGTGCCGTATACACGTTTTATGAACAAATTCTGGTTCTCGTAAACGATAAGTGATTATGTATGATCATTTGTTAAATTTTCTCTGTTTACATTTAATTAATAGTTCGCTTGTATTGATTTTTTTTAAAATTAGCTTATATGTTAGGTATCAGTATTGATCTGGTTTATATATGTATTATTTTAGAAACAGCTATGGTGACTAGTTTAGTTACTATAATATGCTACACTAAGGTTTATTACGCAATAAAATTTTTCAGTTTAAAGTTTTCTTAATTTAGAAAGTATGTTTCTGCATATGAATTTGGATGGGAGCAAAGGATTTTTTTAATTTAATGTAGTTGTGTAATTTTTTGTCTGATACGGTTTGATTGAAGCAAATGGCTTGCAAACATGGAATTACAGTTTTGAAATCATGTTGGTTTACTTTTCTAAGATTTGTTTGTTGTATTTATAGTGATGGTAAAGATGTAATAATTTTATGTGCTGTTTGGTTTTATATGGTTAAATTAAGGACTAACTATGGTTAAATTAACAACTCTCCTGTTTTATCTTTGAATTGCTAAAGAATAATATAAACCCAGCAAAAACAAATCAGCAGGCAAAGCACTGGAAAAGTTCCTGTAGCCAGCAGCTAAATTGCCGGGCAGGCACACGGATGCCGTCACTTCTAACTGTACTAAAGTGAATGGCTGGCCTTCTGTCGACACAGCAGTGTAGGCCAGCAAACGGCCACCTTTATCACAGCCAGCAACTGTAAAGTAGCCATCACATGCACAGATCTTACCCACCACTTTTTGACGGCAACCAGTACCTATTCAATGCTTAACCTACGGTTGACGGCCAGAAATCGGATTAAACCCAGCAGCATACCAGCATTCTGTAATCTGGATGCAGAGGTCATTGACCAGTCTATATTTAGATGAGGGGGATTAGAAATTTTTTTTATATTTGATTTTTATCTTGGGACCTTAATATAAAAAAAAAACTCTGAACTGAATTTAGAGTACTTGTTTGTACAATATATTTCAAGCACATGCTCTCAGTCATTTAATTAAGATAGAAATCGTAAGAAATGCTTAATTGAAGCATTCTTACCTAATGAACCTCGCTGCCCTATATATTCAAATTTTTTAGGTAGTCAAAATATGTGATTGCTCACTATTAATACTTTGTTACCTTAGCATTAATATATTCCTCATTAAAAAAGTTATCCTAAGATTATTCTAATATACATAAAAAAAGTTTATGAAATGCAAATATAAAATTGATAACTTATAAATAAGCCATAAAGTAACTGACACACAAAACAAATCTAAACTCTGCAAATTGTTCTCAGCATACATGTGTACAAAAATGAAATTTAAAAATTTAATCTATACAACTATTTGATCTAATTTTACAACATATATAAAACACAATATATTCAGCTGATATGTAAATTTTTATTTGAAAAAAGCAGTCAAAATACTTGTTATACATAATTTTATTCATCAACACATGTATACTTTACATAATTTTATTCATCAACACAACTACTACCACTACACAAAATTACAGCAGTCACAAAAATAACTATTCTACTACATTTCTTCTTTTATTCCTTCCTCCATTTCTATCAGTTAGCAGTCCTCAGCCATCTTTTCACAATAAGTTCTGCTTGTTTTGCAATTTTCGTTGCTGTGTTCTGCTGGACAGCCACTAAAATAAACATTCGATTCATTCAGTATGAGCAAAATCAAAACCTTATTTTTAACAAGACATTGATAAGTTTTTGCTGAAAGAAAGAAGAATTACTTGACTTGAATACTCTAAACCAGTGTTCCCCAACCCCCGGTCCATGGATCAAATGGTACCGGGCCGCCCATTTCATTGAAACTGAATTTAAATTCCTAGCTTTATAACCCAAATTAAAAATATCTGTTGCTTTAAAATTTTATTTATTTTTAAAAAAGGGGGTTCCCGAAGGTAGTGACATAAATATTTTAATGTTTGCAATGTATCATTGTCTCCGATTACCCCCAGATGGAACCGCCTCATTGCAAAGAAACAAGCTCAGGGTTCTTATTAATTTAACGTTCTAGTAAGTTAAAATGTTAAATCACTTTATATTTATTTTTTGGTGTAACTGTATTTTATTTAGGCATGCTTAAATACAATTAAATTTAAATTAGTAATAAATCGAAATAATAGAAAATATAAACAATCAACGCCCCCCCCCCAGTGGGCCGCGGTAAAATTATCAAGCGTTGACAGGTCAGCGGTGATAAAAAGGTTGGGGGACACTGTTCTAAACAGATGAGTTTTTAAATTATGAGATATTTAAATATACTAAAAGAGATTTACTAACAAACTTCCTGAAGTGAATTCAAATTTTTTAAAAATTAATGGCAGTTAATATGCCTTCACAGGCCTTGAAACAATTATTGTTCTGAATAATCCGGGTGGTCACTCGAATCAGGTTTCAGATTTTTCCAGGTAAAAATCTTAATAAATTTTCAGATCAGCATGATTTTTTTACATGAAGTGTATGATGGGTACAAGAAAAGTGCCAATATTATTAAGTATTTTATTTAAAATGTTATCTTAACAATTTACCAGTTTTTTTTTAAACGTTTTAGTACAACATTAATTTTTAAAAAATTAAGACACGTATAGAAAATAATATGCTTAAAGTTCTAAAGTGTACTTTTTTTACGTAAAGAAAAAAAAGGGATTTTTTTGGTTGGTTTTTTCTCCCCAAAAAAATCCGTGCATTAAGGGGTTAAAGAAGATAAAAAATTGATATTGACTCAACCTAGAAGTTCTATTTCTGATACATATCTTCAACATATAAGATTGTTACATTAAATAGTAAAAAATGATTAGACTGAATGTACACTCCAAGGAATACATATGTTACCTGATATCATTTGGAGAACCCTTGGAAAAGTCTTCATTCCTAATTTGTCGTAGCCACCAATCCAGTTGAAACCACAGGCAGCCTCATGGGATAGGAGGGCAGCTAGAATCCTCCTTGTCACCTCATCGCAGTCCCTGCCGCCGAAATTTCTCAAATTTTTAACCTAAAAATACCAGTATATAACTATGAAATTCAAAAGCACATAAAATACATGAGAATATTATACTGCTTAGCAAGTTAAGAAAAGGAAAACAAAATACAGTATACTCTGTATATCTCAAATTGGAAGGTATTTAAAAAAAAATCTAGTTTTCGAGATAATAAGTTCAGAACTAAACCTAAAAAGTGGGAAAATCTATTGTAAAATATCACTCTTAAAAGTAGTCATGAAACATAAGAATAACTACTAATAATTCAATAAATTTTTAAATTACTTTAATGGTGATGCTTTGTGAAATTAATATATTTTCCTTACATAAAAAACACAAGAACTAGATAAGAATAACGACATGACAGATCTGACCAATGTCACGAATTCCGTAATGTCTTTATATAACTGGTACAGATGTAAGACCAAAAATTAAAAATTTACATAAATATTAATAACATTGTTTACATCTCTGATGAAATTTCTCTTCAATTTTTTTCATTTATTTAGTTCTTTTCTTTAAGCTAAAAATATTTGTTAAATACTCCATTCCTACGCCTAGGCCTAAAAAAGGGCAAGGTGCTTCCTCACAGACAAGGGTACACCGAGTTTATAAAGATATCTTAATTAACACCGTAAATATTTAACAAAATATGTACTATTATCTAATAGCTGAATTCGATTCTTAACGACTGTAAAATTACCATCCTATATCTACTATTTTACATGTATATTTCAAAAAGTAGTTCTCCCCCATTATCAAAATGAGAAAAATTTGTAGCTTACGAAAAAAAAAAAAAAAAAAAAAATGCTAATAGAAAATCATAGTGCAAACTTTAAAAAAAAATGTTAAACTTGAGGGCTTTTTCTATAATTTAAACTAAATATTATGAAAAAAAATAAATATTTAAAAGTACATTTTTAAAAAAAATATATGCATTTCAAAAATTTTTTAAAATCTATTAATAAACTTATTTATACCAAAAAAACTTTTAAAAATTTAACCAGTTGAGAAAAATCCTAACAAAGTAAATATTTGTAATGGTATCAGAATCAAACCTATTAACACGAATAATTTTAAAAGTGTGTAATTATCATTTACACATTTAATTTTTTAAAAGGAATATTATCAGATAGTGTCATCAATGGGAAGTGAGGACGGTTGGCCCTTCTCGATGAGTTACACTGCATACTACAAGCATTTCAGTGATTTGTTTGGAAGCAATCGTAACTTGTTTGTCAATAGAAAACCAGTTGAATTTGGAGCACGTCCGCTACTCGTAAAGTTAAGTTGATAAGCACTGAGCTACAGTAAAAATTTTAGTACTTCAACTAGTTGGAAAATAGTAGAAATTTCAATTGCAAGTTACCATTGTTACAAACATGAAAGCAAGTTAATTCAATTAATAATAATAAACACATTAAGTTATAAAACTTACAGAAATTCGTGGAGGACTGGCACAGGTTTACGCTAAAAGGAAAAAAAAAAAGGTCTTACTTTTATGTGAATATTAACTTGAGATATACTGTCAAAATATTTTTTGGTTAACTTTAAGCAAAAATTTAAAAAGCATTACACAATGGACATCCAGAAAGATTAAATAAAAATTAGAATAATATTTTATAGAAATTAAAATGAAAAAAAATAACTTGTAGGCCAGGAACTTTTACTAACAGAATTGTCAACAATAAAATAACAAAAGCTTTAAGTTCGGCTCTAGGATCACACAATTCACAATATAAGGTTAGCCTTGAAAATCTTTCAGAGTAAATTGAAATTTTTTATTTCCACTAAAAGATTCTCTGCAAAACATTATTGTAAATTTAGCTTTCGGTGAATCTGAAGCTTTTCTTATTTGCATGAACTTACTGTTTTTAAAATCTTATACAATTTTTCTCTTGGTCCCAAAGACTGGTGCATAAGTGAGAATTCACTGTACTTTATAAATGAATTTGCTTAATACATTAAAATGTCCCTAAATCCTAATCCTTCTTTAAAATCATAATTAAAATACTACTTCTCAAAATAATATTAAATTATTTATGCACATCAAATATTCTGCAGATGATAAAAAAATAAGTTAATTGGTAAATCATTTCAACTATTAAAAATTTGTCTATATCAGTGGAATTGGTTGGTAACAGTTGCTTTTCTTAATTTAATTGATTTAAAATAGAACAGTTTCACATAAAAGTGGTTTTTTTAATTTAATTTATTTTGAAGAAAACTCTTCCAATTTATTATAATCAAATTTTTGTCTTTTCTATATGGTTTGCCCCCTTACAATCATTTAAAATACTTGCATTTAAACCCTGACTGTGCTGCGGTCAGATTGACAGGTAAACAACAACTATTTTGCTCAAGCCAAAACAGATTATGTAAATAAAATAAGAAAATTTTCAGTAAAAAAAGCTGCTAGATTTCTTCGTTCGTTTCTTCGTTTCAGACTAACTTGTAAATTCACTATTAAATTAGTGTTCAATGCAATTTAATATTAAAGCATATTGTGTCTAATAAACTAATAATTATATCAGTCTAGCACTTTTATACAAAACTCAATATAAGGATTTGATATTTAGTTAAACAAAAAAAAAAAAATGCCTTTTAGTGATAAAATGACTAAAATCAGCTTTCAGTGATTTGTTTGAAAACAATCGTAACTTGTTTGTCTATAGGATCACAAAATATGAGGTTAGCATTAAAAATCTTTCAAGGAGTTAATTGAAATTTTTAAATTTCCACTAAAAGATTCTCAGCAAAAAATTATTATAAATTTAGTTTTCAGTGATTCGGAAGTAGTTATTTTGATCGCAATCTACCAATATGAGAGCAAATTCATTAAATTACTAATAATAAACACAGTAGGTAATAAGAAAACTCATAGAAATTCACGGAGAACTGTCACAGGTTTTCCAACATTTTCAAAGCTAATAGTTGCTGTAGTTCATTTACGTCGCAATAGAGCTGGACAACAGGCTATTGGCAACGGTCTGGGAAATATCCCAGGATGATCCGAAGACATGCCATCACAATTTTGATCCTCTGAAGAGAGGATGGCACCCCCGCTTTGGTAGCCCGACAACTTGCACACGAAGTCGAGCACTTTACAGTAGAACAGTTTAACGAAGACCAATACCGCACACCCTCGGTCCCTACGCAGACTGATCCAAGTGATCACCCACCCGCACACTGACCACAGCCAGTGATGCTCGACTTCGATGATCTGCTGGGAACCGTCTTAACGATCAGTTCACCATGGAACTCAAAGCTAATAGAAAAAGAGTTGTTTGTTATTTTTATTGATTATTAATTTAGTTTTCATATTGTATTAAACTTTTATATATTTTTGTAATCCCTATAAAAATTGTGCTTTTTTTTAATATGAATATTAATTTGTTATTCACAATAAAAACATTATTCCCTTAACTTTTAACAAAAATTGTGAAGTAACTTAACATTGATTTCAAATAATAAAAGAATTTCGTAATATTTATTTTTGTGTAAGTGGGGTTAGACAATATACAATTAAGACTGAGCACCTGTATGCTAAAAAACCTTCCATAATCTATATCTTTTTAAAAATTTTTTAAGTTGTTTAACAATTCACAGCATGATTCTGCATAGTTATTTTTTGTATTAACATGTAAAAAAAATAAATTTCATCTTAATTTTAACTATTTAATATAAATTATTAGACCTTTACCTATTTTTACACTTTAAGTTAGCTTAAAGATTTCCTTAAAATTAAATACAGAAAGCATTTTTAACATTACTGTACTAACAGCAATTAGTTAACTAAATTCTAAATATTATTTAACTTAAAAAAATAAGTTTTAATGAAAATTCTTAATTATGATATAAACATATTTTCATAATATACTTAGCTAAACCTGATTTATATCATATGTTACAACAGATTATGAATTACACTTAAAGCGTCATCGTACAACAGAACTTATATTTGCTTTTGGCGTGCTACTGCTCGGTTGTTGCCAAATATTTGGCGGCGAACTTGGTGTTAATAAAACATTTGTCTGTAACTTTTCATTGAATTAACTTTAAAAATTGTTTATATTCTATCTTAGAAAGGTGTTAATTATGATGTATAAGTTGAATAAAGATGATTACCTATCTAAAACATAATGCTAAAACAGCACTTCAAACCCGGTTCCTTGTAAACGATCCTTTTCGTTCTGCACGTCGTAAACATATTGAACAATAGTAAATCAAAAATGATTAAAATAATAACTTCAATATAATCAAAAAAAATAAAACCTTACCTTTTTTGAAAATTAAAAGAATCTTTTAACAACACAAGATCAATGTCACCATCTATCATCATCGTGCTTCACTACGTAAACATAGAATTCACAGTTACAGTTACTCGCTCGAAAGCTTCACTGGTGGCTGCAGACAGCTTTAATTCGCTGACCCAGTGTAGGTTCAGACTGACGGGATAATGCGTTTTGTGAAGTACGGCCCCAGCTCTTCCTATAATGTTGGCAAAAGTTCAGGGGGTTGCCCAGCAATCAACCCAGCGGACAGTAATATGCACCGTCACTTTTCAATCAGTACCAGCAGTTATTTTGCCGATGGCCAGAACTTATGTTTTTGTTGGGAAGTTATTTTAATTAGTGTATCTGTTGAGGCATAGTTAAGTAATAGTTAATAGCAGATCAGCTCCATCTGTTGTCCCTACAACATTTCGGCGTTCTCTAACTGCTGAAATTTAATGATTTAGCACTATGCTGTTTGTTTTATCCATAGGCAAATAAGCACGCACTATATCTACAGATTCATAGTAAAATATTAGATCATTGATGTACAAGTTGTTGTAGAAATAATGTCAGTAGCTGTGGTTAACATTAGGTAGCAAATCAGCTTTTATTGTATCCTTCATCATTTTGATGTTCTCTTTCTGGTTAGATTCCTGTTAGCATATTCCTGTTTTATTTAATAGTCAAGTAGGCAACACTTTCTACAAACCAATAACATGATAATAGTTTGCACTCTATCTGCGAAATAATATGAGACTATTTTAACTAGTTTTTCTTTGAGAGATAGTCAAATGATAGAAAGTGAGATATAGTTAAGCGATATTTAATAGCAGATCAGCTCCATCTGTTGTCTCTACAACATTTTGGCGTTCTCTAACTGCTGAGATAAGATGATATAGCACTATGTTGTTTGATCTTTCTTTAGGTGGCAAATATACACGCACTATATCGACAAACTAACAATTTTGGTAAATAATGCCTGCATTTTATTTAAGAAAAGAAATCTGTAAGTGTTAGCATTTTTAGGTGATCAGATCCATCTGCTCAACATTTTAACAACATCTCGAACTGCTGAAATTTATTAATGTAGCACTAAGCTGTTTGTTTTATCTATTGGCAAGTAAACTTGCACTATATCTTAGTGTTAATTATCTATTGAGTGATCAGGGGTCTGTTTAGAAGAACTTTGGGTCCATTAACGAACCTCTCACGAAATAATTTTTTGTTAATCGAATAAACCCTTCCCGGGAGAAAAAGTCTTCGGAAAACTAAGTTTTCAAAGTTTCTCCTAGTTTAAATTCCATAACCATAGAAATATTCTAAGAAAATATACAAACATCGTCGGCACGTTCTTATTAATATTGATTCATAATACATTTTTTTTGTAAACAAATAGTTGGTAAATATATAATTATTCGTAAAATTATATAATGGGAAATTATGTAAATAAAAAAATAAAAATTAGTTTCTGGCAATTTTTTAAATAAAATATAAAATTTTAGAATTCTTTGAGTTTACTTAATGCGGTACACATTAAAAGTGATACATTTCTAAGTTGTGTTATTTGAAATATGTCAATTGAAATTATTAAAAATGTGAGTAATTATATTTCCATTATCTGTCCAAAATGAATTTTCTGTGTTAAGCAGTATAGGCTAAATACCAAACATTTATGTTGCATTTCTAATTTAGTAGCAGCACTTGTTGAACAGAATGTTATATCCATCATTTACAATTTAACACTTGAAAAGGTTTTTTGCAATAGCAGGACCCTATTGCACAATTTTATAAAGGCAAGACCCTGTTTGAAAGAATGTTGCTTAATGGTTATTTTATATTCACAATTTATGAGTAGGTTTTTCACAATTTTATAAAAACAGGTCCTTTTACAAAATGTCAGGACAGACCCCTGGAGATAGTAAAGTTATAGCTAGTAGCAGATCAGCTCCATCTGTTGTCCCTACAACATTTTGGCGTTCTCTAACTGCTGAAATTTAATGATGTAGCACTATGCTGTTTGTTTTATCCATAGGCAAATAAGCACGCACTATATCTACAAATTCATTATAAGGCATTAATTAGATCATTGATGTTCAATCTGTTGAAAAAACAATGTCAGTAGATGTGGTTATCGTTAGGTAGCAGATCAGTTCCTTCAGTACTACAGTATTTTAGGGTTTTGTCTGCTTAGATAAAGTAATATAGCATTTTCCTGTTTGTTTTTATACAAGTGAAATAGGTAACACAATTAGTGTGCAGTCTGTTGAGAGAGAGTCAAATAATAGCAGATCAGCTCCATCTGTTGTCTCTACAACATTTTGGCGTTCTCTAACTGCTGAGAAAAAATGATATAGCGCTATGTTGTTTGCTTTATCTGTAGGCAAATATACACACACTATATCGACACCAGCAAACTAATAATAATTGGGAAATTTTCCGCAGGGTGATCTGGGACAGAGTAAATGTCATGTCTTGGCAACTTTTAGACAGCAGTCCGTGGGAAACTTTAAAAAAAAAAAAAAAAAAAAAAAAAAAATGCAGATCTGCAGGTTTCTTTTAATTGCAGATTTAAGATCTATTTAGCTCCTTGGCTATTTTAGTTGGTGCTACAGATAACAATATGAAAATTTCCCAATCATCATTAATCTCTACATTTTGCTAATAAAAATAGCTGTGGGTGCGGTTATTTGTGTGGCAGATCAGCTCCATCTCTTGCGTTTACAACAATTTGGCATTCTCGGACTGCTGAGAATTAATGATATAGCATTATGCTCTTTATTTTATGCATGGGCGAATAAGCACACGCCATATCTACAAATTAATAAGTTATTGATATAATCATTAGTGTATAATCTGTTGAAAAAACTATATAAGTTGATGTGGATATCATTAGGTAGCAGATCAGCTCCATCTGTTGTCGCTACAACATTTTGGCGTTCTCTAACTGCTGATAAAAAATGATATAGCGCTATGTTGTTTGCTTTATCTGTAGGCAAATATACACACACTATATCGACATCAACAAACTAATAATAATTGGGAAAATTTCCGCAGGGTGATCTGGGGCAGTAAATGTCCTTTCTTGGCAACTTTTGGACAGCAGCCCGTGAGAAACTTTCAGAACAAACCAAAAAAAAATGTAGAAAGGGACTCAAAAGGTGTAACGCATAGTCACGCCTGGGCAAACATCTGCAGGTTTCATTTAATTGCAAATTTAGGATCTATTTAGCTCCTTGGCTATTATAGTTGGTGCTACAGATAACAATATGAAAATTTCCCAATCATCATTAATCTCTACATTTTGCTAATAAAAATAGCTGTAAGTGTGGTTATTTGTGTGGCAGATCAGCTCCATCTCTTGCGTTTACAACAATTTGGCATTCTCTGACTGCTCAGAATTAATGATATAGCACTATGCTGTTTATTTTATGCATGGGCGAATGAATAAGCACACGCCATATCTACAAATTAATAAGTTATTAATTTAATCATTAGTGCATAATCTGTTGAAAAAACAATATCAGTTGATGTGGTTATCATTAGGTAGCAGATCAGCTCCATCTGTTGTCGCTACAACATTTTGGCGTTCTCTAACTGCTGATAAAAAATGATATAGCACTATGTTGTTTGCTTTGTCTATAGGCAAATATGCACGCACTATATCAACAAACTAATAATTTGGTTATTAATGTTTTGATTTTCTTTTTTAAAAAAATACAATGTCTGTAGGTGTGGTTATTGGGTGATGGAGCAGCTTCATTTGCTGTTTCTACAGCATTTTGTTGCTCTCTGACTAAAAAGCTAAAAAATATAGCTAAGTTCATGGCTATGATGCAAAATGATTGTATTCTGCACATACCGTGGAATTCCAGAGTTTTTCGCATCATACCTGATCTAAAAATTAAAAGCAGAACATAAAACTATTGCAAAATTGCGCATTTCTTCTGATCTACCAAAATTATGACTTATTTCAGAAATCTAAAATTTGCATGTTGAAACTTTCACTAAGTCTTATTGACAGATTTATGCTATTTTGAATAATGGGAACTGCGCCTGCTTGATATTGGGGGTAATGGGAACTGCGCATATTGACAGATTTATGCTATTTTGAATAATTGGAACTGCGCCTTGATTTCTGTATTTACCTAATTTAAAAATCATACAATGAGATTAGTATTTTCATGTTTTTAAAATCGATGTCTTGATTTCAAACTCAGTTTTTTCTTTATTAGTTACTAAATAAGTAAAGATGATCTTTAATGGTTTTGTAGTTAATTTAATTATATATTGTTGCTTAAAAAATAATTTTATGTATATAAATTGATGTTTTACAAGAAGCAATTTACTAATAGTGTAGAATTAAAAAATAATGAAAATTGACATTGTTCATAAGTTTTAATAGAATGATAAGACTGTTTTTAAAAATCATTTTACATAAAAGGCATAAAATTTTTATTTCTTATTTTCTATAAATTTTATTTCTGAATTCTAATTACAATTGTTGTTTTTTTTTTTAACTTTTTAAAATTTTGTGTTTTATGCCAATGATTTTGTTTATGTATTGTTTGATGTTAATCATTCCTGACTAAATTAGTGGATTTTATTCTTTCAGTTATCGTTACTGTAAAAACAAGCCATATCCTAAATCTAGATTTTGTAGAGGTGTACCTGGTAAGTCTTATATATAAAGTTTAAAATATATGTAGTTTAATATGCAGATTTAAATTTACTTATTCTCTCATTGTCTATAAGCAAGATATTCATTTTTTGTATTAAAGTATGTCAGCACTAGTAATTATAGAAGTAGCTGGTTTACAGTTGTTGAGTGATTCCTGGAATGTTTTTTTCTTTCAAAATAAGTGGATTTGATGTATAATCTTCATTTAATAATGAATTTATGAAAGTCATATTTAGAGTTCTTCCTAGGATTGAAAAAAGGCTTTGTCACAGAAATGTGCACTTTGTAAGGGCAATCACTTAACACTGTCAGACCTGCCAACTCTCCTGCTTTTGCCTCAAATCTTTGCCGTCAGGGGGTTTTCTCCTGTTTTTTTCTATTTAGTGCATGATAGAGGAAAAAACAACAATTTGTGCAATTTCCTTCCCAATTTGTGCTTCAGATCATGCTGGGCATTTATTTAGAAAAATGTTACCCGATAGCAACGTTGCTTAAAATTATGGGTGTGCGCGAACCAAAACAACAGCAATAACCGATGAAATTGCAAAATTGGAGAGGAAATATATCTTGGATACCATTAGGCAAAATGTTTTTTCACTTTTCATAGGTGGCAGTTTTTAAAAAAATGCTAGATCAGCACCACCTTCAGTTTTAAAACAGTAGCAATTTAAAAAAAAGGAAAATGCATTTATAATGTATTGTATTCATTATTGACATATTTTGTTAATTTTGAACCTCTTCCTAAATTTTAAAAAAATCAAAAGATGTGTTTTAATATATAATTCTATAGGACATTATATTTTATAGTAAGAAAACATACCTTTATTAGTCAGTGTCAGAATCTTTCTGTGGTCTATTTTATGTAATGTAATGTGAATAATATATTTTGAAATAAACTTCTTGTAGGCAGTGTGAATAAAGTTTAATTTCCAATATTGCGCTATGTCGTGATACAGAAAGAGTCTCCTGCTTTTTTATTTTCTAAGGTTGGCAGGTCTGCACTGTAAACAACATGTAATAACTGAACTTGATCAATGATCCCTCTTGATCCTTGATCAAATTACTCTTACTATTTTATGTGTGGATATCAAAAAGCTATTCTCACTCATCAAAATAAAAGAAAAAAATTAAATGATAGAAAATAATTAAAGGCATATTCAAAGACAATTAACTATCGTGCAAAAATTTCTTTTTTTCAAAAGAAGTAAACTAAAGAAATGATTTGATAAATAACTGGAAAGCTTTGTTTTTATAATAAAAAAAAAGAGAAATTTATTAACATTTAACCAGATGAAAAGACCAGATGACAAAATAAATATTTGTAGTTCTAATCAGAATTATTTTTTTAGAAGGCACATCAAAAAAACACTGAATTACCTTAGCAGTATGTGGTGATATAGAAATCTAGGTTTCTTATAGAATTATTTATATTGTTATAGGAACATAAATGAGTTGAAATTGCTGTGTTAAAAAATGTAATAGATCATAATTATTGAACAGTCTATTTAATAGTTTTATATTTATCAAAAAAATAAAAAGAAAAAATTTCACGATGTTTGATAGAAACTTTTTCTTTATATATGGTAATAACTTGGGTGAATTGATTATTGTGATTGTTGAAATGTAATATGAAGTTTTGTTTTATTTTTGCCTCAATTGGCAGTTTGATTTGCTGTTCAACAGCTTTGAGTTGTTTTAATGTCAAAATTTATTTTTTTTTATTAAAAAAAAAAGATAAGCATAAAAATGTTTATTTGCAGATCCTAAAATCAGAATTTTTGATCTTGGAAGGAAGAAGGCAAAAGTAGATGAACTTCCATTGTGCATTCATCTGGTCTCCAATGAGTTTGAGCAAATTTCATCTGAGGCTCTAGAAGCTGGAAGAATTTGCGCCAACAAATATTTAGTAAAAATGTGCGGCAAGGATTCTTTCCATTTGAGGATGCGGCTACATCCATTCCATGTCATCAGAATAAACAAAATGTTATCGTGTGCTGGAGCTGATAGGTAAACTCGCCTAGACCTGATAATTATTCTTGTGCACTGCCATAATTTAAAACAAGGCTTTAATATTAAGCTTGACTGTCTTAATTTGGAACAAGCCTAAATTAAGTCACTATTTTAAAGAATAGTCAGTTTGGCAAAATTTTCACTTTGAATGTAGTTTGCTTATGTTTCAGGCTTGCCACCAACTTTCTGCTTAGAACTTAAGACCGCCAAAATATTTTCTAAGGTGTTTTTTACTGGTCAGTGTGAATTGTCAGACGCATCACAGATAGTATATAAACTGTAAAACTTGATTCCAGATCAGCAATTTTTAAGTCTTTTTAGTGCTTTTAAACTTTACAATGAGATTAAGTTTCAAGACAAGTATCTTTTTATCATTTTGATTTTATTTATGCTAAATGGTGTCAAGTCAGGAATAATAATGCTATTTAACTATTTTTTCTGTTGACCCCATTAAAGCTAGAGGTATAAACCATTTTTCAGGGTTGCAACCTGTAATCATCCAGTAATCCCTGTAAGGACTTTGGAAAAAGTTTTATGAAAAATTTCTATAAAATTCTAGGTGTTTCAATTAGTTTAAAAAAATTAATTTATTATTGTGATTTTTAGATGTAAAAAAAGCTACTTAGGAAGAAACTACTACAGAGAGAGCAAATATTTTTTAATTTAAAATTTAATTTCATTTGCCAAGGTCACAAAAATTATGGCATTTTGAATTTATGGTTTCAAGGTCTGGGGTTTCTGTATTTTTAAACTCTGAAATATTTATACAAATATTTAAACTATTTTATTTTTGTATAAAGCATAAGGTTGATTGTCGTATAAAAGTGCAAATTTCTCTTTTCTAAACACTGAAGGGAAGAAAAATAAAACACCAGAAATCTTAATTTAGTATAACAATTTATTTCAAATTTTTTAATTTGGTTTACTTATAGTTATTGTTAAAAACCACAGCTGTTGAAAGGGTTTAATAATTTTATATTTTCTGTTACTATCCTGCAGGCTCCAGACTGGTATGAGGGGTGCTTTTGGCAAACCACAAGGTACTGTAGCTCGAGTTAACATCGGCCAGGTGATGATGTCTGTTAGAGCTAAAGACCAGCATAAAGAACATGTAATTGAAGCTTTGAGGCGAGCTAAGTTCAAGTATCCTGGACGTCAAAAAGTATTTATTCTTTCTGTATTACCAATTTAAGCTTTTTGCATTTTTTTCTGTTCCACCAAGGCCCCAAAAACTTTGCAAATTTAAATGAGCCCATAGATGAGATGCTTGCCATAGAGTGGCTATGAGTTTTACACCCTTCCAGTTAGTCCCTTCCCCAGGGTTCCCACGGGTCAGGGAGAACAGGGAAAACCTGGAATTGTCAGGGAATTTTATTTTAACTCCAAAAATCAGGGAATAGTCAGGGAAAGTTGCAATTTTCTTACAAAAACCTGGAAAATTCCTTCATTATTCCTGGAAAAAACCAGTCTTAAAATTGTCAGTAACAATACTCAGTTATTGAGGTTCAAATTAAATAATTCTAACATCTATTACAATTATTTATTGTAAAAATTTTACATTTTAGACTTACTGAAATGCTTTCTTCCTCATATTATGATATTTATTTTACACAAAAAATCTAATACTTGGCATTACAAATAAAAGAATCCAAATTTTCTGATGTAAAATTTCGTAGTATAGATAAAATATGGTATGGATTTTTCATTGAAATTTACCTGGAATACCTGGAAAAGTCAGGGAATTTTTTTTCTGAAATTGAGTGGGAACCCTGCTTCCCTTTCTATGACTCGTTTTATATTCATAAGGACATGGATACTGCTCTTCAGTTTAGAAGACTGAAGTCAGTCTTGAAAAAAATTCTAGTTGATTGAATTTCTTCCTCCAGTTAATATGTGTTTTAACTTTGTATATTCTAGTTTGTGTTTTAGTATTTTGTATTTCCAGTTTTCAAAAAAAAAATATTTTATTAAAGGAAATATTAAAAAGATTTTGGTTAATAAATGAAAAATAATTTTTTCTAGTTTTTCCTAATTAATACAATTAGTGATCTCTCACTACAATCAGAGAGTGAGATTGACTGAACTTGTGTAAATGAAATTTATATTGTTTGATCTGAATCTGTTGGAGCTTGTATTTATTCTCTCAATATTTTGAGATGCTAATCAAATTTAAGATTATTTTTTTAAATTACTGAAGTCAAAACATTAATGAAGTAAAAAACAGATGTGAATAGCTCCAAGAAAATGTCTGGATATTGCAATTGGTGTAAAGCAATGTACATGACTTTGCAAACTGTATTAACCCCTTCCTTTTTGCTGCCACGAAAACAACAGGGTGAGGTTTCGACCTCTATTTTTTCCTTGCAAAAGATGCAATATTTTATGCTTTGGTTTGTGGTAGCAGTAAGTTGTGTTAAATAATTGCCAAACAGATGATCACTTGGTTTTATGCTAACATTTCTGGAAGTGATAAGCAGGATTACTGTTTCAGTTTCTGTGCTGATACTTCCAGTTTCACAGACTAGTTTTCTTTTTTGAAGGCAGTCAATGACAAAGTATTTTTGATTAAATAACTAAATATCACAAGTACTGAAATTTCAGTGCTCGTGAGTTATTTTATGAAAAAGTTAAATTATTCTATCAGGTTTTAATATACAATTTTAGGGATCCTTCACGTATCTAATATTTTAAGCCTCTGCAGCAACATATCTTATATGGTTTCTAAATAATTTCATTTCTGTACCATTTTATTTAAAAACGATTTATATTAAAAATTCCAATTGGCGTAGAAGTATCAAAATTATTGAATAAAGGGAACGTTTACTTTTGACAGTTCTAATCCTGTTTATTTATAGCAAAATTAAAATCAAATATTTAATTACTTTGTTATGGGGTGTATCAGTTGCATGTACATAGGTTTATAAAAATCTGTTCAGGTGCATGACTTATCTTTTTGTCACTTGTATTGTTTGTCAAGTTCTTCCTCAAAAGCATTGCCCATGCATTGTTGCTTGCGTAATTGTCAGAGTGAAGTAAATTAAGTATTTTCTGGGTGAGAATTTAATGGTATATTTTTATTCTCAATAAGACAAATAACATTGCTAATTATACATGATTACAATTTGTGATTACAATCTTTTGGTAACTTCTCAAGCATTCAGTGCTTCCTCAAAAGCATTGCCCATGCCATTATACATGATTACAATTTGTGATTACAATCTTTTGGTAACTTCTCAAGCATTCAGTGCTTCCTCAAAAGCATTGCCCATGCATTGTTGCTTGCGTAATTGTCAGAGTGAAGTAAATAAATATTTTCTGGGTGAGAATTGAATGGTATATTTATATTCTCAATAAGAAAAATAACATTGCTTATCATATGATTTATATTATTACAATCGTTTGATAACTTCTCTTTCTTCTAATTATACATGATTACAGGGTTGCCACAGGCGACTAAAATGCAACTATTTTTGGCTTGATATGACTATGGCTACTTTTTTTGCTTGAAAAGGCTAAAAGAGCAACTATTTTAGGAAAAGGTGACTCCTAGCGATGTTTTTTTTAGCATGACTTGGGTTGAAATTCTGCGGCACGCAATAGTTTTTGAACACTGAATTTTTTTTTTTCTTAAAAAATTTCAAATTGCAGATTTGAGTCTTCACTTTTTAATTCGTTCAACCTGCGCAGAATCCATTGTAAGTCTATTTCATTTCTCGACCACCTTTTCAATTGTTATATTTCAATGGCTACGAAATTCTGCATGATTTTTAAAAAGTTAAAAAAAAAAAAAAAATTTAACTATATTACAACGCGTGAATTTCGAACTTTACTAATCACTTTTCACTACTATATACAGACGTGCCAACTCTCGCATTCTGCGGGAGTCTCCCGAATTTTGTGTCTTTCTCCCGCCCTCCGGAATTGATTCGAAAAACTCCCGCATTTTACCTCAATCGACGCCCAAACTCAAAACTATCTGATTTTTCCGTGAGGGCGGAAGTTTCGTTTTTCTTTCCACGTGTATCCCATTCCCCCCTTATAATATTTCAATCCCTCTTATCGAACTACCATCTGCCTGAAGCGTAGCTGCACGTGCTTCTTTTTTTCCTGTCTTCAATCTTTAACACTCCTATTTGACCCGCCCCCTTGCACTAGGATTGGTAGGAATCTTCTTCCTCTCTTGAATGTGATGGTGCATTATCAATAGTTGGAATCGATATTGTATCATGCTGTTTTCATAATTTTTAGTGCGTATTTTTCAACGGGTGGCAACAGTTGGATCGTTCTTTTTTTGCAACCGTTGGCAACATGCTGTTGTAAACTAGTTTGTTAACTAAAGCAACGTGATTTTCGGTTTGTTGATAAAATAACCTTTTTAAGATTCTTTCATTTTCAATATTTTTTGAAGAAAGCATTTTGCAATTTGAGTAATTTTATTTGCTTTACATAATTTTTTTGAACTTAGTTAAATTTTTTATTCATACATTAGTAATGAATTGGTTTTTTAAAATAAAATAGTTCTTCGATTTGTTTATTTTTTAAATTTTTAGAGTATCTACCCAACATATTTTTGTGTTGCTATGTTTGTGAAATGTAAATTAAAAATGAGCTAATTGATTGAATCTGTGTTTAAATATTTTATTTCCATTTAATACTCTTCCACAATTTGTGCTCTATTAGTGTGTGAAATTTCTTGCATTCTTATTTAATAAATTTTTTACTTAAAACTCATTAGAAGTGTCCAATATCGCATACCATACACCTTTTTTACCCCTCCTGAATTCTTGTTAGGGAACCTCCTGAATGTTAATTTCGCTAGGTTGGCACGTCTGCCCCGTGGCAGAAACAGGGCGACACGGCGACATTGTCGCAGAAAGCGACAGAGTTCTTGCAGAAAGATTTTTTTTATTTGGGAAAAAAAGTTTTTTGGTTTGGCAGAAATAAAAGTTCTCAAAAAAGATTCTGCAGAAACAGAAGCTGTTTTACAAAAAAATAATTTTTACACAGAAACTTCTGCAGAAGCAATAATGGTTCTGCAAATTTTTTTTCTTACTGAATAGTTTTTAAATAATTGTTTTTCTAGCGTACCGCGGAAGGGGAAAGCGCTCGTGATCTTCCGTTAATCTCCAACACAAACAGTTACTGGATAAAAAGGGGAGAAATTTTTTCCCCTGTATTAAGCTATTTTTGGAAATTTGCCAACTTCGGCGTCTATCGCTGGCGCAGTAATTTGCTTTGAGTTTTCTTTTTGCACTTATGTGGAAAATTTCATGCGCAAAAAGATTCTTTTATCTTTTTTTAAAAAAAATCATGTCTAGCGAAAAGGTTATTTGTTGCTCTTGTGAAGCAATAATAATTAAAAAAAATTTGAAAACTCATTTTTCAAGACGGCATTCCGAAGAACAAATAAGATGGAAGTCGACAACATCTAGCGATGTCAGAGATATTTTTTCTGGAAAGTGACAGGAAAAAAGAAGAGAAGCTTCCCCCGCTACTAATATTAAAAAATTAAAAAAAAAAAAAAAAAAAAAAACGTTCTAGATTCGAACCAAATATTCTTACTAGTAGCGATGTCGATAGTAAGGATGAAACAACATCTCCAACAAATCAAGAAATTTTAGAAGCAGTCAAAGGTAAAAAATAATTATATATATATTTTTTAAAGACAAAATGCCTATATCCTTTGAATTAAGTCGTCGATATAAAAATACACTCGCAATCTGACGATAAATGAAATAAAGCCTGATAGATATCTCACTATCTACGATTTTTTGGCATGCGAATGAAAACCAGATTGGTGGAAAATATTTACAGACGAATCAAACAGGTTTCCATACGCATTCGAAAAAAATCGCATCCAATGAGTATGGCTCTAATACCGATGTTTCAGTACTGGTGAAGACGATTTTGTTTCGAAATGTTGAATAGACTTGAGCGTATTAAGGCGTAAACCGCGTCTGCGTACTTCGTTTGAAATCAATACTATATATGTACACAATACAGTGCGACTTCTGTTACAAATCACAAGCGCTGTGTATTTTTTTCGTTCTGAACTTAATCTGATCACGAAAAAAGTTTAATTTACCTCCTTTTTTTAAAATAAAAAAAATCTTTCAATAAGTCAGCACAATATTAATCGAATCTAATTAATTTGTAATTGTTTTCATATAGAAAAAATTGAAACAAAGATTGCGTTAATTTTTTTGCTTTTAGTATTCGGATATAGTCAATCCTATTTTATTATTTTGATTACTCAACTTCAATATTGATTTTTTCACCTGATTTGTTTCTGTACCTGATATAACTACTATAATGAAACTGTAAAATCATACTGTTTTAAAATGATACTTCAAATTCAGTTATCTTGTTTTATAAATTTAATCTTTTTGTCCATTCTTAGCTATTTTTATAAGTTCCATCTTATTGCAGGTTCTGGGTAATCTTAATTTATGCTCTAGTAAGCATTTTTCTCTGCAGATCTATACATTTATAATTTTTCTTTATTACCAAAGATTATGCAAATTTAAACTTAAATAATTTAAACTTATTAAGAAATTTAAACTTATATTATGAAATTAAGAAAATAAAATCTACACAGTTTTATTCTATGCATGTAGGCTTTTTTTATAAACACGAAGTGT
The DNA here is from genome assembly GCA_949128135.1 of Parasteatoda lunata. Taxonomy (NCBI): domain Eukaryota; kingdom Metazoa; phylum Arthropoda; class Arachnida; order Araneae; family Theridiidae; genus Parasteatoda; species Parasteatoda lunata. The sequence continues at coordinate 83,092,217 of OX421977.1, forward strand.
ATCTATTATTATAAATTCATTACACATATATTTATAACGATAAAACTATCTTGCAGAAAGATATTGGTTCTAGTTAGGTTTGTCGCAGAAAGCCAGAAAAAATTCTGCCACAGGGCACGTCTGTATATATATTTATAATTCCACCAACTTGACTAAATGGATCATGGTATATGACAATTAAGTCATTAACAAAATTTTAGTCATATTATTGATGAATTTTTGTTCTTATTTAGGCAACTATTTTCATAGTTTTCGGCTCATTGTGGCAACCCTGTGATTTGATTACAATCATTTGGTAACTTCTCAAGCATTCAGTGCTTCCTCAAAAGCATTGCCCATGCATTGTTGCTTGCGTAATTGTCAGAGTGAAGTAAATAAATATTTTCTGGGTGAGAATTTAATGGTTTATATGTATTATTTATATTCTCAATAAGAAAAATAACATTGCTTATCATATGATTTATATGATTACAATCTTTTGATAACTTCTCAAGCATTCAAGCTCATTTTTGTGTAAAAGCTGATTTATTGGTGATCATGAATTGTAAGTATTGCTATTTTAATTCACGAATATTGTAATTTACCTTTTGTTTTTTGTTCACTTAGACAGTCCCTAAAATTTTCCAAAATATTTAATATGTCTACTAAAAAGCATAGTTTACTTTACTGTTTTAATGCAATCGGTGTGGAGTTCAAATTTAACTTTCTTCATTGCTTGCTTTTGCTTTTTTGAAATAATGCTAGTATTGAGTTAAAAAGTGTGTAACAATAGTGTTTTAACAATTGTCTTGTACTTTTCTTTCAGATCCACGTATCCAAGAAATGGGGATTCACGAAATGGGAGAGACCAGTTTTTGAAGAAATGAGAGCTGATGGCAGATTAAAACCAGATGGCGCATACTGCCATTACTTTAACAATCATGGGCCTTTCAGTGTGTGGGTTGATGTGCAGCGTGAATTGAGAGGACTTGATTAATTGTATGAAGATGAATAAAGATCTTGTTCTTACATTTTGTCTTTTATCCTACATTGTTAAAAGTTTCTATGCAACAATTTAGTTTAGATTTTAACTGTAAGGTTCTTAAGTTAACAATTTGATAAAGCTGTGTTGCTATTCATTGTTCCAACACAGGTATTTTTGGTATGCTTATTTTTTCAATTTCTTATTTTTTTCTGCTAATGACGCTAAAAAGTTTTCAAAATTTTGCTTTCTAAAATTGTGCTGCAAAATTTCACAAATTTTTTGCTGATCATTAGGTACAGACTAAGTGTTGCGAAATCCTCCCCATTAGCAATAAAGAATAAATATGTAAATTTTGTAGCTGTTGAAGTGAATGAATTTTGATCATACTTGTGTCAAATCAAATGAGATTCCTGGTGTTTTGTTTATCATTTTATTTACCTAACCTAGGGGTGCTCAACCTATGGCCCGCAAACCCTCGATGTGCAGCCCGCGGTTGCAATCCGAACAAAATGAAGAGAAAGAAATTTTAGTTAAATATTTGCTTTTGAAAAAAAAAAAAACAAATCTGTAGTTTAAATTTACACTTATAAGTTTTTGACGCACCCAATCTCAATGTAGTTTTATCGATGGTTAACGCTGCAGATTTCAGCACAGTTTTAAAAATCCCAATACAGTAGAGCGCCGATTATCCGAACGTGGTTTGGCTAATGAAAAGTTATTTAAAATCTAGTTTAAATGATTATTATTTATGCAAGAATAGTATGTATGGCTATATGTATCTATATATGTTATGTATGGTATAACAATACATGTATGTATGGTATAACAATACATGTATGTACGGCTGCTATAAGAAAACTGCTACAAAGGTTGTAAATTGAATATAGTCTTCAGAAGTAGTGGATATTATTTATTCTTCTGAATTTAGAAAAAATGTCGATAAGTTAAAAAGTATTCTAAACTTTTTTTAAAATAAGGGAAAAAAAAGAATTTGGACATAGTTCGGATAAGCGGCGCTCTACTGTATTTTTAAAACATCATTATTACGAATTTTAATTATTGCTTTTGATGCTTTTCGTGTGTGTCGATTTAATCGTAAATCCAATGACTTTTTGGTACTTATTGCTACCCATTTTCAAGTAGTTTCTGAAATCGCGATTTTTGAAAGTTGTGAAACGTTTTATTTTTTCAAACTTCACGGAAAATCTAAATGACATATTATAAAGAATCGCTCGTTTAGATAATCATTATTTGACATGGCTTATTTGTAACGATTTTATCGCAAATCAAATTATTTTTCATTCGTTATTTTGGAAATTATTGCTACACATTTCTACAAGGTTTTGAAAGTACCGATATTTTTTATACGCTATTGCGTCGTTTTAATTTCAAATCCCGCATTTAAATTACATAAAATTTTGACGGGCTTTATTTACTCCCATTTCATCTGAAATATAAAATCTTTTGGTTATTGTTTAATGTTTTAAAAAGTTAAGAAAGAAAACCTCTACAACTATTTTCTCTTTCACTTAGTTTTAATTAAAAAAAAATCAATCATCATAACTGTAAGTATCGTAAATAAAGCACGAAAGTACGGCGCGTAATTCACATTGGAACTAATGAAGAATTTCATCCTTTCTTTCGATCGTGACTCATTGATTTAAGTAAGTTAAAATGTTAAATCACTTTATATTTATTTTCCGGTGTAACTGTATTTTATTTTGAAGGCATGCTTAAATACAGTTAGGTTAAAATCAATAAATCTAAAATATATTATATAATGTAAATATAATATATAATTAGAATTTATTATAAATATAATCTAAAGTATAAACAATCATCGCTCCCCCCCAGCGTTCCGCGGTAAAATTATCAAAAGTTGACAGGCCCGCAGTGGTAAAAAGGTTGGAAAACACTGATATGATATTTTCACACAATATTACAACTCGTGAAATTCGATTCAGTTTTAAATGTTTTTCGTAACTTAAAAAGTAATTACGTATCTTAGCCAAATCAACACTTCCCAGGAAAAAAAAAAAACGAGATGTGTACATTTATATTCAGTGGCGTATATAGGGTATGGTGAATGCCATGGGCGCATTATTTCAAAAAGGCGCAAAATCAATCAACATCAATAATTTTTTTAATTAAAAATGTCACACATTTTTTTCTTCTAGTTATGGTAGAATTTAAAAAAAAAAAACATTTAACCTTTCCTCGTGGGCTCGAAAAGAAGACATCGAGGTCTTTTGAGGAACTTTTTTTGTAACTGGGGGAGTGAATTAGGAAAGGGAACCGCTAATAATAAAAGCAAAGTAGGTGATGAGCGTTAAACAATTTTAACCGCCCACTGTTCTTCATTTTTTTCATAACTTCGTTTGAAAACTCAGACCACCTCAGTTAGGGATAATAGGAGGGCCGAGGTTTCCAGCGCTTTTGCTTAGCTCCAAAATCGCGGGAAATCTCCTTAGGTTGTTATATTATATTCAACATTAAAAAAAATGGGAGAATTAAGAAGAAAAAAAAACATTCCACATGCCAACTCTTTTTAAACAACTTGACGTCTGTGTGAAAACAATTCATACACGTTCCTGCATTCATTCACGAGACACTTTTTCTTTCATTATACTTTCAAGTTAAGCAACAGAGGATTCGAAATAAATGAAAAATATTTATGTTAATGAATACATTCACGATAAATACTAAAATAAATCAGTAATAAAAAGTAGCTTTTTCTTTTCTACTATTATATTTACGACGATTTCGGCAATAACCAAATTTTAATTATAATATCGTAATTTAAAGAATAATGCAGAGTTTTTAATAATTATAATTGTCATTCTCTTTACTAACTTTTCGATACATTGCAATATAATATTTTTAATTTCGGAGAATTTCCTAAGCAATTAACATTTAATGTCCATCAAAATCCTTTGACAAAAAGACTTTTAACCCTATATTTAATTTTATAACCGTCGTTGACAGCCGACCCAATTCAGAAGCCTTGTAATTTTGAACCCAATCCAGAAGACAAGGGAACTCTTGTATCAAGTAATGGGAGAAATTTGCCTTCGTGGAGGACTTTTTGGTGGAGCTAACCCGCATTTGCGTTAATTAGAGAGGAAGACCACGAGAACCTCCCACTGTCAGCCTGACGGCAAGGGGACTCTAACTCATGATCCGTCTACAACTGAGAATATTTCACGTCAGCACTGTGGTCGGTGCAAGCCGGATGCGGAATTCGTATCAACTGGGATTCGAACCCGGTTTGCCTCATTGGAAGGCGAACGCTCCATTCCCTGAGCCATCGCGGCTCCCATATTTAAATTAAAAGGAATTTAATTTTTTTTCTTTCTAAAATGTAGCTTCACGATACGTCTAAGCTGTAATAGAATGATTTTAAGTTATCGTTGATAAAATGAAAAGACAAAATGTAAGCTCATTATTCATTATAGAAAATTACAGGGAATTTAATTTTTTTTTCTCTTTTTTTTAGTGTATTATGAATTTCATTTTTTCTACTAAAAAAGAAGAATAAAGCACAAACTGAACTTAAAATTTTTTGAGGAAAACGAAAAAAAAAATTCTCTTTTTCTAGGTATAAACGATGATAAAATAAATAGTTTAATAATGTTCATTCAAAAGGGTTATTCACGTGTAAGAGTTATAAATATTAAAGTTCCCAATCTTATTAACAAACAAAACATTATTTATAAGACTTTATTGAAACTGTAACTCAGAGTCAAACTATAATATTGCACAAGGGGAAAAAAACACTAAAATAGTCACAAAAAATCATGGTTATATATGAAAATAAAATAATTAACTAAATAACATAATTTAGATTACAAAAGTATAGAATATGTACTAGCTTTAAGAATGTATATTGTAGAATTGTATTGAATGTGTATTGTAGCACTATGTATGATGTTATAGCTCTTGAGTAGCAAATATATCGATGTAAGTCAATGCCTTTTTCCTCGGCAATACATAACGTATTTATTTAAAATAGTGTCCTTTTTTATAATAAGAACAGAAAACAAATCCTAAAAATAATATTGATTGATTTCGTTTATTTAAAATAGTTTACTTAGACATTCATTTAAAATAATTTACTAGGAAAAAATGCTTTTCTACTTTGATTATTTGATATTATTTATGTATAATTGAAAATGCTGTATGTTAAAATTAAATTATAGTAATATAAGCTGAATCTTTAAATTTAAAATATTTATCTATATGAAAAAATTAATAGTACAACAACAGACTAAAAAAATGAAAGGCGAACGAAAGAAACTTCGGAAGTTCAAAAGTTGGTGAGAAATGTAAAGAAATTTTTCTCCCCTTATCTTAAGGAAAGTGTAATTATTCTGTAGTGAAATGCTTGTAAATCTTCAATTTTATCAGGGGTTAAAATCTCTTTGAAAAACGTTTTCCGCAACTGCTGAATAGATTTCAAGTAGAACCCTTCTATAAATTAGCGTGAATCCTTCCACAACAGGAGATTTTTGCAACCCATGGTGGGAATCACCTCCACTAAAGTGTGAAATAATAAAAATAGGAGGTTCCTCTGCTTTGCTCAACAAATAATTTAAACCAATGAAACGATTTAATGATGAATACAACACACTATTTTGAAAAATAAATGGCTGTTGTTATAAGTAGTTTAGGCAAAGAATTCTGCTCGTTTTAGTTTATGTTTCAAAATTTAAGTCAAGAAAATCAAATATTTAAAGTTTTTAGATTTTTATAATATATTTTGATGCAGCTTCTGGGCTTTTATAGTTGATTCATAGATTTAAGTGAACAACGAATATATATATATATATTTTATACAAGGATTTTCTTTGATTGTAAGTAATCATTTCCTAAATATTTAAACTAATGCATTATACTTAAATTATTAGTTAGCGTTATATGCGTTCGTTATATTTTCTAGAAATGATGTCAACTGCTAAGATTTCTTCGAAATATTTTATTAAGTGGTAGAGAGTTAAAAACTAAACCTTGCAAAATTTTAGATAATTTTGGTAAAATTTAAAATTCTTACCACGAGATAACTGGAGTAGAATTGTGTTTCATGGAAAATTTCGAATTATACATACGTAGTGGTAGAAAATATAATTTTTAAATCAAATTTACATAAACCAAGAATAAAACATCAAAACATAAATTTTGCTACCACTAGAAAAAAGTTCCCCATTAAGTTGCAAGTTAGCATCGAGTGGTTCTCCCTCCTTTTAATGTTATAAATTAGAATTTATAATAATTTTTAGTTTTTATTGTTACTGTTTTATGACAATACATTTAATATGAACATAGATTTTTTGTATTAATAATTATATATTGTATAAGTAAATACTCGTTAATGCATTATAATTAATACGTAATAAAAAAAACAACGAAATGTTGAAATTTCTAATGTTAGTGGGATCATAATTTTTCAAGTTTCCTGAAAAATAATTGCGATAAGTAAATAATTTTGTGTTTAGTACGTAACATTCATTACGTTCAGCAAATAGTTTCCAACAACCGATAAATGCTTTTCTTTCTATTCATAAATAGATAGATTTTGAGTTTAACCACTTGTTTTTTTCTTCTTTTTTCCTTTTTTTTCTTCTTTTTTTTCTTCTTTCCTTTGAATGGTTATATTAAGTAACAAGGCTTTAAGTGTAAGTTTCAATAATCCTTTTACTTACGAATAGATTTTTTTTTAATTTATAAAGACATGTTTGTTTTGTACTTTTAAATTACATTTATTTCATATTTATCAACCTTTCTTTGAGTTATGGAACACCCTTCCATAGCAACTCAGGCACAAAATTTTGTAATCTTTCCCCTACATCTTTTATTTTATTTCAGATTACAATTTTCTTCCTTTTTTTTCAAAAAAAAAAAAAAAATAAATAAATAAATAATTACTTTTTTTTTTTAACTTTTATAAGTCTTTTACAATACATATCACTTACATTATATTTATATCACTACATATTATATTACTTAAAAAAAATTGTTATACTGTTTTTAAAAGGGTTCATAAAGTGTCCTTTATATATTTATTTCTTATAATCAAAGTAAAATGGTAACAAAATAATATTAAGGCTATAATATGTTGTTTAAAGCCAACCACTACAAGAGTTTAGTAACTTGAAAAAAAATAATCAATAAAGTAACAATTACATTAATTATTTTTCATTAAATAATTACCTTTATTTTAATAATGTAAAAAAAAATAATAAGCATTTTATGTATTGAAAAATTAGATCTTGTTTAATAATGAAGTATACGCATTCTTATAATGTATTTTCATAAAGATACAAAAAAAAGTCCTCTTTTCCTCAAATATTCCAATCATTCATATTTCTCTTCTTCCTATATTTCTTCCTATACTTCCTACTTCATTATTTTTTGAATTTCGATTATTTTTTTAAAAAAAAGTTTTTTTTTAAAAAAATAATATTAAATATAATAATAAAAAATAAAAAGTTTTTTTTAAAAAAATTAATTAAATATCCGAACTACATGAATTTATACACGTTGGTTTAAATTCATGTAGTTCGAATATGGAGTTAGGATTCCTGAGAAATAGAATTTCAAAAAAGTCGGATATTTAAAATTTGATTTCTTAGGAACTATTTGATCAATTTCGCTAAAATATAGTATTTTTCCTTCTTAAATTACCTTCTTTTAAAACGATGTAAAAAATTAATGACTTACAATTGAGTTTTTTTACGACTATTATAAATAAAATAATAAATATTTACAAAAAGTTATTTTTTAACAAATGGCCTTTACAATTCAGGGATACTTTTTTTAAAATTCGATTGAAAAGCTCTGGTGTTACTTCTCATATTGCAGCTACCCCCAATACTTAGGGGGTACAGAAATCCAAATCAGCCTAAAAAATGGCCATTGTTCCATTCTGATGCAAAAAGAATTTTTCATAATTAGTTTTTTTTTTTTTAATTTTTTTTATTGGTCTATTTCTCAACTTTTTGCCTTTTTTTTTCACTGTTAAAAATCAATTATTTCTAGATATTCTTAAACTAAGACTTCAACTTCCTCTAATTTATTTCTCATTAAAGAATGTACTATTGTCGCTATTTTGTCTTGAGTTCTGTATTTAATTATATGTATATTTTTCTTATTATCGGTTATTATATAATGTTTGTAAAACTTAATTATATTAAGAGCATCGGTTTTTTGTAAATAAAAAACTAACCGAAATATAGCTTCTGATTGTCGTTATTTTATTTGTAATTATAAAAAATCGTAATTATTTACACTGTGATCTTTAATGAATTTATTATATCGCAATGATTTTATTGTTTTGGTATTAGCAAAGGATTATTTTTAAAAACAATCAATTTTATTCAGTTTAAAGTTTGAAAATAATGAGTAATCATCCGATTATGTTATTGTTACGCAATGTTATGTTATTGTTAAGGAACGCAAGAGAATCTTCTTTAAATATGATAAAACAGACTTTTTTCATTTCTAACTAATGCTGATTTCGAACACACGTGAATGCATTACAAATAAAAAGAGATAATTTTATTGTTATAGTTAATTTTTATTTATTTACTAATCTATTTAAAAAAAAATTGCAATGCAATATTTTTGGAAAATTTTATAATCGTTGTTGAGCAGCCGATCCAATTGTTTGAGTTTGCGACTGCTAATGTTCAACTTCGTACCCTTGTTCTTTATTAATGAAAAAAAAAAAAAATATTGATTTTTAGGCATATTTTTTTCAAAAATGGATTTAGATTGTTTTATTTAAATTTTGCTGCTGTAATGCACAGTCTCAAGTCCTAACTCCCTGTTAGGGTTCTTGCGAATATAATTATCATTTTATACATCTTAAATTATAGCTTTGAATAAAACAACTTTTAAAAACCGTGTGATATCAGAAAATAGGAAGAAAGCATTCAGTAATCTTAAGTTTTTATTAACGTAAAACTAGTTTACATAGAGAGAACAAGCATCTTAAAATTTTTTCTCATTTGTCTGGATTTAAGTATGTATCAGTTCTTCAAATTATTAGAAGCTCTACTTAAATTCACGGTAGTTAGATAACCTAAGTTAGATAACACTTTTAAATTTCTTTCGTTTACTGAATACTTGTACTTAGTCCATTTTCTTCAGTCATTGGCAAGATCTTGAGGCATTTAGCTTGCAAGAAGTTCAACGCCTTTGAACGTGCGTGTTCTTTATAGATTCTGCAATTTTCAGTGTGATACACCCAATTGATCCAAGCCACACAGTTTTGTGATAAATTTTCTTTATTGTTATCGTTGTTCCTTAAATTCAAAGCTTATACTCCATTCTTCATGACCTATTTTTGTACTCGAAATCTTCAACTAATTAAGAACTTTCCTTACACGGGTCTTAAGAACAGCCATCAGACTTTCCATCTTTTGCATCATCAGTTTGGTGCATTTTCTCTCCTGCAATGAGAAATAGTTGTTGTGCTCTTGCAATTTAGTGTAACCTAATGCTCCAGGCACTTTTTACATGCTTTCAAGCTAAATCTTGAGGCATTTAGCTTGCAAGAAGTTCAACGCCTTTGAACGTGCGTGTTCTTTATAGATTCTGCAATTTTCAGTGTGATACACCCAATTGATCCAAGCCACACAGTTTTGTGATAAATTTTCTTTATTGTTATCGTTGTTCCTTAAATTCAAAGCTTATACTCCATTCTTCATGACCTATTTTTGTACTCGAAATCTTCAACTAATTAAGAACTTTCCTTACACGGGTCTTAAGAACAGCCATCAGACTTTCCATCTTTTGCATCATCAGTTTGGTGCATTTTCTCTCCTGCAATGAGAAATAGTTGTTGTGCTCTTGCAATTTAGTGTAACCTAATGCTCCAGGCACTTTTTACATGCTTTCCTGCTTTGTCAGTTAGATATAAAGTCATACTGATCTATTTGACTTTCTTAACAGAAGTTAAAGTGTCCAAGTTACTTTTGTTAGAAAAAAGTCCAAGAGTCGAGGAAAAAAAGCTTTTTGCATATTCTGCTCTTTTGGCTTCTTTATTCTAGAACAAATTACATCAATGTGACGTCGTAGGTATGGAAACAGTGGTCCAACCACAAACCTAAATATAAATGAATGATCATCAGAATTTGTGTGAAAGATAAATTGATGGGGAAAATAAACACTTCAGGGGGTACTAGGTTTGAAATGCAGTACAGTACTGAGTTGAAGAGTTTTAACATCTGTGTTTTGTAACATAATAAGCAAAAAAATAAAATGAAACTATATTATACTTCATTCTTATATTTCCTCGGGTAAAAATATCAGTTGAATGCAAATTAAGACAACGGTAGGAAGATTTTTAATTTAAAAATTAAGAACTAAAATTAAATTTTGATAAAAAAAAAGCTTTATAACATGTGCATTTTTGTTTCTGATGTATGCTATTTGTGTAACTGTCACTCATTTAATGAATTTTTCATATATACATTAACAGTGAGTTTTCTTCAGAGCTCGGCATTTTCAAATTCTCTGTTTATATTTAAATGAAATCGTTTTAATTTAATTGTATGTCACATAAGATATTTTATTAAATCAAAAACTACCTCAAGTTGGAATATGGGCATATATAGATTTCACTGTAAGTTATCACTATATTGGACTAAAAGGTTTTTAATGAAATATTTTTTTTTTTGCAAAAAATTCTGAAACGCTGCAAAAAAAAAGATGCAAACTAATAAAAATTAAAATAAACTCACTAGTGCTTACATTTGAAAATTTTTGATCTTGTAATTTATTACGTACCTTCTCTGATTCGTAATCCTTCATATCAGCTCTTAATCTTTTATTTTTAGTTCTTTATCATTAGTTCCTTATCTTTGAACCTTTAACATTAACCCTTAATCCATAATCCTTATTCCGTAATCCTTAAACCATAATCCTTTATCAGTAATCCTAAACATTTTCTGAGAGGTTTGTCTACTCTATATCACCAGTCTGCGTCTGAACATTTACTGAGAGGTTTGCCCAATAAATATCATCAGTCTGCGTCTGAACGGACACAAATGGGAAAACCCATGGATGAACTGTGTCCAGAATTACAGCACGCTTCCGATAATACTTGAAAAGCTTCTGATAATATTTGGCAATTTTCCTCTCATCCAAATCCCCAGCATGATCACTCTTGCATCCAGAGCAAGAGCTCAAATTGGCGAAATATCGCCTCAATCTCTTAAGCCACTTCATGACTTAAAAATAATCAATTTTCAAATCGCCTTGGAAAAAAATTCAAGATAGCGCCCCAAATACAAAGTTTGGAATGACAATAATCATTAATTTAAAGTATCTCTTTAAACAATACTGACTACTGACACATTGTTGCATTTAGAATAGTTGTGTTTTGTGATTTTTCTTTTAACAATGTGCAACAAAACTATTATTTTCATTGTTGAGAGAGAGAGAGAGAGAGAGAGAGGGAGGGATTTCTTATTATAAAATATAATAATAAAAATAAAGAACAAAAAGTTTTTTTTAAAAAAATTAATTAAATATCCGAACTACATGAATTTATACACGTTGGTCTAAATTCATGTAGTTCGAATATGGAGTTAGGATTCCTGAGAAATAGAATTTCAAAAAAGCCGGATATTTAAAATTTAATTTCTTAGGAACTATTTGATCAATTTCGCTAAAATATAGTATTTTTCCTTCTTAAATTACCTTCTTTTAAAACGATGTAAAAAATTTATGACTTACAATTGAGTTTTTTTACGACTATTATAAATAAAATAATAAATATTTACAAAAAGTTATTTTTTAACAAATGGCCATTATAATTCAGGGATACTTTTTTTAAAATTCGGTTGAAAAGCTCTGGTGTTACTTCTCATATTGCAGCTACCCCCAATACTTAAGGGTACAGAAATCCAAATCAGCCGAAAAAATGGCATGTTTATTCAGAGAAAGTAAGTTTTAGTGTCTGATTTCGTAACTTGAAATAGTGTCCCTGCACTTATTAATTAGCATATTTTAAGTCACCTCCTTGAACCACTGAACATGAGAAGAACGTGAAGATCTGATTATTATATCGTAAGTTATCAGGGCAGTCCGTTTATTTATTTTTGCGCACTGAACGTCTAAAGACTTATAATTCAATTCTGTTTAATTTTTTTCTGCCTTTTCTCTAATTTGTTCCATTCTGATGCGAAGAGAATTTTTCATTATTTGATTATTATTATTTTTTGTTGTTGTTGTTGTTGGTCTATTTCTTAACCTTTTTCCCTTTTTTTATTTTTCACTGTTAAAAAATCAATTATTTCTAGATATTCTTAAACTAAGACTTATTTCTCATTAAAGAATGTACTATTGTCGCTATTTTGTCTAGAGTTCTGTATTTAATTATATGTATTTTCTTATTATCGGTTATTATATAATGTTTGTAAAACTTAATTATATTAAGAGCATCGGTTTTTTGTAAATAAAAAACTAACTAAAATATAGCTTTTGATTGTCGTTATATTATTTGTAATTATAAAAAATCGTAATTATTTATACTGTGATCTTTAATGAATTTATTATATCGCAATGATTTTATTGTTTTGGTATTAGCGAAGGATTATATTTAAAAACAATAAATTTTATTCAGTTTAAAGTTTGAAAATAATGGGTAATCATCCGATTATGTTATAGTTCTTCTTTAACCCAGAGACATTTGTTGCGTGTGCGTATTTTTGTTTCCTAATTATATTTGTTGCTTAATTAAAAAAATTGTTAGGATTTTTATTGGCAGTTGAAGAAACGCAAGAGAATCTTCTTTAAATATGATAAAGCAGACTTTTTTCATTTCTAACTAATGCTGATTTCGAACACACGTGAATGCATTACAATTAAAAAGAGATAATTTTATTGTTATAGTTAATTTTTATTTATTTACTAATCTATTTAAAAAAAAATGCAATTTAATATTTTTGGAAAATTTTATAACCGTTATTGGGCAGCCGATCCAATTGTTTGAGTTTGCGACTGCCAATGTTCAACTTCGTACCCTTGTAATTTTGAGCCCGATTCAGAAGACAAGGGAACTCCTGTATCGAGCATCTTGTAGAAATTTGCCTTCGCTGAGGACTTTTTTGATTGAACTCATCCGTATTTGCGTTACAGGGAGAGGAGGATCACGAAAGCCTCCCGCGGTTAGTCTGACGGTAAAGGTAACCGATGATCCGTCAAAGAGGATATTTTACGTCAACACCGTCGTTGTAGGTGCAAGTCGGATACGGAAATCGTGTCGAGCAGTCATCGCTGGGAATCGAACCCGGGTCACCTCGTTGGAAGGCGAATGCTCTATTCCCTGAGCCACCACGGCTCTTTTTGCATAGATTTCCAAAAGGCTTAAATACTTCAAAAAGTACTTTTATTTCGTATCGCATAAAAAAAAGAGATTATAAATATTTTAGGAAGGGCGCCAGTGCGAGATTTGCCATAGGCGCTTCTTTCCATAGATACGCCTCTGTTTATATTAAACTCGGTCCGTTTTGCAAAAAAAATAATTCAAAACGCGGCATAATTCCACTTAAGGGGTTTGGTTTTATTTTTAATCACTTTTAACGCTATAAACTTTCTTTAAATCAAAGTATTTAACTTGAATTTATATTAATAACTAGAATATTTATTTATTTGAAATTTAATTCTATGAACAAATTTTTTTAACGTTAAAATTTATGTTTAAATAGACTTTGGTATTTTGTAATATGATAAAAAAAAAATTTCAATTTATCTAATTTTTTTCTGATAAATTGATTCTGATTTTCGAATTCTGTTTTCTTTCTTAAGTAATCAGTTTTGCATTTTCTAATTTTAAAGTATTGTATTTTCTGCAAAGAGATATTACAAGGTTAACCGACAAAAAGAATTTAGTGTCATATAAACAATGATGTTTATGTAACAATCACTACCAACAATTGCTTTCAATATGTCGGTCTAAATATTTTGGCATGCGGCCCTTTATTGGTCAACTTCCTGTGCATGTGCCCTTCACTGAAAAAGGTTGTGTACCCCTAACCTAACCAAACCTATTATTTGCCATATTTTCTACCTGCTGCTGAATTTTTTTCTGATGCAAAAAGTGTTTTACCTTACACGATTTTATTTACCCCAGTGGTAGTGGATAAGTACTTGGGGATTCCTTTTTTTTTCATGTGGGTCCAGAGTTAAGTGCTTCATCACTGCAAAATTTCCGATACTAAAAGGCTTTAAAAAGATTTAATAAGGGTAAGAATTGATTTTTTATAACTGAGGGGAAGTACACTTTTTGCATAAAATATTATCGTTGTACATTTACTTTAATATGATAAAAGGGGCCATATAATTTACTTGTTTGCTAAAATGTTTTGCTTCAATGCTCATCTTAATGTATCAAAATTATTGAAAGAATCCTGGCATTTAATAAATTTTGAACCAATGAAAGATTAGAATAAAGTTTCTTTGGGCAACACACCTTGGCCTTTTCTAATTGGATTTGGAAAAGTTGTAGTTATGCAAGGCGCATAACGTTTTTAAAAGTGCTTATTTTTTTTATTTCCGTTTTTTAAAAGCCCTTTAAGGTGCATTTTTTTTTTAAAATCTGGGGTTATTTGGTGCTCAATTATTTAGAGTTCTTCTTTGTCGTTTTTAAATTACAAAAAATTAACCATTTTCTCTGCAATATTTATCAGAAACTAGATATTTTATCATAATTATGTTAAATTATGAATTTTATCAGTGTTGCCAGGTGCCGATAACCGTTTACCCCAGGTAGCGTTGTTAAATCCCCTAAAAATTTAAAAAAAAAACCCAAAATTTTAATGTATAAGTATTAAAAAATAGTACAATAGTTAAATAATGTATAGAAAACGCTGCTTTAATACTTTTTAATATTTTATTATCAACAAATTAATCTTTTTTTACATTTCAATCGTTATATTATCTTTAATTTCTATTAAAATATTTAAGATATTTTTTCATAAGTATTTTATTATCAACGATATAGTGTTTTTAATATTTTAATTCTAACATTATGCTTAAATTTCTGATAAAATATCCAACATAAATATGCAATACTTTCTGATTAGTATATGTTTTCGCTGTTAAACACTTTTAACATAGAAGAAGTAGGTACAACATTTTGACAACCATTCGAATGTTCACATGGAACGCGCAAAATAGCAGCTGTAGTTATAAGACATTTTATTTCTCAATATGTCTTTAATAATATTCAATATGGAGAAACATCTCTCCACAGCTGCATTTGAAAACGGAATACTTAATAAAGCTAAAACAAGAGTTGAAATATGTTTGAATTTTAAATTTTCACAAGAATTTTTAATTTCACTGATTTTTACCCATAAATATTCCGTAGAATCACAATTCATATCATCTACTTTCGAGAGTAATTTCCACTCAGCAATTACTTCATCGACATCAGTACAAATTGATGAAAATTTAGCAACAATGCCTATATTATAGATATTGTGGTATTCTGTTCTGAATTTCTTTGCACAATTTAACAACAAAATTTATGCATCTTTCTTTAACCCATCTCGCACATTCAGTTATAAAATTTGATATTAGAACGCAACCAAAATGAGACTAGTAAAATTCCCAAATAACCCTAAAACTAATACCCACTGAAGATAAACAAATCTCCCTAAATTAGGGGGAAAACCCCTAATCTGGCAACACTCTCCTGTATATTCTCAAATTTCTCCGTATTCTTTAAATAAAAAGGGCGGTGGATGGAAAAAACATTTCTCTTAGTTAAAGTAGTTATAAATAATGGTTTAAGAAAATCTTTTTTAGAATACATAATTTTTTACTTCACACAAAATGAAGTGCTTATATTTTCAATTTTGAATCTCTTTGACTTACATGATTAAGCATAATGTATCAAAACTTAACTCGTAGCCTAAAAAAATGCTGCTGGTAAGATCTCCCTTATTTTATTTCTCCAATGTTGGCAGTTATGCCTAGATTCTAATTATGATTTTTTTATTGGAAAGTGATTAAAAAATCCTTAATTTTGGTTGGAAAAAAAAAATATGGCTACGGACCCTGGATTAAACATGCCACTTTTCTGATAATCAGCTGTAATCTATTGATGTAAAACTTTTTTAAATATTGAGTACTGTTTACACCTTTATATTGTCGATTCGTGCTAAAGATTATGAATTAAAGGAAATACCAAGTAGATATCGATAATTTATAATGTAGAGCCCATTATTTTCCAGTAAGTACATTACAATTTTGAAACCTAATCTTGCAGGATTCCCACGGGTCTGGGAAAACCTGGAATTGTCAGGGAATTTTATTTTACGAGGGTCATCCAGAAAGTAAGTTTCCCTATTTTTTTTGAAAAAAAGAAGTCACACTTTCAGGAACATATTTATTGGCAGCAAATACAGCAATATTTCAACATAGTCACCACCAGAATTTAGACAAGTTGGCAGCAAGTACAGCTTGTCGTATCGTGGGATCAACTTTTGTATCCGTTGTCGTAGAACTCTGCCGCCTGAGATTGGAACCAGCGTGTGACGAAAAACCTGACACCCGAACACAAAATTCAACGCTTAGGACGCTGTCGGTACGGAAAGTGATGTGCACGGTGTTCTGGGACAGGAAGGGCATTCTGCCCATTGACTTCCATCCACGTGGTGAAACAGTAAACGCTGACCGTTACTGCGAAATTGTGACGTGCCATTCAAAACAAGAGGCGTTTCAAAACAAGAGGCGTGAAATACTTACTGCAGGTGTTGTGCTCCTCTATGACAATGATCTTGCTCCCAGCGATTTTCACGTTTTCTTACACCTCAAGAAATACCTGTCTTCCGGTGAGAGTTTTGGTAACGACGAAGAGCTGAAGACGTCTGTCACACGCTGGTTCCATTCACAGGCGGCAGAGCTCTCTGACAGAGGGATACAAAAGTTGATCCCACGATACAACAAATGTCTCAATTCAGGTGGTGGATATGTTGAAAAATAGCTGAAACATTGCTGTACTTGTTGCCAATAAATAGGTTCCTGAAAGTGTGAGTTTTTTTCTTAAAAAAAATAGGGAAACTTACTTTCTGGATGCGCCTCGTAACTCCAAAACTCAGGGAAAGTTGCAATTTTTTGACAAAAACCTGGAATATTCCTATATCATACCTGGAAAATAACCAGTCTTAAAATTGTCAGTAACAGTTACTGAGATTTGAGTTAAATAATTCTTACATCTATTACAATTATTTCACATTTTAGTCAACTAAAATGTTCCCATCATCATTTAACAATTTTTTTTTACACAAAATCAAATATTTCACAAAACAAATAAAAGAATCCAAGTTTTCTGATGAAAATATGGTCTCAATTTTCATTGAAATTTACCTGGAAAGTCTGGGAATTTTTTTTTCGCAATTCGAGTTGGAACCCTGAACTTGTCAATTAATAAGAAATGTTATTTTCTGATCTAAATTTTTATAATAAGAATATAAATATTTACAGTATAACATAGATAAGTTCCTCAATTGATTTTTAAATTATAAATACACATTAATTAAATATGTATTAATTTTTCAGTAATAAGACACACATACAACTGGTACATAGTTTCTTTTTATTATAATTTGGACAAGTTTAGACACTTATTTTATCAAGATTCACATACAGCAGTGTTTCCCAAATGGTGTTCCAAGTTACCCTAGGGTTCTGACAGTTTAAATTTTTTAAAATTTATTTATATCCAAACAATTAGAGAAATCTCTCAAATATATTTTCAATAACATAGAATAATTATAAAAAGGATATGCATTTGTAAAAAAGTTAAATTTCTCATCAATTTTTTAAATTCAATAAAAGATGAAATCCTAGGATAAACAATGTTTCTCTGATAACCATTCTCAAAATTTTTTCTTCAAAAAGTAGTTATATGTATTAAGTTTTCAGCTAAAGCATACACCAAAAACCAAGCCGCTCTAAGTTTACGAATTTAACCATTAAATACAAAACCTGTAATTTAATTCTGGATAGAATAGAACTACAGGTTACTACAGTGTTTCCCAAAGTGTGGTATGCGTACCCCTAGGGGTACGGGAACAGTTTAGCGAGGGTACGCGTTCTCATGCGAAATATCTTGCAGCAAACGAAAACTTCAAAAAATTTTACTTAAAAACAAACCTATCCATTAAAATTTACAATTATGTATTTTTCTATTGGCTATTTTTTTGCAAAGTTAACAGTTAGTAATTAGTGGTGTCAACAGTCAGTTGTGATTTTTAACTTTAATGCAATTTTTTCATAGTAAAAAATACATTAATGTTTTATTAGCGGTACACAGCGTTACGAAAAATTTATAAAAGGTACACAAAAGTCATAAGTTTGGGAAACACTGAGTTAGTATATCCACAGATACTAAGTTTATTAATTTGGGATCAAGGTTATTAGACACGCAAGGTTTCTCCTTTTGGTTCTTCAACACGTTTTATGACCACATATTAAGAATTTCTGTTCTGATTTTTAAGCGGATCTTTTTTTTTTATGGATATTTTCTTGGAGAGCCAGGTTTAGAAATTTCATTGCAGTTATTGAGAAAATCTGATTTTCTAGGGTTAATTGCATAACGATTCTCGTTTTTTAAAGAAGTAATTCGTTTGGAGTTTTAGAACCAGTTTTTGCATGTTACAATGATATATTTAATTTGATCCAAAAACAGAACTTTTATTTTAAATTTTAACAAAAGCTACAAAAAGGTATGCTACTGTCAAAGTGAAATGTATTTTAACATAACTTGAAAGGGCTTTGAATTGGAAAATTTTTGTGCAAGTATTATCATAATAAAAAGAAAGTATACCTAGGCAGAAAAAAAAGAGAAAGAATAGAGATGGCTCTGATGCCACAACCCTTCCCACTACCCTTTAAATGAAGATTCAAATGCCAAAATAAGTTCTTTTAGAACTTTGAAAAAATATATAAGAACTTAATACGGTCGAACCCTGCTATAGTGAACACTCGGATGTAGTGAACTTTTTTAGTGTTCCTGTCCGTACTCCTATTTAAATAATGTTATTTTTAACACTTATAGTGAACAGCCGAGAACTTTGAAATTCGGTTATAGTGGACTCAAATTTCATTTCTCTAAATATCTTTTTCAGTCCTCCATTTTTAAACTTGCAAGTGTTGGGATTGAAAATGCATTCCTATACAATGAGTCATATTTCACTCCTTTATGCTTATCACTTTTAACTATACTGTAATAAATGTTAAACAGAACATTTATCTTATACTCCCCCCTCCCTGACAAGCCTGTCTTTGTCCTTTTTTCCCATGCTTGCTCTACAACTAGTTAACTTCACTGCTGAATTTTTGGAATTCTCTTATCTGTTCAAATCATATTCTTTACAAATCACCCCATGATGATCAAGAAGGGGAACAATTTAACTCATTCTACAGCTGCTCTCTTCATATTCTTACATTATCTATTTGAGAGAAGGTTTTTATTTCAAAATCAGTGAAAATGGAAAATTGTCTAAAGAGAAAAGTGTTTTCGATCGAGGAAAAAGTTAAAATTGTAAAACGTATTGATGGAAAAAAATCAATCGGCACTGTGTAAAGAATTTTCCTTCTCAAAATCTACCGTTTCAAAATTTGGAAAAATCGAAGTTCAATTCTTGCTGCATACGACAAAAATAAAAAAAAAACTGTGTCGAGCTTAAAGAGAAAACGCAGAAGAAGGTTTGTTAAAATGGTTCACTACTCAGCGAGATAGAAATCTTCCTGTGACCGCTGACCGGACCTATGCTTCAAATTAAATCGAATGAGTTTGCTGAAAAATTAGAGGAAAAGGATTTTGTGTGCTCCAATGGACGGCTGGATAGATTCAAAAAACGGAATAATATTTCTTCAGGAAAGATTATTGGAGAAGAAGCGAGTGTTGATGCAATGGATGTGGAAAACTGAAGTGTAGCCGAATATTATACAGAATTATGAAGAGAAAGAAATTTTTAATGCAGAAGAAGCTGGACTATTTTACAAATTGATTCCCAATCAGACGTTAAAATTTAAAGGAGAAAAATGCACTAATGGGAAACTCTCAAAAGTGAGAATAATAGTTCTTGTTTGTGCAAATATGAACGGTTCAGAAAGGCAAAAACTAACTGTCGTAGGTAAATCTCAAAAACCGAGGTGCTTTAAAAATGTTAAAAAACTGCCCGTAAACTACAAAGCCAATCAAAAAGCGTGGATGACCTCCCATTTTTTAAAGAAGAACTTCGACAGTGATTTATTAAAAATAAATCGTAAAATTGTTCTTGTAGACAATTGCACAGCTCACCCCCATTTAGAAAGTCTAAAGTGTATTAGGCCTGTATTTTTAGCACCAAATACGACTTTGTGTTGCAACCCATGGATGGTGTTATTCGCAGTCTGAAGTCTCACTATAGGAGACAATTAGTTATGCGTATTTTAGATAACTATGAAATAAATAAAAAAACAGACTCAGAATGCAACGTCTCTCTTCTAGAAGCAATAGTTTTGCTAGAAAAATCATGGAGGCAAGTAACATCAGCTACAATCCGTAACTATTTCTGACATGCAGGCATTTCAAAGGATTTAGAAGAAAAAGATTCCAATGTGAAGGAAGATGATGAAGAAAATTTACCTATCTTTCTATGACTAAAAAAACATGTAATGGACATTTTTCCTAAGGACGTTATTGAGCAATTTGAATGTTGCGATGACGAAGTATGCACTACTTGTACTCCTACCGATGATGACATTGTAAGTGAAATAAAACAAATGTAGAGAAATAAAACAAAGGTAGAGAAGATTTATTAGAAGACTTAATAGAAGAAAATGAACTTTCAGCACCATCTATAGCTGAAGTAAAATCAGCCTTAAATGTCCTTAAAAAGTTTTTTTTCTATAGAAAATGCAGATCAAAAAAATCTTACATTCTTTGCACATTGTAGATAAGAAAATCAATGAACTCTACTTAAAATCAAATTGTGTTCAATCAAAAATCTCAATTTTTTTTCATAAAAAGTGAAATTAAAACTAATTTTTAGCTAAGTAAGTACTTTTTTCATTAATTTTTGCTTTGTTATCAGTTAATTTGTTAATATTTTTTTAAATAACTTATGTAAATTGCAAACCCAATTTTCCATCATTCAACTGTCTTATGCAAAAAATATTTTTCAAAAATTTGGATACGGCGAACCATCGTTTATAGTGGACACATTACTGAGTCTGCAGACGGTTCACTAGGGTTCAACTGTATTAAACCTAAACCAAAAATATGTTTAATAAATTTTGTCAGAAAAAATTTATTGTAAAATTAATTAAACACAAAAAATAATGAATTTGATTAAGTTATCTAAAAGCACAATGTGCCATGAGATTTAATAAAAACTATTCTGAATAAGCTTGGTAATTTTCTCTGCTCTGTCTATTTTACGATTGGTCTACCTTTTTCTGGATTTT
Organism: Parasteatoda lunata; assembly: GCA_949128135.1. Classification (NCBI taxonomy): domain Eukaryota; kingdom Metazoa; phylum Arthropoda; class Arachnida; order Araneae; family Theridiidae; genus Parasteatoda; species Parasteatoda lunata. The sequence goes on from OX421977.1 coordinate 83,113,650, forward strand.
CAGTTTCTTCCACTAACTATATAATTATAAATTTTTCTCAGGATAGAATTTAAACTTACACGCAATGTTTTGTTGCAAAAGTACAAATATAATTTTTACATTGAAAACATGAAGATAAATTTTGCCTTATCTTAAACATTAGAAGTTGGATTCTATTACTTAATTCTTAAATTTCTATAGTAAACATTGAAAAAAACTAAAATCAGGGACTTGAAATAGTAGCTAGTATCAAGAATAACATTGGAAGAATAACATAACGTCATAATTTCGTCTCTCTGAAGGAGAAAAAAAGACCTTGGGAAGAGCAAACCTTACTGTTTAGAAACCTTGATTTAGGATTATGCCAAAAGATGCTTGATCAGTTAGGGTTCTGTAGCCTTATGGGAACTGCTGACATAGAGTTAACTCTACCTCTAATCATATATATTTAAAATACAGTAAATAAGTTCGTTTTAGCATCATTTCTCAAACAATTCCATAAAACTTACAAAGATTAAATTGTTCATTTTATACAAAACACAACACTTAACAATACAACACTGGTTACACCATAAACATACCAACACTTAACAATATACAATAACTGGTTATACCATAAACATACCAATACTTAACAATATAATATACAATGACTGGTTATACCATAACCTTACTGGTCTTTAAGACTGGTTATGATATGCTTAGTATTAATGACAAAAGCTTATTGTATGATGAGCGAAAGAACATGATAATACTGAAATTTCCACATGTCAAATTAGAAGTTGCAAAACATATCTTCAATGTCTGGAACCTAAAAAAGAAAACCTTTTGTAATGCTTTTTGTTTAATGCCTAACCCATTTTTGGCCAAGAAGAGAAATTTTATAAAATGAATTATTTTCATTGAAATATGCTTACATTACATTCATTAAGACAGAAAAAAAATTTCATGTACGAAAAATTATATTTTCTATAGGCTTTGTTAATTCCCATCCAACATATAGATGGCGCAGCAAGCGCGAATTGAATTTTAATTGTTGAACTGAGTGCTGGAAGCAGCAGTGTATATGTTTGTGTAACGGGCTCACGAGCGAGTCTGTACTGCTGGTACAAAATAAATGAGTATTAAATTAACTACAGTCCATTTGTTGTGAGCTATTGATCTGACCAAACTGGACAAAAGGTCCTTCGATAACAGAGGTGAGATAAAACCTATGGATTAAAATACGAATTTCATCACTGAAAAAGGTACATACCAGTTTTGGAATTTGATTGAGATAAATTGTGCATTGACTTTATATAAATATAAACTATGTTTAAAGGTGCGGAAAAAGAGGACTTAAGGCAAATTGCCATTGAGTTGGGTGAAAATGTTACTGACACTATGACTATTACAGAGCTAATGAACTTAATAAAAAACAACGAAACATTTGTTAAAGAGCCAGAACTTGCTACTGACATAGCAAATACTATAATTAATGATAGAAAATCAGAAAAGGAATCGTTGTTACAGTTAGAAAAAATTAAGTTTGAGAGAACAAAAGCAGAATTAGAACTTGCTAAACTGCGAAACGAAAACAAAACTGAGAACTCCGAAAGTACTGAATCGCTGGATTCACTCGTCAAGAGTATCCGGACTCCAACAGTTAAAGTTCCTAGTAGACCTGAAGGTTGGAGTTATTTTTTCTCATCCTTAGAAAGGGCATTTAACTCTAAAAGTGTGCCCGAGAAATACAAGGCAGAAATTCTTTTAAATTTACTCGGAGAAAAAGCCACAAACGTGATTACTTATATGAAAGATAACAAGTTAAATGATTATTCTAAAGTAAAATCAATCGTAATAAGAGAATTTGAGCCCACTCCTCAATCGTGTTTAGAACATTTCAAATCTGCATCGAGTCCTAGGCCTTTCTAGGAATCCACTTCATGACTTTATCACCGTAGAGATTGATAGCTTGCTTGAATTTCTTCAACAGGATAAAAATACCAAGCGATTTTTGCTAATGGCTGCAGGAAGAATATTTGACCCCTTAGATCTTCTCACTCCCTTCACCATCAGATTTAAATGTTTATTCCAAGAGATCTGGCAGAGAAAAATCACCTGGGATGAAGAGTTGCCACCCGACATTGCTAAAACGTGGAAGAAATGGTGTACAGAAGTTTTTCAACTAAAAGATCTTAAAATTCCTAGACATGTGATGAGTGCTACAGGTGATGAGAATTTATGTGTCGAAATCCACAAATTTTCAGATGCCAGTATCAAGGCCTATGGAGCCGCTGTGTACATAAAAATAAGAGTCAAAGATCAAATCATTACCAATCTTGTGTCTTTTAAAACCAGAGTTGCACCCTTGAAGAAGATAACACTACTGAGGATGGAACTCATGGGTGCTGTCCTAGCAGCCAGATTAGCCAAAGAGGTGAAGAAAGTCATTGACCAAAAACATCAATCAACAAGCTTTTTCTGGACTGATGCTGAAATCGTACTTTACTGGATTCAGAGTTCAACCACCAAACGATGGAAACCCTTTGTGGCGAACCGTGTAAAAGAGATTCAGGCCTTGACAGCCCAGATGTCATGGTACCACTGTCCTAGTAGAGACAATCCCATGTTAAGCCGAGGTGTGACTGTTGACGTTCTTCTTGGTAATGCAAAATGGTGGTCTGGTCCTGACTTCCTGAAAGAGAACATTCCTGACACCTACGAGACACAAACTGTTGACGAAGTAGAGTACAAAGTAGAACTTAAAAAAGAACTGTGCTTTTCAATTAGTGACTTTAATTTCCATTGATTATGCGTCCCTTTTTGAGAAAATTCTTACCTTATCTAACAATTATAATAAAATCATTAATGTCTTGAGTTTTATTTTCAGATTTGGTTACAATTGCAAAAATACAGATGCAAGAAAAATTGGTCCCTTGTTAGTAAGTGAGTTAAACGCAGCTGAAATATGGTTGTTAAAATGTTTACAACGAAGTGAGTTTCCAGAGGAAATCAAAAACTTGGAAAAAGGTAAGCCTGTTCCGAGGAACAGTAAGTTGGCTTCACTGTGTGTTTTTCTAGATGAAAATAAGCTGATAAGAGTTGGTGGTAGATTATCTCAATCTGATTTGCCTGTTAATTCTAAATTTCCTATTATTTTATCTGGTAAGAATTCTTTAACCACCATAATTTTGAGATATTATCATTTAAAATATTTGCACTTGGGACCACAAGCATTATTATATCAAGTTCGACAAAAGTTCTGGCCTCTTAACGGTAGAAATAATTGAAGGAAAATTGTACATAGTTGTATCACATGTTTTAAAAACAAACCTGTTATGAGTAATAAAATAATGGCTGATCTGCCAAAGGAGCGTACAAGACCTAATTATCCATTTAACATCACAGGAATTGATTTTTGTGGCCCATTTTCTATTAAGTTTAAAAAACAGAGAAAAGGGATCACGAATAAGGTTTGTGTAGCTGTTTATATTTGCTTGTGTATCAAGGCAATACACTTAGATTTTGTAACTGATTAACGTCTCAATCATTCATTGCCAGTCTAAAACGTTTTTTTGGGAGACGGGGAAGTGGGAAGTGTTCAAAAATTATGACTGATAATGCAAAAACATTTATCGGTGTTAACATTGAGATTAAGAAGTTAAGGAAAATGATAAATTGTCCAGATGAGACGTTAGCCAGTTATTTAACTAACGAAGGGATTGATTGGAAATTTATCCCACCAAGGTCACCAAACTTCGGGGGAATTTGGGAGGCTGGTGTAAAGTCATTTAAGTTCCACCTAAAAAGAGTAATCGGCAATCAAAATTTAACTTTGGAAGAATTCTTGACAATTTTGGCTGAAATCGAAGGTGTTTTGAACTCCAGACCTCTCACTCCACTTTCATCGGAGTTTGATGAATTTGAAACTCTATCACCTGGTCATTTCCTGATAGGTAGGCCCATCACTTCACTCGCTGAACCCCACTAATAGATATAAGTGAAAATAGGCTTTCTAACTGGCAAAAGATTAATAAATATAGTCAGAGAATATGGAAGTTGTGGAAAAGGGACTATCTTAATAATTTACAGGAACGTAATAAATGGAAATTTGAAAAGAATAATGTAGAAATAGGAACTCTGTGTTTGATAAAGGAGGAGAATTTACCATCTACACAATGGTTAGTAGGACGAATTGTGAAAGTGATGCCTGGCCCTGACAGAAAAATTAGAGAAGTGAAGTTAAGTTTACCCAATGGCAAACTACTTCAAAGAAATATTCGTGACATTTGTATTCTTCCCATAGAGTAATTGTGTAAATAGAAAATTAGCCATAGTTTTATATCACAATGTCTGTCTTATGTCAATGTCATTTTTTATGTTTTATATATCTTTTTTCTGTGTTGCATTATTTTGCTAATTGTTTAAAATTTATTGAAATTTGCAATTTCAATCGTGGTGAGTGTTAATCCCCATGCAACATATAGATGGCGCTGCAAGCGCGAATTGAACTGAGTGCTGGAAGCAGCAGTGTATGTGTTTGTGTAACGGGCTCACAAGCGAGTCTGTAATGCTGGTACAAAATAAATGAGTATTAAATTAACTACAGTCCATTTGTTGTGAGCTATTGATCTGACCAAACTGGTCAGGCTTCATTCGCCAAATCAATGAACAAACAATTTAGTTAGACGCTAGTTTTTTTCATGAAATTTGTTTTATTATTTTTTTTACTGACTTGCAATTTATTCACCATAAAAACATATGATGAATCTCAAAAGGAATAATAATACATTTTCAAAAAATTTCATTTGTCAATAACCGTTTCAAGTTAAAAAACTTGAGTTGTTTAAAAATTTCTCAACAGAAAGTGTTTGCTCCAATTGAATTACTAATAACTTGTGGATGTCTTCAGAACCCATGACAATAGCAGAAAAATAAAATTGGTGAAAAATATACATCACAATTTGTTAATAAAAAAAAATATTTATTGAAATGGTGCGTTTGCGCACCTTTAGCCAAAAATGGGATAATACCAAAGATAGTGATTTTAATTGCTATTGTAAAATATGTCTAATCATTATTTTTGATGGAAATAATAACCTCTTTTGGACAGGCAAAGCACAGTTGCATTCTGTAAGAATGCACAATGACTCACCTATACCGACTAAATAGGTTAATAAAACTACAATAAAGTGATACAGACACAGGGGGAGTTAATTGTCCCAGTTTAAGGGGTGCATCCACTCTATTATCAAGGACGCTATAACTTTATTTTAACAAGAATAAAGAATGATTTTTATAAATAATATTTATTATAAAGTTTTAGGATTATTAAAATTTAAATACTCTTTAAATTTAAGAAGAAAGATTTCGGCTTAAATTGATATAAAAAACATGGATTCGGGTATGGATTTATATTACTATAAATATTTCTTTTAAAAATTTATTAATTTTTTTCATAGTGCATTTATAGGTTTGTATATGAAATGAACTGATCACCCTTTAAGGGTTCTTAAAATATTTAAATCGAGATAATTTCATTCATGATAGCAATATTTATTTATCAAAGTTTGTACAAAACATATGTAGACGTTATCATGGAGCACTCTACTTTGATTGTAATCGAAATGCAAGTTAATAGGAAAATGACAAATTAATGAATAAATATAGCCTAATAATTTTTTGGTTTTAAGTTTAAATTAAAAGGAGTTAATACCTTTGTAGAATAATTTCTGACTTCATAATTTTTGGTGATTTAACTTTAGACAAAATTGTTAACAGGCATAACATGCAACGAGATGAGAGAGTTCTAAAGGTAATAAGATGATAATAAAAAATAAAAAAAAACTTACGGCGATGGCTGCTTCCAGCAGAGCGAGATTCCTGCAAATGGAAAGAAAAAAATTAACAGGAAAATATCAAAAATAAATTTTTAAATATTAGCAGTGACCATATATTACATGTCACAATTTATAACAACTTTTTATTTAAAAACAAGAACAAGAGAATTTTAATTCCATTTCTAGATTACTTAGATACACTTATCTTTAAATAGCCTACAACTATTCATTTCTGAATTTCTCATACACAATTTAAAAGACTCTATGAGAAAAGATCATTATAAGTATTTCAATTCAAGAGTTCATAGGAGTTAATTCATATTTATAATTTATAACTGTCTTTGAACAGCTGACCCAATTGTTTGGGTTTGCGACTACTTTTGTTCTACTCCGTAGCCTTGTAAATTTGAGCCCAATCCAGAAGATGAGAACTCCTTGCTCAAGCAGGTAGGTACCCAAATTTTTCAACAAAAAAAATAAGCACATTTTAAGCACTAAAAATTTTTTTTTTAAGCACTTTGAAAAAATATCATAATTAGACAGGGTTGGCAAGTTTTTGACAATTGATGGTTTTATCCGCTTTTATTTTCTTGCCAGTGACGAAGGCGAAGGGGCGTCACAAACGATGAAATTAACAAGAGAAAAGAAATTTTTTATCGCTAATAGGGAAAAAAATTGATAATGTTTAGTTTGTCCCCGTAATCAGCAAAAAATCGAGAGATTTTTTAATTCTATCACTGAGAGCGGAAAATGAAGTCTGAAATTGAGAATCTCTTGCAAAATGCAGCAGAGTTGCACATGAGACAAAAATCCTTACCACTGAATCCAGCTCAGCACACGCAAGGGCGGACCCGCAAGTATTTCATCAAACATGTAAAACAAATGGTGTTTTCATACACTACAGACGGACAGTACGGCGAAATAGATTGGGGTTGAACAAATTGTGAAAACGTTGAATAGGACAATGTCTTTTTGCATAATTTGCGGCGAAAATCAACATGGTAAAGAAAAATATCACATTTCGGAAAAAGGAAAATTAAGCACTTTTTAAAAACACCCATGGAAAAAAGCACCTTTAAGGGCTTTTAAAAAACGCTACGTACCCTGTCAAGTATTGGGAGAAATTAGTCTTTGTGGAAGATTTTTTGTTGGAATCAACCCACATTTGCATTACATAGAGAGGAAAACCACAAATTCCTCCCACGGTCAGCCTGATGGCAAGGGGACTCTAGCCCATGAGCCGCATACCACTGAGGATATTATACGTCAGCACAAGCCAAATGCGGAATTCGTATTGACCAGCCATCGCTGGGAATTGAACCTGGTTCATCTCATTGGAAAGCGAACGCTCTATTCCCTGAGCTATCACGGCCCCATATGAGTTTATTTATGAGATTTTTAAGTTTGTAAATGAGAAATTTTTAATTTTGTATTTTTTGAATCAATGGAACATAAATACTTACTTTTAGGGTTCACATCAGCAGTAAAAAACGACATTAGTAAATTGATTTAACATTGAGATTATAATGATGAGTACCAAATAAATGAGGAAAACTGAGAAAGTAAGAACTAATAAAATATATTAAAAAAGAGCAAAATTATTGTACTAATGAATAATTATGCTGTCAGTTCATGAATGCAAAAAACAGCACAACATGTAAATTTGAACTGAAATTTGAAAACTGGCGTGAAACTTATAACAAGAACACTTATATCCCAAACGTATAACAAGAAGTCAATTTTGTTGTTCATTCGTATGATTTTAGCGACAACTGTCGCCATACTGGTGTGAAACTTGCATATTTTTACTATATTATGTAGTAGAGTATTAAAAAATTAATAATTTTAATTATTTTTGAATTTGTACTTGAAAAATTAATACTTTTTATCGCTGTACTTTTTAAAATAGGGCAGCATTTAATAAAAAAGGAAAATTTTTTTTACAGTATCGAAATATTATTGAAAATAAAGAAAAACATTACTTAGAAGCAGTAACAATAGGCATTTTTTTAATTACAAAGGGCAGAAATTCTAAATCTACTACTAATGCTACTTCTACTAATTTCCTAACTACTTAGTAGTTAAGATTACTGACTTGTAAATGAAGGCAAGAGATCATGAGTAGTTCAATAGTTTTTATCAAACATTTTCACACAGGCGCCCACTAAATAAGGTGATTTTTCATATGATCAAAGTAGTAGTAACTAAGGAAAAAAATATTTCAGTTATTAACCACATTTTAAAATATGTCAAAGTTCTAAACTTAACTCTAAATTATAACCAAATTTTAAATAATTCGCTAGAAAATGTATTTTATACTCAAACTACTGCAACAAAAGCTAACGTCAGTTAGGTATAACAGGGCTAAATTTTTCAACAAAAAATAAGCATCTTTTAAGAACTTTTTAAGCACTCAAAAAATATTTTTAAGCACTACATTCATCTACAAAATAAATTTCAAAGACTTTATATGATCAAGATAAAATAACTAGCCTCTGACAAAGAACTCTTTTTTTTTAATTATTATATGTATTAGCCATTATAAAATAATAAAAGAGATTTTTCGGTTAAATATTAGAGGGTGGAATAGGAAGTCTAAAATTGAGAATATCTTGCAAAATGTAGCAGAGTTGCACATGAGAGTGCAATTATCTGACTGAACCCAGCTCAGTAGATGCACATACGGACTTGCAAATATTTCATAAAACGTGTAAACTGATTGGGGCTTTTAAATACTATGGACCAGCACTACGCAGAAAAAGATTGTGGTTGAATGAATTGTGAAAACATTAAATAGAACAATGTGAAAAGCACGCTTTTGCACAATACGTTGTGAAAATCCACATGGTAAAGGAAGGAAATCTCATTTTCAAAAAGGGAAAATTAAGTACTTTTCACCTACACCCAATGAAAAAAAGCACCTTTGAGGGCTCTTAAATAACGAAAATAGAAAATAAGTACTTTTTAAAAACACTACGCACCATGTATAAAGATAGAAAGAATAAAAGATATTTAGTTACCTCTGGAAGAGTTTCAACTATCACAGATACAATATTTTCTCCTCTTATTATAGCAGTTCCGATCGTTTTCTTGCCTTTAACAATAATCTTTCGTTTGGTTACATATTTCTTTAACTCTGCACAATTAGTCAACACAATATTCATATGTTTATCATAGGCACTGAATGTGCCAATAAATGTGCGGTTGTCGCACAATATTAACCTCATTTTGGCATTTAAGAGTGTCAGGATTCGGTGGTTCTTTCCAATAGGCTAAAAGTAAATAAGTAAAAAGACATGTAAATAAATTGAATTAATATCTTTCTAAGAAGGTATAATTTTATTTAGCCAGTTATTGTCAAGTGTATGGTAACTAGACTATATTTTAAAATTTATATTTATTCATAAAACTAACTTAAGAACTAAAATTAGGGTAATACATTAAGAACATATTACTAAAAATTTTCTCTGCTCTCTTCAGCTATTTTTTTTTATTATCAAATATAGTTCAAAAATAATCAATTTTCCAACACAGTTTAAATTAATTTTATTAGGTATATTATATTTTTAAAACACTTTTAGTATGATTTTCAATTGCAATTTTAATTTTCTTAAATCACCTGATTTTTTTTTAAAACAAAAAAACTTGTATTAAAATCAAAATAATTTTTATATAGTATGAAATTATAATATTATATATTTATTGTTATATATATATTGTTATATATTTCAGTAGTTATCATTTTTTATAAGTTTAATTTATATGATAAAAAGGTTTTATTTAGAGAATAAGAGATAATTTATGTCAATTATTATTTAATATTCCAAATTATCAAATAGACGAGAGAGAGTAACGTAAATAAGAATAACACTGAACTTTTATAGATTAAATATGTGTGCAGCAAGTGCATTTAAAAGATATGGTCAAGACTGAGTTAAAATAATAAACTTTTTTCTGTTTTAAAACATTATTCATTTACTCTTTATTATATAACTATCTGCCAAATTGTCCCTTGATATCAACACATAGTGTTGAGTTTGAATAAAAATAACTATGATTTAATTTATGCAGTGATTAATTTGTAATAATGAAAATAATTTCAATAATAAATTTTAAGTACTTTAATACGAGAATGACATAAAATTCAATAATAATGAGATTCTTGAACATGTAAGTAACAAGATAACTGCTGGAAATTTTTATCAGATAAAGAATTATTGTAGCAAGTGGTACTTACGTAAAAGAATTATTATAGCATGTGGTACTTACGTGCTATCATAACCATATTGGCAACATAACATAACTGCTTCAAAAAAAAATTCGACTGTAGCTATCCTAGCAAACCAACTCTAATAAATAATAATACAAATGTAAATAATAATACAAATAATAATAAATGAATAAACAAAAAATGTTAAGGAAAATAATAGTAAACATTATAAATTAAGTAAATGAAAAAAAAAAGTATATATATAAAAAAAACAACTTAGTGTAAGTAAAAATTAAAGATGAATTAAAAAAAATATTTTAAGTTCATTTGTAACAAATAAAGAATAATCCTCTCTGATACAAAAAAAAAAAAAAAAAAAAAACACATCAGCATTTTGCAGATGATACTCATACTTAAACTTGTTTGACATAATTTTGAATGGAGCATTTTCTATCTTCTATATTATAAATGATGTTAAACAAGTTTAAGTATGGGTATAATCTGTAAACCTTTTAACCTTTACTCACAATTAGAACTGGTCTTTGCCCTAGTAAGATTCACTCTATTTAATGATCTTTATCCTAGTTATTGCCTTATTATATTTGTCTGAAAAGTACCTGTGATAGTATGGATTTATTTTAGAGAACTTTTAAACTGATACAAATCAGAATACCACAAAACACAATTCAATTTCTTCTATTTGAAATGAAAAAAGATTTTATTATATTAGCATAAGTAAATAAATATAATATAAGCAAGAGCAAATACATTCTTTCCATTAATAGTTCTTTCCTCTTTTGATTTCTTAATACGGTTTCGCTATCAGTCTTTTATCCTTTTGGACACAGCTAAAGTGTGACTATAAAATTGAAATTAAATTTAAACAGAAATATTTTGTGTATAATTTTATAATATTTAATATTAGAAAATTTTGTTGCTTTATACATTACAATAATAGCTTTTACTTCTAGAATTATAGACAAATTCTAATTTAAGTATAGTGAGGGGAGTATAGTTCTATTTATGTGTAGTTAGGGTACTATAGCTATATGGAGGGGACTACTATTAATTCTTTAATAGAATATGCAATATATATATATATATATATATATATATATATATATATATATATATATATATATATATATATATATATATATATATATATATATATATATATATATATATATGAATGTAATGTAATATGTAGAAAAAAATAAGCTATTTAAAAGGAAATACAAAGGAATATGCTATTTAAAATAAAAAATAACTCCAGGTGACAGAAAAAAAATTCACTTTTTAAATTAACTATGCCAGTATTTACACTACTGCTACACAGTTTCTGATTCATAGTCTCTAACATATTAAATATTATATTCTAGATAAATATTATATGATAATTTTAAACCGATGGCAGAAAAGAATTGGAAAAGGAATTGATTTTATTTTTGATATGAAACCTATAAAATATACAAAATATATGTATGAAATAGGGCGTATGGATGACATTTCAGTAAAAAAAAAATTTTTTTTAAAAAAGAAATAACGTTTTGTATAGTTAAAGATCAGAAATATGGTGCTTTGAGAAAGTGCATAATTGTGAATCAAAGACTTTTAGAATTGTTCAAAAACAAAATATCAGTTCTGAACATAAATTTTGCATATAAATTCTGCTAGTGTTTAAAGGATATTGAATTTTGATTTACAAAAATAGATACAACACAAAAGTAAGAAAATAGTTTAACAAGCTTTAACGAAAAAGTATAACATTTCAAATCATTTATAAAATGGTATATAGTTCTTAAATATGTCTGAAATTATGATGTTAATTGTTGAATTAGAAAATAAATTGTTGTTTTATACAAAACTGTATGTAAGAAAAGAAAATTAAAAAAAAGTAGATAAACAAAAAAAAAGCAGAAAATAATTACCATTTTTCTGAGGAATATTAGTGGAACAGCAGAATCACAAAAAATTATTTTATGAAATAAAAGAAAACAAAACTGCTGGTCGAGACGCTAATCGATTTTAAGATTGAAAAAAAAACCACTTCCGACTCCTTATTTCTGTTAACCATAAATACACTAATGTATAACTAGGGAACCTTTACTACAACTTTCGAAATAAGAAGTAGACAGAAATAAACAGTTAAAAGCGTTCTAATTCTATAAAAATAAACAAAGTAGTGATTTCTGTTCCTGCTGTAGTATTCGATTTAATTTGAGTTTTTCTTTCGTTCTGAATTCCACAAATAAAAAGAGAAATCTCGTTTTCTTGTGATCAATCATGTCGTCGAAATTTAAAGTTATTTCGATATCCTTCCATTTGGATCGAGCTTATCCACCTTTTAACATCATAGGTGATCTAACAAATTATTTTAATGCAAACTGTGTTGCTTCTGTTAATGCATTCAGTGGTGACGTAATTATTTGTACTCTCTTTGGTGAAGAAGTAATTAACAAACTGAAGAATATTGAAGGGATATTCATCAACAATAAGTTGCGAAAATATAAGATTGTGGAAACCAACATTACTGGAATTTGTGTGAAACTGGATTATCGGGGCATAACTGCTGAGGACGTTAGCAGAGTTTTACGCCAACATGGTACTATCTTGAAAAGTGAAGTTCTATTAGAAAATGGAACACCCGAAGATGATATGTGTAGTTATGATCATCGTTTTTATTATGCTATGATAGATTTGCGCAAAAATTTACCGACCAGGTTAAAAATTAGGCAAGAAACTTGCGTTATTTCCGAGTTATAGTTCGATGCATATTATATACAGGAATCAAGTGTCATTTGCTTACGTTCATTTGAATATATTTCTCTAATTTTGTATAAACTCTTCTTTTTAGTTAAAAAATTTGTTAATATTAAATAATGGTTATGTTTGATTGATTTTTTGTTTCATTTAAATATTGAAGTTTATTTATCTAATTTCTATGAATATGTATTGCTATGAAAATATATTTGGTGGTGTCTCTTGGCAAAAACTATTATTATAATTCTTAGGAAGGTTATTATTTCAATTCTGCTTTTTGCATAACAACATTTTCAGATAGTTATTGCAATTATAATCCATAATTTTGAATCAACAATATTTTGAAAATTTTGAATCATGACTTCTTGATGCGCTTAATTTGCACATATTCTATTGTAAATATAAGTTGTTTCTCGATCGCTTTTACAATGGATATTGCTCAGAAATCCCATATGGTCTTAAAAATTCTAATATTTTTAATATGATGTGCAAGTTTCGAATTTGAGTAATAATTTTTTGGCTTGCATTATTTTATTTGATGGTTTGAGGGGGTGACCTCAAAAATGCTGTTTAATTAACAATTTTTCCATTTTTTAAACCACTTATTGTAAAAAGTTAAAACTGATGTACTATACGAAAAAAAGGACCACCTTGAATAACTTTTATTTCAATAATGAAATCTGCACTTTCTAGGACTCAATCTTAATAGGTTGCGAGGGTGATCTTAAATAGGCTAAATATTTAGAGCAAGCGATATTGTAAGCTATGAAGTCAGACACGAAATCGTACTTCCTCTGAATAAACATACCGTTTTTTCAACGGATTCGGATTTCTGACCTCCAAATGATATGGGGTAGCCATAATTTGGTCAGAAGAGCGATTCAAAATCCCCTAATATTAATTTTACTTTTTGCGTATTTCGCTATATCTCAAGATTTTGTTAAGCGAGCTAAAAATTTTTTGCACACAATTATAAAAAAAGTTTTTTCACAGAAATTTTATATTGTGTGATATAAATTTTTTATGTCATTTTAAAATATGTAATTTTACGTGGCAAAATACAAAATTTAGGCAAAATCGGCTGAATAGTTCCTGAGAATTTGAATTTTAAATCTTTGACTTCTTTTAAAGAATTAAGACCATTAGCAGAAACCCTCTAGCTCAGCAGTTGCAGAATAATTTCCATCTCAAATTTAAAAAAGATAAAATGAAATATAAATTAAAAGGGAGAAAAAATTACAAACAGAAAAAAATCTGAATCAAATAGTCAAAATGGACTTTTCATGGTCGTCAGAGAATTGGAATATATATCCCCCTTAATAATTATAAATCTCTCAGTCTCCTTCAATATTTCAAACAAAGAAAATTTGCATAAATCATTATCAAATTAAAAATTCCTTAATTATTAAAAAATCAAAATTTAAAAAAAAAGAGATAAAAAATAATTTATCTTTTTTGTACATATTTAGAAAATATAAGATTTTTTTTATGATGAAGAACTATTACAGTTCTATTTTAATTTTGTCTCCCTCAAAAATTCGATTCCAGCAACACCACCTTGAGATTTTCATTTACGAAAAATAAGGAATGATTTTTTTTCATGCTTCTAGTAAATTATTTCTACTATTTCTCCATAAATTTTGCTTCATAGTGCACAACTTATACTTTTATTTACTATTTCAAGTAGTACCTACTACCATAAAAGAATTAGTAATATTTATTCATTAATTTTGCTTTTCAGTACATAAACTTATTTATTTTAATTTAAAAACAGTTGATTTTAAATTATCTAGTTTTATGCAGTCACCGTTTTAAAATATAACTATAAAATATATAAACAGGTGATTTCATGTAGTTTGACATCCGAGATTGTCGCAGAATATCATTGTATCTGTTTGTCAACAAAACAAATAAGAAAACGAAGTTTTTATAGCAATAAATTTATTTAAAAATCGTATTAGATTTATAGTCAAACTCTCACAAACAGAGTGGCTATTGGAAAGAAAGAATACAAACAATAATGTTTCAACAGAAGCTTAAATACTCTTTAAACAGATGACGTCATGATCCACGCCAGAACGACCAACAGCAAATGAAAAGAAACAGGCTGATCAACGCAGCCATGACGTTACCGACGTAATATACCCTTTATTTTTATGCTATTTAAACAAAAAATAACCCTTTTAGCATTTATTTATCCAACATCTCTCTCTATATATAATATAATTATCTAAAATACTAATTTGGTGCGCAGTTCACGTATGCCATTACATTTAGGTTAATCATTGAGTGAATCTGAAGTGTGGAATAAATATTAAAGAATGTACAAAAGACATTAATGACATATATAAGCTAACAAACATCACTGATCTTTTCATTAAAATGGCTGAAAAAACAGAATTGTCTGCAGTTTAATTCATATAAATGGTAAGTTCTAAAAGCCAATGAGAAAATTCCATTCTTCAAACTTTTCTTATGAACGATCTAACTGAAATTTTTGAAAAATTTATAGGATGAGGGATTAAAATTGTCCCTTTCATCAAATTTCAGCACATTAACGCAAACGTTTCAGGAGTTAAACCATGGTTTTTATCCATATCGACGTTTTGCGCCATTTTCAGAATATAGAGAGCGCTAGCTATATATAAGTAGGTACTTTCATTAACGTTGCATTAGAGCTGGGCTATGGGCGACGTTCTGGGAAATACCCCTGAGGATGATCCGGAGACAACATACATACGTCACAGCCCGTTTCACGGGGAGGACACATTCATACACCATCCATCCGTCCACAGATCGTAATTTTGATCTCAACCGGAGAACGATCAATCTCCAATTCAGTACCCCCAGAGGTTGAATTTGTTATTGGAACATGGAGGACTTTGTGACCCGACAAATTTAACGCACAACAGTCACCATTTACTACAAGGGGAGTCTTCGGCCGGCGGGAATCGAACTCACGAACATGAGCCCAACACCCTACCAACTATCCCCGCCATACTAGCTATACTTGATCTAACAGTCATGAGTAACTGTTGCAAATTCACAGCAGTTATGAAAATAGCATGTTATTCGCAGATTATTATTTTTACGTATTTCGTTACGTATTACGTTAATTATATTTTTACGTATTTCGTTACGTATTACATTAATTTTATTTTTACGTATTACGTTGTATCTGGAGAACTTTTTATGCGAATTGAAAATTTTTTAAACACAGTTATAAAATTCGTTTATCCAAAGATAATTCAATGCAAAATAATACTTTCAGTAAATATTTATTATTTTTCGTTATTCTATTTAACAATAGTCGAACAAATTTGAATTGTAAGGTACACAAAGTTTTGCATTATTTATAGAATGTAATTTTAAACAACAAAATACAACATTTGAACGAAACTAGTATTATAGATCTTGAAAAAATTCAATTTTAAGTATACGACTTTTTCAAAATTCGATTTCTGTAGAACTATGCGATCGAATTTGTATCTTACCACATTCTTTAAAATGATTTTAAAAAAATGTGTATCTTTCAATCCAAATTTTTTTTTTGTACTTTTATTAAATAAAATGATAAATATTTACTAAAGCTTGTTTTTTGCATGGAATTATCTTAGCATAAACAAATTTTATAATTGTGTGCGAACTAAATTTTAAAATTTTTCAATTCGCTTAAAAAGTTTTCGAAACATGGTGAAATACGCATAAGTAAAATTAACATTAAGGGATTCAAACTATGGACCGCTCCCCTGATCAAATTATTGGGACCATATTTCCCAGATTGCGGTCCCTATATTTTGGGGGCAGAAATCCGAATCTGTCGAAAAAAAGGTATGTTTGTTCAGTCAAAGTTCGTTTTTGTGTCTAATTTTGTAGCTTAAAATATCGTCTGCACTAATTTGAGGTCAATCCCTGAAATCATTGAAATTCAGTCCGTAGAACGTGAAGATCCGATCATTAGATCAAAAGTTATTCAGAGTGGTCCGTTTTTTATTTTGCTCCTGTACAGTTGACGCCAGTAAAAATAATGAATTCAAAATAACTATTTTAATATCTTAAGTAATATTAAAAATTTATTTATTGTAATATTGCTGAATAATCTCATTGGTAAAATATCCAACAGAACCAAAAATTAAATAGAGAATTTCTAATAGAATAATAGAAAATCTAATTTCTAATAGAAAATCAGAATTCTTATAGAATTTCTGATTTTTTTTTTTTAAATGGAATCAGTTATAGAGCAAAATTCTCACAAAAATTTTCAAAATGAGTATTTCTATAAGTGAGCAAAAATTATTCAACACAAGAAAATTCGATTGCATTGAAATGAGCTTTTTTTTTTTTTTTTTCCTTTTCTTTCTTTTTTTTTTTTTAAGCAGACATAAGAAATGAACAGTTGGTTTTGCTATGGAAAAAATTCTATTCGTAAAAACTTTCGATTTAATATTTTTCCTTTTATCTATTGAACCATTTTTTTTTTTTTTTTCTTTTTACAGAAATAACCGGAAGAATATGAATATAATGTCTCGAAAAAGATGGTTTTCTTGGTTTTTTCTTAGGAATAAATTGTCTTAATTTTAAGCAGGAATATGAGAGGAATAGGTTAATTTTCTTATCAGAACAATTTTACTAATAAAACTTTTTTGTTTAATATTTTTTAACCGATTTTTTGCAGAAATATCTGGAATGGCAGTTTAGACTTACAAAAATTCAATTATATTTGTATTGAACAATTTTAAATACATTTTTACATTAATAGGATTGATTGAAAATGATCTGGAAAGATATATTGACGAGAAAAATTATTAGTATAAACTTTTTATTTATTATCATTGAAACATTTCTTTCATTTGCTTACAAAAATTACCTTGATATAAATTCACTAAAATCGGAATTAACGCATATAAGTATTAGGATCGAATCGTTTAAAATTTATGCAAACATGAGAAACAAATAGCTAGTTTTCCCATGAGAATTTCACTAATATAAACTTTCTATTTAATATTAATAGAAAAAAGTTTTTATTTACTTATTTGGCCAGGATAGCCTGGTTGGTAGGGCGCTGTACTCATATTCGTGAGAATGGGAGTTCGAATCCAGCTGACCGAAGACTTCCCGTGTGACTGGTACTCGTTAAATTTGTCGGATCACAAAGTCCTCCATGTTCCCATAACAAATTATACCTCTGGGAGTACTGAATTGGAGATTGATCGTTCTCTGGTTCAGGTCAAAATTACGATCTGTGGACGGATGTGTGAATGGGTCCGCCCTATAAAAAGGGTGTGACGTATGTGTGCGGCGGAAGTCGAATTCTTGGCCATAGATGGCGCCACCGGAAAAAACAACCTCACCCCCTCTGCCTTAATGGTCGACGACAACAACATTTATTTATTTATTATTATTTTTTTACAGAATTTTGTGAAGTTGGAATTAATTAACTAGAAATTGATACAAAGTTCGTTTGTTGGATTGAATTGTCTTAAATTTATGACAACGTACGAAATGATCTGGTTAATTTCTTTATGCAAAATTCTAATAATAAAACTTTTATATTTAACATTTTCGAATCATTTTTTTAACAAAAAATTACTGGAATAACTAATAATTGGCTTGCATATTGAAATATTTTAAATTTATGCCAACTTTGATAGTTGGCTAACTCGAAATCGACACACAGTTCAATTGTGTATTGAAATATTCTAATTTATACCAACGTAACAAATGAACTAGTTATTTTTCCCTATATAGAAAACTCCAACAATAAAATTTCTTTTGTTTGACATTTTTGAATAAAATTTTTTACAGAAATTACTGGAATGATTGATTAATTGGTTAACTCGAAATCGTCACACGGAATTTCAATTGTAAATTGTAATATTATAAATTTATGCCGACGTAAGAAATAAACTAGTTATTTTCCTTACATGAAACATTTTAATAATAATGCTTTTTGTTTAACGTTTTCGAATCGATTTTTTTCAAGAAATAATTGATAATTAGCTAACTCGAATCGGCACACAAAATTTTCCAGTGTATCTATATTGAAATATTTTAAATTCATGCCAATTTAAGAAATAAACTGGTGAATTTCCTTATAAACTCCAATAATAAAATTAATTTAACATTTTTTAGTCAATTTTTAAGAGAAAGGACTGACAATTGGCTAAATCAAAAAGAAAATTCAAAAGTTCAATTATATTTGTATTAAATTGTTTTAAAATGCCGGCATAAGAATTGAACAGGTGAATTATCTGATGAAGAAAAATCTGATGGTTCAGATAATCTGATAGAAATTTATTTTTACAAAATTTACCTAAATGGAAATTTATTAACTCGGAATTAATGCAAAAAGTTATATTGTATTTGGGCAAATTTTCCTGACCAGAGTTCTGATGAGAAAAATTCACTTATAAAATTTTTCTATTTAAAATTTCAGAACGAACTTTTTACAGAAATAACTGAAACCGTATTTAATAACTAGAAACCGACACACTAAAGCTCGTTTGTATTTAGATTGAATAGTCAATTTAAGGTTATAATGAATAGTTTAATTTTCATAGAAGATAAATTTTACCGATAAAACCTTTTTGTTTAACATTTTCGACAATTTTTTCACACAAGATTCTGCAGTGGTGATTGGCTAACACGAAATTTACACAATAAAGTTCGTGTTTCATCTGATTGAATTCTTTTAAATTTATACCAGCGTAAAAGATGAACAGGTTGATTTTTCTTAACTAATAAAACTTTTTTGTATAACATTTTCGAATCAAGTTTTAAAAAAAATTACTGAAATGATAATCGGCTAACTCGAAATTAACACACTAAAGCTCCATTTTATTTGTATTGATCTGTATTAAATTAATCTACCATAAAAAATCTACCATTAAAAACTTTTTGTTTAACACTATAGAGCCATTTTTTTTAAAAAGTAAAATGAATGGAAATTTGCTGACTAGAAATTGTTGTGAAAAAAGTTTTATTGCAGTTTGATTGAACTGTTTATAATTTATTATTAGTTTCTGAAGTGAAAATTCCATTCACGCCATTCTGAAAGAATTTCAGAATTCTCTGTTCCATTCTCACAGAATTTCAGGATTCTCTGTTCCATTCTCACAGAGTTTCAGAATTCCTCAGTTCCTTTCTCAGAGAATTTCAGAATTCTCTGTCCTTTTCTCACAGAATTTCAGAATTCTCTGTTCCTTTCTCACAGAATTTCAGAATTCTCTGTCCTTTTCTCACAGAATTTCAGAATTCTCTGTTCCATTCTCACATTTTATAACTGTCGTTGAACAGCCGAATTAATTTTGAGTATATGACTACCAATGTTCAACTCCGTAGCCTTGTAAATGTGACCCCGACGCAGAAGACAAGAGAACTCCTGGATCAAGTATTGGGAGAAGTTTGCCTTCGTGGAAGACTTTTTGATGGAACTAACCCGCATCACGTTAGATGGAGAAAAAAATCACGATTAGCCTGAAGACAAGGGAACTTTAACCCATGATCCGTATACCACTGAGGATATTTTACGTCAGCACTGAGGTCGGTGCGAGCCGTGTGCGAAATTCGTACCAACCAGCCATCGCTGAGGCTCGTACCCGGGTCATCTTGAAAGGCGAAGATTCTATGCCCTGAGCCATCATGGTTCAAGATGAGCATTTGTGAATTCGAGAAAAAGTTACGCATAAATAAGACGCATAAAAATTTGTACTAATTTTTAACATGAATTACTGGAATCGGTTAGCTCGAAATCCACACACAAAAGTATGTCAAAAGTATTTTTTCAATTTACTTTTCAGAACAAACCTTTTTACAGAAATCAACGGATTAACAATTTTCAATATCAAAATTCAAGAACAAAAGTTCAATTGTGTTAAATTTATGCTAAAAATAAACAAATTATGCACTCAAAATTTAAATATTCTTCGTAATTTAAGTAATTATCTTATTTTACCATCTACGATTTTACTTAAGACGCAGCAGAAAAAAGTGTGTGTACGTGACAGTACAATTCGGTGCAAGTCCGCATTCAATAAAAGAAATAAAAATGCGGCAAAAAAAAAAAAAAAATTACATAATCCGGCCATCACGATTCTGAACATACTGTTATGATTGCATTTGCATTGTAGTCGAAGCATTGCTATTTGACCCTTATTATTACAAAAAACTGCCATAAACCTAATCTCTTAGATACGAGTAGTTTTTTTTATGACCATGCTTCCTCGTAACCATAAAATTCAATATGGGTTATAAAAAACAGCTTAATCGCGCGACTTGGGGTGTGGATTAGTTAATCGCTCAATTTGTTTAATCAGATTGATAAATGATAGTCCGCGCTGGACCTTTATAAGGAGAATCGAGGACTACCATCATTCAGTTTCTGAATAGGACTCCTTTTCAAAATGCAAGCAATAGCGATACTCGTAGTTGCCCTAGGGGTTCTATATTGTGATGTTAAAGGTAATATCATTTATTTATACATACATTAGTTCTATATACATAAGTTCCATTTCAATTATTTCTTTTCTTTTTAATTCTAACAAGAGAAATCAATAGTTGAAATGTTTGACTCAAACTTCAACTTATGTTCTATTGAAACTTAAGAATTAATTAAACAATTCTAGTTTGAGTGGAGGAGTTGGTACTTGAAATGTTCGACTCCTACTTCAACTTCGACTTATGTTTTATTAAAATTCTAAATGAATCCTACGAATATTGTTAAGAATTAATGTTATTCACTTAGTGAATGATAGATAATGATATAGAATAGGAGTTGGTACTTGAAATGTTCGACTCCTACTCCAACTTCGACTTATGTTTTATTAAAATTCTAAATGAATCCTACGAATATTGTTAAGAATTAATGTTATTCACTTAGTGAATGATAGATAATGATGATATAGAATCGATTCTAAATTGAATTAAGGAGTTGGTACTTGAAATGTTCGACTCCTACTTCAACTTCGACTTACGTTTTATTAAAATTCTAAATGAATCCTACGAATATTGTTAAGAATTAATGTTATTCACTTAGTGAATGATAGATAATGATGATATAGAATAGGAGTTGGTACTTGAAATGTTCGACTCCTACTCCAACTTCGACTTATGTTTTATTAAAATTCTAAATGAATCCTACGAATATTGTTAAGAATTAATGTTATTCACTTAGTGAATGATAGATAATGATGATATAGAATCGATTCTAAATTGAGTTAAGGAGTTGGTACTTGAAATGTTCGACTCCTACTTCAACTTCGACTTACGTTTTATTAAAATTCTAAATGAATCCTACGAATATTGTTAAGAATTAATGTTATTCACTTAGTGAATGATAGATAATGATGATATAGAATCGATTCTAAATTGAGTTAAGGAGTTGGTACTTGAAATGTATGACTCCTACTTCAACTTCGACTTACGTTTTATTAAAATTCTAATTGAATCCTACGAAAGAATTAATGTTATACATTAGTAAATGTTAGTTTGAAATTAGATATTTTTTTTATTTTTATGTGCGATTAAAATTGAAGGTATTTTATTTAAAACTACGTTTCGTATTTTGATATAGTTGATTTTTTGACAAGTTAACGAATTTAATTACTGAAATAAAATAATTTTGTATTAAAGTATAATTTAATATATGTGATAATATTTATTCGAGTAACATTTCTGTTCAAATAATTACGAATATTTTTCTAAACAATTTTCATAAGATCAAAGACTTCTTTTTTTCATCCTGCTGAATCTAACCTTTAACTAACAGGAGTCGGAGTTGAGCAAGTTTTTTCAACTCCGACTTCTGCAAAATTGTTTCCGACTCCAAAACCCCTACCCTAACCCTTTTACTAATGTATTTATTTATTAAATTTAAATCTCAAAACAGTGCTAGTAAGAATTGGTAGTTTCGGACAATCACAATACCAAGTTTATTCAGTGATTTTTTTTTACTTTTGCATTAAGTTCAAGCTCATTTGTATTACAACTTTATCAGACATAGATGGTTTAATGTCAGACGCATTTCATAGAGCTGTTTAATTTTCGTATGCTTTAGAATTTAATTAAACTCGTTTTTAATCTTGAGTCTGAAGCAATGTAATGACAACCCGCTTAAATCCAAACTAACTGTTCATTATCCTTACACCTGAAATTTCTGAACTACCTCATAGCGAAGCATCTAAAACTTATAATCAGTTTCAAAGTAAAACATGGGAAATTCTGATCAGTCATTAAGAACTTTAGACTTTTGATCAGACATCAGGTTAAAACTTGTGCAACCTTCTTGCAATCCTTTTTGAGTAAAAACATCGATGCTTTTAAAATGACTTCAGAACACAAGGTAGAAGAGGTTTCGAGAACTTATTATTTTATCATTCACAAATATTTCATTAAAGAAAACATGATTGGATTGTTTAATGGCACAAGAGTCGGAAGTTGCACGAAACGCAAACGCATGCTATTATGAATTCAATCTCATCAGATAAAATAGTTTTATAAACTAAATTTGCCCATTACCAAAAGAAAGAAAAAAAAGAGTAAAAATCACAAGGGTACATTGAGGTATGGGGCTATTATTTACCTGAAGAAGGCTAACCTCCTGAAGAAGGTTATCCTCTAGAAGGTCAATTGTCAACTAAGGAACTGACTTCGATTGTGAAGTGGCAAATTACGAACGCCATAAAAGTAATTTAGGTGAAACAAGTAATTTATCGTTACAATTATTCACACTGCATTAATTTAGTTACCGTTCTTTGGATACCAAGATGGTTTTGTTCATAAAAAATTTTGTGATTTTGATGCTAGACATACTTGATTTTGGAAACAACCCTCCTTAGTAATTTAGATAAGTTGGGTTGAAGAAGATATTTAAGAGAATGCGTAAAAATATTTTCAGGATACTTTAATCTAGCGATTATCTTTTCCGGAATATTTCGCATAATTGTTTCCGCTATTCCCATACAATTTAAAGCTGGTTTTCTGTAATGTTCTTCAGTTAAGAATGAGATTTTTTTTGCAAATACTATTTTTCATGTTTATTAACTGTTTAAAGTGTCTCTTTTCTATTTATTCCGCAATCATTGAAAAATAATTAATGTTCGATTAATCATTTCAGCTCAAGACTTGGGAGGAGGAGGAGGTAACCTTGGAGGTGGAGGAAATTTAGGAGGCAGTGGAAATATGGGAGGACCTGGAAATATGGGAGGATCTGGAAATTTAGGTGGCAGTGGAAATATGGGAGGATCTGGAAATTTAGGTGGCAATGGAGGTCTTGGTGGTAACGGAGGAAATATGGGTGGACTTGGTGGTAATGGAGGAAACATGGGAGGACTAGGTGGCAACGGCGGAAACATGGGAGGACTTGGTGGTCAAGGAGGAAAAATGGGAGGACTTGGTGGCCAAGGAGGAAATATGGGTGGACTTGGTGGTCAAGGAGGAAATATGGGAGGACTTAGTGGTCAAGGAGGAAATATGGGAGGACTTGGTGGCCAAGGAGGAAATATGGGAGGACTTGGTGGCCAAGGAGGAAATATGGGTGGACTTGGTGGTCAAGGAGGAAATATGGGAGGACTTGGTGGTCAAGGAGGAAATATGGGAGGGCTTGGTGGCCAAGGAGGAAACATGGGAGGACTAGGTGGCAACAGCGGAAACATGGGAGGCCTCGGTGGTAACGGAGGAAACATGGGTGGACTAGGTGGCAACGGTGGAAACATGGGAGGACTTGGTGGACAAGGAGGAAACATGGGTGGACTTGGTGGCAACGGAGGAAATATGGGTGGACTTGGTGGTCAAGGAGGAAATATGGGAGGACTTGGTGGTCAAGGGGGAAACATGGGAGGACTTGGTGGCCAAGGAGGAAACATGGGAGGACTAGGTGGCAACGGCGGAAACATGGGAGGCCTCGGTGGTAACGGAGGAAATATGGGTGGACTTGGTGGTCAAGGAGGAAATATGGGAGGACTTGGTGGTCAAGGAGGAAATATGGGAGGACTTGGTGGCCAAGGAGGAAACATGGGAGGACTAGGTGGCAACGGCGGAAACATGGGAGGCCTCGGTGGTAACGGAGGAAACATGGGAGGACTTGGTGGACAAGGAGGGAACATGGGAGGACTTGGTGGACAAGGAGGAAACATGGGAGGACTTGGTGGCAACGGTGGTAACATGGGGGGACTCGGTGGCCAAGGAGGAAATATGGGGGGACTCGGAGGCAACATGGGAGGACTTGGAGGTAACGGAGGAAATATGGGAGGACTTGGCGGCCAAGGAGGAAACATGGGAGGAGTTGGTGGCAATGGAGGAAACATGGGTGGACTTGGAGGCAATGGAGGAAACATGGGAGGACTCGGTGGAAATATGGGAGGTGAGTATTTAGATTTCTATAATATAATATGTGTTTAACATGTTATACTATTATTTCGAAACTTATTCTGACTGAATCCAACTTAATATATAATATCACATAAATAATGTTAAAATGCTTTTGAATTCTTTTACAATTAAAAAGTTTAGATTGTAAAATCTTAATACAAATTAAAACTTATTTTATAAATTAAATTTTTTTAGTTAAAATAGTCTTAATAATTATTAATAGGTTAATCAGAAATAATGGGCAAAAATATAAAGTGAGTAAATCTTTGTTAAATAAAACTGCAATTTTATTTAATGAAATTTCACCTTTAACTAAGATTTGTTTTGAGTATGGATGCATCAGGTGTCAGATAATTTTTTACAACTAATGGAAACGTGTACTGCATAGCATTCTGCAGCGATTGTTAAATCTATATATAAATTATTATATTAGAAAATTGCAATTTTTCTCAATGAAATGTTTTTATAGGTGGAATTCACCAAGCACAGTGAATAACATAAAGTGCTTTGCAATTTTACGCTTAAGAAGAATGTATTTTATCAATTCTATTATAAGCAGCAAAAGCTAAATTAGTGGCATGAGTATAAGAAGTTTTTTCTGAAATTTTTTAAACAGCTATGCATATACAACGTGTACATTGAACTTTATATAGAGCTTCCATACTCTACAGCATCACCTAGTACCATCATCGACTCAGTACGAGTTGACACATTTTGTGATAATGCTAAGAAAAAGACCCTTAAGTATGCTTGTTCGTGGTTTCCTACATTGAGAAATAACGAAATGATCTAGAAAGCAAAGAAGAAAATAACTAGTTAGCTTAATATATTTTATATATTTTTATTATTGATGCACTAAGCTTAAGAAAAGTTTGGAGTTCGAAATACAGCCATATTATATGAAATAAATTATCGATAAATATATTCATTTTTATAATCAATGATTTTAAATGATTTGAATTTTTAGATGTTAATATATCAATAAGTTTCTTAATTAAAAATCGAATATTTAAAAAAAAACTTTTCCTTTTCTGCGACACCTGTAATCCTTCGACAAGCGTTTTATTCCAAAATTAAGTAAGAAAACTTTAATCAAGAGACAATGTATAATTTCATAGTTATTATTTATTTATACAAAAAATTATTTAGTTAAATATCTTTTATGTAAGAAATGTATAACTTTAAATAGTTTTATTCGTGAACATTCTTGTAATTTTAGATTGTTATAAATTGTTTTGGTATTCTTTTTTTTAGGACTTAATGGTGGAAATATGGGATCCGGTGATTTGGGAGGTAAGAATACTTTCTTGTACGCTATCGTAAATTCATAAATATTCCACTCACTTAAGTAACTGAAATTTTATGAAACTATCTAACTATATTTAAGAGAAGAGCTTACTGTGAAGTAATGAAAAGTCAAAAGAAAAAATACAGATATTTTGTTACATAAGTCCAAAAAAGAAAGGAAAACCAAAAAATTCGGTACAAATTTGTAGTATTTTATATTATTTATTTCTATTACGTTGAGAGGTTATATTCAACAAAAATGTATGAAAAAATAGCCTTCATATACTAACAAGTTATCTATTTAATAATGTAACTTTCTAATATATTTCTCGCTTAAATAAATCTCTAGCTAAACAGAAAAAATCATTTGTCTTGAGATTGTTTAAACAATATAAATGTTCGATAACACACGCTAATATTAATAAGAGTTAGAGAAAATATTTAAACTTTATACGACGATTATGGTAATTTTTTGAAAGATATTTTTTCCCTATTTGTTGCTTAATACCGGGTGTCCATCAAATGACTGACTATTTGAAAAATCAATAAAAGAAAAACGGAAGGAAAATGAAAAGTATAGTTGGCTGCGTTCTGCTTGTAAAAGATAATTTCTTCTCACCAAGTTTCTAAAATAAACACAAAATGTGTTAACAGATGGCGATACTAACTCTGAAAAATCATAAAACAATATTATCTAAATAGCCACACTGTCTGACGCAAAACTAATGGATGCTTGTGCAAATATTTAAGTTAAAATGGACTGAATAAGTAGAAAACATTGTTTCTAAGTTTTTTTCTAGCCAACAGAGCCATTAAAATTAATTTTTTTCCTTGCCCAATTCTTATATTTTATTGTATCATAAACTGAAGCAAGACTCTTAAATATAATTTTTTACAATATAACATTTACATCCATTGTAACTTATTTGAACCAATTAAAAATAATACGTTATTTAAAAAATTAAGTAGAGTTATGGTTCAATTCATTTATTGTAATATAATATATATGTTTAAAAACTTATAGATGGAAATATGGATTTTAATTTTGTTCAATAAGTATTCATGAATATATATTATATGGAAATTTTTATATCTAGAATTATTGAGTTACGAATATCTTATATTTCTTTACTATTTCTTCTTCTAGGAAACATGGGTGGATTGAATGGTGGAAACATGGGTGGATTCGATGGATTTGGAGATATGGGTGGTAAGAATTAAGTTTATATTTATATTATTTAAAATTTTATTTATGCATCTGAAAGTAGTATTTATCGAAACAATGTACTTAGTTGTGAAAAGTAAAAACGTTTTTGAAGAAAAAGCTGAGGGATAAAAATAAAATTCATTAGATAGACCACCATATAAAGCAAAGTCAACTATATAAAATGCATTTTTATATGCTGTAATAACTTTAAAAGAAGCTATTCATGGTACCAGCATTTACAATATTCATTGAAAGGCCAAACATCGCCGAAACGGGTTAACTGAGTTTTTAGTTTATTAAGTATTGGATTCTTCGGTGCAAAGAATCCACCAACTAAATAATTTAGAAGACGGAATCTAATGAATAAAAAAACCTTAGATTTGAAGTGAAGAATAATAATGGAAAAATTTAAATCTTCAAAAATCAAAAGTCATATATTTTAATGAATTGAACAGCTTAATTCCTTCATGAATCGAAAAGCTTATTATTTCAATAAATTGAAGACTTTGAATACCTGAATGAACTGATTGTCTTAACTATTTTTATGCTTCTCATTTCAGGAAATGGTGGAAACATGGGAGGATTAAACGGTGGAAACATGGGTGGATTGAACGGTGGAAACATGGGTGGACTTGATGGATTTGGGGACATGGGAGGTAAGAATCACAATTTATATTTTATAACATATTTTTAATGTTATATATATGCATCTGAAAATAATCTGCATTCAATGAGTCAATGAAATACACATTTATTCTAGAAGTGCGTACACTTCAGGAAAAATGATTGTTTTTTTTTTTTTTTTTTTTTTTTTTTTTTTTAAACAGCTTTTCATTTATTTATGGTTTCAAAACGAAAATCTTTTTAAACTTCTATGTTTTTCAAGTCGGGATATAAAACAAAGCCATCTTTTTGCTATGTTTTATGTGGTAATAGTACTAGAAATCATCTATGTCTATAAACTGCCTCTTGTATTTTTATACTGTCTACAATTATATAATTCTTTAATAGTTTTACATTTATAAAAAAAAAAAAAAAAAAAAAAAAAAAAAAAAAAAAAAAAAAAAAAAACAACAACTTTCAAATAACCATCAATCAATACTTTACAAGAAATAAGTAACTCGATTATATACCTTGCAGTTAAGTAACTGATTAACAGTTAAAATCATTCCTTAAAAGCTTACTAAACTAGCGCATAATTTTTTCTAAAAATTATAATTACCTGAATTACTTTTTATTTCTACGTGACATACAGCAAGATGGATTACAGCAGGATGGTTTAGGAAGTAAAACTATATATATTTCACTTAGTATTTATACCAATTAGTGTTGTTAGTATTCAGAGTATACAAATTAGTATACAGAGTTTATACAAATTAGTGAATATTATTAACATTTACAGACTCCTTAATCAAACCATCAGTTTATACAAAGAAGAAATTTATTTAATAATGAATAAATAGATAATTATAAACAATTACAAGTAATAATTAATAACTTAATAAATAATTAATAATTCACTTAAATGAAAATAAACAATTACAAGAACCACATTAATGGCACAAATATTGTCAATATTTAATATACCTATTTAATAATATTCTTACTTTAGACTCCTAAAAATTAAAAAGTAACTAATTAACATTCAGTATCATACTTTCATAGTTCTTTAAAACCATTTAAGTTTTCCTAAACAGTTTAATTCCTTTCTTGTAGGTGGTTTACAACAAGGTGGTTTACAACAAGGTGGTTTGCAACAAGGTGGTTTGCAACAAGGTGGTTTGGGAGGTAAATATATTTCAGTTTTCATGAGTTTTTCTTAGTATTTTCTTAAAAAATCATAGTTCATGCAATCAATTTTCTCAAACGTTTTATTACATTCATTAAATTATAAATTTATAATTCTATATATAAAAGCAATTAACTTATAAACTAAAAAAAACTGAGGAACAAATCTAAAATTCATATTCATATTTTGATAAAATTCTTATCGATAAAATTCATATTGATATCTAATTTTAAAAATATTTTAAAATTTTTTTTTATCAATTTTCATTACTTGCGTTTCTTGTAGGTGGTTTCCAACAAGGTGGTCTTGGTAAGAATTCTATGCCCTTTAAGTTTTTAAAACTTTCTTTTTAAATTTCCTTTACAAATTTTGAAACTACTATTCAAAAAATAATTACTGCAAAAATAATATCACTGCAAAATATTTAATAACTAATATAGAAATTTAAAGAAAACGGTATTTAATTTAAGTATTCAAAAGACTTTTCATGCTAACTCTTAAGTTTTTTTTCCAAAAAGTTTAATTACTCATTTTTGGTTGGTGGTTTACAACAAGGCGGTTTAGGGGGCAGACATAGTATTCATTTCGATTTCGAATTTTTTTTCCTTTTCTTTAAAATATGAACTTAGAAACTATAATAAATTTATAATCTTAATTATATTTCGATCATATTTTAAAAATACTTTTTTATTTCTCTAATAAATTTAATCCATTCGCTTTATTTTTTATATAGGTGGTAAGAGTTCTATATTTTTAGATTTTGAAACTTTCTTTTCCTTTTAAAATTAGGAACCACGTATTATGTAACAAAAAGAAATAAAAATGTATATGGATTCCATAAACTGAATTTATAAACTTAACCCTTCCGGCAACAGTATATTTTAAATTTACTGTACCCGGGATGAAAATTTTTGTGTTTGAAAATTTTAATGAAGCAATTCATCTACTACTGCGATCTTAGGCAGTAGATTCTAAGTGAAGAAACATACTTTAGCTCCTTGTTTAAGAATAGTGGATGATAAACGTTTAAAATCATCTAATTTTTAGTTTTTATTATAGCATTGTTATTTATTTGATATTTATCATTATTACAATGCTATTTATTTGCCATTTATTATTATTACCGCTGCTATTTATTTGCTATTTATTATTATCACACATTAACACTATTACTACACTGTACCGGAAAGGGTTAATAATATTGTTAAAAACGTTCTAACATTTCAGATTTTATATGACGTTTGATAATTCCTTTTTATTTCAGGTGGCCTTCAGCAAGGCGGTATGCAACAAGGTGGATTACAACAAGGTGGTTTAGGAGGTAAAGATTATATTTTTTATAAAAGCAGTTTTTAAAATTTTCTGAAGAAATTTAATGACTTGATAGCATATAGTAATTGTTAGAAATAGGACATTATCAGTTGTAAAAAAATAATTCTGAATTATTTATTAGTAACTCATTGTATTAAACGAGACTAAGGTCAGTTTTTCAAAAATTGTGAATTTTTTTTTTCCTTACAAGTTTAAGTTCTAAATTACCTTTTCTTTATAGGTGGTTTCCAACAAGGTGGTCTAGGAGGTAAAAATTCCTTGATTTTAGTTCTGAAACTGTGATTTTTTCCAGCAAATTTCGTAACGAATAACCAATATTTAATCTTAAAAAAAAGCTAACATTATTGTACTATAATGAAAAACGTAAGATTATGTTAATTACAACTAATGAATTATTATTTAGTAGAAAAAACAAACATCATTAGTTAAACATGAAAGTCTAAATTATTTATAATGAGAAAAATGATTAATTTAATATGATGTCTGGAATATAGTTTTAAAAATATATTTATGTTTTCATTAAATTAAAGCCCATTTGGCATGTTAAATGAGTATAAATAAATTTCGACTAACTTGCAAAAGCCGTTTTCTGTGAGTTTGTTTTAAAACCGAAAGGAATTTATTTTTCTAGAAATTTGATGACCGATAATGAGTAATGTTTTTATAATTGCTAGAAATATTATCTCTTTATTTGAAGTATTTTATTAGAAAGTCTTATTAGTTGTTATTATTAGTTATCTTATTAGTCTTATTAGTTTTATATAAATGCCAATAATGAATAATCATTTACAATTGCTAGAAAAAGTATTTTATTAGCTCTATATGAAGTATTTTATAAGAAAAAGTGTCTTATTAGTTTTATATAAAGTAACTTATTATTAAGAATTTCTGATAAAGTCATCTCGTTAGTTTTATATGAAGTATCTCGTTAATCATGAAGCTCGTGTTAGTATTTCCCAAACTATAATGATTAAATAATCCCTTAATAAAATAAATAAATAATATAAAGAAACTGAATCGGTAAGATATTATCAGATTAAAAACTTCATTCGCTTCAAAAAATATATAAAAAGGAAATAAGAGCTTCAGAAAAAGGTGCCTACTTTCAAGACTTGCCAGACGTGAATGAGGGGAAACAAATGCGGAAAACGTCTATCTTGATGACCTGGAATCTTGTTTTATTCATTAGAATGCTGATTTCTTTGTTAACGACATTAGTTCCTCACCACATTCGCGTGAAAATGCATTTTACCCTGATTCGTCTTTCTCGGCCACTGTGGTTTTTCTTATTTTGATTCACACTTTTATTTTTCCCTTTTTCGTTGGCAACTTTACGTTTTATATTACGAATCGCTTTTGTTTTCTCTCATTCATGTCTGGAGAGTCTTGAAAATGGGTGCCTATCTTTAAAGCGCTTGAGACATGATGTTTCTTTCTATGTATTTTTGAAGCGAATAAAGTTTTTAATCACGTAAAAATCCCTTTATTGTTAGAATACAAATACTTTTATTTTAAAGAAGTCAATCTATTTCTTGTTATGAAGCATTTATGTAACAACTCAATTCATTTCTTTTTTTAACAGGTGGTTTCCAACCAAATGATCTAGGAGGTAAAAGTGCACACATTTTAGTCATGAAATTTTATTAATAATTTTTTTATGAAAAAAAAAACCTCTAATGACTTCTCAGTTAACTATTGGTGAAAAAAAAAACTTATTTCCTTTACATAAAGCTCAACTTTTTTTAATAAAGTACTTTGATGCTAATAAAAAGCAAAAATTTGAGAAAAAAAAATTTGAAACAAAATTTAAAAAGTTTTAAAAATATATTAATACAGGCATTGTTCTAAAACGTTTTATTAATTCTTATTTATGAATAGGTGGTTTCCAACAAGGTGGTCAAGGAGGTAAACATTTTATTTTAATTTCAGGAATTTATTTCAGTGATTATTAATATCTACTTATTTATCAATCTATAATTATTGGAGAAAAAGAGCCTTATTAATTTTATATAAGATTTCAATAATGACTGTTCATATAAATTAGTATCCAGATCATAACTTTAATTTTTTGAAATGTACAGTCAGATTTATATATGCGAATAAAATCGCACTGTTAAATATTTATATAATAACTTGCACGTGATTCAAATTCTAATTAAATTTTCAGTAAATATTTATAAATTTTTTTTTCTCAGTATTTTGACTTAAGTTAGGAATACCTCACCTTTCTTTACATAATATGATTAAATTGATCCCTTAGTATGCATACGCGCTTAGGATACAACGGAATTTCACCGAAACAATACCAGGCTGAGACAATAAAAAGTAAGTTGGTCCTTGGTTCGACACCCTGCAGGTGACCAATAAATATCTCTCTCGCGCATTTTTCCCTCCACGTGCAAAAGCAAAACTTTTTTACCCTCCAAAATCAAAATTTTGAAACGGCACATAAATTTGAGGAGATTAATCAAAATTAGTTAATTCTTAAACTTTTAATAAAATAATATCACCAAAACCATACCAGGCTGAGGCAATAAAAAGTAAGTTGGTCCTTGGTTCGACACCCTGCAGGTGACCAATAAATATATCTCTCACGCCTTTTTCCCTCCACGTGCAAAAGCAAAACTTTTTTACCCTCCAAAATCAAAATTTTGAAACGGCACATAAATTTGAGGAGATTAAGCAAAATTTGTTAATTCTTAAAACCTTTAATAAAATTCGGAATCACTCAGTGATGTTGGTAGCTCATTAGCATATTTTCACTCAGTTGATCACGTTGATCATCAAAGATAACGATAGGTTGATCATCAAAGATAACGATAGGTTGATCATCAAAGATAACGATAGGTTGATCATCAAAGATAACGATAGGTTTCCTCAAGTAATTTCATTCATTCATATCTATAGATAGCCTCTCAAAATACCATTAAAGGATATAGGCAGCATTTAAAAATTATATGACTGAATTGTAAATATTTTAACAGGAGATCAATTCAATTTTACATTTCATTTTATTTCTATATAGGTGGTCTTCAACAAGGTGGTCTAGGAGGTAAGAAATTCTTATAATTTTCTTCAAAAATAATCAATCACTATTCCTTTTTTATTTTTTTAAACATATTAACTTAATTATTTTGCCAATGTTCAATAATTTCGTGTATCTCTCTATGCAGGTGGTTTTCAACCAGGTGACTTAGGAGGTAATTAATTTTAGTTTTTAAATAAAAAATAATTCATCAAGGGAATAAAACAATTTTATTAATTTTAATATTATCATCAGTAACATACAAAACTATTTTTTAACCAAAATTTTCGAAGCAGTTCAATATAAATGATAACATTTAAGAAATAATCAAGAAATTATTTATGACAACTATAATTGATAAATATTAGAGGAAAAAAAAAGATTGCGTTAGCTACATAAGGAAATTAAATAAGGATTGCATAAATAATTAACCACTATAACAGTTACTTTGTCAGCATATTCAATAAATTTTTATATTTTTTTCAGGTGGTTTCCAACAAGGTGGTCTAGGAGGTAAGAATTCTCCGTAGTTTCGTTTTTAATATTTTTGCCTATTTTTCAAGGCATTTCATAACTACATAATGTATCCATTTATGATTCTTAAGGGAAAAAAAAGGATATTTTTATACTTGTTATTCATTCACTTATTCAACAATTAAGTGAAAAATAGTTATAACAAAATGTTTCATTGTTTGAATTATATTTTTTAAAACAAAAATGTATAAATATTTATGTGCATGAAATAAATTAATTTTTATGTTTAGGTGGTTTCCCACAAGGTGGCCAAGGAGGTAAAAAATTCCATTCAATTCAGTTTTAATGTGTATTTTTTTTTATCAAAAAAGTTGGTTAGTCCATCAACTATTTATCAATTTATTGATTGATTAATTTGAAAAAGAAAGAAAAATTATATAAATTAAAAAATTACATTTTTCCAATTTTGAACTTAATTGATTTATGTTTAGAATGGAACATAAATCACTTTTCAAAGCCTTTTCATATTACTTTTTATAACAAGTTCAGTTATTTAGATTATTTATTTATTTTTGTGCTTAAGTGGTTTAGTAAGTAATAAGTACACAAGTTTTTTCTTTGAAATTATTAATTCAATTTCCAAAAAAAATATTAATTAAAAATTTAAAAAAAATTGCAATAGTCTGTAAAAAAAATTTTTTTAAGCTTTTCATAATGAAGTCCATTAACTTGCTGATTAAAAATAAACTTTTTGAAAACATGCAACTTAACTTTTTTTATTAAATTCATTGAACAATATATAATTTTGTGTAGGGGAAGTAAGAATTTTTGTTTTAAAACACTCTATATATTTCTAAAAAAATTCTTGGCCATTAAGGTCTAATCAGGCTACGCTTAAAAAAAATTTTAATTTCATTTACATAATAAATCATTTATAAAAAATGCTTTTATATAAAATTTTATTTTAGCATATATTTCAAATAATAAGCATATAATAATAAGCAATAACAACATAGTATATAATAATTTACCAAATAATAGCACAAATGCTATCATATGCTAAAATATAATGTTGGTACGTAAACTTAAATGTTATTATAACCACGTCAACTTATTGATTTTTCTAATACGTGTAATAAAAAAAAATTTTCTTCTCTCCGTAGGCGGTTTCCAACAAGGCGGTCTTGGAGGTAAGAAACCAAGAACTTTTCGATTTCGAATTTTTTTTACTTCAAAAAATTGACGAATAGCTACGTTTTTGAAAAAAATGGAACAATTTGATTAACAAATTTAACTACCAAATAATGTTTAGAATAAGTTTTTGATCAATTTTTAAACAGACACAAACCTACTATTCAATCTAACACGTCTTAATTTTAACTTATTTTTCTGTACAGGTGGCTTCCCACAAGGCGGACAAGGAGGTAAACACTTTCTTTCATTTTAGTTTTAAACATTCTCTTTTGTTTAGAACATTTAAGAAATTTATCATGGTATAATTACTAATTAACTGATATTTACAGCGTGTCTCAATTGCATAGCAACCCGCGATCGAAAACGTCATTGCATACCTACCACTAGGGGGAGCTTTATATTGCAATACTGTAAAGGTACTTTAATGTTCTATCAAGTGAGCTAGTTCTCCCCTGACTTATTCAACATTGATTTCTTAGTATGAAGAGCTCTTAAAACTATCATATATCTCTAGCCTGTGTAGTGAACAATGAATCTTGTCTCCACAGCAACTATCAGTGTACGGTCGTGTACGGCAATTTATGCCCGATGGTGCAAAAATCGAACAATTGTTGAAGCAATATGAGCTGTATTCATCTAGTACACCATCTGTATACATGATTCATTAGGTGTTTCTAATTAATCAGTCTCTTAAGTTCTATCCATACCAGATTTTTTTCGGTCATCGATTGATATTTAATTCTCAATTCTTATCAATGTACTTTCTTTTCCTTAAAAAGTTTGTCACAACATTTTTATCGACACTCAGCAAAATTAAACTCAACCAGTTTTTT
This sequence comes from Parasteatoda lunata, assembly GCA_949128135.1. NCBI lineage: Eukaryota > Metazoa > Arthropoda > Arachnida > Araneae > Theridiidae > Parasteatoda > Parasteatoda lunata. The sequence goes on from OX421977.1 coordinate 83,149,931, forward strand.
TTTTTTTTTTAATGTACTACATGATCATTAATTCAGTTTACTCTTTTGATTAGGAGGTGGCCAAGGAGGTAAAAATACCTTTACTTTGAGTGTTTAGTTTCTTTTAAATTTTGTTCATACACAATGGCATCACTATTAACTCATTTATCTTGGATTATCAGAAAAAAAATGCATTGAATTTACTTCAAAACACTGAATAACGAATATAGAATCCCATACTGATTTGAGTTTTATTCTTTTCTCTGCAGGAGGTTTCCAACAAGGCGGTGGACTGGGAGGTAAATATTTCTCTAATTGAAACTTTCCTTGTAAAACTGAACGATTTAAATATTTCTAATAAAGCGTTACAAAAAAGTTTTCTAATAACACGTCATCAGTTTTGTAGATTTCGGTATTTAAACTATGGCGGTTTTCATACATATTAATAATAGCGCACCATAAATGCAGTCGCAACTTTTTTCGTTGTAAGTAGTGTAGTATGTTACTTTTTTTTTATTTTTAAAAAAGTAGTGCAGTGATTAGTGCGAAAAAAAAAAGCAGTAGTTTGTAGGGATTTGTGGCAACTACTTTTAATGTTAGTTTATTAAAGAAACAAGGTTCTAACACAACTAATTTTGCTTATTTGATGGGTACAAATCTTTGCGGGTGCGTTAATGGACGCAATAAAAATGCAAATGTAGCTGTAGCTGAGAGTTAGCAAGAATTGTGCATTCAAAATCACGTATAATTAATATTTAAGTTAGACATTACGAACAATAATTTATGACTTTAGTCACACTTAAACATGCAAATGTGCACACTTGTGAAACATTGATGTTATTTCAAAGGAAGGGAACTTATTTTCGATGTACTTAATTTCTTAGAACAAATAAAAGAGCCTTAAAACAACAAAATTGCAAGTATTCAATAAGTTCATAGAATTTCTTAAAGTAAATATTCGTTGTCGAGAAAGACATCAAAAGTTGAAAGTTAAGTGAACAAATTCGAAAAAAAAAAAAAAAAAAACTTTTAAAATATCTAACTGGCTTATGTAAACATGAATAAAAATCTCTTAGTAATTGCTCATGTTTAATATAAACCAATTTTTTATTCAAACTCATTTAAAACATAGGTGTAAATCAATTTCTCTAGCAAAGTTCGTCTCCTTGAAGTAGTAACTACATTGTGAAAGTAGTTTGTAGTTACTACATTAAAAATATGAAGTAGTAGTTAACTACATTTGTAACAAAGTAGTTATGTTTTAGTTGAAGTATTTTACAAAAGAATGTAGATTTCTGTCCAATAGTTACAATATCTATTGCTTTCAAATTACGTTAAAATTTTTATGGAATGTTTTTAAATATAAATTAAATTTTATTTTTAATTATTACAGATGGGGGAAGAATGCCTAATTTTGGAGGAATGGGAGGAAGTAAGCTGATTTTTGTTCTTAAAGCTTTATTTTTGAACAATTTATGTAACGATATCCAGGCTAATGAAACAACATTCTAATAAAACTTTATCATTTATGTAATTCATTAACTTCAAATACAGTTTTATTTTCTGATCATTACAGATGGAGGAGGATTGCCTAGCAACGGCGGCATGAGTGGATTAGGAGGAAGTAAGTTTTTTTTTGTTGAGATAACACAAAATCCAGTTTCAGATTACTGAAACAATTTTTTATTAATTAAATTAATAAATACAATTTTATAAATTTAAAAGTCTGAATTTTGGTTTTTATATTAATGTTGATTTGAAAAGAGTTTTCATTTCTTGACTATTTCAGATGGAGGTGGAGTCCCTAGTTACGGAGGAATGGGAGGAAGTACGTTGATATCTGTTTTATTTAACTTTGTTTTGAGACGCTGACTTTGTTTTTAGACTTTGATTGTGGAATAAATTTGTTTAAAAATTGTGTATCTGACTATTTATATGTGCGCACTTCGCTTAATTACAGAGTATTATTTATTAATTTTTTTTCAATTTCAATTATTTCAGATGGAGGTGGACTACCAAGTTACGGAGGAATGGGAGGAAGTAAGAAGATCTTTGTTTTTAGATTATACAAATATCGGGCTTTAGAATATAAAAACTATTTTTAGATATAATTTTAGTTCTATATAAATGTTAATCTTTGTGCAAGTGGTTAGTGAGGACAATGTTTTAATTTTTGATAATTTCAGGCGGAAGAGGAATGCCTAATTTTGGAGGAATGGGAGGACAAGGAGGAAGTATGCCGATTTTTGTTTAGACTATTAAGCTAAAAAATATTTTTGGGTGAAGGTTTTTACTCCATTCTAAACATTTTTTTGAAATAATTTTTTAGGTGGTGGTGGACTTGGAGGATCAGGAGGAAGTAAGTTGATTTTTATTTTAACCTTTAGGCAACTTAACTATAAAGTAATTCTTTTATATTGGCTTAAAGGTTTTAGCCAGGTTAATTTATTTTTTCTAATGGTTTGCGACTTCCTGATTTTGTTTTTGTCAATTTTTTAGACGCTGGAAGAATGCCTAACTTTGGTGGAAATAGAGGATTAGGCAGAAGTAAGAATTTAATGTCCATTCTAAAAAGTATTTTAAATATGATATTGTACTAACATTGTCATTACCTTTTAGTTTACTTTTTAACATTGATTTTTCTTTCTGAATTTAGCTTTAATGGTCAGTTTATAAAATGCTGCGGACTTTCGACATCTATTTAAAGTTTTTGGGGTTAAAATTTTTTAGCTTTATCTCTACTTTATACCCTAGCTTCAAAACTTACCGTATGCGTTGTAAAAAAAGGGTGGGAAAGACAAGTACTAGAAACGTCTTTTTGGCACTATTAGGCCATAAAACGGAATTTTGTGATTTTAATGCCTATTTTCACTGACATCGATTACAATTCCTCAAGATTTAACAACGCTTTTTTCTCGTTTAAGCAAATTACCGTCCTCTAAAAAGTATGAAAATTTTGCCTTTAAGGATAACTTTGTATGATTTTTTTTTTGGTGAGAAACTTTATTTAAATTGTTATTAATAAAGTATCAAATTAAAAATGTTAACTTCTACACTTAATTTAGGACCAGGTGGTGGTGATGACCAGGTTGTTACCATGTCGCCAATTGAGATGCCAGGAGGTGATCAAAAAGTTACCCTTTCACCCATCGAAAACCCAGATTCAGACCGTAAGATCTTTAAAATATTTATTTATTTTATTATTTAACATTAATTATCCGTTGTTGAATTTGGTTTTGATACACAAAAACTTAAATAGATAATTATGAGAAAAAAGAATTTTATATTAATTCTCTATACAGCATTTTGAAAGAGTTATCTTAATACTGATATAGATATGTTATCATTTCTTTTTAATCGTTGTTTCTTCATTGAATAGTTTTTTTGTGTTAATAATAAATATGGAAACTATTTTGTTAGTTTAACTAGTATTTTTTAGTTATATAAATTAAAAACTTACATGTATTTAAAGTGCACTTTGAAGTTCTTTGAGACATTTCTTTTAATACGGTATTTCATTAGTTGTAGATTAGTATGAAATTCATTCTTCAATTTATCTGTTTTTCTGACAGGATGCGAAAGCTAAATCTTTCCGAAAATTAAGTAAAGTTTAAGTACTTTTTAAGCATTCAAAAATATTTTATGCATTAACAAAATGCCGAAATAGTTTTCAAGGACATTACGTGATCATGATAAAATAACTAGTTTCTGAAAAAGAACTTTTTTCTTGATTATATTAGCCATCATAAACTGATCAAGAGATTTTTTTCGGTTTGATATCAGAGGGTGGGAAATGAAGCCTGAAATTGAGAATATCTTGCAAAATGTACTGCACATGAGAGTGCAAGAATCTCACCGAAATCAGCGAGTAGACGCACATGCGGACTCGCAAGTATTTCATCAAACTTGTAAAATGATTGGCGTTTTCATATGCTATGAACCGACGGTATGCCGAAATAGATTGTGGTTGATTGAATTGTCAAAGCGTTGAATAGAACAATGTGAAAAGCAAGCTTTTGCATAATATGTGGCGTGAGAATCGACATGGTAAAAAAAAATTCTCATTTTCGAAAAGGGGAAATTAAGCCCTTTTTAAACCCAACCCAATGAATAAAAAGCAACTTTAAGGTTTTTTAAAAACAAAAATCGAAAATAAGCACCTTTAAGCACTTTTTAAAGACGCTACGCACCATGTTTAATTTATCTATAATTATAAACAATATAGACAATGTAATTACTTTTACAAACAATTTCACACTTTTAATATGGCACTTATTTCATTGCAGAAGGTTGTGGTAAATCCGGAAAAGGAGGAAAGAAAGACGATGACAAGGATAAGAAAAGTGGCACCTCAAATAACTTAGAAGGGTTCCTTAAAAAAATTAATGAAATGAACGGCGGAATGGATGGACTGAAGGGAAACAAAGGTGCTGATGCTGATGATTTAAAGAAAAAGCTGAAAGACATGGGAATAGATGCAAGTCCAGAAGATCTGAACAAGCTGAAAGGCATGGGAATTGATGGAAGTCCAGAAGGTATGAAAAAGCTGAAAGGTTTGGGAATTGGCGCAAGTCCAGATGGCTTAAAGGATGCCCAAGGCAAACTTCCAAAAGGTGGACTTGATGGAATGGGTGGGGGCATGGATGATACAGCTTTGATGCAAAAACTCAAAAGTATGGGAATTAATGCAAAGCCAGAAGATTTACCAGCTATAAAAGATAAACTTAAGGGTCTTGGACAAGACGGAGGATTCAAAGGTGCTATGGGTGGACTTAAAGGCATGAACATGGATAGCGGAATGGGACAACTTGGTGGATTAGCAGGAGGTATGGATGATGCTGCTTTAATGCAAAAACTCAGAGGCATGGGAATTAATGCAAAGCCAGAAGATTTACCAGCAATAAAAGATAAACTTAAAGGCATCGGAAAAGACGGAGGTATCCAGGGTGCTATGGGTGGACTTAAAGGCATGAACTTGGATGGTGGAATGGGGCAACTTAAGGGATTAGGTGGAGGCTTAGGCAATGCTGGAAATTTAATGGGAGGTATGAATAAAATGGGACAGTTAAGTGATTTGGATATTCAGCAATTGCAAATGAATAATATATTGAAAGCTGCTTCTCAAAAGGGCCTCAACATGAACCAGCTTTCTACTTTGAAGCAGATGATGACAAAAACAATGGCCATGAAGGGAAGTCTTAAAGAAGGACAAATGGGAGAAGTTTTAAAGAATATTGGTTTCTCCAGTGATGAATTGAATAAATCACTTGGTGTTAATAGTGCATTTGAAACAAATAAAGCAATTTTTCAAAGTACAGGAACTCTCGACGCATCTAAACAAATAGGCCAGCAGCTTCAGATGTCCGGAGATTCTCTTGGCATGGGCGGTACGATAGAGAAAACCAGGGCATTCGGAAAAAGAATTGGAGAAGGAAAAATCGGAGAAGAATTGCAGAAAAGCGGAGAGTTTACTCAAAAGTTAGGTCTCGATAAAGCAACTGGTGACCTCAAGGGATTGGGGGATGCTGGAGATGCTGGAGAGTTACTAAGCAAAACACAAAGCTCATTAAAGTCAAGCGCCTTAGAATCTAGCATGTCTACAGTTATAGCCCAACTCAAAGCAAGTGGTGACCAGGGAAAAGCTTATGCAGAAATAGCCGAGAAAATCATGGCTCTTGCTAAAGCAGCAAATGGTGGAAAGGGTGCAGGAGATTTAGCTGGTGGTGCCGGTGGTGTAGGAGGCGCAACAGATTCTCTGAAAGGAGGCCTTGGAAGCGTTGGTGATCTTTCTGGAGGCCTTGGCTTCGGCAGAAAGTAAATTTCCGCAAACTTCCTTTCACGTTTTTAGATTCTTTTTAAGCTATTTTGGAATTTACTCCATTGTTTGACTATGTATGTGATATAAAAGTCTTGCTTTATTATTGTCTAAAAGTTATTGTTTAACTATTAAAATGTGCTTACAAAGTTTTGTAAAGCAGTTTATTAGTTTATAATAAATGATTTAAAATAATTTTTTTGGTATTCATTCTTTAAGACTGATTTTAATTACTGTTCAACACTTGTAAAAAATAGACAATTCAAACAATGACGTAAAACAATTTATAAAATAAAAAATATATTCAGTAGTATGCCCAAATAAGGAACATCCTCAGGATAAGGGACAAATGTCCAAATAAGGGACAGGGGTTGAGGGAAAAATCTGTTGGTTCCGGTACCTTTGAATAAGGGTATTAAAAGTATTTACTTCCTAATAAGAGATGCACTATAAAAGAGACATTGAAAAAAGTTGTAAGAAAAACTTTATAAGATAGAAAAATACTAAATAAAAATTGAAATACTGAATAAGTAAAAACAAATGAGTAATGTTTAAAATGATTGGGATGAAATAAAAAAAAGTTCTAGTTACTAGTTCAAAAGAGCTTCCAAAATTGTAAACATTTATAAAAAGGTGATTAGTTGGTTTTTTTGTTAAGGATTAAAACTATTCCTGCATGCTGAACATTGTTGAAAGCAAAGTCAAAAGAAGTTTAGGAAAGTTGGAAACTATAAGACTTCAAAACATCGAAAAGTGAAAAGTTTAGGAAAATCTGTGAATAGAAGACTTCAAAACATCGAAAAGTGAAAAGTTTCGGAAAATCTGTGAATAGAAGGCTTCAAAACATCGAATTGTTGGATAGAGAAATGTAAGAAAAGGCAAATCATTTAGACTAGTGATGTAAAATGAGAAGTTAAGTAACATGTAGCATACTAGGTAAAAAAAGCTAAATGAAGTCGGAGAAACTGAATTTTGAATTAAATCAAATTTTTAAATTTTTATGTAATTTCTTAATAAAGGGATTGTTATTTAAAAAGAAAAGATTCTGAGTACGCAGACATTTCTCAACGAGAGGTACTACTACTATATATGCGGTACTAAAGTTACTAAAATTCTGACATCATAATTGAATAGTTAATTAATTTAGGATGTTCAAGAAACGAATTAGTTGGACATGTAAAAATGCACAATGATTCAACAGATTATCTTAAATTTAAATCTTAACATCTTACCCAATTAATATTCTATGAATTCCAGTGAATTTCAAGGATAGAATATTAGTTGAAATAAGTATTTCTTCACAAACACTTCAATTACACTACACTAAAAAGAATAAAAGATAAGGTAAAAATATAACACGTAACGGTTTGTAAAATAATATAATATATACGCTTTGTATGTTATATATTACAATTAAGTTTGCCTTAATTGTACTGTTCTATTAAGTAGCAGGTTAAAGTATATAATTAGTAGAAAATATAAATTTGCACATTGATATAAAGCAAGGTTTTTTCAATTTTATAAAATTTTAAAATATAATATATTCATTAAGAATTAAGGTATTGAAAAAATTCGAGGAAAAAAAAGAACACGTTTAAAAATTAAAAATCCATTCAAAGGATTACAGTGATATAAATATAAAAACGCAAGGAAAAAAATTCAAAAAATACATTTGCAAACAGGAAAAAAATCTTTTGCTCTATAGTTGAAAAAGAAGAAAGGTAAACAAGTTTCAATAAAAATTATAATTTTTTTAGTTCGCTTGCCCATTCCAATTTCTATTACTTTTTTTAACTAAAAAAATTACATTTAAAATTAAGACAATTTTAAAGTAAATATAAAGCTACAAAACTAAAACTAACAAAAATCTTTTTGTGTATGCCAGCAACAATGTCATGTTAATTAAACAAATCGCACTCAAATCATGAAGAAAATTTGGGAAACACCTTAAAATTTTTTATTGTTTAGTGACCATCCATAAATGATGTCACGCTTTTTATTCCTAAATATAAGAATTCCACTATCCCTTCAGAAAATTTTTCTGAAAATTATATTCAATACAAAAATACAAAGTTAACTAAAAAGAAACAAAAAACTTTCTGTGCATGTCACTAATAAACTTCTTAACTTCGACTTCTCAGCAAAAAATTGCTAATTAGGAAATAAGTGCAAAATCTACGATGTAACAGGAAAGCAGAGATATAATGTTAATTAAAAAAATTGCCCTCAAATCATGAAGAAAATTTGGGAAACTCCTTGAAATTTTTTTATTGCTTAGTGACCATCCATAAATTATGTCACGTTTTTTATTCCTAAATATACGAATTCCATTATCAATTTAGAAAATTTTTCTAAAAATTATATTCAATACAAAAATACAAGGTTAACTAAAAACTAAAAAGAAAGAAAAAACTTTCTGTGTATGTCACGAATAAACTTCTTAACTTCGACTTCTGAGTAAAAAATTGCTAATTAGGAAATAAGTGCAAAAATCTACGATGTAACAGGAAAGCAGAGATATAATGTTAATTTAAAAAATTGCCCTCAAATCACGAAAAAAATTTGGGAAACTCCTTGAAATTTTTAACTATAAGAATACCTCTATCAATTCAGGCAAATTTAGTCCAATATTTTCTTCAATAAATAAATACTAAGTTAGAAAACTAAAAAGAAGAAATAAATTTTGCACAAATTGCACTTAAGAAAAAAGGCCAAGCTTATAAATGAAAATGGTCTTTTCATCATTCCAAATGTTCTTTTCATCGTGATCCGCATGGTATTATTTCCCCCAAGCTTAACAGTTAATAACTCTCGAACTAATTATCGGATGTTAATTTTTTTTATTCCATCGTATTCCTTGTACTTTTTTCTACATACTTTCGCAGTGCCACGCTCCTAAACTTTGTAAGTTTTGTGCAGCAAAACAAAATCTAACATAAAGTACAACAAGAAAAAAATGACAGTAGCAACGGCTCATTTTTTTTTTCTACGTCTAGAGGTTTAACACAAATCATTAACATAAGTGGATTATAACATCCCTCTACGGAATACATGGAAGTTGTAAAAAATCTAGAAATAAACTTCAATCAAATTTATGACAAGGTTTAAACAAGATAAAAGTTATCGTTTCCCATGGAAGCAAGAAATACTCAGAACTTTATACGCCATTAGAATCTTATTTCATCCCACTATTAAATTTTTCGTCAAAACTCGAACAACGATTAGAATGAAATTTCTAAGCCTGGCTCACGAAGAGGAGCCAGGCTTAGAAATTTTCACAAGAAAAGGAAACTGCGAAAAAGTCTAATATATATATTCTTCGATAACGTTTTTTATAAAACTCAAATTAGTTTATTACGGAATATATAATTTTAGTTACATTGAAACATTTTTGATATTTTTAATAAGTTTTACTGTTCTTTTATTCTAATTCCATGTAAATAATCAACGTGCCACAGCGAGTGACAAATAAAATTTCTTAGGGTAGTTCTTAATTGCACAATAGCATAACCATTTTTATTTCATAAATATTTATTGCAATGCAATATCGATTTTCAATGTTAAATTTTGTTAACTTCATTTATTTTTAACATCAATTTCAACAACTAAACAAGGACTTAACTGTTATAATACATTTCAGTCGCCTTACAATTTGTAATAAATGTCGAGTCTTATAAGTTTTATTAGTACTATTTATGAATGTTTAATTTGAGGTCTTAAACAGAAAATGTACTTTTGAAATACGTTTTTAGAATTATAAATGAACAATCTATTCATACATTTTCTCTGTTTATCGTATGGAATAACATTGGATACAGTCAAAGAGGGAAATTTTACCTAAACAATACTATTTTTATATATTTTCTTAGCATTATATTATACTCTTAGTATAATATAATACTAAGAAAGTAATAGTATATTGTATAGTAAATCATATTATGTGAAAGTTAAAGCAGAGTAATCTAACATTTGTTGCATGATTTTGTTTCAACATTCTTTTGAATATGCCGAATTTGTATCAATAAGAATTTAAAGAAGATAAAACTTATTATTAAGAATAAAGTGATATCTTTTTAATTAAATATTCTACCGCTAGATACTATCTATATTTATAATTAAAAAATTAATGTTAGTAAATACCATAATGTGAAATTGTATTTAAATGCTTTATAACAGCATTCAAGGATTTACAACGAATCGAAAATACAGCGCTGAAAATTCCATTAAGTTTGTGACGTCATAAAACGTGCTGCGGAACCGATTGGAGAAACTTTCTTAGAAATAACACAACCTTATGTGTCTTCATACCTTGCTTTGATATTGAGTGATAAGATTTTATTTTGAAATGAATGACAAACTGTTAAAGTTCAAGGGATAATGCGAACGTTATTTATTGGTTAAGGAAACGTTTTCAAAAAAAACTTATTTTGAAAATTTGCACTTGTTTGGACGTCAGTATTTTTAATAGAATCATTTCTTCACTTTGGAGTTGAGTTGCAAATTTTTAGAAATAGAACAATCGTAATCTCAAATATTAGGTAAAAATGTGCGTGGTATAATCTAGAAATTAATTGCCAGGAGAAAACCGTATAAGTGCGTCGAATAACTAAATAACAAATCACGAAGTTCAACACATCATAATGTTCTCGTTAATATTCTCAATAATCCAGTAATAAATATTATTTGTTGCATAAATTAGATAGCACTTAAGCCTAATCCCCGTTGTACGAATGGACATTTTTTTTTTACGAGAGTATGTCGTGTAGCTATAAAATTCGAAATGAGTAATTGAATACGACTTTTCGAAGGTGTAGATTAGTTCGATATTCGATTTGTTTAATCAGACTAGGATTTAACAGTTCCAATTAGGCTAGCATTAAATATGCTTAGATCTCTAATATTTTTAGTTTTTGTACTGAACTGCAAGAAAATGCAGGCTATTGCACTCGCTCTTATTTTCGGGGTTTTGTTTTCCGAAACTAAAGGTAAGCATAGACAATTGATTATGTAATTGATGGCAGATGGCTTATGCTTTAAAAAATAAAATTATTTACCAATTTTCAAATTAGTTCTTTTCTTATTATTTTCATTGAATAACTTTTCGAACCACATAAAATAATGCAACTGTTTAACACGAGAGAAAACCTTGTGTGAGAGCAATCCCGAAAATAAAGTCACCTATTTCTTAGAAAAGCAAAGATTCTTTTTGCTTTCACTTAGAGTAACTTAATTTTAAAAAAAAAGTAGAATATTTTATTTTTTGCATAATCTACACTTTAAAGGTGTGTTTTCGTTCAAAAAAAAAGAAAAGAAAAAAGTAACAGTTTCACCGTTTTAAATGCCAATCTCAAGCCAGCTCTCCGTCATATCCTCCCTTTATTTTCTCTAAAATGGACCCATACATAACTGGTCATAAATATTATCCCTATTAAATATTAGTCATTAATATTTAATAGGGATAACCCTATTAAATTTAGTCATAATTAAATTTAGCCTAAATTTACTAATTACGACTAAATTTTGTTATAATTAAATTCAGACTAAATTTAATAGGATATCCCTATTAAATTAAGTCATAAATATTTAATAGGGATAATATTTATATAAATATTAGTCCTAAATAACTATAACACACTCCCCTTATAGCCAAGACTTGATACCCAGTGACTATATATGTTTCCTTAGTTGAAAAAATAATTAGTAGAATTCAGTTCCAATGACGAGGTAAAAAATAAGATTGATAATTAACTCAAGGATATGACGGGGAGCTGGTATGCCATGGATATACAAAAGTTACCCCAGTGGCTACAAAAATGCATTAACTGAATATTGTGTAATGAAATAGATAAACATTCTGCCTATAAATTTGTATGAATATAATAAAACAATGATTGGATTCTTACATTTCTAAAAAATTAAGAAAAATTACTTTTGAGACTGACTTTACGCTAAATATAATAGTTTAAAGAAGTATGTATCCATCAAATTAAACCAATTTTAAAACTTTAAGCACATGTTTTTCAAAATCATATTTTTATTTCTTTATTTATTTTTTGAGTTGGATTGCTATATAATGATTAAACACTATCCTTAAGATTGTTATTTAACTTTTCTTTAGAGAAATACAGAGTAGAGAAGAGTCAAAGTTTTGCATTTGCTATTTAAAGTCAAATATTTTTGTGTTGTAATTTTGATAAGTTGAACTTTTGGCATATTTACGATTTTTGCTAATGTTAGTAAATTTCATTTATCAATAATTATGGTAACTCGTGTATTTCTCTTTCAAATAATATGAAAATAGGCAAAAGTGTTTGCTTCTTTTCGATTATGAATTCGTCATGTCTTTAATTACGGTTTATTATCGTGATTTCTGTTAAAAAATATGAAATCTCATAGCAGCTTATTTGGTTTCAAAGATAAGAAAGCTTATATTTCATAATTATTTGATATGCAACTTATGCTTTCCGAAAAATGTTTTCCTACAGTTAATTTTTTGGAAGGGGAAGGAAATGTTAACCTCACGTAGGTCAAATGTTGATCTCATTTTCATTTCAGTAAAAATATGGCGCACTACTTTTTTTCCGGAACGCTTCAATTCCGCTGCGTATAGCGCCCCGCTGTAGCAATAAGCGTAAGCACTAATTAATAAAAAATATTATTTTCCTTATTCTGTCATAAGTCATTTGGCTGTTTATTTTATTTTAATTCAATAAGATGCTTAGATGCTTTTTCTTTAAAGTATGTCGCGTGTAAATGAAGACGAAATATGTAAATTTTTTCTTAGCACCCAAAGTAAATTACGGTTTGGTTAAAATATTTTTATTTCTCTTTATTTAGCTTTATTTCTTTGTTAAACATAATTTCCATTTATACAGGACGAAAATTACAGAACTATATGAAATGAAACGTAAATAAATCAAAAACCACTGAGCGCACAAACTTTACTCAACATATAAACGTCACTACTGATATTTTACTTTATAACCGTCGTTGAACAGCCGACCTAATTTAGGTTTCACGACCACTAATGTTCAACTCGGTAGCCTTGTAATTTTGAATCCAATCCAGAAGACAAGGGAACTCCGGGATCAAGTATTGGGAGAAATTTACCTTCGTGGAGGACTTTCTGATGGAACTTACCCGCATTTGTGTTACATGTAGAGGAAAAACACGAAGCCCTCCTACAGTTAGCTTAACGGCACGGAGACTCTAACCCTTGATCCGTTTACCACTGAGGACATTTTACGTCAGCACTATGGTCAGCGCGAGCCGGGTACGGAATTCGCATCGACCATCCATCACTGGGATTCGAACCAGGGTCACCTTATCGGAAGGCGTACGCTCTATCCCCTGAGTCACCACAGCTCTCACTACAGATAATTCAGTTTTAGGTTATGACATATTCGATATGCCTGTCGTCATTAATTATGGAGTGGCACAGACGAATAGCAAACTTCTGCATGACCCGCTGAAGTGACGGAACATCGATGCTTTTGATGACCGTCTGAATGGTAGCTTTCAACTCTGCTTTTGGGGTTATTTTTGTACTCACTGTCTTTAAAATAGTCTCACAAAAATGAGTCACATGTGTTCAGATCGTGAGAATATGACGGCTAAGCGAGTCTCATTCCACTTACCCTTAGGTACCTTTTGTGCTCTCCCAAAATGTAAACCCCTCTCTTGGTCCGATGGGGTCGAGCTCCGTTTTGCATGAACCACATCTTTTTGGAATCGGAAGCCCTTTGGATAATGAAGATGAAATCATAATCCAAAACCTACACGTATCGCTTAGTAATCACCGTGCATCGGACATTGCACAACACACAGTCACCCGTTTAGGATAGAAAGACTTCTCGATCTTGAAATATCAGCCTCCAAACTGTTCCAAATTTGCCTATTGGCAAACCCATCTAAATAAAAGTGGGCTTCGTCGCTAAACCAAACCACATACATCTCAAATTACTGTTCGTCGATTCTACCGATAATAGTTTTGGCGGAACACAACCTCTGTTCCATGGCGATGGTGCTGATGTGCTTGAATTTTGTATGGGAAGAGATGCGTGTCTTCAACATCAATTTGTCACAGGGTCTCCCGGTTAATTCCCACGTGTTGTGCAGCTTGTCTGAGCGATTTTCTTGGGTTTTAAAATCCAGCACGTGTCATCTTCTCGATGTTTTCAGAGGTTTTAACACCTGTTTGTCGACCGACATTGAAACACTGTCATCAAGGACGCTACCAGTTCTCTTAAACTTGCGCATCAAATTCTTGATTGTTAGCACACTTTGACCGGTTGTCTTCAGTTTGCACTCGGTCGCAAACTACCTTTGAGCTGCAATCGGGCGGCTATTGCTCGCATAGTAGAGGTTTTCACAAGCGATATACACGCTGCATCGCGACATTTTTACTTGCAAATGGCCGACAGCAAAAAGTTGCGTGAGCATGAGCATACCAATTCCCACCATGCCCTGCGGCCAACCACGAAATTTGAACTTCATCACGCAAACGGTTCATAAATTATGACTGTTTTATTTCAATAATTCTCACCCTGTTTGTAAGTGAGTGTTTTTTCTTATAGCTACTACATAATTCTTTTTCGATAAAGTATATAAATATAAAAAATATCAAATCATAATTATCGAATCATAATAATCGATATCAAATCATAATTATCGAATCATAATAATCGATATCAAATCATAATAATCGATATCAAATCATAATAATCGATATCAAATCATGATAATCGATATATAAAAATATCAAATCATAATAATCGATATCAAATCATAATAATCGATATCAAATCATAATAATCGATATCAAATCATAATAATCGATATATAAAAATATCAAATCATAATTTTTTTTTCCTCCGCTTATGGTAGAATTTATCATAGAACAGAGTTAAAGGAAATAATTAGATGTGAATAAAAATATGACAGAGATACTTAATTATAAATTGTAGAGTGTCTACTCTTTAAATGCACAGCCTAACCGTTTCCTTTTAGTGTTGCTAGAGAGCTCTTATATAAGTACAGAGAAAAGAAACTTTGAAAAAGCGCTGGGATGATGTTACAGTGCATCGTCATTAATTATTATTCGTTCATGGTACCGCATAAACTGTAGATTCTATTCACTTCAATTATGAATTAAATTGTCAATAGTTTTAACAATGTAAATACTTCCTACAGGATGTTCCACAATTGATGAACGATTTGAAAAACCAATTGAAGAAATAGGATGGATGTAGAAATGTCCAGTCTTAAGAAACCAATGATTTTTACTTCACAAAGTTAGTCAATAGACTTTGAAAAACACTATAAAACAGCATTTTTATAATAAAAACAATATATAATGCTGCAACAATGTTGTTATGCATTCTGAAGACCACATGATCCTGTTATTCAGTAGGATTCGGTCGTTTTACAGACGGCAGAGCCATCTATTGATGAGGTTTACTATTAGTTTTTAAATTTGTTGAGAAACTATTCTAAGTTTTTTACATTCTTTGCATCTGGACGGTTTCTCAGTTCAATTTTCTTTCATCTTTCTTTAATTGATTTTTCAAATCATCGACCATATTTTGCATTTACTTTGGACATGGATTTAGTTTACTTTTAAATTCACTAAAAAAATATTTGGCATATTTTTTTAATATTGGGCAGTATTATTATCATGTACCTTATAAATTGTGCTTCAAGAATATATTTTCTATTATTTTTTTAGGCCAAGATTTTTCTGGAAATTTCAGACAAAGTAATGGAGGTTTTGGTGGTGGTTATAATGGTAATTTTGGTGGATCTGGCACCATGGGCGGATCGTCTGGCTCGATTGGATACGGAGGAAACATGAGAGGAGGTTAGACTCTTTTTATGCAGTTTTAGAATATTTTAAAGAAGAATACGAGTAATAGGGACAAATACAAAAAAAAAAAAAAAATTAAATATGTATTATTTTATTTTAAAATGTATAACGTTTTTTTAAAATAGATAACGTTTTATTGTGCGTTTTTTCGAATTCACCACACTGCCCAATGTTACAGGCCACAAAAATTTAGGCGTCCTTGGGATGGTGGTGGGGAGGAAGGACGGTGAGTATGAGTTCAATTCAATATTTCAGACAAACAGAAAAAATTTTCATCATTTAAGTTCATCAAAGATAAAAACAAAAAGAAAATTAATCTTTTTACAGATGTTTAGTAGATTCTGGATTTTTTTTTTATTTTCTTATTATTCTGAATGAAATTTAGAGAACTGAAAGGTGAGGGTATAAAAAAATTTGACAATTATTTATTAATTAACTAATTAAATTAATTAATTAATAAACTAATTAATTAAACTTTCTAAAGTGGCAGTTCCCAACGTTTTTATTGTCCTATTACCCCTTTTACATGTTGACTCTCAGTTATTACCTTCGCTTCTTGTAGTTTAAATAATCAAAAGTTGTCGCAAATAATCATTGATGATACAGGAAATTTAAATGATCAATTAATTTAAAATTGTATATATATATATATATATACATATATATATATATATATATATATATATATATATATATATATATATATATATATATATATATATATATATATATATACAATTTTAAATTAATTGATCATTTAAATTTCCTGTATCATCAATGATTATATATATATATATATATATATATATATATATATATATATATATATAGCACAATAAATAAATACAAAAAGGACAAAAGGAAAAAAACGAAGAAAATTAAGGAAAAAAATAATGTTTACTCAATGTGTTCGATTTTATTTTGTTTCAGTAATATATTTTTTGAGCGCTCCTCACACTATTGTATTGATATATTTTGCTTTGGCTATATTGATACAATATTAGAAAGCACTCCTTTTTGCGGATATAATCGTGCGAGCTGATGAAAAGATTCTATATTTTTTTCGGAATTATTATTTACATAATTATTTTATTATTTATATTATTATTTTTTATTTTTCCCTTTTTTTATCATTCTGTAATTTTCCATGTTTCCTCTACATTTTGAACTTTTATATATATATATATATATATATATATATATATATATATATATATATATATATATATATATATATCACCCCGTTGAGAAGAGAAATCGCCCCTAGTTTGGAATCTACAGCTCTAAAGCAATCGCCTCGGCGGCAACGGGACAGCTTGGAAGTAGACTTTCGGGTCATTGCAGAAAATTCCAATAAACGTTTGCACCTCTGCAAAACGCGGCCAACTTGAAAAAATTAAAATCAGTTCAATTTAAAAGTCATCTATTATTATTATTTGTTATATGTTATTAATTTATATATTTTTAATAAAAATATATTAAAAGTTGCTTGTCCAGTTTTTTTTCTTTTTTTTTTCGCTACACTTTGTTGAGTGACCATGAATTATAATTTCGTCCACCTCAAAAATTCGACATCTGCGACACCATACCGATAGGAAATATTTACTAAACATATATTTTACTGCTTTTTAAGACCTCAAAACCAAAGTTGTAAATGTATCACACAATGTGTAGAGTTGTAAATATATCACAGAATTTTTTACAGTGGGTCCCAACCCACCAACTGATTCTTTTCACAATCTTTGAACGAAGTGTTTTTTATAGGGATGCGAAAATCAAATGAGTTTTAGTATGAACCCTATAGATAAAAGATGACCTGAATGAAAAAACTATTAGAATTAAGTCTGGCGAATGAGGCGGCCATCCTTATGCAGTAAGAATATTAAAAAAAAAAACAATGTTTTGTCCCAGCTTTGTGTGGTAAAACACACTTTTTTGAGAAGATCATATTTTGGTTTGTTTCCTAAGAACTTTAGTGGCCAAAGAAGCATATGAACTTCCAAAATGAATTGGTGACAAACAAAAATATGTGGGCTTAAACTTCGTACAATTTTTTATTGCTACCCTGTAATATTTACTCTGTTTTTTATAACAGAGATACAATAATTGTCTAGTATTGCTATTTAATTTTATTAAAACTTTTGTCATACAATGTTTTAAATATATCAGAACAAATTTCAGATAAACTTTATAATTTGAAAAAAAAAAAAAAAAAAAAAAAAAATAGATATATTATATTCTTGATTTTTCAGGTCGCAAATTTGGAGGTCTGGGGGGAATGTCTTGTGCTGGAAGAATAAGTGTTTGATGCTTCAAAATTAATTCATCACATTCATATAAAAAAAATTTTTGAATTATAAAAACAGTCCACGATAGTATTTTAAAATTGCAATATTTGATGTTTAAATAATTTTTTTCTTACCTTGTTATTAAGGTCCTGCGTATGGTGGCAATGGACAAATGTCTGGTAGTTCTGGAAGTAAGTAAATAAAAGTGATTAGAGTGTTATTAGAAACATAATTTTTTCATTTTTATTTTAGATTTCTAGAAAAAAAAATTACTAATTGTCTAACAGTATTCAATATTTCTGACTGGTTTTTATATAGGTTCTGTTTTTGGAGGGATAGGTGGAATGTCTAATGCTGGTGGAAGCGGAAGTAAGAACACGATACTTCATTATTAATTTGTTGTTTCATAATTTCACCGGTCAAAATACTAGTCATATCTTGGAAAATCAGTTTTTATTTTTAATGATACTTCTATAATCCAAGCTAACCAGTTATTGACCTTTAGCGAATTAAGTCAGGAAGGTGCGCCTTTAGTTTGACAAAAGCACCGCAAGGGTGAAATAGCTCAGAATCCCCACGGATTGATGAAAGCATCACTTATTCGTGAGGCCACTTCCTCTATTTAGACATAGATATGAAGGGGAAAGAAATTTTTTTTCTGATCCCTGTACCCATGGCACTGATCAGCGACCGATCACAGGACGTTCAATTCCACAGATTTTAAGAGCACGTACATCACATGTACTAGGTGGTTCTTAACGAAATCGAAGATTCTCCGGATCAGAGTCCGATTCTAAGACCTTGGACTACCACGGCTCAAAAGAAAATATGAAAAGCTCATTTAACACTGTATCTAACTCCGCCTATGGACTTAATAACGTCTGAATTCAGTTAAGAAGTAAGTCCGTACTGTTTGGGGGTACATTGCACCCATTTAAAGTCACTTGCACTGTATTTAACTGAGCAAAACCTCTAAGTTTTGAGGATACTGATTTCAACGATTTAACCACTGTTCAAAACAAGTAACACGATTTCTATATGGGTTCAAGTGAAAGATTTAAAAGGTCAATCGAGATTTAATAGAGTGTGTGATTGTTTATAAATTATAAGAATAGGGATCTGTTGTCATTACGAGAAATAGGAATATCAGTAGCATACTCATCATGAAAATGACTGGAAAAACAAGACCTGATCATTCAGAATGTCAAAATAGACAGACTGGTTCATGCTGAAGCTCACTTCCGTGAGTGGAAAGAACTCATAATAAGAAAAAATAATCCCAAACATCACAAACTCTTCACCATAAAATTATGCTTTTCGTGATTTATCTGATGAGACTAATTTTTCTTTGGTGCGCTTAGATTTAATTAAGTTATAAAAACATCTAATAATAGTATTTTAGGCTTAATAGTATTTTGTTGAAGATTCTTCATTAGGAGGAATGTTTCGAAGTAAGTACACTAAAGTTTTTCGGATCGTAACATACGATTACCATTTTGCCATTGCGTTAAATTAAAAATTGTCATTATGCATTATTAAATATTTTTTACACATTTTTTAGGTCCTGGATTTAGAGGGATGAGTGGAATATCTAATGCTGGTGGGAGTAAGTACTAGAATAATATTTCATATTGTTACTAATAATGTTTTTTTAATTGAAAAAAAAATCTGTAATATAAATTTAAGCTAACACTAACACTGAAGCTAATTAACATTTGATATTTAAGTTAAAATCCATTATTAAAGTTGCTGATAAAATTTATTACTTTATTTAACAAAAGCTGGGCACATGGGCCACGCAGAAGACCCATATCCCATTCATCATGAAATTACAGAAAATTAAATAATCATATAAACAGTTTGTATACAGAGTCTGTGGGGTGACTGATATTGTAGAGCAAGCACCTTGCTTGTTTAACTGAAAATAAAAGTGAAACTAAACCTAAGCAACTTGTTGTAGTAAATATGGCTGTGAATTTATTGTCAACATGAGGTATAGGTTCGGATTTCAAGGCTGGCATTGTAGTTGAGGCTGTTGAGGTTGTAATCTATTGTAATCTATCTTTGTTTTATTTATGTTTTGAACTATTGATGTAAGAGTTGGAGATTTTTATTTATGTTGGTAGTTTTGGTATGAGGCGTCAGAGGTGAAGTGTGCAGCTATAGGTCTAAGGTTTTTGTCTTTTTTAAAGCATTCAAATTCAAATATTTCGTTGAAGTTAGCTGTATTGCAGTTGATTGCTTTGTCGTAAAAGTCTGCATTAAGTTTGTAAATATGCTGAGAGATAGTCGGGATTTTAAGGTCTTTGTGGATGTTAGAGTTTCTAATGAACCATCTGGCACAGGTGATTTTACGGAGTATTTTGTTTCGGCACTGGTTCAGTTTCTTCATAAGATGGTCTGAAATTGTGGCCCAAACTGGAGAAGCATATGTTAGAATGGGTCGGATCATGGAAGTATAAAGCAATAAAATTTATTGTTAAAGTGGCGGATATATATGTAAAACACCTACACGAAAAAAAGTGGTACTTCTTATTTGTTTTAAAATGTAAACTGCAATATTTCTTATTGTTATCCATTACTTTAGTTTTCAAAAGCACTATACTAAGATCCAAATGTTTATGTAATTAACATCTTGCGGTATTGAATTATCTTCTCTCTTTAAAATGAATCCTAATAATGAGACACTTGTACAACTATTTTTTTCTTTTTAATAAAAATGGAACCATCCTTTTTTAAAGGACACTAAGCACAAATGGGTTAAGACAAAGCTATACCAAGGAAAAAACTTTCCACCGCAAATTTCCTATCACTTCCATGAGTAATTTAAAATTTTAAATAGAGAAAAAGTGAGTTCAGGCAAGCCTTAGAGTGAGCCCTAAAGTTCCAGTAGCTGGAAAAAAAATTTAAAAATATCGAAATGCAAACAAATTGTTGTTAGAAAACTTCTCCATTGCGCAATAATTCTATTTGATTTTGATATTATGAAAAAATTTTTTGGCGGAACGTCTTCTGGAAGTTAAGTTAATATAATTTCCTTATATTCTGTTCTCTATCGCTGTTTATCAATGTTCCAGTCAACGACTTTACACTTACATTTTTTAACTATATTTTATAGGTTCGGGGTTAGGAGGTTTTAGCGGAATGGCTGGTGGAAGTGGAAGTAAGTTTATATAATTTCCCCTTATATTCTATTAGCTTGCTGACGAACAACTTTACACTAACTTTTTCCAATTTCATTTTATAGGTTCGGCATTTGGAAGTTTTGGCGGAATGTCTGGTGGAAGTAAGTTTCTATGTTTTCCTTATATTCTATGTCTGTTTAATAATGATTTAACGAGCAACTTTTCTATTTTCCAACTTCATTTTATAGGTTCTGCATTAGGGAGTTTTGGTGGATCGTCTGGTGGAAGTGGAAGTTAGTGTCTATGCTTTCTTTATATTCTATTTTCTATGTCTGCTTATCAATGTTCTAACGAGCAACTTTTTACTTCTATTTTCCCACTTCATTTTATAGGTTCTGCATTAGGGAGTTTTGGTGGAATGTCTGGTGGAAGTGGAAGTAAGTTTATACATTTTCCTTATATACTCTGAATCTCTGTTTATCTATATTTTAAAGAACAACTTTACATTAACATTTACAAACGTTATGTTATAGGTTCTGCATTAAGCAGTTTTGGTAGAATGTCTAGTGGAAGTGGTCGTAAGTTCATACAATTTCCTTATATTCTATTCTCTATCTCTATACCTCTATATTTCAACGAAAAACTTTTTCTATTTTCCAACTTCATTTTATAGATGCTGCGTTAGGAAGTTTTGGCGGAATGTCAGGTGGAAGCAGAAGTAAGTTTATATGATTTCGTTATATTATATTCTCTATCGCTGTTTGTCAATGTTTTAGCCAGAAACTTAACACTTAAATTTTTCAACTTCATTTTATAGGTTTTATGTTAGGAGGTTTTGGCGGAATGCCTGGAGGAAGTGGAAGTATGTTTATACGCTTTCCTTACATTATATTCTCTATCTCTGTATATCTATATTTTAACGAACAACTTTACACTAATCTTTTCTCACTTCATTTTATAGATTCTGCATTAGGAAGTTATGGTAGAATGTTTGGTGGAAGTGGAAGTAAGTTTATACATTTTTCTTATAGTGGAAGTAAGTTACCGCGACTAAATAATATTCTATTCTCAATAGATGTTTATCAATGTTTTAGACAGCAATTTTACACCTACATTTTAATTTTATAGGTTCTGCATTAGGAAGTTTTGGCGGAATGTCTGCTGGAAGCGGAAGTAAGTCATACGTTTTCTTTTTATTCTCTAACTCTGTTTATCAATGTTCTAACGAGCAACTTTTCCCTTCTATTTTCCAATTTCATTTCATAGGTTCTGCATTAGGGAGTTTTGGCGGAATGCCAGGTGGAAGTGGAAGTAAGTTTTTATGTTTTCCTTATATTCTTTTTTCTATGTCTGTTTATTAATGTTCTAGCCAGCAACTTTTCACTTCTGTTTTCCAATTTCATTTTATAGGTTCTGCATTAGGGAGTTTTGGCGGAATACCTGGTGGAAGTGGAAGTAAGTTTTTATGATTTCCTTATATTCTTTCTCCTATGTCTGTTTATCAACGTTCTAACGAGCAACTTTTCACTTCTATTTTCCAATTTCATTTTATAGGTTCTACATTAGGGAGTTTTGGCGGAATGCCAGGTGGAAGTGGAAGTAAGTTTTTATGTTTTCCTTATATTCTTTTTTCTATGTCTGTTTTTCAACGTTATAACGAGCAACTTTTCACTTCTATTTTCCATTTTCATTTTATAGGTTCTGCATTAGGGAGTTTTGGCGGAATGTCTGGTGGAAGCGGAAGTAAGTCATATGTTTTCTTTTTATTCTCTAACTCTGTTTATCAATGTTCTAACGAGCAACTTTTCACTTCTATTTTCAATTTATAGGTTCTGCATTAGGGAGTTTTGGTGGAATGCCTGGTGGAAGTGGAAGTAAATTTTTATGTTTTTCTTATATTCTATTCTCAATCGTTGTTTATCAATGTTCTAGTCAGAAATTTTACACTTACATTTTTAAACTTCATTTGATAGGCTCTGCATTAGGAAATTTTGGAGGAATGTCTGGTGGAAGCGGAAGTAAGTCATAAGTTTTCGTTTTATTCTCTAACTCTGTTTATCAATGTTCTAAGGGGAAACTTTTCATTTATATTTTCCGATTTCATTTTATAGGTTCTGCATTAGGCAGTTTTGGAGGAATGTCGGGTGGAAGAGGAAGTAAGTTATAAGTTTTCTTTTTCATTTATTCTCTAACTCTGTTTAGCAATGTTCTAACGAGATACTTTTTGCTTATATTTACCAATTTTATTTTATAGGTTCTGCATTAGGCAGTTTTGGCGGAATGTCCAGTGGAAGCGGAAGTAAGTCATACGTTTTCTTTTTAGTTTATTCTCTAACTCTCTTTATGAATGTTCTAACGAGAAACTTTTCACTTATATTTTCCAAATTCATTTCATAGGTTCTGGATTAGGTAGTTTTGGCGGAAGTGGAAGTAAGTTTATGCGTATTCTTATATTCTCTATTTCTGTTTGTCAATGTTCCAGAGAGCAATTTTTGCACTTATATTTTACAATTTAATTTCATAGGTTCTGCATTAGGAAGTTTTGGTGGAATATCTGGTGGAAGCGGAAGTAAGTTTATATGTTTTAACTTATATTCTTTTCTCAATCTCTGTTTATCAATGTTCTAATTAGTAATTTTATACTATTATTTTTCAACTTCATTTAGGTTCAGCATTAGAAAGTTTTAGGGGAATGCCTGGGGTTTTTGGAAGTAAGTTTATGCGTCTTCTTTACATTCTATTCTTTATCCTTATTATGTTCTAAAGTGCAACTTTAGTGATATGACTTTTTAAAAATTCCATTTCTCAGAAATTATTCCATCGATTGCGCTTAAATTTTGTATTTTGGCATGTAAAATTGCATTCGTTAAAATGATGTAAAAATTGTATGCTTTGCAACTAAAAATTTATATGATTTTAACTATTATAAAATAAAAATAATAAATATTTACTAAGTTATTTTTTTGCATGAAATTATCTTTGGATAAATGAATTTTTTAATTATCTGCAAAAATTTTTTCCATTCGCTTAAAATATTCTATGGCGAAATACGCAAAAAGTAAAATTAACATTCAGGGGTCCAAACTCTCGAGCATTTTCTTGATTACACTATTGGGACTATATTTCCCAGATTTCGCTATGCCTAGGGGTCAAAACTCCGAATCTGTGAAAAAAAGAAAGGTTTTATTCAGAAAAAGCACGTTTTTGTGTTTGATTTCTCAACTTAAAATATCGCTTGCACTATTTAAGTAATATATTTGAGGTCGACCCCTTCAACCATTAAGTCCTAAAACGTGAAAATCAGATTAATAAATCAGAAGTTATTCAGGGATGTCCGCTTTATATTTAATCTATCATGATCTATTGTAGGTCCAGCATTATGAAGTTTTGGTGGATTATCTGGCGAAAGTAAATTCTTAATATAATATAAGCTTTATTTTAATTATATTTGATTTAATATGTCTTTTTATTTATCAACGAACAAAACGTTTTACTGATAACATACATGTTTAAATTCACCAAATTGATTTGATCGAATCTGCATTAGGAGGTGTTAATGGAATGTCTGGTGGAAGTAAGTTCCATAAATGAAATGCTTGTTTCGTTTTATTTAATTTTCTATATCCGATTTTTAACAAACAATTTTTTAACAAACCAAACCCCTCTGCCTTAACAGGCATACGCCAACAACAACAACAACAATCTAATTTTAAAATTTTTGTTGATAAAATATTCGATTTACGTTTTTTAAATTGATTTTATGTGTTCTTCTTTAGGAGGTAATGGTGGAATGCCTATCGGAAGTAAGATTCTTTCATGATTGGCTAGTTTTCGTTGTATTTATTTTATCTCCATTTATTAATGTATTAAAGAGCAATTTAAAAACTTTCTGTTGACAATATCGGATCTAAGTTTCCGAACTTGATTTCTTAGATTCTGCATTTGAAGGTTTTGGTGGAATGTGTAAGTTTCATAATTGAAAAGTTTGTCTTCGTTACATTTAATTTTGTTAAAATTTATTTCTGTTTATCAATGTTCTAACGAGCACTTTAGCATCCAAATAGAGTCTCGGTGCTGTCATCTTGTGTGGCAGAAACTAGACGTCCAAATTAACATGGCTAACGGTATCTCACCCATTGTGGTGGTCCTGAAAGAGTGTATACCACTTCTTGAGAACGCACTAGGTCTGCTCATCGGGAAGACTGATTGTGCAGCTCATAGGAAATAATAATTAAAAAAAATGTTCTAACGAATAACTTTACACTTTTTGCTGATAGTATACTTGTTTTACATTTCTGATGCGCGTGTTTTAGGTTCTCCATTAAGAGGATTTGATGGAAGTGAGTGATTAGCATTAAATATTGACTGCTTTCGTTGTACTTAATTTTTTATCTCTGCTTTCAGGATATGTGTTTAAATTGCCGATAAAATATTTGTCTGAATTCTGAACTAGATTTAATACGTTCTGTATTAGAAAGTTTTAGTGGAATGTATGGTCAAAATAGAAGTTCATAATATGCTATGGCTGTTTTTATATATTTAAAGCCGTTGCCGAGAAGTAGGATAAAAACAGGTCTCAGGCAGGGGGAAAGGACCATTATTTAACCATTATTGGTAAAAGAACGATCATCCAAGTTACACAAAACCGAAGTGCTTCTGAATAAAATTTAGGGAAAATCTTGCAAAATAGACCCCGATGATATGCTACATGTATGTCTCATGGAAAAAGAGAAACCTGAGTAATTACAAAAATTGGTCCATTAAATTGATGGTGTTTTCTACACTAGGGAGCGCTGAAAGCTTGGTGCAGCTTATGCTTCCGGGTTAATGTTTCCGGTTTATTTCAAAGCCATTTGGCTCACAACGTGTCAATAATATATGCCAACTTTCAAATTTAAACCTGAATTATAACGTATAAATTAATCTTGCTCCTCGAACAATATGCTAACACTAACATAAAATGGTGCATAGTTTGCAACACGAACAAACAGTAATAAACAAATGGAAACAGGCCAAATCAAGACTGCCAAAAAAGCGAGTTATTCAAAATCTAGTAACCAAGTCACCTTTTTTAACAATATATCTCTAAATAACTAAAACAAATTTTAACTTCAAACTCACCAGAATTACATAATAACATTAATATCTTATGAAATACGGCAGATTTGAGCTCAAAAATTATCTAATTTATTTATTTTATTGAAAACAAAATTATCCGTTTGAAAATATCGCCTCGCAGAATAACATGTAGTAAGCAGCTGCAAACTTTCTAACCGGAACTAGAGCAGGCATACAGCTCGAGATTGTTATTGTTTGCATTTCTACTGAAAACACCATCCATAGGTCGAGGGATTAATGTGGTTCTCACAATTAGTAAAGGGAAAACTATAATATATTAATTCATGCTTACTGGAAACCAAAAAAAGATTAAAGAGCAGGATGTAAGTAATGAAGTGTGAGAAAGCGTTTTATGACTGTTTATTTAATTCTTTTTATTTATTTATTTTTATAATATTCTACAGAATAACGTCGTTACACGGAATATAAATATTTAATTTTTATCTTTGTTGCAAAAACAATCTACTTGAATTTTTCAGATCTTCATATTCTGTTGAATCTTTTTACTCAGAATATAAAAATAAAATTTTTTCATCGATGTTATAGATCCAGTATCAGGAGGAATTAAAGGAATGCCTGATGCAAGTAGTGGAAGTAAGAAGTGAAACTTTATGCCTATTTTCAATTTGTTTAATTTATTTATTTGTTTATTTTTTAGTATTCTATAGAATAATGTTGGAAATTTCTACTTAGAATACGTATTTTATATTTTACATGCTGTTACAGGTCCTGCAACAGGAGGAATTAATGGAATGTCTGGTGGAAGTAATGGTTATTGCGATATTTTTTTTAATCTAATGTTCTGATAGTACTGGATGGTTCAAATTTTCATTTTCATTTTAGGTCCTACATTAGGAAATATTGGCGAAATGTCTGATTCAAATGGAAGTAAGAGCAAAATATTTTATTAATGTTATCGTGAGACAATCTTAGTAGATATTTTTTCGTGTTCCTACACCGGAAACACCTTAAACAAAAAAAAAAAACAAAAAATTCAGTTTCCAAGTATTTGAAAGCGTGCGTTTACGTAAAACTGATCTTCCTATTTAAGAGTTTTGAATTTAGAATAAAGAAATTTAAGATAAAGTGATAGATTGTAGTTAAATGAATTTTGGTACAGTTTAAAAACAAATAAATTATATTTCAGACTTTTTTCTTCCTTTTTATTATGTGTGCAAAATGTTTAAATATATATTGCCATGCTATTTTAAAATATATTTTAATATTATGATTAATAGTCATTAATTAATTAATATAATTATAGGCAAAAAATATTTAAACATTTCTAACTAACTTAATTTTATGTCTAAAAAAGGATATTCTATTTATCTCTTTTTCTTTCTTGAGACTCCAATTCAAAAGTTTTTCTGACAATAAAAGTTTTTTTTTTTTGACAAATCTTTTTTTTATATCAAATGCTTAGATTTTATACTTAACTTGGTGATGAACTGGTTTCCATGGAAAATATGGTAATATTTGTCACGATTTATTTTAATGCATTTACAATAAATTTGGTTAATGTTTTGAAATTTCATAAAGAAAATATTAGTTTCTAAGTTAAAAGTTTAGCTAGTTCTTGACCAAGTGGATTATGGAAGTTAAGATTAGCAATTTAAATTGGTGACTAACGGCATGATGATATTGTAAATAATGAATATTTTATTCAAAGCAAAATAATAACAATAAAAAACTGAATAGCGATAAAAATTATAATAAATGGAAATAATAAAAAACTATTTTTTCCGTACTTTGAGACTGGAAAAATAATATAGTTAAAATAATATTATTTTATTGTTGTTAGCAAAAATATTGTTAATTTCCTAATTAATAAATATAATATAATAAAATACTTATTTAATAAATAATATAATAAAAATAATTAATTGATAAAAATATTGTTAATTTCTTCAAGCATTTAGATTTTATCTTATATTGGTTTGGCAAAATTGGTTGAGTTACATGCAAGTAACTATACACCCGAATTATTTCCTAAGAATTTTACTCTTTGTTTTTTCTAAACTGCATAAGAAAAAGTAAAAATCCTTTTATAATCCATTTATTGAGGATTAAATTATTATTAAGAAACTTTGATTATTTTAATCAACATTTTTCACACTTTTTTGCTGTAGAATTTTAACAATCTTCATTTCAGATTCAGATTCAAAAGCAGGTTTGGAAGAATTAAACACACAAGAAAAATCAGTAACACCAGGAGAAAAATTAAAAGAAATGAGAAAAGAATTAGGAGAAGATTCAATAAATTTCGGAGATAAATCAGAAAACTTAGAGGAAGAACAAAAAGAAACAGAGGGAGGTTTAAAAGATTCAGACGGAAAAATTAAAAATTCAGAAGGAGGTTTAAAAGATTCAAAAGACTCAGACGAAGGATTACAAGATTCAAAAGGAGATTTCAAAGAAACAGAAGGAGGATTGAAAGATTCTGAAGGAGATTTAAAAAATTCAGAAGAAGGTACAAAAGATTCAGTTAAAGGATTAAAAGATTCTGATGGAGGATTAAAAGATTCTGATGGAGGATTAAAAGATTCAAAAGGAGATTTAAATGATTCCGAAGAAGGATTAAAAGATTCTGAAGGAGGATTGAAAGAATCTGAAGGAGGATTAAAAGATTCAGAAGGAGGTTTAAAAGATTCAGAAGGAGGTTCAAAAGATTCAGAAAAAGGATTAAAAGATTCTGAAGGAGGATTAAAAGATTCTGAAGGAGGATTAAAGAATTCAGAAGGAGGTTTAAAAGATTCAGAAGGAGGTTTAAAAGATTCTGAAGGAGGATTAAAAGATTCAGAAGGAGGATTAAAGAATTCAGAAGGAGGTTTAAAAGATTCAGAAGGAGGTTTAAAAGATTCTGAAGGAGGTTTAAAAGATTCTGAAGGAGGATTAAAAGATTCAGAAGGGGAATTAAAAGATTCAAAAGGAGATTTGAAAAATTCAGAAGGGGATTTAATAGATTCAGAAAAAAGATTAAAAGGGTCAGGAGACACAGAAGATAGAATAGAAAACTCAAAAAGAGGGTTAGAAGAGCCAGGTAAAGGATTAGGAGAGTCAATTAATCAATCTGGAATAGAACAAAAAGCTGGATTAGAAGAACAAAACAGCCAGAAAGGTGTGTTTGCTAAGAATTTGTTGTATTTTTGATAATATAAATTTTATATTCATAATTTTATAGTTTTAATTAGGCAGGTTGCTAAACTCTTTGTATAGTATGCGTGTGGGGATTTATTTCATAATTCATTTGATGGATATAGTATTTCGATTGGTACATTGATTTTAATTAAGCTACTATTAAAAATTTTAACCAGGTTGTTTATCTTACAAAGGTAGATTGCAAAGAGACAGTTATATTCAAGACAATTATATTCAAGACATTATGTTTCGTAAGAACTACTAAAACAAATAATTGTTTAATAATAACCATCTCTGACTTCTTGGTGCTAATAGGACGATGGGAATTTTCGGAAAAAACAGTGTTAGCTCTTGCTATTTATCAAAATTTTAGCCTGTCATGATTTTGACTAGTAGAGAAAACGGCACAAATAATACTAGAATCAAGACAATTCAATCTTACATCACTAAGCCAATTACGCCACATTTCTTTATTTATTTAAATTTTTTAAAAATTTAAACACGAATAAGGATTAAACCGTAAAATTAAGAAGTAATTTAATCCATACTAATAGAAATACTTCAGCTCAACAAAGCTTAGTTTTAAACGAATCATACTTTTTTTAAAAAAGGGAAGGGGAATGATTATTTTTTAAATTTTGAAGGAATCTTAAATAAACCATTTTAACATATTCTGCTTGAAAACCTTTCTTGTTTTACTGTCTTGAGCTCTATTCTATTCTTACTTCTTACATAATTGTCAAAATGATAAGAAATAGCTTACGGTCTGCAACATAGTTTTGATTCTTATAACTATATTGTAAAGTAGTTACAAACTAAATTATTATTTCACTTCAGAACCTGATACTAATGGAGATGATGTCCCATTGTCCCCAGAGAAAACATCACCTCTAGGTACCACACTATTTTTAATGTAAACATTTCTAAACATAACATGCATTTTTATAAGTACTCCTTCACTATTTATCAAAAACTTAATCGTTTGTTTTAGGACCAGATACTGGGGCAGAAGATGCCACTTTGCCACCAAAAGGAATAAAATCTCTTGGTAACATACATCAGTTATTAATTCGATTATTAAATCAGTGATTATTTCCTTAATTATTATTTTTGTAACTATCATAATTTATATTGTTATTATGTATAATGAAGCAGTGAAGCCAACATCGAACAAATTATTAGAAATTTTATTTTGTAGTTTATATTTTTGCTTTTATTTGCTTTCATCACGCCTCCGACTATGTTCAATATATTGCCCTTATTTGAACTTTCTGAGCAAAAAACGGTAACCCTTACTTTGATCGACATCTACAAGCATGTTTCTAAGATACAATGATAATTGGCTGCATTGCTGAACTAAAAAAACAGTTCCTGCTAGAACTGTCCAGTACCTGTTAGGAAAAACTGAACACAATAGTTCCTGGCTTCATCATCGGTAGGATTGTTTCATTCACATTAATCACTGCCACTTGTAGGACCGGCATAGCCTAATTGGTAGGGCGTTCGCCCCATGTCCAAAAAGTCGGGAGTTCGATTCCCGCCCGTCGACTGATGACTAATTCACGCTAAATCTGTCAGGATAAGCCTTG
This sequence comes from Parasteatoda lunata, assembly GCA_949128135.1. Lineage (NCBI taxonomy): Eukaryota > Metazoa > Arthropoda > Arachnida > Araneae > Theridiidae > Parasteatoda > Parasteatoda lunata. The sequence continues at coordinate 83,180,848 of OX421977.1, forward strand.
ATGGCTCAGGGGATAGAGCGTACTTCAATTAGGTGAACCAGGTTCGAATCCCAGTCATGGCTGGCTGACAGGAATTCCGCATCCGGCTTGCACCGACCACAGTGCTGACGTGAAATACCCTCAGTGGTAGAAGGATCATGGGTTAGAATCCCCTTTCCTTAAGGCTAATCGTGGGAGGCTTTCATCTGCATGTAACGCAAATGTGGGTTAGTTTCATCAAAAAGTCCCCCACGAAGGCAAAATTTCTCCAGATACTTGATCTAAGAGTTCCCTTGTCTTCTAGATTGGGTTCAAAATTGCAAGGTTACGGAGTTGAACATTAGTAGTCGTAAACCCAAAAGATTGAGTCCGGTGTTCAACGATGGTTATAAAATAAAAGCTAAAATCTGTCGGGTTCACAAAGTCCAAAATCCCATAACAAATCAATACCTCTGGGGATACTGAATCGGAGAGTGATCCTGCTCTGAATCAGGTCAAATTTACGATCTGAGGATGGATGGATGGTGTTTGAATGTGTCTTGAAATGACGTAAGTGTGCGGCAGAATTTGAATTCTTGACCATAGATGGCGCCACTGTAAAACAAGAAGAAGCGCACCCCTCTTACTTTAAAATAGGCTTTTCAGCATTGTCAAGTAGCATATGCCAACAACAACTTTCACTGGTATTGTGATATTAGAACAAGCATTAACTGCCTTCATAGCCATTATTACTGACCATATAATTGAATGACAGATTCCCGAAATTTGGCACAAGCTACCACTCTAAGAGCAAAATTCTTTGTAATGACATAGGAAATAAACAAAAAGACATAACGGTAATACTCATTATTCTAGAAAAGTGGATAATGCCTTAAATTTGTTTCCCATATGAGATTAGACTAAGTTCAGCGTAGACAGTAAAAGAAACACCACTAAATGGCCATTTTTAGAGCAAAACGTATTAGTAATCACAGAAATAAGAACTGTTTAAAAGCCTAATACTGCTCCAAAGACTAACAGAAATTCCTCAAGATATTAACTTTATTTAAGCTATCGTAAGCTTATCCACTTAACTTGAAAAAAATCCGTGTGACATAAAATGTCCTCAAATTGTAGGTTATCAATTCATCATTATTAGAATGTTAAATATAAATTAAGTTATAGAAAATTCTTTATTAGAATGATCATTATCCATACTGGAATAGCGAATATTAGCTCTATGAAACATCTATGTATATAGCTCTATGAGCTTATGTACAGTTCTAAAAATAGAGGAACATATGATAGGTTTGATAAGTTCTCAATGAACTCGTATTACTATGCACAATCAATGGCTGGAAGGTAAAATTTTAAATATTCCAGTTAATTAGTGCAAGCGATTAGTTAATTATGAAGAAGAATGGATAATTTTTTATGAATAAGAATTATTCACAAAGTTATTATATATAAGAGTCTTAAAAATAATTGGACAGTAAAATGGAAGAACATGTTTAATCACATTTTAATAAATTTAAAGAAATCAGTGTTAGAACGTATAGAAATAACAGGAAACTAAGTATTCCCTCTTAAAAATCAAATTTTTAAGAAGTTGGTAATATGTTTATAATAAATTATAATTCTTCTATCTAGTAATTTAGAGTTTTTATAAATCATGTTTTTAAGCTAAACTTTCCAGTTAAACTTGAGTTTAGTAAACCTTTAAGCCTCGGCATACTTTTTTTTTTATCCATCCTGTGTGTATCTCTTTTCAGGAAAATGTAGGAAATCAGAAAGAATAAGACAGAATATTGGCAGCAAAGAGGATGAAGGTAACAGCAATCCTAAAGAGGAAGCTGATGATGGAAATGCCCAAGAGAATTCCGATAAAAGCGATTCAGAACAGCAAGGTTTAAAAGAACAAGAGCCAAATACTTCGCAACCACAAGAAAATATGGAAGATTTGCAAAAATGGTTAAGGAGTTTCGGAGTAAACATGAATCAAGAAAAGTCTACGTCACCTACAGATCTAGTACCAAATAATGGGCAAATGGGAAATTTCGGTAACGTGCCATCTACCGGGCAAAACAATAGGCAATCAGGAGATTTCAGAAATCAGATGGGCCAGTTTACAAGCAACGTACAAAATAATAGGCAATTAGGAGGTTTCGGAAATCAGATGGGACAGTTTACGAAAATGGCACAAAATAATGGGCAATATAGGAATTTTGCAAATATGGGACAGGTAGGATTTTTCGGAAATCAGATGGCCAACATAGCAGGACAAAATAATGGACGATTTGGAAGTTTTGGTAACAATATGAGACAGGCTTCAGGCATGGGACAAAATGATAGACGATTGGAAAGTTTTGGAAACCAGATGGGACAGCTTGATGCTTATGGAAGAATGATTCCTCAGGCTGGAGGGCCAATCAGCAACGTAAATCAAAACAACAAAAATTTTGATGCAACGAGTTTTTCAAATACTCAAACAGAAACAGCGAACGAAAGAGCAGGAGACTCAATGCAAGCGCAAAGCAGCGTGACTGAGAGCAGTATGGCTGAAATAATGAGTAAAGTCAAATCAAGTGGAAAAGACGATGAATGGTTCAACATTTTCGTGAAAGGTTTGGTTAAAGCCGCAAGTGCTGCAGACGCTGCAAAGACTGGATCTGAAAACCAAAACGAAGATATTTCAACAACCACGTCTAATCCAACTACAACCTTAAGTCCTTTTGAAGCCTTGATAAGGAAAGCAGATCTTAATGACAGCGATATGGATGATTCATAAATATTTTATAATGATCGTCAAAAATTCGCCACCTTTTCTGCAACCAATTAAATGCACTCTTCCACAAAATTTTTAACAAATAAAATTTCAAAACAATGTTTGCTTTTTTTTAAACATTATTTATAAACTCATTTATTTGCTGGGTTATTTTCTCCATTTACTGATTCATCTTTGTGAATTCTCCTAAAAGTATTGATTAAAAGTTGGGGATCATTTGGTTACCAGCCTATTTAAAATTCTCACTTTGAGTTTTTAAATTAAATTCCCAAAAACTTTAACGATAAAGAAATGGTTCTAATAAATATTCCGACTGTCAGACCTACACGTTTTACAAAATCTTTGAATTTTATACACGAAAATATATGGGTGATTCATAAATACTTATATGGATAATTCATAAATATTTTATAACGATCGTCAAAAACTCGCCAGCCTTTCTGTAACCAATTAAAGGCTCTCTGCCACAAAATTTTTAACAAATAAAAATTTCAAAATAATATTTGATTTCTTTAATATTATTTTAAAAACTTATTTGGTTCATGGGTTATTTTCACCATTGAATACGTTAATGAATACTTTAGGAGATTCATCTTTATGAATTCTCCTAAAAGTATTCATTAAAAGTTGGGGATAATTAGGTTACCAGCCTATATAAAATTCTCACTTTGAGTTTTTAAATTAAATTCTTAAAAATTCTAACGATAAAGAAACGGTTTTAATAAATATTCCGTCTGTCAGACCTACACACTTTACAAATCTTGGAATTTTATACGAAAAAAAAACAAACAAATGGTAACCGTAAAACTTGCCTTTTACATTTATCAGAATTTAAGAGAAAAATTCATTAAAGATTGAAGGGAGATAAGTTGAATTCATTGATCTTAATAAAAGAGACAAATTGGGAACCTCTCGGACGAAGTGGTCTCACCGTTTCGCTAAACGCTCTGCAGCGAAAAAATTACAAGCTTGAATCCCGTCGCATCTCTAAATGTATCTTTGCAATGTCCTTTAATTTTTTTTTTATATGTTTATCAACTTGTGAAGGGCTTATAAGCCATACTTTGCTACGAGCTTACAAATCTGCATATGAATGTGTACCCCTGGCTCTTGGCATTTCCGGCCGAATTAAATTCCTAGTGCACTTTAGCATCCAAATAGAGTCTCGGTGCTGCCATCTAGTGTGGCAGAAACTAGACGTCCAAATTAACATGGCCAACGGTATCTCACCCATTGTGGTGGCCACTGAAAGAGTAGATACCACTTCTTGAGAACGCACTAGGTCTGCTCATCGGAAAAACTGATTGTGCAGCTCATTGGAAATAAAAAAAAATTAAAAAAATGTGCACCCCTGCGGCAGAATTTTTACGTACTTTCTGCGACAAAACTCTCTAGCACAAATATATTTCTGCAAGATACTTTCAATAATAACAAATATATAAATTATTAATTTAAAGTAATAAAAACTCTGTTTTTTTTTTTTAAAAAAAACATAATTATTTTCATTGAATATGTAATATTTTTTAATTCTAATATTATGGGTGATATTCTCGCATTTTGCTGGGGAGAAAACGCACTAATTATTACCTTTATCGCATTTGGTAAATCATTAAACACATTAAAAAAAATAATTAAAAATTATGAAATCTATAACAATAAATACCGAGAAACAGATCGACGACGAAATAACGCGAATTGGACTATTTAAAAGGAGATTAGTCAAATGCTCGTTCGTTTCAAGATTTGATTGTTGTAATAAATAATATCGGAATTTAAAAACTATGTTATAATATTGGAAATCAAAAACAATAATTGCCAGAAAAGAAAAAAAAAACTATGATAGAATCGTTGGCTTAAAAAGAAAATACTCGAATGCACAATTCAAATTTCCCACATCGTCTGAAATATATCGGAATAATAAAAAACCACGTTAACATCAATAACTACAAAAAATACAATCGAAACTCTAAAATTGAACGTGACAAAAAGTGATTATTTAAATGTGCAATTCAAATTTTACGTGTAAATTGCTGCAAAAAAGAAAACCAAACTTTTTTCTTCCCAAAAGAAAATTTTTTCTGCAAGAACTCTGTAACGTTCTGCGACAATGTCGCCATGAGTCTGACACTGAGTGTAACAATAAATAAAATGTAAGGAAAAATTAGATTCGTTAATTAAAACTTAAGACAAAAAGCAAGATCCGTTAACCAGAATTAGGTACTTGCAACTAGAGAAGAAGACGATCACTGATTCACAGAGTGACCTACGACCTCAGCACCAGCTGATCTATTATAAACAAGATGGCGTGTTAAAGTAGAGCTAAGTTTCTTCACATAAGTTAGAATGTTAATTAACATGAAGTCATTTAATTACAATACCGTATCACACAGAATTTGTTAAAATATAATCTTTCTCGTTTACATCTTTTTTAAAAATTTATTATTAGTTTATGTATTTTATTGTAACCCTGATATATTTTGTTATTTTACCACGAAACTTTAACGCATAATTAGTTTATTTATATTCTACACGGCGTCACACCTGTCTCTGCGTTAAGTAAGAAAGATATAGTGAAAGAATTGAAATCTCTGTGAAACAATATAGAATGAGTCACTTACGGTGTTGCGAAGTCGATTTTTGAATTTTATACCATATTGGACCACGACTCACAAGAAGAAGAAACAGGTTGTTTCAGACAAGAGCACATTAATTTACAGGACGAGGACATTTTACATAGGAAGAATACTTAGACATCGTTTTTTTTTTTTTTTCACTTATAGATTGTTTGTTCCATATTTTTTATATTATGTTGCCAATTTAATACAACTAAAATATTTCTTGCTTTCTTATAAAATATCGTTTATGCGAACCCGCAACATACGGGCTACTCGAAACTAGCTAGCTTATACTTGACTAGCTTGGCTTACTCGAAATAGAATGGAAAGAACAGATGCTAACGAAAACAAATGCCACTTTTCAATAACCAATCAGGATCGATATGCTCCCAATACGTTACTTGCAGGTATCCCATTGGATACCAGCAAGTGATGTCATCGTAGGTTAGGTAAGTCGTTGCATTTGTTTGCATTTAGAAGCCAATGAGGTTCAATAGACACGTGTGATGTCGCTTACTAATATCCACTTAAAATAAATTAAATGGTTTGTCCTAATCATTTCACTTCTTATTGAGTTGCAAGTAACCAATAATAAAATTAAGGACATGTGGTACAAAAGTGCGGAAAATCCCACAAGAAATAAAAAAAGTAACTTAAATGCAGTTAAATTTACGATCTAGTTTAACCTTTTAATAAATTTAACCTTAATAAATGGAAAACAAACGTTACAATGATTGTAATACCTGCAACTGATTTCCATTTCTATTTCTGTAAGTGGCTTCATAATTATAAGTCCTTTTTTTAAAAAAATCATTCCTTGGGACGCAAACTGTAATGTAAATGTTTCATTTTTTTTTTTACATTAAGAGCAGAAGAAAAAGCTCATGTTTATTATAGTGGAATTTGAAAATCAAACACGATTAGGAACTTCAAAATGGCGTTATTTTCTGTTATACAGTTTTAAGCTTCCAGGTACCTGAAATTTGTAAAATTTGAAATAGTGGAATGGCACGAATCGTATTGTTAGGAGTTAATATGGCGACGAATGCATTAAAAAAAATACAGTCCATTGAAACATATTAGTATTATAAAAAGTATATTGCAATTAAATTCACTCAAAGAATACTACTACACAATATCAGTGCACGACCTTTTTAATTACACACAGTAAGTAATGTTTAATTAAACGTACTCCCGTTAGAAATGTTTTTTTAGTTTACGCTTTGTTATTGTTGCACAATATTAGGTTGGTTAAAAAAAATTGAACACAAATGAAAGGGTGCTTATCCGTTTAGTTGAGAACCAGACAGAAATTGTTGCGATAGAATGAACGGCAGGTTATAAAATTATTATGAGGGATATCTATAACTAAATTAAATTATTAACTTAAATTTAATGTGTTAATTATTTTGAACAAAATATCTTAGTGCGAAGCAAGTGTAATAAAAAGCAAAGAGTTGCAAGGCTAAATGAATAACCGGTTGTTTTATTGCTGACTGCACCGATTTTTCTGCAGTTTCCTCTGGTACCCAGCAAACAGGTATATATATATATATATATATATATATATATATATATATATATATATATATATATATATATATATATATATATATATATATATATATATATATATATATATATATATATATATATATATATATATAAAATGTAGTACTTTTTCGTTAACCAGGCCTTAAAGAAATTCACCAGTTTCTTCAGTTTCGTTTTTATTTTATTTATATGAAATAAAATGGCTGAGTTTACATGCGCCTGGCTGATGCAAAAGTAACGAAAATATTTAAATTCTTTAGTTTAAATTTTTGACCTACACTGAGAAAAGTTCTTGTTCATAAAACCGAAAATAAAGTAAATTTATTTGTCGATTTTCGTACTTTTATTTTTGCTTTATTCTTTCCGTTGTTTTGCTTCAGTTATAAATAGTAAAAAGTCTATCATATCATCATTACCCTATCCACATGATCCATCATATCATCATTATTCGATCCATATGATTCATCATATAGTCATTATCTTATCAATATCCGTCATTATCCATCGTGCATGTAACTTTATAACATTAACCTCATCCACCAAACGTAAAAATAGGCAAGATCGAAAAAAAAAAAAACGTGAGATGCACAATTACTTAAAACTTGCGTACTGGATGATATAAGGCTAGGATAGCCTGGTTGGTAAGACGTTGGGCCCATGTCTCAAGAGGTCATGAGTTCGATCCCAGCCGGCCGAAGTAGTAAATGATGACTGGTGCACGTTAAATCCGTTGGGTCACAAACTCCTCCACATTCCCATAGCAAATTATACCTCTGGAGGTGCTGAATTGGAAATTGATCCTTCTCTGGTACAGGTCAAAATTACGATTTATGGATGAATGAATGGATGTATAAACTGACTGGGTGTGGCAGAAGTTAAATTTTAGGTCATAGTGGTGGCACTGGAAGACAAACAAAAGTGCACCTCTTTTGCCTTAATGACATATGACAACAACCACAGGATGATACGTAAAACTGCGAAATCTCCCTATTCTCAAAAAAGGAAACTTGTTTGATTTTAAGTGCTCAAATTCGAATTTTTTCTAATGAGAATTAACACAAAATTTAATTCCTAAATGAAAGTGACAATTGGATTCTTGCAAGCAATGTCACTTGTTGGTCAGTCAATAAGGTTCAACACACACGCGCGACATCACTTGCAGGTACCCAATTAAATCTGATCCGAGAATTGATTCAGAGAATTATAATCAATTCCAGTCTTTGAGCTGTGACGTTCATACGCCCTGCTCAACCATGCGAATAGACATAATCATGTAGGGGAGTGTCGGGTATCCCCGCCCACTGTCAATTTCATATGTATAGAATATTTTTTCAAGTCAATGGGCCATCGGACATTAATTGTTATATTAAAAAAATATTTTTTTCAAAGTTTCAAGTATTTATGCAGCTGGTAACATGGTAAGCAATAGTTTTGAAAATATGTTGAATACAGTAGTCAAATTTTTTAAATTTCTATTTTTTTAAGTTAAACTATTCTTTTTTTTGATTTATTCTTTTTGCATTATTTAATAAGATGATAAAACAATAGAAACATACAAAAATATTGATTATTACTCAATATTATACAGAAATATAAGCAATACTCCTTAAGTAAGCGGGGCTACCCGACTCTTCCCTAATTAGTTGCAAGTACCCAATAAGAGTACCTACATATAACTTTGCTAGACTAACTAAACTAATTTAATTAAAATTAGATATAAGAATTAAGGCAAAGAATAATGTTCAGTGCCTGCCATTTGAAAAAAAAAAAGATATAAGAACTCTAGCAACAATGGTGTCAATATAATACGCACATTCATTGACGAAAAAGCTTGATCTGAAATGAATATTAAACAAATTTCCTAATTCTTTTCTTAAAAACATTCTTGTTTTTAATTCATTTTAATTTTTAATGAAAGTGATATATGTTTTGTTTTTAACTTTTGCCTTCGGCACTTGATAGCATCTGCTATTCTGGAGCATCAACTGTACCAACCGTAAACAAAAGGTTAATCATTGCCTACGGCACTTGATAGCATCTGCTATTCTGGAGCATCAGTTGTACCACCCGTAAACAAAAGGTTAATTAAACAGTATATTTAAATACAGATATCAAGGCGGCTACGCCTAATTCAGAAAACTACGTCTAATTCATTCTAATTTCATATCATTCTGACCCATAGTACGCCCTGGACAGCTCTTAAGTAGATAAAGCTTCATTTTTAAAACCCTGAGTAATCTGATTTCCCGTCTGTCTATTTGTCAGTTATTGTAATGCCAAAGCCCTAAAAAAAGGTTAAAAAAATATTAGTTCTTTTTTTTTTTTCAGAAACACTTTATATATATATTTTTTATAAATTGCAAATGTTAAAATTTTCAGCTTAATCTGAATTTACTGGAAAAATCATGGATTATTCGGATTTACTTAGTATCCATTCACTTGACTATACCGAATCCCAAGCGAGGAGATACGAAGAGGTGAAAGATTCTAGAGATATCAGCCCTGCTGGTAAAATTGAATTCGAGAGAGCGAAAAGTATTTTGTCTGTTGTCAGTCCAAAAACAAACTTATCGCTGTGAGTATTTGATCTTTTTGTTTGTTGCTTTAACTATTGGATAGAAAAATGATCACTACAACAATATTGACAATGGAACCGGGACAACGGTATTGAGATTACTTAAAGGACTTAATAGGAAGCAGAAATTTTGAAACATTCAGTTTTCACAGATAAAACACTTTCTTATGTTTGACAGCAAATACTAAGAAACATTCTTAAAAAAAAACCTACACACTTTACAAATTTAAAAATATATTAACACATTATTTACACCGGGAATTTTTTAAAAATTCATTATGCTTAAAGCTGACTTTTACAAAAACCTTTAAAATGTCACTTAAATGTTCTTCTAAAAAGCTTTCCATTATTAGAGTTATTCAGTATAATATGTTTTTTATAAACAAATTTTAAATTCTACGTTAGTCTGGAGAGAGGGTATAAGGTTTTCGAGCGTCACATTAGAGAGATTTTGCGAAGCGTTGCAGTTTCCCTCAACCCTAACGCAATTTGAGCTTCACTGCGCATGCACTCAAATTTCCCTACCAATCGCCAGACTAATCGTAATATCCCTAAGAGGGGCCGAGATAGCCTGGTCGGTAGGGCGCTGGGCCCATATCCAAGAGGTCGTGGGTTCGATCCTCGCCGGCCGAAGACTCCCCGTGTAGTAAATGGTGACTGATGCACGTTAAATCTGTCGAGTCTCAAAGTCCTCCATGTTCCCATAACAAATCAATACCTCTGGGGGTACTGATTCAGGAGTTTCCTTGTCTTCAGGATTGGTTCAAAATTACAAGGCTACGGAGTTGAACATTAGTGGTCGTAAACCCATGAAATTGGGTCGGTTGTTCAACGACGGTCATAAAAAAAAAAAAAAAAAAAATTTAAAAAAAATATCCCTAAGAGGTAGAAAATAAGGATAGCGTTACGGGAAACGTAAGAAAAAGGAAGGCTTAACAAAAGTTATTATTCAAGTTGCACAGGGACGTGGACGGATCAAGAAAAATGTAGGCCCTACTAAGCATTTTGAAATTAATTTTGATAAGAATAATCTACTAACGTGAAATAGAAACACTTATTGGCCAACAAGCTTTGCTTTAGCGTTTTTTCTATCTAATACTTATAAGGTAAGGTTGAAAGACAATGAATTTGGTTTAGATGAGTTATAAATAAGAAGAGAAAAGATATTTTAAAAAAGTATTTTAATAAACAATAATAAATAACGACAAATATTTTAAAGCGAAGCGTTCTATTTCTGTATCAAATCTGTTGCCACCTTTTCTTATATTAATGTTAAACTTTTCTCCGCTGTGATGAAATTAAACTTATGCGAATCTTACATACTATATATCTTTTTTTCATTCTTAACTTACAGATATGATCATTTGGGTGCCATTTTGCGAAGAGTACTTCGGTTTGGAATCGAAGACGCTGTTGACAATTTGGAAGATATCAGCCGTTCCATCAAAGATGAAAAACGATCACCTGAGACTGACATCATTGAAGGAATTCTACTCGATGAAAATCTCCAGAAAATGATCGAAGGAAAGAAACAGTTTTATAAAGTAAATTTAACAACAGTTTTACTATTTTTCTTTCGAGAATATTCTTTATCTTAAAGCCATTGTCTGCAAATGATAGAATGTATTAGTAAACTCGATATTCTTAGTTTATTTGGGGATCCCAACGCCTTTTTGCTGCGCTCTCCAACACCCAGCTCCTTTCGGATCGCTTAGCTCGTTCTTTAATTACTTACGTATTTTAATCTATATTTGTATATATGCTAGAATTTTTTTAAAAAAAAAAAGGAATTCTAAAATTGTGCATTCTATCCGTACTGTGAAATCTTTAATTTACAAACATTTCAATCTAATTGTGAACGTTATGTTTATATATATTACAATCATACTTGGAAATTGCATTTGCAAAAAATAATGCGTAGAATTTTCCTACGAATATTATTATGAATTTTAGAATTTGGAGATAATATACAGTTTTAAATCCTTTATTCTAAAACTTACAAGAAATGGGTATAAAAACCGAAGAAAAATGTTGTAAAACGAAAACAAAAAAGCATGGTAACGAAGTAGATAAAAATAGGAATAATATAACAGAATTAAAAAAAATGAAAAGTTTGTTTGAATTAAAGAACAATTTATTTCTGGCTGATCTTCATTAAAAAAAAACGAGTCTCTCAACAAAGTAAATTCTTAAGTATTTTTAAAGCTATAATTTATTTCTAAATTATTATGTTATCTGCAAACAATAATAATATAAAAGCATAATGAAAACAGAAATGAAGAACAGTTTTTTATTTTATTTATATGACCGGTTCGCTTTTGACTTTTGATTTCTGCCCAACTTATAGCTCCGCTTGTTTCAAATTTTCGTTGTCAACATAAAAAAGGAAATTTCATTTGTTTTGCGACACTATACGAATTCGTGTTTTATACAATAAAAGTGCTTCAGATAAATTTAAAAGTTTTAATTTGGTGATGTAGTCGGCCTATGTTACTACGTTCAAATTGAACATTGAGTTCAAGTTGATTAGAAGACAAGAGCCTTAAAAAAGGAAATCTCATTTAACATTTGTTAGCAATTCATAGACATAAAACATACATACAAACAACGTTTTAAAATAGTTGTAATAACTACCAAGTGCATATTTAGGTACTGGGTTCACAGTGAGCACTAACTTTTAACGTCTAGGCGTAGTGCGTCCTCTGCGCAAATGAACTTGCATTTTCAAAAACCTAGTTGAGGGCGCTTGCGTAGAAGACGTTGGTGTTATGCACAATCCCATTTTGAAAGTCAGTTCTCTGTGTCGGTGCACATGTAAATTTTTATTTAGTGCAATAAAGTCATTTCAATTTAAAAAGAACAGTGACAGCATAAACACTAATCTTAATTTAATTCTTAATCAGCTTTCTCCAATTGATGAAAGAAAACCTGTTATTAAGCCTTCAACGATAGTGGATGAAGAGGATACGGGTGCATACGAAGAAGAGGACGAATCTGAAGAAAAAGACGCGGAAGACGAGGACTTGCCAGACTTGGCTGCATCTCTGCCAGATCTCCACCACAAAATCGGCCGTTTCAGACTTGGTGGTATAGGACTCAGTGATGAAGAAGTTCATGACCTGAACGTGGCACTCCGAAACTTGGCACAAACTTACAAACTGGAAAAAGTTGAATTCTGGGGTAAAATGTTTGCTAATGAAGGCAATTACTATATCGCGGAATGTCCTTACCAGAGTAATGTGCCGCGGGAATCTTTCGGTTTCGAAGAGAGAAAAGAAGAGATTGATGATGAAATTTTGAAAGAAGACTCAGTAAGTTTGAGATTCTTTTTCATTCAATGAGGTGAACCGGCAACGGCTGGTTGGTTCGAATTCCACACCCGGCTCGCACCGACCACAACAGTGCTGACGTAAAAGATCCTCAGTGGTAGACGAATCATGGGTTAGAGTCCCCTTGCCGTCAGGCTCACCATGGGAGGTTCTCCTCTCCATATAACACAAATGTGGGTTAGTTCCATCAAAAAGTCCTCCACGAAGGCGAATTTCTCCTATTACTTGATCCAGGAGTTCTCGTGTCTTCTGGATTGGGTTCAAAATTACAAGATTACGGAGTTTAACATTGGTAGACGTAAAGTGAAAATTCGGTCGGCTGTTCAACGACGGTTATGAAATATAAAATATTCAATCTGCTCAATTTGATTCTTTTTTAATGCAGTTAATTTCAAATAACATTAAGGAACAATTTTCTTTGAGATTTTTAGATTGAGCATGAGATTTTTTAAAGATTCTTGGATATTTTCACTTCGCTGATTTCAGATATGCATTCAGTTTCTCTCTCCCAGCAAAATTTTTTTTTTTTTAATTTTTAGAAATGACATTTTTAGTCTATTTTATGTCTAAATGTACAAGTTTAGAAACGTTATAAATAACAGGGGATCGCATAAATATTGAGACACAGTTCTACATAAGGATTAAAATATTGCATAGTAGCCCATGCCCGGAAAAGTTGTATACGGGCGCTTCCCTTTTATGAACTGAGTGCTTCTGTACAGGTCATAATAGGGAAGTGCCCCTAACCATAACAACGACATTTCCGAGCATGGGTTCCATGGCAATTATAACCCTTATGATACGCTCCAACTTCCCGGGAAGTTTGTCGTAGCATTTATGCTACTCTTTGCAATAAGTTTTCCAACAAAAGATAGACTAAAAATGTCATTAATAAATCTGTAGCTTCAGGAGCATAACTAATTTCAGATTTGAAATCCCCACACCCAAATAAGGCAAGATTATTTGTAACTAAGAATTTGCTCTCCAGTGTAATCATTGTATTAAAGTTTTTAGTTTCTGTATTAGGCAGAGAATTCAGAGAGTGAAGATGTAACTGAAGACGAGAATATAACTGATGAAGAAGGTAAAAATATTTTCAAAAAACATAAAAGCTATACGCTAATTGAAAATAGATAAAATTTTTTGACAACGAATTATATAATATCCTTCGCCATGTTTTCTCATATTTTGTGACATAATATTCTGGATCCGCACTAAGCATCCGTCAAGGCGATGAAATCGTAAATTGGCGAAAAGAATTGTGTTTTAGTGAAAGATTTGATTTGTGCTGATTTTCTCTTCCGAAATTTTTTCTCTCCCTCGAATCTAGAAAAAAAGAAGTCAAAAAGATCAAATCCTGTATTTTTTATTTGATTGTAGTAATTTCCGTCGCCTAAACAGTTAGCATGATGCACACCGTAAAATACAGAAAACGAAAGTTCCTTGCCAGATCACGCGATTTCGAGTGAAAGAATTCTTTCCTACCGTTTCTGTCAATAAAACAGAGTCAGTGGTAGCCAAGAAACATATTATACATACCAAGATACATAATGAATTCTTTCCTACCGTTTCTGTCAATAAAACAGATTAAGTGGTAGCCAAGATACATATTATACATACCAAGATACATAAAAAATTCTTTCCTACTGTTTCTGTCAATAAAACAGATTAAGTGGTAGCCAAGAAACATATTATACATACCAAGATACATAATAAATTCTTTTCTACCGTTTCTGTCAATAAAACAGATTAAGTGGTAGCCAAGATACATATTATACATACCAAGATACATAATGAATTCTTTCCTACCGTTTCTGTCAATAAAACAGAGTCAGTGGTAGCCAAGAAACATATTATACATACCAAGATACATAATGAATTCTTTCCTACCGTTTCTGTCAATAAAACAGAGTCAGTGGTAGCCAAGAAACATATTATACATACCAAGATACATAATGAATTCTTTCCTACCGTTTCTGTCAATAAAACAGAGTCAGTGGTAGCCAAGAAACATATTATACATACCAAGATACATAATGAATTCTTTCCTACCGTTTCTGTCAATAAAACAGAGTCAGTGGTAGCCAAGAAACATATTATGCATACCAAGATACATAATGAATTCTTTCCTACCGTTTCTGTCAATAAAACAGAGTCAGTGGTAGCCAAGAAACATATTATACATACCAAGATACATAATGAATTCTTTCCTACCGTTTCTGTCAATAAAACAGAGTCAGTGGTAGCCAAGAAACATATTATACATACCAAGATACATAATGAATTCTTTCCTACCGTTTCTGTCAATAAAACAGAGTCAGTGGTAGCCAAGAAACATATTATACATACCAAGATACATAATGAATTCTTTCCTACCGTTTCTGTCAATAAAACAGAGTCAGTGGTAGCCAAGAAACATATTATACATACCAAGATACATAATGAATTCTTTCCTACCGTTTCTGTCAATAAAACAGAGTCAGTGGTAGCCAAGAAACATATTATACATACCAAGATACATAATGAATTCTTTCCTACCGTTTCTGTCAATAAAACAGAGTCAGTGGTAGCCAAGAAACATATTATACATACCAAGATACATAATGAATTCTTTCCTACCGTTTCTGTCAATAAAACAGAGTCAGTGGTAGCCAAGAAACATATTATACATACCAAGATACATAATGAATTCTTTCCTACCGTTTCTGTCAATAAAACAGAGTCAGTGGTAGCCAAGAAACATATTATACATACCAAGATACATAATGAATTCTTTCCTACCGTTTCTGTCAATAAAACAGAGTCAGTGGTAGCCAAGAAACATATTATACATACCAAGATACATAATGAATTCTTTCCTACCGTTTCTGTCAATAAAACAGAGTCAGTGGTAGCCAAGAAACATATTATACATACCAAGATACATAATGAATTCTTTCCTACCGTTTCTGTCAATAAAACAGAGTCAGTGGTAGCCAAGAAACATATTATGCATACCAAGATACATAATGAATTCTTTCCTACCGTTTCTGTCAATAAAACAGAGTCAGTGGTAGCCAAGAAACATATTATACATACCAAGATACATAATGAATTCTTTCCTACCGTTTCTGTCAATAAAACAGAGTCAGTGGTAGCCAAGAAACATATTATACATACCAAGATACATAATGAATTCTTTCCTACCGTTTCTGTCAATAAAACAGAGTCAGTGGTAGCCAAGAAACATATTATACATACCAAGATACATAATGAATTCTTTCCTACCGTTTCTGTCAATAAAACAGAGTCAGTGGTAGCCAAGAAACATATTATGCATACCAAGATACATAATGAATTCTTTCCTACCGTTTCTGTCAATTAAACAGAGTCAGTGGTAGCCAAGAAACATATTATACATACCAAGATACATAATGAATTCTTTCCTACCGTTTCTGTCAATAAAACAGAGTCAGTGGTAGCCAAGAAACATATTATACATACCAAGATACATAATGAATTCTTTCCTACCGTTTCTGTCAATAAAACAGAGTCAGTGGTAGCCAAGAAACATATTATGCATACCAAGATACATAATGAATTCTTTCCTACCGTTTCTGTCAATAAAACAGAGTCAGTGGTAGCCAAGAAACATATTATACATACCAAGATACATAATGAATTCTTTCCTACCGTTTCTGTCAATAAAACAGAGTCAGTGGTAGCCAAGAAACATATTATACATACCAAGATACATAATGAATTCTTTCCTACCGTTTCTGTCAATAAAACAGAGTCAGTGGTAGCCAAGAAACATATTATGCATACCAAGATACATAATGAATTCTTTCCTACCGTTTCTGTCAATAAAACAGAGTCAGTGGTAGCCAAGAAACATATTATACATACCAAGATACATAATGAATTCTTTCCTACCGTTTCTGTCAATAAAACAGAGTCAGTGGTAGCCAAGAAACATATTATACATACCAAGATACATAATGAATTCTTTCCTACCGTTTCTGTCAATAAAACAGAGTCAGTGGTAGCCAAGAAACATATTATGCATACCAAGATACATAATGAATTCTTTCCTACCGTTTCTGTCAATAAAACAGAGTCAGTGGTAGCCAAGAAACATATTATGCATACCAAGATACATAATGAATTCTTTCCTACCGTTTCTGTCAATAAAACAGAGTCAGTGGTAGCCAAGAAACATATTATACATACCAAGATACATAATGAATTCTTTCCTACCGTTTCTGTCAATAAAACAGAGTCAGTGGTAGCCAAGAAACATATTATACATACCAAGATACATAATGAATTCTTTCCTACCGTTTCTGTCAATAAAACAGAGTCAGTGGTAGCCAAGAAACATATTATACATACCAAGATACATAATGAATTCTTTCCTACCGTTTCTGTCAATAAAACAGAGTCAGTGGTAGCCAAGAAACATATTATACATACCAAGATACATAATGAATTCTTTCCTACCGTTTCTGTCAATAAAACAGAGTCAGTGGTAGCCAAGAAACATATTATACATACCAAGATACATAATGAATTCTTTCCTACCGTTTCTGTCAATAAAACAGAGTCAGTGGTAGCCAAGAAACATATTATACATACCAAGATACATAATGAATTCTTTCCTACCGTTTCTGTCAATAAAACAGAGTCAGTGGTAGCCAAGAAACATATTATACATACCAAGATACATAATGAATTCTTTCCTACCGTTTCTGTCAATAAAACAGAGTCAGTGGTAGCCAAGAAACATATTATGCATACCAAGATACATAATGAATTCTTTCCTACCGTTTCTGTCAATAAAACAGAGTCATTGGTAGCCAAGAAACATATTATGCATACCAAGATACATAATGAATTCTTTCCTACCGTTTCTGTCAATAAAACAGAGTCAGTGGTAGCCAAGAAACATATTATACATACCAAGATACATAATGAATTCTTTCCTACCGTTTCTGTCAATAAAACAGAGTCAGTGGTAGCCAAGAAACATATTATACATACCAAGATACATAATGAATTCTTTCCTACCGTTTCTGTCAATAAAACAGAGTCAGTGGTAGCCAAGAAACATATTATACATACCAAGATACATAATGAATTCTTTCCTACCGTTTCTGTCAATAAAACAGAGTCAGTGGTAGCCAAGAAACATATTATACATACCAAGATACATAATGAATTCTTTCCTACCGTTTCTGTCAATAAAACAGAGTCAGTGGTAGCCAAGAAACATATTATACATACCAAGATACATAATGAATTCTTTCCTACCGTTTCTGTCAATAAAACAGAGTCAGTGGTAGCCAAGAAACATATTATGCATACCAAGATACATAATGAATTCTTTCCTACCGTTTCTGTCAATAAAACAGAGTCAGTGGTAGCCAAGAAACATATTATGCATACCAAGATACATAATGAATTCTTTCCTACCGTTTCTGTCAATAAAACAGAGTCAGTGGTAGCCAAGAAACATATTATACATACCAGGATACATAATGAATTCTTTCCTACCGTTTCTGTCAATAAAACAGAGTCAGTGGTAGCCAAGAAACATATTATACATACCAAGATACATAATGAATTCTTTCCTACCGTTTCTGTCAATAAAACAGAGTCAGTGGTAGCTAAGAAACATATTATACATACCAAGATACATAATGAATTCTTTCCTACCGTTTCTGTCAATAAAACAGAGTCAGTGGTAGCCAAGAAACATATTATACATACCAAGATACATAATGAATTCTTTCCTACCGTTTCTGTCAATAAAACAGAGTCAGTGGTAGCCAAGAAACATATTATACATACCAAGATACATAATGAATTCTTTCCTACCGTTTCTGTCAATAAAACAGAGTCAGTGGTAGCCAAGAAACATATTATACATACCAAGATACATAATGAATTCTTTCCTACCGTTTCTGTCAATAAAACAGAGTCAGTGGTAGCCAAGAAACATATTATGCATACCAAGATACATAATGAATTCTTTCCTACCGTTTCTGTCAATAAAACAGAGTCAGTGGTAGCCAAGAAACATATTATACATACCAAGATACATAATGAATTCTTTCCTACCGTTTCTGTCAATAAAACAGAGTCAGTGGTAGCCAAGAAACATATTATGCATACCAAGATACATAATGAATTCTTTCCTACCGTTTCTGTCAATAAAACAGAGTCAGTGGTAGCCAAGAAACATATTATACATACCAAGATACATAATGAATTCTTTCCTACCGTTTCTGTCAATAAAACAGAGTCAGTGGTAGCCAAGAAACATATTATACATACCAAGATACATAATGAATTCTTTCCTACCGTTTCTGTCAATAAAACAGAGTCAGTGGTAGCCAAGAAACATATTATACATACCAAGATACATAATGAATTCTTTCCTACCGTTTCTGTCAATAAAACAGAGTCAGTGGTAGCCAAGAAACATATTATACATACCAAGATATATAATGAATTCTTTCCTACCGTTTCTGTCAATAAAACAGAGTCAGTGGTAGCCAAGAAACATATTATACATACCAAGATACATAATGAATTCTTTCCTACCGTTTCTGTCAATAAAACAGAGTCAGTGGTAGCCAAGAAACATATTATACATACCAAGATACATAATGAATTCTTTCCTACCGTTTCTGTCAATAAAACAGATTAAGTGGTAGCCAAGAAACATATTATACATACCAAGATACATAATGAATTCTTTCCTACCGTTTCTGTCAATAAAACAGAGTCAGTGGTAGCCAAGAAACATATTATACATACCAAGATACATAATGAATTCTTTCTACCGTTTCTGTCAATAAAACAGAGTCAGTGGTAGCCAAGAAACATATTATACATACCAAGATACATAATGAATTCTTTCCTACCGTTTCTGTCAATAAAACAGAGTCAGTGGTAGCCAAGAAACATATTATACATACCAAGATACATAATGAATTCTTTCCTACCGTTTCTGTCAATAAAACCGAGTCAGTGGTAGCCAAGAAACATATTATACATACCAAGATACATAATGAATTCTTTCCTACCGTTTCTGTCAATAAAACAGAGTCAGTGGTAGCCAAGAAACATATTATACATACCAAGATACATAATGAATTCTTTCCTACCGTTTCTGTCAATAAAACAGATTAAGTGGTAGCCAAGAAACATATTATACATACCAAGATACATAATGAATTCTTTCCTACCGTTTCTGTCAATAAAACAGATTAAGTGGTAGCCAAGAAACATATTATACATACCAAGATACATAATGAATTCTTTCCTACCGTTTCTGTCAATAAAACAGAGTCAGTGGTAGCCAAGAAACATATTATACATACCAAGATACATAATGAATTCTTTCCTACCGTTTCTGTCAATAAAACAGAGTCAGTGGTAGCCAAGAAACATATTATACATACCAAGATACATAATGAATTCTTTCCTACCGTTTCTGTCAATAAAACAGAGTCAGTGGTAGCCAAGAAACATATTATACATACCAAGATACATAATGAATTCTTTCCTACCGTTTCTGTCAATAAAACAGAGTCAGTGGTAGCCAAGAAACATATTATACATACCAAGATACATAATGAATTCTTTCCTACCGTTTCTGTCAATAAAACAGAGTCAGTGGTAGCCAAGAAACATATTATGCATACCAAGATACATAATGAATTCTTTCCTACCGTTTCTGTCAATAAAACAGAGTCAGTGGTAGCCAAGAAACATATTATGCATACCAAGATACATAATGAATTCTTTCCTACCGTTTCTGTCAATAAAACAGAGTCAGTGGTAGCCAAGAAACATATTATACATACCAGGATACATAATGAATTCTTTCCTACCGTTTCTGTCAATAAAACAGAGTCAGTGGTAGCCAAGAAACATATTATACATACCAAGATACATAATGAATTCTTTCCTACCGTTTCTGTCAATAAAACAGAGTCAGTGGTAGCTAAGAAACATATTATACATACCAAGATACATAATGAATTCTTTCCTACCGTTTCTGTCAATAAAACAGAGTCAGTGGTAGCCAAGAAACATATTATACATACCAAGATACATAATGAATTCTTTCCTACCGTTTCTGTCAATAAAACAGAGTCAGTGGTAGCCAAGAAACATATTATACATACCAAGATACATAATGAATTCTTTCCTACCGTTTCTGTCAATAAAACAGAGTCAGTGGTAGCCAAGAAACATATTATACATACCAAGATACATAATGAATTCTTTCCTACCGTTTCTGTCAATAAAACAGAGTCAGTGGTAGCCAAGAAACATATTATGCATACCAAGATACATAATGAATTCTTTCCTACCGTTTCTGTCAATAAAACAGAGTCAGTGGTAGCCAAGAAACATATTATACATACCAAGATACATAATGAATTCTTTCCTACCGTTTCTGTCAATAAAACAGAGTCAGTGGTAGCCAAGAAACATATTATGCATACCAAGATACATAATGAATTCTTTCCTACCGTTTCTGTCAATAAAACAGAGTCAGTGGTAGCCAAGAAACATATTATACATACCAAGATACATAATGAATTCTTTCCTACCGTTTCTGTCAATAAAACAGAGTCAGTGGTAGCCAAGAAACATATTATACATACCAAGATACATAATGAATTCTTTCCTACCGTTTCTGTCAATAAAACAGAGTCAGTGGTAGCCAAGAAACATATTATGCATACCAAGATACATAATGAATTCTTTCCTACCGTTTCTGTCAATAAAACAGAGTCAGTGGTAGCCAAGAAACATATTATACATACCAAGATACATAATGAATTCTTTCCTACCGTTTCTGTCAATAAAACAGAGTCAGTGGTAGCCAAGAAACATATTATACATACCAAGATACATAATGAATTCTTTCCTACCGTTTCTGTCAATAAAACAGAGTCAGTGGTAGCCAAGAAACATATTATACATACCAAGATACATAATGAATTCTTTCCTACCGTTTCTGTCAATAAAACAGAGTCAGTGGTAGCCAAGAAACATATTATACATACCAAGATACATAATGAATTCTTTCCTACCGTTTCTGTCAATAAAACAGATTAAGTGGTAGCCAAGAAACATATTATACATACCAAGATACATAATGAATTCTTTCCTACCGTTTCTGTCAATAAAACAGAGTCAGTGGTAGCCAAGAAACATATTATACATACCAAGATACATAATGAATTCTTTCCTACCGTTTCTGTCAATAAAACAGATTAAGTGGTAGCCAAGAAACATATTATACATACCAAGATACATAATGAATTCTTTCCTACCGTTTCTGTCAATAAAACAGAGTCAGTGGTAGCCAAGAAACATATTATACATACCAAGATACATAATGAATTCTTTCCTACCGTTTCTGTCAATAAAACAGAGTCAGTGGTAGCCAAGAAACATATTATACATACCAAGATACATAATGAATTCTTTCCTACCGTTTCTGTCAATAAAACAGAGTCAGTGGTAGCCAAGAAACATATTATACATACCAAGATACATAATGAATTCTTTCCTACCGTTTCTGTCAATAAAACAGATTAAGTGGTAGCCAAGAAACATATTATACATACCAAGATACATAATGAATTCTTTCCTACCGTTTCTGTCAATAAAACAGATTAAGTGGTAGCCAAGAAACATATTATACATACCAAGATACATAATGAATTCTTTCCTACCGTTTCTGTCAATAAAACAGAGTCAGTGGTAGCCAAGAAACATATTATACATACCAAGATACATAATGAATTCTTTCCTACCGTTTCTGTCAATAAAACAGAGTCAGTGGTAGCCAAGAAACATATTATACATACCAAGATACATAATGAATTCTTTCCTACCGTTTCTGTCAATAAAACAGAGTCAGTGGTAGCCAAGAAACATATTATACATACCAAGATACATAATGAATTCTTTCCTACCGTTTCTGTCAATAAAACAGAGTCAGTGGTAGCCAAGAAACATATTATACATACCAAGATACATAAAAAATTCTTTCCTACCGTTTCTGTCAATAAAACAGAGTCAGTGGTAGCCAAGAAACATATTATACATACCAAGATACATAATGAATTCTTTCCTACCGTTTCTGTCAATAAAACAGAGTCAGTGGTAGCCAAGAAACATATTATACATACCAAGATACATAATGATTTCTTTCCTACCGTTTCTGTCAATAAAACAGATTAAGTGGTAGCCAAGAAACATATTATACATACCAAGATACATAATGAATTCTTTCCTACCGTTTCTGTCAATAAAACAGATTAAGTGGTAGCCAAGAAACATATTATACATACCAAGATACATAATGAATTCTTTCCTACCGTTTCTGTCAATAAAACAGATTAAGTGGTAGCCAAGAAACATATTATACATACCAAGATACATAATGAATTCTTTCCTACCGTTTCTGTCAATAAAACAGATTAAGTGGTAGCCAAGAAACATATTATACATACCAAGATACATAATGAATTCTTTCCTACCGTTTCTGTCAATAAAACAGAGTCAGTGGTAGCCAAGAAACATATTATACATACCAAGATACATAATGAATTCTTTCCTACCGTTTCTGTCAATAAAACAGATTAAGTGGTAGCCAAGAAACATATTATACATACCAAGATACATAATGAATTCTTTCCTACCGTTTCTGTCAATAAAACAGAGTCAGTGGTAGCCAAGAAACATATTATGCATACCAAGATACATAAAAAATTCTTTCCTACCATTTCTGTCAATGAAACAGATTAAGTGGTAGCCAAGAAACATATTATGCATACCAAGATACATAATGAATTCTTTCCTACCGTTTCTGTCAATAAAACAGATTAAGTGGTAGCCAAGAAACATATTATACATACCAAGATACATAATGAATTCTTTCCTACCGTTTCTGTCAATAAAACAGAGTCAGTGGTAGCCAAGAAACATATTATACATACCAAGGTACATAATGAATTCTTTCCTACCGTTTCTGTCAATAAAACAGAGTCAGTGGTAGCCAAGAAACATATTATACATACCAAGATACATAATGAATTCTTTCCTACCATTTCTGTCAATAAAACAGATTAAGTGGTAGCCAAGAAACATATTATACATACCAAGATACATAATGAATTCTTTCCTACCGTTTCTGTCAATAAAACAGATTAAGTGGTAGCCAAGAAACATATTATACATACCAAGATACATAATGAATTCTTTCCTACCGTTTCTGTCAATAAAACAGATTAAGTGGTAGCCAAGAAACATATTATACATACCAAGATACATAATGAATTCTTTCCTACCGTTTCTGTCAATAAAACAGAGTCAGTGGTAGCCAAGAAACATATTATACATACCAAGATACATAATGAATTCTTTCCTACCGTTTCTGTCAATAAAACAGAGTCAGTGGTAGCCAAGAAACATATTATACATACCAAGATACATAATGAATTCTTTCCTACCGTTTCTGTCAATAAAACAGATTAAGTGGTAGCCAAGATACATATTATACATACCAAGATATTATACATAATAAATTCTTTCCTACCGTTCCTGTCTATAAAAGAAATTAAGTGGTAGCCAAGAAACATATTATCATCCAACTATTTTCGCGAAAAACCTGTTTTCTCGTGACAATAACAGATACAATAAGGTGATAATAATATAATGTTGCGTCAGATTTATCTTTATATTACTGCTCTAGTCTAAGAAGTTATCAAAAATCAATCCCAACATTATTTTTTTTCATCAAAGACAATAAAACATCTACGTTTTTTTATCCTCTCTTCCATTCCTTGCTTCTCCCCAACTGCAAAATGACTCTTGATTAGAATTTGCATTTTATAAAATAATTCAATCTATAGTAAATTAATATTTTGGTTTGAAAACTTTTATGGGAAAAAATCAATCATAAAAATTGAGATTTGCCTTTGGCTAAGACTTAAGAAATTTGGCTAATACTCTTGATATTTGGCTAATTTATTGGCTAATAATTTGAATTCAATTGCTAGGAATTGATCAATCGTTTTCAAACTTGTACATTTTGGGAAAAATTGGACTAAAAATGTAATTAAATGAAACTAGAATTTTAGGGGTAAAACCCCTAAACAAAAAGTTCTTCCCCAATGCAATCTAGCCAAGGGTTTTAGCTGCAATCTTCGAAGATTTTGATCAAATCTTTCGTAGCTCTACATACATTATACAACTATGTCATAATCTGTTGTTTTTTCTAGAATTTGTCTTATGCCAATTTGATCGATATCTGATCTATAATTTATCTTTCGATTTTTTTTTATCCACAAACCTTTTTTCGAATTCTTCGTATTAAATTTTTTAAATACATTTAAAATTTCCTGTTCTATTTAAATTTTAGTTACTACAAAAACTCGTTAATATTTTTAGCGAAAAATTTATTTAGCGATAGTAAGAAATTCTTAATACGAAATTAGTATTTTAAATTCATAATTTTAAATACACATATAGATCAAGCACACTTGCACAGAAAATTTACCATACAAATATATATGAATATTTAACGTCTAATAACTGTAAGTCGGTAACTAAATATGTTTAGTTTAAAATGTTGTATAATAAGGCAATATCATGCGATTACGTAATATAATAAAGGAACAAAAACACTTAATCTTATGCTTTTAATTTGCACTTTAATCATGTATTCAAGTAATTTTGTAAGAGAGTTTATAAATTAGTTTTATAACTAGTTTGTTCAGGTATATTTTTTCACCTAAAATTCGAAAGATACTTAAATCGTTTGCATTTTTAATGTCAATTTCATATTTATTTAAAAATAAAATCTGATTTTTGACAACTTTATGAGCTTCAACAAATGTTTATATTTTAAGATAATGTAAGGGATGTTATGTTATGGAATTTTTTCTCACATCGAATAAGTTTTTTTTTTTCAAATTAATACTTGCTCACTTTCATACTTGAGAAAATGTAATTAAGACATAAAAATTAATATTTTAATTAAAAGTTTACTTGTCATTCTATTAAAAAAGAAACTGAGACAGAAGAAGAAAAAAAGATACCGCCCATACCAAAACCAAATTTGAAAAAGCAAGCTATTATACCACCCGAAGAAGATGGAACTGGAATCAATGAATATTTATACTTTGTCACTATCGATAGTAAGTATCGATACTCCTGATAGTAAGTTATCGATAATAAGTTTATATCTAAACTTAATTGTAGCAACATCTCCACGTTACTTATAAACTGCACAGAAACTGTATAATCTTAAGTAATGCCATCTTTTTAAACAATAAAGAGTTGCAAAATATCACAAGCTTTTAAAATAATCTATTGTAATTTTGGCAGCAATTGATAATTCACTAATGGTCATTAATGCCGAAATGATTGGCCATATGGTCGAAAGAGCCTGAACTGCGACAAAGAAGGTCCTTAGTTTCGAAGAATCAAAAGCTTAATGGAAGTATGACTTAGGGTCTGATTAACGGGAGAGCATTCGGGCACTTGCCCAGGGTCTCCAACTTATGAGGGGTAGATCCCCAAATTACATAAGAAAGAGAAGTATTATTATTCCTACATAATTTACGAATATCTTGCTTCCTACATAATTTTCAACATTCTCAGCAACAACTCTTACTCTATCAATTAAATTTAAGTATTTTGTCGTAGTTCAGCTAAATTAAATTTCGAATTTCTATATTTCTGTGCATTCAAATAAGTTATAAAATAAATACGTAGTAAATAATTGTTTACAATCCTCTGTTGTCTAAAAGATTATCTTTGATATTGTGATTAGAAATCATGCATGTTAACTGAAACTTGTCGACTGTTTTAGAGGGGTCCCAAGTGGTTTTCTGTCCAGGTGTGTAAGTGTAAGTAGGGCCCTGATAAGACCATTTTGTCGTGGAAAAATTATGTGAAAGACAATACGGGTTTAGTTAGGGGATTTCAAAGTTTAGCATTACTGCTTTAGAATCAATAAATGATGTACAGCAGTGTTTCCCAAAGTGTGGTACGCGTACCCCCAGGGGTACGGGTACAATTTAGCGGGGGTACGCGGTCTTATGCGAATTATCTTGCAACAAACGAAAATTTCAAAAAATTTTATTTAAAAACAAAGCTAGCCATGAAAATTTACAATTACGTATTTTTCTATTGGCTATTTTTTGCAGAGTTTACAGTTAATAATTAGTGGTGTCAACAGCCAGTTGTGATTTTTAACTTTTGTGCAATTTTTTATAGTAAAGGTTTGTAATAAATTCTACTTAATTTGGTTATTTTTATAAAATATAATTTTTATCTTGTTATCACAACAAAAACAATATCATCCTTCTCACTGATGCAAATAAACTTATTAATACAACTTTGTATCAAGAAAGAAAAATAAACATAGTTTAAAAAATACATTCATTTTTTTTTTTATTAGTGGTACACAGCGGTACGAAAAATTTCGAAAGGGTACACAAGACTCATAAGTTTGGGAAACACTGATGTACAGTAATGGTAGAAATCTCTGCTATTTAAATATTATTGTGTCATAGTTATCCTGTGAAAAGTGCTGCGAGTATAAACTGTTTATTCAGTAAAACTGTATTATAGTACAACTGTATGTTACTATTTATGTTCAAAAGTTCACTCATTTCGCGAAAGTAATTAGTTTGGTGCGTATTTGGCTAGCTAAAACCAATTGCCAAACGAAAATTAACAAACCGAAGCAGTATTTTCACCTAAAAATGAATAGAACCAGTTCGTTGCGATTGTCATAAAAAAGATTAGTACTGTTTGTCTAAGATAGGTACTCTGACCGCCACAAAGTCTGCGGCAGTCTGGTGCTATGGAAACAAGAAGAGGGTATTTTAGGGAGGGTAGCTTCGATGAAGAGGTCTCCTTTTCTCTCGCCGAAACTAGTCTTAAAGAGGGATATCGCACCCCTGCTTGAAATAATCATACCTCGTTGCCATAGTCACCGCCACAGCTCCAGACGAATGTCTGGAAGAGTACCTATCTTAGACAAACAGTATCTGAAGTCTATCTCGGGCTGGTCATAGGGTACTTAAAGTTTTGTCACCAGTGCCATCTAGGGGTAAAACTTTTATATATTTGAACACAGCGTATACTTTTTCCAAGTTCATTGCTTTTCTAATAACAATGCCGAAAATGGAGTATTTCCTTCATTTAATCGCGTTTTAAATATTTGCGTCGAAGTACGTTAGTCATTTAGTAAACACCTTGAAAGTTTATAGTAGATAATAATTTGAATAAATGATATTTTGTGAGCGCATTGCACTATGATGTTTCCAAAAAACATTAATAAATATTTAATTGCTGACTAAATTAATTGTAAGTTCTATCAATGTTCAAATAAAACTTTACTTTTCAGTAGTCGGAAAATGGCGCTGTCTTCCTTCACTGCGTCCTCAACATATAAAAGCAGCAAAAAGAATAAAACGATTTTTGAGTGGGAACTTAGAAAACGAAGTAAATTTGATAATCACGATTTTTATTTTTGTACCTAGCGTTAATTTTCTAAAAATTAATAGGGTATTTTGTTTTTTCACGCTCATCTGAAAATTTTTAATTTTTTTCGAACTTTTAACAGTTGAGCATTTAATATTTTTTTCTTGCTTGCTTGTTTATTTATCTTATAATTTCAGCACAAAACTTAAGGTATTGCGTGCTCGAAGTAAAGATTTTTAAAAGATGGCACGAACTATGTCAGTCTTAAAATTAGAAGATAATAACTAAACTAAACTCAGCGGCGCGACAGCCCAAAGAGGGCTAAGGCCTACTGTGCCCATCTCAGTTTTCTTGACCTTGGGCTCTGGGATGCAGGAGCAGATGTTCCGGTCAGGTGGTCAGACGAACGCGGAACCCCCAGTGTTTAGTTCCCAAGCATGCTTGGTACTCATTTATCGACCCACTGAAGGGATGAAAGGCTGAGTCGACCTTGCCCGGCCCGAGGATCGAACCAGGGACCTGTGGCACGTCAGCGCGACGCGCTACCGCTCAGCCACCGGGCGTCAGAAGATGTAATGGAACGGAATAATAAAAATATTTACCTAAAGCTGGACCTCAACAGTTTAAAAATTGTGACATAAAGTTTAACAGAACAATTATAAAATCTTTCTAATGTTGTTTAACTTCTTTTAATAAATGTTTTCATGAGAATTCATTTTCCTATTATGAATTTTTATAAATTTAAATAACATTTAATTTCAGAATTACGATTTTATTCAAACATTTTAGAACATTAAAATATAATTTTTTGGACTATCGAAAAAAACGTTTCACTGCGTAGTTTTTACGACCTGTACACATATTGTTCGCATTAGTAGTATTTTTAATCTATCTATGCATACAAATATTTCAATTTCTTAAAAAGTTCCAAAAAATCATTAAAAACTAAAAAAAATTCAAATGAGTACGAACACAACGTCATGACGTGTTTTTATTAAAAAATATTACTTGTGAATCTACAGTTCTTTTTAACTTTTAGTTCAAATTGATAAAATAAATTTTTCTTCCTTTGTAGATGGAAGGAGGAATTTGTTTCCCTGGAAAAGAAGCTCATTACTTGAGAGCACAGATTGCCAGAATTTCAGCTTCAACAAATATTGCTCCAGCAGATTTTTACACAATTCAAGGTATATAGTTAAACATAAAGAGAGATTTTGTACATATATATAGCATCAAAGAAGCTCACATGCGTCAGTTTTGGGCAGGACAGTTAGTACTGGACACTAATCCTATTCTTTACAGAGCTTGCGCATAATGTATGAAAGGGAGAGTGCGGGATGCCATGTGAAAGTGCAAAATCTCTCTATTTCCAAATTTGATGTTGTATCACACATAGAATTTATCTATTAAATTTCACGCAATGCATAATATTTTAATTAAAATGGCTATTATAATACCGTGAAATGGAATTACAATAGCATGTAAGTAAGAAATTTGATGATAATTTGTAATGTAACAGTACACATAAATATATTTTTAGCGAAACAATTTTTAAAAAACATGTTCAAAAATCTATTTTTCTTTCCTCACGCAATCAAAGTAATAATTAAGAATCGATAAATTTAGTACTTTTACGTAATTTTCCATAAGTTATACGCAGGCTCTGTTAAGAACCATGATTTTTCTGCAATAATTGCTATGCGCAGTTCAAACTAAATCACACAAATATCCCAACGAGTCATTAGTTTGGCTGCTAATGTTGAACAACACTTTATAGAAAAGCAAGTTATTTCGTTACATATATGTTTATATTTTGCTATATATATTATTTTGTTATAAAAAATTTTCATTATATGAGGTCAATGTATCTTAAACGTGATTTCTGTAGACATGGAAAAAACAAACATGAGAAATCTTTAATTTAGCGAATCCTTTTTTATCTTCCATCCAAATTCCCATTTTCGGTGTCGCAAGATACTGTTTATAAATATGTTAGTATTATTTATTTTTCAATGTATCTTACGGAGGGGCCGGGATAGCCTGGTCGGTAGGGCGCTGGGCCCATATCCAAGAGGTCGTGGGTTCGATCCTCGCCGGCCGAAGACTCCCCGTGTAGTAAATGGTGACTGATGCACGTTAAATCTGTCGAGTCTCAAAGTCCTCCATGTTCCCATAACAAATCAATACCTCTGGGGGTACTGATTCAGGAGTTTCCTTGTCTTCTGGATTGGTTCAAAATTACAAGGCTACGGAGTTGAGCATTAGTAGTCGTAAACCCATGAAATTGGGTCGGCTGTTCAACGACGGTTATAAAATAAAATAAAATGTATCTTACGGAGCCGCGATGGCTTAGGGGATAGAGCGTTCGCCTTCTAATGAGGCGAACCGGGTTCGAATCCCAGTCGATACGAACTCCGCATCCGGCTTGCACTGACCACAGTGCTGACGTGAAATATCCTCAGTGGTAGACGGATCATGGGTTAGAGTCCCCTTGCCGTCAGGCTAACCGTGGGAGGTTCTCGTGGTCTTCCTCTCCATGTAACGCAAATGCGGGTTAGCTCCATCAAAAAGTCCTCCACGAAGGCAAATTTCTCCCAATACTCGATCCAGGAGTTCCCTTGTCTTCTGGATTGGGTTCAAAATTACAAGGCTACGGAGTTGAACATTAGTAGCCGTAAACCCATTAAGTTGGGTCGGCTGTTCAACGACGGTTATATAATATAAAATGTATCTTACGTGGGCCGGGATAGCCTGGTAGGTAGGGCGTTGGACTCGTGTTCGTGAGAACGGGAGTTCGAATCCAGCCAGCCGAAGAATCCCTATGTATTAAATGGTGATTGGTGCAAGTTAACTCTTTCTGGGTCGCAAAGATCTTCAGGTTTCCGTAACAAATCAATACCTCTGAGGGTACTGATTCAGGAGTTCCGTTGTCTTCTTTATCTTCTGGATTGGGTTCAAAATTACAAAGGCTGCGGAGTTGGACATTGGTAGTCATGAACTCAAATTTGGGTCAACTGTTGAACGACGGTTATAAAATAAAAAGTATCGTATGTAATGACCCGGTTTCGAATATCAGCGTTACCTGGTCAAAACAAATCCGCACCCGGCTCGCATCGACAACAGTGCTAAACTAAAATATCCTGGGTGGTAGACGGATCACAATTTAGAGTACCTTTGCAGTCGTGGCAACCATGAGATATTTTCGTGGTTTTCCTCTCTATGTAACGCAACCGAGTGCTACTTTTCTCAAAAAGTGTACCACGAAGGAAAATTTCTCCCAATACTTGATCCACGAGTTCCCATGTCTTCTGGAATGGGCTCAAAATTACAAGGCTGCGGAGCTGACCATTAGTAGACGTAAACTCAAAAATTGGGTCGGCTGTTCAACGACGATTATAAAATAATATAAAATGTATGCTACGTGCAGTTGAAAAAAAAATTAAATTTTCCCTTTCACTTCTCTTTTCATAGAAGACGACGAAGATGATGATGATGAAGAAGAAGAAAACAAGGTTAAGAAACTAGAAAAAAACGAAGAGTATGAAGCAAAATCAGTGAAAGATTCATACTCCGATGGTTTGGAAGCCTGGGTTCATTGCAGACACGCCATTTTGAATCAAGTAAAAAAAAATAAGCAGAAATGATGATGAATTTATCAACTTATTTAGTCACCAACTTACATAAAAATATCAAAAAATTTTATAAAACACGAGTGATTTCACAGTGAAACATGAATGCTTTTTAGTAAATTTGGTACTAAGTGATTCTTAATTCGAGTAATTCATTTTGAAATTTTTTATTAAAATTTTTTTGTAAATATTTTATAGCTGTTTTGATGTCTAAATCGAATGCATATTCTCACCATTTATGGTTATCTTACTCTTAGTTGATA
The DNA here is from genome assembly GCA_949128135.1 of Parasteatoda lunata. Classification (NCBI taxonomy): domain Eukaryota; kingdom Metazoa; phylum Arthropoda; class Arachnida; order Araneae; family Theridiidae; genus Parasteatoda; species Parasteatoda lunata. The sequence continues at coordinate 83,213,072 of OX421977.1, forward strand.
GTCAATGGCTCAGTCGTTGAATTCGGGTAATTAGCATTGCAAGCAATGCTGAGCACATTGCTAACCAGTCATGATATTTTTTTGGTACAGCACACACTAAATCATGTGTTAGAAATGCCATTCAAAATAAAACTATTTTAGAAGCTAATAATTTAATTCAATTTATTTCAGGGCCGATGCATACCAATGAAAGCAGAAGAAGAAGATGAAAACGAAGAAGGTGATGATGAAGATGCTGACACCGAAAGCAAAGAAGATGTAGATCCTGAAATATTTGAAGCTGAGAAAGAAAGCGAAGTTCCTTTACTTCGCAGCCTGTCTGAAGACAAAGGTAACTTGAAATTCGCTAATTACGCAACAGTTGATAAAGATATAAAATGTTTAACTCTCGAGGGGGGAAAAAAACTATTACATTATTCCTATTTTCGTTATTTACAGCCATTGGTCAACTTTTACCATGGACACTGAAGTTGACATCAAAACTGATTCCGGAAACTGCCATCTTGATTGTTCACTCCAATTCGTGGCCAGGGGCATACACATACTACGATGGAAAGTAAGACTTTCTCTCAGTTTATTATTTAGCTATACATTTTATCTTATTACCGTCGTTGAACAGCTGACACAAATTTGAGATGACGACTACCAATATTCAATTTCGTAGTCTAGTAATTTTGAATTTAATCCAGAGGACAAGAGAACTCTTTGAATGAGTATTGGGAGAAATTCGCTAAATGGAAGAATTTGTTTGGTGGAACTGACCTGCATTTGCGTTATATGGGGAAGAAAACCTCACACGGTTAGCTTGACGGCAAGGATACTCTACCCATGATCCGTTTATCACTAAGGTTTTCTACGTCGGCACTGCGAAATTTGCATCAACCTGACACTGCTGGGATTCGAACTCGTGCATCTTATTGAGAGGCGAGTGCTCTATCCCATGCGCCAGCACGGCTCTGAACTAAACATTTTGTTTTATATTTTGTAACCGACGACCCAATTTTGAGTTTACGACTGCTAATGTTCAACTCAGTAGCCTTAATTTTGAACCCAATTAAAAGAAGACAAGACTCCTGGATCAAGTATTGGGAGAAATTTGTCGTCGTGGGGGACTTTTTGATGGAACTAACCCGCATTTGCGTTACATGGAGAGGAAAACCAGAAAAGCCTCCACGGTTAGTCTAACGGCAAGGGGACTCTAACCCATTATTCGTCTACCACTGAATATATTTTTACGTCTGCACTGTGGTCGGCGAGAATTGAAAAATCACATAGAAGATTTTCGCATTGATGTACAAAAAGAAAAAGCAAGATTTATCAAAATAAGAAATTTTCTTTCTTAAACAACAATTTTTATTTTCTAAGACTCGATAATCTCTTTAATTTCAAGTAAAGAGAGCCCTGTTCCCTGCTACTTTCGCTCCCTAATCTCCATGAGGGCTACACACTTTTTTTTTTTTTAACTATAAAGTTATTTTTTAAAATTATTGAATTTTACTTATAGTGACACAGATTTAATAGCTGCTGATTTTATCGGGAGAAAAGTTAAACCTCATTTTGATCGGCTCCCGTTGCAACTTCATTTATAACTTTATTCTTTAAATTCCTGTTCAATTTTTAGTTAGTATAAAAAATAAAAAAAAAAACAGAATATTTTTTGTCTAAGAAATTTTTTAGCAACAGAGCAAAAATCTAATTCTTAAAAATACTTAACAATTTTGCACCGTTTTTGACTGGTCAGTTTAAAACAAAGCTTATAATGATAAAAATTACAACTTATTTATTGTTTAATAACTGTAATCTGGTTAATAAGCTTAGATACCTATTTAAATATGATTTAAGTTTATTATATAAAGAAGTAATAAAGATAAATATAAAGAAATAGCCCTTTTAGTATAAAGCATATAGTTAGGATACATAATCGAAATCTTTAAGTTTGGAATAAAAATTTATTTTATGGGTAAATACCTTTATAACTTTTATGCAGATGATGACCAAAAAAAAATCTGAATTATGTAATGGGAAATATGCAAGAAAACTGTGACATACCATGTGATCTATATATTTCATTAAAATACATAAATTTTATATCCATCTTTCTAATGTAGTTTTTTAAGGTTTTAGATTTAAATAAAAATATATGTATTTGAATGCATATAAAAAGTTTTTTTTTTTTTAATAGTCTTTAGAAATTTTTTTTAATAACATTTTTTCTTTTAAACGTATTTTTTTAAACCATTAAAACTTGTTTTTTCTTTTGAAAATGTTTAAGCTGTCTCAATAAAGGACTAAAAACATCATTTGGTGTTTCTCGTAGCTTTGGTCGTGGAAGGGAAAATTCCTAAATAAAGCAAGAAATTCATAAACAATAATTGTAATTCATTAGTTTTTAATATGTGTATATCCTTACAAGGGGGAAAATTGCTATAATCGGTAAAAGATGTGAAATGAGAGATTTTATTTCTGCACAACTAGTCAACAAATTTGAATTATTTTTTTACTTGAAAAAAAAAAATTCAATTTAAAATCAAACAGTGGATATATTATGCAATAAATAAAGTTTCCTTATATTCTTAATATACAGTTGACTTTCTTCTTTTGATTTTAATTAAGTTAATATTCTACTTTTTGAACAAATATTGCAGATCATTTGATAGAATATATATTGGCTTTGGTTACAAGTATTCAACATATCATTATGCCCCCATTATGTCACTGAAACTTCAAAAAGAATATCCAGAACCTTTAATTGAACCTGGAGATATTGAAGAAGAAATTGAGGTTAAGGATTCCAAAGAAGAAACTCAAGATGCAGATCAAGAACTTGACGATGAAACAGATTCTGAAGATGATGCTGAAACTGCTGATGGTAGTAATAAGAAATTTTCAGTTTTTGAAACTTTATTATTTAAGTCTTAATTACTTACAATAATTAACTTATATAACAGTATTATTTCTATAATAAGTAAAATGGAAAGAAAGAAAAGATATTCAAAAAAATTTATAAGTTTTTTTAAAAAATTTATTTTGCCAAATTATGTATGGTGCAAAATTAGGAAATCTTGCTACTGACCAGTTGTAACATTTCGAACACCGACCAATTTTTTTAAAATTTAAAATTTTTAAACGGTTGAAAAAACAGTTGATATTAATATAGCAAGACATTTTTTTATTAAAAACGTGAATGGAAATGGATTGGTCATGTTCTACATAAACCTGAAAAAATTTAAAGTACAAGTTTTTGATTGGAACTCCCAGGGTAATAGATAAAGAGAAGACCTAAAAATGCTTTCCGCAGCAGGATTGTAAACGAATTGAAAACAATAGGAAAGATATGGAGATAAAAAATATCCAACAGAGCCACAAATAGAGTGAGATAGAAAGCTATGATAGAAGCCCTATGTTCTAATTCAGAGTGAAGAGAAATATGTATGCAAGACATTTCTTGTGAAGCAATTCTATAAATGTGCGAACATTATGAAGATCATTTCTAAAATGAAGAAAATTTTTAAGAAAAAGCTTGGAATTAAGTTTTCAGAATGTTATACAATATTCATTATAATTTCATGTTTATTAAAAAAAATAATAATAAAATGCACATGAGGTGAATTTTTGATTTAAAAAAAAAAGTGCAACTAGCAGTTTTTTTAATTGTTATGTAGTTGGCGACGAGGATTAACTTTGCCTTAGAATATTATGGTTTGCTTTCTGAAAATGCTAATTTTGTCACAGAAAATAGCAACAAAAACAAAGCACAGCAACAAAGTAGTTAATTCCACTAAATCCAGTTGCTATTATTTCAAAAGAAACTTAACTTTTGAAAAAAATAAGAATCTACCAATGTAAAAGAAGTAGTTTAGTCATTGTTTGAATTACTCCAGCCCCAAACAACTGAATAATCTAAGCTTGTTCTGAAAATAAACGGTTATCTCACAAACAGATAACATTAAATATCACGAGTTACTAAATGTTTCAAAAAGTATTATAAAGTTTTGTTGTACGTATTGAGTCATGTTGAAATTACAGAATTTGTCACTCTTAAATTATCCTTTTAATTCTAGTAGTTGGGGGTTAATTTTTTTTATTAGTACACAATAATTTTTCTGGTGTATCGCATGAACAATTAAAAATAATAACAACAGAATTAGGGTTCTGCAAATTAAACCTTAAAGGTCTTACATGTGTAGCATTAAATTTTAAACATAATAAATTATTTGTTAATTAATGATTTGATAGAGTTTTATAGCATGGGGTTTAATTCTTTTAAAAAGCAAGAGGAGTTATTGATCAGGAAACACTAATGATTTAATCATTAGTTCCCATCATTTATTAAAAAACAAAAACTGCCATTTAAATATCTAGATAAACCTACTTACATAGAGGGGAAACTAATTCTGGGTAATATAAAAAATTTAACCTACTTTCTCAAAAAAATTCTATTTTATTTTTTCCAGAAGATGAAGACACAGATGAAACTGATGATGAAGAAGAAAATGATTAAAAAGGGCAAAATCAAACAAAAAGAGAAAAAAAAAGAACTTTTTAAAAGTTTATATTTAAATACATCCAACAAATAAAATAATTATTATGTTGGATTTTCCTTCTGATAGATCTTATGCATAGGGAACGTTCATTTTTCTTTTATATCGTTCTTCACAAAATTATTGTTCATGCTAAATAAACTTTTTTTCACATAAAAATGTGTGTGCATTTTAATTTTAGTAAACCTAATGCAATTCTGATATTTCAAATTTAAAATGAATATCAAGGAACAAAAATAAATCTTACTAATTTTTCTTCCAAATCAAGTCATTTATAAAGATGTAACCAAATATTTTAATGCTTCTTGACACTAAAAGCAAAAATATTTTGTGAGAAAAAAAATCAATTTATAATAATTTTACAATAATATGATTTTAGCACATTTTTTAATTCGAATGAAACATCAGAAATATTACAAAATCCTTTATAATAAATTATTATTTAAAAAAATATATTTCAATATGATTTAATCAAGATGTACATTTCAACTTGATGCATTTTTCAGAAAACATTACACTTTCACCTATTGTAGCACTTTCAGGTTGTGAAGAAAATACAGTAACTGGCTTTTTAGAATCAGTACTCATGTATCCTAAAATCATAGTTTTAGTATTATGCGCCCACGAGAGTTCACAAAAGTTTTCTTGTGAAAAACATTTCAAAATCAAAACACCAGCTAATTTTAAATCTACATTCTTCAGGCAGGAGTTATTTATAAATTTACTTTTAAAAAAATCAGGAATGGCACTAACACTGTATGGGTTATTATACAAAGTTTGGTGGCACTCTCTAGCAAACATAGTTTTGATCAAGTACTCCCCAATTCCCGTCACACAGATTGCTATGCTTGGCTTTTCATCTTCAATAGATTGTTCAGCCCAACAACCTGATCCAAATATGGCAGCTTGTCCGATTCTTCCAGAATATTTCAACAGCAATCCTCCGCTAGATACGGCACTCGCTACATTTCCAAAACAATCCACACAGACTGCTCCAACTGTATCAAACAAATCATTATCATCAATACCATTTTTCACCACATGGTTGCTATTCTCTTGAGCAGTGATCAAAATGTTTTGCACCAAGGATAAATTCTTTGAAAAAGCAGTTTCTGATGCTTTTGTAGAGAGGAACTGATTATCAAAAAATTTGAAACCTCTTTCTAAGGCCCAATCTGTGGCACCACTACCAACGAGTGTGCAAGGCGGAATCCTTCCACCAGGTAGTAAACCACATGTTTGCTGTTCTAGAACTTTTTGTGCAACTTTAATCGGGTTCTTAATGTTCTTCAAAGCACCCACTGAACCGAAATTAAGATTTTTACCATCCATAATACCTGCATCACATTCGACCACTCCATTAAATGTGAGATTTGATCCAATCCCAGCATTAGTTAAGGGGCAATTTTCAAGCACACATACCGCTTCGGCTACAGCTTCAACTGCGTTCATTCCTGTTTTCAGATTCTCGATCGCTGCAATGCAAGCATTTTTGCATGCATCTTTATAGGCAGTCCTTAAACTACTGCCGTGATAACCAGCACCAACATGAACTGCAATCACTCCAGACATATTAACGAATAACTAGAATTTAAAAAAAATCTTTTTTTAGAGAAAGAATATAGAATGTGAATGGTTTCCATAAATTGAGCAGTAGAGCCGCTATTAAGTTTCAAGACTGTATGTAAAGCTTTGTGAGCTTACTACATCTCATTATCTAAATTCATATTTCTGAATATAACAAAGTACTTTGATTGTTAATATGCTGCAGCAATATTAAAACACACACTATTATTTTCCTTAATTAAATCCATTGAGGTACAGCCTTGCATAAATATTACTTAAATCTATTGAGAAAAATTAATTCACACATTATTGGGAGGCTCTATAGTTATTTATTAATTTTGTTTTATTAACTTTTTTTAATGTCTTTATCAGTGCCTTATAAAAAATCCAGACTAGATGTGACTATACAAGTCAGTCATCATTAAGGCTGACTCTAAAGCAATAATATCTTATAACTTAAAGTAGTGGCATGATGTAATGTAATCATATGAAGTAATTTCGTGTGTTAAACACTTTAAATTAATAAAGACGAATAGCTCTAAATACAACTTTTAAATTTTTTTAAATAAACAAACAAAGCAACAAAACTCAAGTATAATAAAGTCTCTAAATAAAATTGTCTAAATTTTTTAAATTAGTAGTAGTATACTACTTTGGGAAGGTAGGTACTTTAATAACGCTGCACTAGAGCTGCCCAATGATATATACTTCTTTAGCGAAAATGTTTCTGGTAATTTGTAGGTGAATAAAACATGGTTTGGTCACATCAGAAAGAATGATCCACTCTCATTATAAATTCTTTAGTTTTTTCTAGTTAAATTTGTAGTAATATTAATAACAACTTTAAATATTAACACTTTCATAGTTAGACTTTTTATAGCATGAATTTCGCTTAAGCTTCATTTTATATATCATTATTACCTAAAAATTTGCAGTCGGAGAGAAATTTTGAAAAAGAAAATCCTTAACTTACATCAAATATTTATATATATATTTAATTAATTCAATTTTAAGGCAACTAATTTTCATGCAACTTCGCCCACTATACTAAGTTAAAACTTTTTTTTACTTCTTTCATAATCATTATTTAAAAGTAACATTATGAATCTTAAAATTATATTTCATTGTAAAAGATAGACATAAAGTTGAAAACGTTTAGAGCTTGCGTTTCTGGCGTCTTATTTTTGTTAAAATAAAGTACACATTAAATTTTTGGTTGAATTAACCAATTTAAGTATGGAATCGAAGCATTTATTATAAAATACCCAATAAAAATGTAACATTAATTAAAGTGTATTAAAATTCAATTACCGTCAATCTAATTGTAAAAAAAAAAAAAACTATTAAGGCTTACTCATAAATAATTTTCCTAAGCTTCAAAGTAATGGCAACATGTATGATGAAAATAAATAATTTTGTGCGAAAGAACGGTGTTGCAACATAAATCATAATTTTATAGATTATAGTTGATATAAATCGTAAAAATAAAATATTTGTTGATTTTCTCACACTGATTAACAATTTCTTGATTTATATATTTTTCTATTGCCGTGTGATTTTTACAGTAAGTTATGTCTTCCAGTGAAGCGGCATCAGCCACCGCGCAGGTAATTTCAAAAAATGGTTCTCCTATAATAGACATAGATAATATGAAAGTTCCTGAGCTCAAAAAAAGACTGAAATCAATGGGTTTGCCTACTTCCGGAAATAAAGCGGAATTGATTGAAAGGTTGCAAGAGGCATATTTAAGTGAAAAAGATGGAAGTCTAGATGGAACGTTAGATGATGAAAGTTTGGAAGAAGCTCTGTTGAACGATGATCCGGAGCAAAGTGCTATTCCAGAAACAGTTATTGGGACCGAAGAATTTTCTTTCTCATCTCCTGAAAAAGATTTACAAAAGGTTGCTGAAAGCAACGTATCTAAACCTTTGAAGAAGAGAGTTGTTGCTCAAACACCATTGCCAACAGTTGAGTCTCCTAAACCTTCAAAAATAGTCATAAAAAGAGACAATTACCCGACAATTGAACCTCCTGAACCACAACCAACTGCAAAAAAAGACCATCCTTTGATTGAAGCTCCAAAATCTGAGAGTGTTGCTAAAGCTACTAAAGTTTTAACTGCATCGGAGCGACTTCAATTGAGAGCCAAAAGGTTTAACATTGACAGCAAAACTAATTCTGATACAAATGCTATTAAAGTTACTGGACCGGGTGAAAAGGTTGGATCAGTTTCTGCTCCAGCTGTTGCACCTGCTAAAGGTGGTAATTTAGATGTTTTAAGAAAACGAGCTGAGAGGTTTGGTGAAAATGTCTCTACTGTTATGAAACAGCTTGAAAGTCAAGAAAAGCTTTTAAAACGAAAGTTAAAATTTACCGGTGGTGCAGTTCAAACTGTAAGTTCCACTGATAAGTCTCTTGGCACTGAGAAAGATAAGAAGAAACAGCGTTTGGAGCGGTTTGGACTTGTCAAATAGTGAATTGTCATTGATACACTAAAAAACTTCTTCATAATATTGGCTATAACATAATATATTTCACTCATCATAATGTATCGTTTATAATTAAATTCTTTAAGGAATAATTATTAGCCTTCGCCTTTTATTTCAGATAAAAGTAATTTTACCTAACCATAATAGTGTTGTAAACAATAAGGAACTTTGACAAATTCTTACTTTGCTTATTAAAGATGCGCAAAACAAAAAATGTTCAGGTCTCCATGTAAAATTATTACCTCTAAGAGTTGAATGATTGCTAGTGTAATAGTGCCACCATTAAATATTTTTTTTAATATTGCTTTTCCTGTATTTTTGTTTCTTTGAAACTTTTGAGTGCCTTATTTATTTATTTGATTCGAGTGTTAATATCATTGAAAAGCTTCACAAATAGGTATTTGTATCTTTAATGAATTATCTTATTATCTACTCAGGGGTCTGTTAAGAAGAAAACGGACCCTTCACAAAATATCTTTTCATAAAAACGGACCCTTCGCAAATTAATTTATCTTTTAATCGGACCCTTCACAAATTTGTTTATCTTCATTATTGTTTTGTTAATCGAATAAACCCTTTCCAGGAAGGGGGGGGGGGCAGATGTAAACGAACAAAGTTTTGTCTTCAGCATACACTTCTTTTATTCGTCGGAAATGAATATTCTGCGTTCAGCAGTATAGGCTAAATACCAAATATTTATATGTTGCATCGCTAATTTAGTAGCTGCAATTGCTGTTTATTTTTTAAAATTTAATTTTTTAAATTATAATTTTACAGTGTTGAGCATAATATTGTATGTCTTTAAAATCTCCTTGAAATTTTTTTTTTTGCAATAACGGACCCTATTTGCACAAATTCACAAAAGCGGACACTGGTTGAAAGAATGTGACTTAACGTTTATTTTATATTCACAAATTACGATTAATTTTTTCACAATTTTACAAAAATGAACCTTTCACTAAATGTCTGGACAGACCCCTGCTACTGCATTAGTAACATAACGATTTCTTTAAATGCTGCATATCTATTTTTAGCTTGTTTTCTGGTTTAAAAAGATGGTTAGCATTCATGGTAAATTTTATTTTTAAATCAGCTCTACACATAAAAGCCTAATGATTTTTCTTTTGATATCAAAAGCTATTTTTTTGTTATAACAAGTAGCAAAAGAAGGTATTATTTATCAACTAATTTGCTTAAAAAAAAACATAAATAATAACACAAAAAGTTTTTTTTTTTTTTTGATCCTGCATAATTTTAAAAATTTGCTTACTTATATTATTTTTTCTTTCAGGACATTAATTTTCTATGAATTAATTCAATATTTATAATAGTTATACCCCCTGTAGTGGAATTCACTGAGTTAATCTATAGTACTATCTTCGTAAAATCAAAAATTTATCTAATAATTAATGAAAAAATTATGCTTAATATAACATACCTGTAATAAAATTTGGTATTATAAAATTATCCAGAAAAGTGAATGTTAAATTTCAATTTTATTTAATCATATTGTTGCTTTTTCTAAAAGTAGAGGAAATAATACTAAACATAATAAAAAAAACAGGGGTGTAGCCTGGAATTCTGTTTTTTTATTTATTTTTGTATAATTCTTCCAGATCTAAAAACTAGAAGCAGGGCGTTAGATTTTTTCGGAAAATATCGCAGAATTAGGCGTATCTCAAGATCGTTGGTTTGACGACGTCCGTTCATGAGAAACTTATTATCCGATGGAATTTTAAAACTTATGCTGAATTCCATTAACGAGGTGTTTGCATACATGTGATTCTTTTGGTTCGGCTGATTTTCACCATTTTAAATCTTTGGAACTTCCCTGGAATCTGCCAATATTACGATTTTAATATCAAACATCGATTTTTGTATTTACCTGATTTAAATCTTGTGTTTCGTATTCACGCAATTTAAAAATCCCATACCCGCCAAAGACTATCTCCTGTTTACCCATATATTCTCAAATTTCTCCATATTTATTGAGAAATTTAAAAAAAAAAAATTAGCAATAAAATATTTGCTAATGGCAAAAATGCATCTCTTATTCCTGAACAGAAGGTGCTATTGCCAGTACTGCAGTATGTTGAGTGTTAATAATTTAAGTAATTATAAATAATAGATTAAAAAAATCTTCTTTAGATTAAGATTTATATGCATATTTTTTATTTCGTTAAATGTAAGTGCTTATATTAGGTCAAATTCTGAATTTCTTTTTTTGACTTATTATTCATGATGTATCAAAACTTGACTCTTAGCCCAAAAAGTGGCGCTAGTAAATTCTCCTATATTTTATTTCTCCAATGTTGGCAGGTATGAAATCCTACATTTCGATTCCTATCTACGGGAGTTTAAAATTAAATGTTGTGATTGTATTCACATGTTTTTAAAATCCAATTTTATGATAAGTAATCACGCCTTTGTAATTTAAAACCATGCTTCGTAATAATGCCATGTTGTACCTTCATCATGTTGTAAATTATGCTTCGTGATTTAAAAATTCACTGTTGCAATTTGTATTTTCGCGATTTTTATAACCAATATTGCGATTCATATTCACATTATTTTAAAATTAAATATCGTGATTCAGATTCGTGCAATTTTAAAATCCAATATTGCGCTTCTTGGAAGAATTAAGTTTTTTGATGAATTAGTTTCTAAAAATGTATTATTAGTTCGTATAATTTAATTATACATGCTAAAAATGTATTATTATTTCGTATAATTTAATTATAAATGCCATAAAATCATTAATTCAAACAATTTTAACATTAATTCAAATAATTATGTTAAATATGAAACATGTTACAATTTTATATCGATTGTTTGCACATTAAATTTTCAGGGTTTTTTCACTTTTTGTCACAATTACCTCTGAAAAAATCAAAAGGTATAAAACAAGTATGCAGAAATCCAAAAGTGCTTCCCAGAGCCTTTTAACTTAGATCCTAAACTGTCTAAAATATGAAAGAATAAAAGTAACAGAAAGTTACTGATCTAGTTTACAGCCTTTCTGAAAGTATCAAAATGTGATGATTTCAGTTTCATTATGAAAGTTCTATTTATGAGATGGGCTCAGAGTTTCCAGCTAAATGTAATCACTTTTGTAAATAAGCTAGAAGAAAATTATGCTAGTAGATAAGATGAATCAAAAAATAATTTCAAAATTCTAACAATAAGCCATCACATTAATCTGATACTGAAAAATAAATTCAATATTTTTCCTTAAGCAGTTTTTATTTTTAAATATAATATAAAAAGAATAATTTGAAATTTACTCCTTACAATGTGAATTTTCATTATTAATAATGAAATTCATATTGTATTAATAATGAAGTTTATATTGGAGTTAAAAATTCCATCCTAAAAACTAAAGTAGGTATTCACATTTACAATTCGATGGCCATTTCTTTTTTTTGTTAGCTCGATAAAACGACAAGATATTAAAATAGTTTATTTTTACATGTTTCTTTTACTGATTCTAGTTAGGCGTTTATTAAAACAAAAGTAGTTTAGTAGAATTGAAACAGAACTGTTTTTAGGACAAATGTAAGCGTCAAAAAATCCATACTTCCGGTTTTGAAGCATATTGATAATTTAGGATATTATGTATTAAAAAAAAATCTGACTCATAGTAAAACTATTAGTTTAAAAAATAGTTTTATAATTTTAGTACACAGATATAGCCATTTCTTTCTATAAATGATTTTTAAGACTGGGCTAAATTCTATTTTATTTTAACACATACAGAATCCTTCAGGTCTTAGAATTAAAAAGTAGTGATAAAAAAATATATTTTAATACAATTTGACTTATTACTGTATATTATCTTTCAAAGGAAATATGTGTATGAGAATTCTATGTAGTCAGATCTCTAAAAGTTTAAGTGGTATATGAAAAAAACGAATTCCAAGTAATAACGTAAATTTACCTCTTCTATTATAAATCTGCAAGACTTCTGTGAACCCTCCATATTAGATGGGAGTTATTATAGTTGAACATTTCATTGGATTAAAGTAATACCATTGTAACAATTTGAACTTCTTTTATAAGCTTCATAAAATAATGAAATACATGCAATTTTAAAAACTTAACGCAAATTAAAAATATGTTTTACAAACTTAAAGTTTTTTTCTTTCTTACGCAACTTTTAATCCAGATACTTCCGAAAAATAGCACAAAAATATTCTTTCTATTTAATAGTACAGTGATACCTCGAGATACGAGTTTAATTCGTTCCGTAACCTTGCTCGTATCTCAAAGCAATTTTCCCCATTGAAATGCCATTAATCCGTTCCAGCCCCAAAAATGCTACACCCAATTGTTTTTGTTACGTGTTTTTGAATAAGAAAAATTTATTTATAAATGACAAATATTGTATAAAAACATAATGAAAGAGAATGTCAAGCAAAAAAAAAAAAAAAACTGGTTTTATAAAGTGTACATACATATTTGTATTTGGGTCACTTAAATGCAACTTACACACAACTTAAATGCTACTGTATGCTTAATTTTAGTCTCTGCTTTTCTCTTCACTGGTCTTTGCTTTTTTTAGCCGGATTAAAAAAAAAAAAAAAAAATTGTCCAAGGAGGTTTGTTTCTTCCTCCTTTTCAAAATGCTGCAGAAATGTGTTAGGCAAGTGTCATTAAATAGCTCCGATGTACGACCAGTTGCAGCTTTTTCGGGCTGTTTCTTTTCCACGAACTGTGAAATTCTCTCCCACATTCCCAAGAACTCTTTTATTTCACTTGTAGAGATAACCTCCTCCACCTCTGGCTCTTCATCGAAACCAATTTCTTGCAGAACCCCCGAATGCTGCTGCGACTGTAACTCTTGTAATTCCTCGGTCGGCAGTTCCTGAGAGTGCTCCTCGACGAGCTCGTTCACGTCTCTCTCACCCATCACCAGGTCCATAGATTTTCCCAGAGACACAATCTCCTCCACTGGCACTTCGGGTTCGAATCCTTCGAAGCTACAGACTCAGGCGACAGCACAATTTTCGGCTACAGACTCACTCAGGCCACAGCTTCTTCCATGCAGAGGTCAAGGTCCTTGTTGTAACACTCAGCCAGGCCTGATCAATAATTCTGAGGTATATCACGATGTTAAAGTGGTCCTTCCAGTACTCTCAAAGAGTGAGGTTTGTGTTCTCTGCCACCTCAAAGCAGCGCCGGAACAGGTCTTAGTGTACAGCTTTTTAAAATTAGAAATCACCTACTGTTCCATGGGCTGCAGGATAGGAGTGGTGTTAGATAGAGAACCTTTATAAACTTGAACTCTTCAATGATGTCATGTTCGAGGTTCGGTGGATGAGCAGGAGCATTGTCGAGGACGAGAAGGGCTTGCATGGCTGTTCCTCGTGTCTCAAATAACTCGTATATTAGGGCATTCGTATCTTGAGGTACCACTGTATATTTAAATTATACACGAATTGTGAGTAGTTACTATACAAGTTGTCAGTTAAGCTCATACTGTATTTCATTAAAAATATGTTCATTTCGATGACCAATGATTTTTGGCTAAATATTCGATATTTGACCTCCGATCAAATTAATTACTACCAATTACATATGTACAGATCACTCCCTTTAGCATCCTTAACCCTTTCTGATTTCTTGCAAGGTAAAAAATTAAATAAGAGTTATATCAAGAAAAGTTTTTAACCATGAGCAATTAAGATAAAATATACAATTTCTTAATTAAGTGCCAGAGATTTTCTTAAATTCTACATAATACGATAAATTACAAAGTTTCATTTTCTCTGCAATTTTTAATCTCTCTTAATGCACCCCTATTTTATTATTTTTATCAAGAGGTTTATTGTGTGATAAAAGCCCATTTTTTTAAAATTAAATAACACAATTAAAAAAGTACTATAAATAAATCAGTTATCATAACAAAGTCGTAAGTAAAATTACTTTTATTTGATATAAACAAACATGCAATACGAAATATAGAGAGGTAGTAATATTTTCAAGATAATTAAATTTTTTTTAAACATAATGGATTTGAAAAATATGACTCAAAACAGTTTCACATTTATTGAGTTATTAAAGCAATGACTAATCTAGAATAATATGATACTAATCTATCATGCTAATATTACTGTAATACAAAATTTATAATACTAATGTTATATCAATTTTCAGCAAATTAAATTAAAAAAAAATCGAGACATCACAGACCAATATTTGAGCTGTATATATTTTTATTTCTTCTAATATTTTTAATATGTTTCATAATTGAATCAAATCTGGGCGAGTGTTAGCGAATCTCTTTTTTTAGATCTAGAAATCCCTTCACACGAATGTCAATTCCCTAATAAGCAGTAAATGGCTGAGGTTGAATGGCGTCATGGGACGAGAACCAATCAGCGAATGCCAGATGGCGCAGTTTTTTCTCTCGAGTTTCAAGGCCGAGCGCGTAGTAGTCAGTATAATTTTATCAGTTCGAGAAACTTAGGACTGATGGCCTATGGGTCCATCACATCAATAAGTATTTAAATTTTAAAAAATATTTTTTTAATTTGCTGAAAATTAATATATAACACAAAGACACAGAAGTATGATGAATAAAATTTTGCTACAAAAATTGTCATATACAAAATTCATGTTAATAGTTATTTGACATTGTTTTAAGAATGAAAACTATGATTTTTTTTTATTTTTTATAATTGAATAACTCCTTTTAGATTTTTTTTTTTTTTTTAAATCAATTGATCAAATCAGCACCTAAATTTGAATTATTTACACAAATGAGCTTCACTGCGTAAATATCACAAAACATGTTATAATACAATTAATAAATAAAAAGCAATATATAAAAGCTAAATGCAAATGATAAATTTTTCTAAAAAGTCTAAACACAACTCTCCCATGTGCTGTAAAAATAAGGGTGGGGATTTAAAACAACTAAGTTCTATTTTAATAACACAAGAGAAAAAAAAATGTTAGAAGAATATGTGAGATTTATACCATGTTATCCAAAATTAATTATGAAGAGTTTTTAATAAAGCACCCAGAGAAAAATAAATAATAAAAACAAAACATATTATTTACAATAATAATCAATTTTAAAAATACGTTTAAATATTACTATTTTTAAAATACCTTTAGAGTAAAATTAACTCGTTCAGCCTTAATATACATAAATCACATGACTATTAAGAAACAAAAGAATATTTAAGAAATTTTAAATTTGGCCCAGTTAAGCAATGTTGTAAAAGCAACTTAGTCCAGTAAAGTAAGTTAGTCAAGTAAAGTAACTTAGTAAGCTATGTTGTGAAAGTAAAGTAACTACTTATCTATTTTGAAAAATTATTAATAGATAATAATTTTTTGAAGTAAAATAATTGTAAATTACAAATAATTATTACATACAATTTACTATAAAATTACAACTATAAAGAAGATTTCAATAAGCAGCTTACACTTAACTTAGTTTAAACTCAGTTTTTTTTGAATGAGGACGTATTAAATAACTCACAGTAGTTAATTAGATAAGGCACAAAATTACAGTATTAGTATTAAAATAGTTTTCTAATATGAAAAATATTCAATTAAAACGAAGTGGCAAGAATCTGTATTTGTTTCCTTAATACAGACATTGAAAAAAATACAAGATTAGTAATTTATAATAGTATTTACAAGCATGTACAATTTTGAAACTAGGTTATTATTATTGCACAAAATTTGATAAAGCATTAAAATTTAAAAATACAGCATCATTTAAAATTAATGCACAATAAGTGTAAATAAATGTTTTAGGATTTCATACAAACATCAAAAGGAGATCTGCGAATTTTTTAAAAAAATTTTCCTTTGATATTATGATTTACATACAACATTTTTTAAAGTAAAATGTTATTATTAATTTAATTTTTCAAACTAATAGTATAGCAATATATAAGTATATGACATTTTCTATTACAAAAGTCTATGACAAGCATGTACAATTTTCAGTAATATATAGATAAATATATTTCATTTTCTAATCATAATAAAAAATGTCACATCATAAAAATGGAAAAATGTCTTTAAATACTTAATCAAAGCAATTGAGATTCATCTAATGCTAGATTACTTTTCTACTATTCTTTTCCCTAATATCATTTGAGTAATTTTTTGTTCCACAATAATGGGAACATTACTTTTTTTTGTTAACTGTAATTAATTAGGATCTTTAATTTCATTCTTTCTTTCTCTATTTGTATCTTGATCTATTAAATTTATCAACAATGAACAAATAATTAAAAATGAGTGTACGATATTACTATAAATGAAATGTCATGTCAGAAATGGGAGAATAAAAGAAAATGTAAAAAAAAAAAATTATAAAACTGGCAACAGAATTACAAAAGTAAAACTAAAAGTTAGTTCCAAACTCAAAATAAAGATTCATAATTACTTCATTAGGCAAGTATTTAGGCATTAAATATATAAAATCTTTTACAATAAATGAAACATTACTAAGGTAAACTGAATATAAATTATTAAATAAATATGTTATGCATTAATTAATAAGGTCTTAATAAAGTTGCCGAGGCCTATCAAAATTATTTTTATTTTTTTTAACTTTAAGATTTTAATTTGATATTTAATGTATCTATCTATTTTAATGTCCTAAAAAATAACATTTTTATTTATACTTAATTTTCCTAGTAATATTAATTACACACAAAATTCCTTAAATAAAAAGTCTTACAACAAAAATTTTAAATAATGATAAAAACTACCATTACTCTTTTCACAAATAATGCAGGGCACTTTTTTTAATCACAATCTTGTTTTAAACTTAATTACTTTACTGCTAAAAAAAAAACAAATGAAAAGTCATCTTTACTCCTAGATCTGAAGCAATTTTTTTCCAAGTTTTATATCAATTTGCAGTGTTTATATTTTATTATGCATTTTTTTTTATAATTATTTTCATGAAATTATTTATTTTATTTTATTGATTTGCAGCAAAATTTAAATAATATCAATAAGGGCATGATAATAAGGTTGAATAAAATTATACAACAACATAAATATTTAAAAATCAAATAACCCTTTATAATTTAGGAATTATTTTTTACCATCAAGAATCAATAAAATTATCAAGGTTAAAAATATTCCTAACAATTTTTTTTAAACTAAGTATTTTCGTATGAAACATTCATATACTTGAATTTCATGCATTTTTTCTTCTTTTGAGCATTATTGTGATTTAAATATTTGAATCGGTTATTTTAGAAAGGGCATGAATCCCACTTTTGAAATGTTTTTTAGAATTCAATGATAAGAATTTATTTACTTCATAGACGAACAAAATATGGCAAGTAATTTTTGTACTTATCTATTCATAAGTATAGGAACATTATTTTGTGTTTTGTTTTGTCATTTGAGTAATTTGCAATTTTATTCAAAAATTTCAATTAG
Source organism: Parasteatoda lunata (assembly GCA_949128135.1). Taxonomy (NCBI): domain Eukaryota; kingdom Metazoa; phylum Arthropoda; class Arachnida; order Araneae; family Theridiidae; genus Parasteatoda; species Parasteatoda lunata. Next base: position 83,231,094 of record OX421977.1, read on the forward strand.
TTAATTTAATTTAACTCAAAATCAAGACTAATATTCTTTGTGAAATAAATAACTAAAAAGTCTAACTAAAAGTCATAGAGACTAAAAGGCAAAATTAAAGGGCACAGAGCTACTAAATATAACAAATGACAATTCAAAAATCGTCTGCTAATTACTACCTGATCACCCCGTTTTTTTTGTCGAAAAGTCACTCCATGTGCATTTTTTTTAAATAAGAAATAGTCTTTCCAAATATTACTTCATGTCATAATTGTTTCCTAAAATTTTTTGTTAAGTTTAAAAATAATTCTTTGTAATGTTTATCATATTTTTCAGAAATATTCCAAAATAAATGCTTAACATTATTTATGTCATCAGTTTTTTTAATCATTTAAAATTTTCAACTTTCTAAAAAGTGGCCTCTTTTAAAAATGATACAATCCGCCACTGATCAGTAGCGAAAATTCCTAATTTTGATTAATAAACACTTAAATGAAATTAAATTAATTTAGTTGTCTTTTCTGCAAGAATTGATTTCTCTGCATAAAAATATGGCAAAATCATCCCTCAAGTCAATTTTGTAAAAATGTTGACAAAAATTTGACATACGTTCTTTCTTAAATAACCGATTCATTTATGTTTTAATGATTTTTAAGCGAAAGTTAAATGCCAGATGAGAAGTTTAAATAACATGAGATACACAATTAACAAATGTTAAGAATCTAAAACTCTTGAAAAACAATAACAAATTAAACAATGATAAATGAAATTATTTGATATAAATCTATGTCTTTTCACAATGTACTGTAATTCATTTTTTCGACAACCAGAGATCAATGCATAATCACTCATTACAATATTATAAAACATCACAACTTGATATTCGAGGAATAAATCATTTGATACCACAAATGAACATGAAATATTCAGATGTTTTATACAAAGTATAAACTGATGGTCAATGAATAAGACATTTTACAAATAAAAACTAGATTTAATATAAATCTAACAAATATATCACAGACTTAACTGCGTTAATTGATTTTACAGCAAGAAAATTTCATTCATAATCAAAATTGGAAATGTATTTTATTTTCATCAGATCTTTGACCATTGGCACAGAATCACTAGTGGGGATAAGAATACATTTTTTTTTTTACAAACAAAAAGCAAATTAAAATTTGAATAAAAGACATCATTAATTTTTCAGGTCTCAATAAATTTAGAAGGATTAAGTTCTACACTTGCATGTTTCTTTAATAACAATTCATGTTCTTCACGTTGCTTCACAAATTCTTCTTCTAAAGTCTGAGAAGAAAAAAACAATGAAAATAGTTAACTAGCAATAAATGATATTTTTTTTTTATAAAATCGATAAGTAGAAAGAAATATTTTAAAAAAATTTTAAAGCAAGATAATTTTAAAATTTAACCAAATTAAATTAGAGTGAAGTAGCCTTGTTAAACGGTTCCTAAACCACTGAACCAGGTATAAGGGTCATTTTTAACAATTATCATTCATTTATAATTATTAAAATTAAATGTAGATACATAAATATTAGAATTAATTTATTTGGTTAAAAAAAACTTTGTTGTTTGTTATTAATACTTATTACCTTTGATTCATATTTTTTTACTTTTAACAACTCAAATTTTCAATATAAATTATTTAATTCTTGAATTTAGATTATCTACCCCTTGTTATTAAAATTATTCTTGAAGCACACAAAAGTTTTAGGAGTGTAATATTTTTTTTTCTTCCAATGCCCACCTGTGTTAACATCCGTCAATTCAGGCAAAACAGGGCGATTTTGTTGGCCTCTCTTTCAGGTGCACCATATTAGGTAGGCCAACGTCGCTCCCACAGTGAGGACATATAGTACAGAGAAAGGAAGAACATCCGTGCCTTGCCCGAGATTCAAACCCAGAACCTTTCTGATGCAAGGACAGTTCCCTGCCGCCTACACAGGCCGGTCAGTATGGAGTGTAATATGAATACTTTAATATATTATGTTAGTTTCAATAAAATTTGTTTTTCAGATTTAAAAAAATAAAATTTTCAATTATTAAAGATAAATTTTTTATTATTATTTATTTTTACTAAATAATAAAGTTTAAGAGCTTTCTTTTCATCATTACATTATACTATGTTTTGCAAAAAATTACCTGTTTTCTGACTTTTAATCCTTGCTTCCACTTCTGTAACTCTTCTGAGTGTTTCTCATCAAGCTGTTTTAGCTTTAATGTTTCATGCTCCATCAACATTTTTCTCTTTTCATTCTACAGACAAAAATAAATTAATTGATAAATAAATAAATAATAGCATGCTAACTTTAGGGCAATTCATATTTAATGACTATATTTCCTTTTTATTTATATTTATTTTTTAATGTGATAACTAATATTGTCTAATATTACAGAGTCATGCAATCATTTCAAAAATTAATTCTTCCTCGAAAAACTATCTCTTATTCCAGAACAGGTTTAAAATTTATCAACTAGATATAAGTACAGAAAATTTAAATACATGGATGACAAAACATTTGCAAGAGAAAAAATATAAGTGATTTATAGCAGAAACAGTGACATTTTATAAATTTACAGGAAATTTTAAAATCATATAATTGTATAATGTCTTTCTTTTTCAAGTGTGCTTCTTTTTATGCTTCTGCAACAGAATACATAAATATTGCTTTCTCAAATAATGATATTACTAATTGTTGGCGCCGTTGGTGATTTTAAGTTTCGTTGGTATCGGCAACTCCATTCCCCCCTCTCACTTAACTTTTCTTTAAGCTCTCACGCTCATCGTTTTCGTAATTAAACTTTGATTATTAATCATATTATTAAATATTTTTTATGGTTAATTGGAACTATATTTTGATGTATGGAGCATCGTGATTCATTCCGAATCATTTAATAGATTAACTGTTTGTGTTACTATTATTTTTGTTTACAATAAAAGCTGTTGTTATTGTTTATGAGCTAATTCATTAGTTATTAATTATTTCCTATGGATAATGACTTATTAAGGTAGGTTGGACCCTCCACTAATGATAAATCAAATAATTCCACATATAAAAAATAATAAATAGAATAGATAATAAATAGTTAATAGTTTTGTTTGATAGTATTTTTTTTTTTTGTTTTGTTTAGTTAGACAATGGACTGGACTGGACACAAGTTAATCGAAAAAGGGGTAGACCTAAAATGACATGGCCCAGAACTATTCCGAATGAATTAAAGACATTAAACAAAACATGGAGGAAAATACAGTGCTTGGTCACCAACAGGGTGAGATGGAGCATCACAACAAAAGCGTCATTCTCCAAAAGAAGTGAAGATGTAGAAGAGATGAGAGGCAATTATAGTTTTGTTAGATAATAAATAGGTAAAATATTACATATGTGAATAAAATAACTTCTACAAAGTTTTGATTGGCAAATAACAGTAAAAAAAAGCTTTTTAATTAGGTATAGGTTATTATATACATCTGTGTAAGGATTTTGTAATTATTGTAAAGAATAAAACATTTTAAGTACATTTAGAAGAAAGAAATAATAATTTCCATTTCCTTTTAAAAAAAATAAAATAAAATGAATCACGTGCTTTAAAGGAAAAAAAACTAACTTGTAATTGTTCTAATTCTTTAAGTGTTGTTTCAGCAGAAAGTCGTAACTCTTCCAACTGCCGCTTCTGCTTTTGTTCAAAACGAGCTTGCTCTGCCTTGTACCGTTTCTTTTCTCCATCCTGAAACTGAAAATACAAAGTAACTTTAAATACCTAAAAAAATTATTTTGATAAAAGTTGGCAATAATAGTTAATATTAAGATAGCAATATCTAAATTGAAGCAAAAAATCATTAAAAATTAAAAAAAATATTTTAAAGATAAAAAAACAAATTAGTGTCAAAACAAAATTCAGATACATCGCTATAGTCTACTTATGCAGATACAACAGCTGCAAAAAAGTCCTTTTAACAAATGTCAACTGCAGAATACAAATTACAAAATGTTAAAAAGAAAGAAGATCAAGTAAAAAATTTTGTATCAAATAATAAATGTTATTTAAAACAAACAAAACCTTGCTATACCAGAAAAGAAAGTTAAAACATATAAAATATTAAGGTTTCATAAGTAAAATTAGAGAGTTGCCTCTTGCTCCTTACTTTTAATCTCAATTTAACGGAATTTATTTTTTACAATTACAAGTTTTTTTTTTACTTTTTATAGTATTAATGTATTTAGATACTAAAAAAAATTTTTTTTTTCTTCAAGAAAAAGTTTATTAAACACACTAATTTATTGAACAATATAATTGGCTAATTTATAATCTGTGAAAGAGCATGTTTTTTAAATGCTATTATTTTTTTCAGATCCGTTTTAGCACACTTTCTACTTGACAATATTTCACAGTTTTTTAAAGTCGTTAAATAAAAAATCAACTGTATTTAAAATGAATAAACAATAGCATTATTTAATTTTATTTTTATAAGTTAGTTTGCATCATTCATATTATTAAACATTATAAAGAAATTTTCTGTTGTATTAAAAATGCATAATATTTAATGTTATAAATATATTCTATGTAAATATACCTTAAAATACAAATCTGTTAATTTTGTAAATAATACATTGCATTTAGTATAATATCATAAACTTAATTAAATTTAAATTATACTTTGTCCCTTTTAAAAACAATGCATAATAATTTAATAAAGAATAAAAGGTTTATAAATTCAATAACTTTAAAATGAATGCATACTTTTTTAATTTTTTCCTTCTCCTCTTCTGAAGATTCAGTAAAGTTTACCACACTTATTCTCAAACTTTCTCTAAACATCAGTTCTCTAGTCTTCATTTCAGCTCGGATACGCTTTGGAAGTTGTCTCCTCTCAATGGCTTGCCATTTCAACAATTCTTCTTCTTTGCAAGAATTCATTCTTTTCACTTGTTCCAATTCCTAATGAAGGTTTATATTATTATGCAACAGAAAATAATTATTAAACTGAATAATTCCCTGAATAATTAACTGAATAATAATTGAAAAATTATTAAAATGAATAATTCCAAGAAACTGAAGTCGATAGATACACTTATAAATGGAAAAAACTTCATTAGGTTAAAGAATTAAGGTGGAAAAAGTTGACATGTTTCAAGTGTTCAAAACAGATGACCATTATCAAGACCCACCAACATGTGAATGAACACACACAAGTGCTGGTGGATCTTGATAGTGGGTGTGTGTATTAAGTGCTTGAACATATCAACCTTTAGCCCCTTTAATTTGTGAAGCTAATGAAGTTTTTTCATTGATATATGTACATAGATGCTTGCATTAATAAAAAATATTAAATAAATTTTACAAAATGAGAAAACTTTTAAGCAAAATATTGCACACGGATATTTAATAATTTGTCAAGATTAATAAAATAGAAAAATCACATTATACAAAAACTTTATAGCTTAAATTAGCAGTAGCATTTTCTTTTTGTGACTAGCATTAAATAGACTTGACTATAATACGTTTTTATTATAATTATCAAGCTCTTTAACTTCTTATTTTGTCTAGTAATAGGTGTTAAATTAATTAGTAAAAATAGTTATGAAAGAATCTGTAAGTAATTACGTTTTATTCTGATTGATGACAGTTTTGTTTTTTAATTAAGTTTAGAGTATAGTAAATAATATTAGAGGTGGAATTAGGATGATAATAGAAACATAAGACCAAACAGTCGCTATCATGTTTTGTATTAAGTATTTATTTTTGTATCAGATGTGTAATGTTGTCCAGTCATTGTGTAATGCTTAATATTTAACCCAAATCCTCCTTTTCCACTTCATCAAATATAGAACAACATTGTAACTTACTCTTTAATGATTCTTCTCTCTATGAATAAAAATTTCTATAGTAAAAAATTACTATTTTTAAATATAAAATAGAAAGTGCTGAATGCATAACCGTAAATGACACTCACTTCATTATTCAATAGTATTACATATTCATATTTTCAAGCAATCAATAGCTGAGGGATAAAAAAAAAAATTATAGGGATTTTTTTTAGGAAATAAGGAGTTTATAAAATATAATAACCAGGAGAATTTTTAAGTATATTAAAAATTGGAGATAAACAGGCAAAATCCACAGCTATGAACATAGATTAGAATTGTAGAAGTTTGACATAGTCTGTTCTAATTATTAAAAATTCAAGCTTTATTAACAGTTTTAGATTCCCATTTTCAAAACCAATTTTTTCATATAAAATATATATAGTTTATATCTTACTTATAATATACTTTATGTAACTATAAACATAAATTCAAATAAATAAAAAAGTAGTATATAAAACATTAAGACATTTATACATGTTGTGCTGTTTCAGACAAAAAATAAAATTATTTATTTAAATTTTAGACTTTAAATAAAGCATTGAAGTACAAAAAAATATTTATAAAGTTTACTAAGAGAGACTGATTATAAATTATTAAATAGATCACTTTTTTTTTAAAAATTTTATCATATTTTCTAAATACTAAAATATGATCAAATATATTTTATAAAATTTATAATGAAGTACAAAAATGACTAAAATGAAAATGAAAATGAAAAAAAAAAAAAAAAAAAAAAAAAAAAATAGACAGTGAAACATAACTTTCATGCTGGAAGTTGCTCAGAAATTAAAAGTTTAGGAAAATCTGTATTATATTTTGGTTACCTTTGTATTATACATTGGAAGATATTGGTTACCTTTTCATGTCTGACTAACATTTGATGACGTTGAAGGAAAAATATATCTTTCAGTTGACGTTTTGACAGCTGGTGCTTTTCTTGTAAATGTCGTTCTTCCATTTCCCAAATTGCGGCTTCTCGAGCTATATACAAAGAGTCATCGAATATTAATATTTAATTGACAAGAATCGAAACAGACATCATGAATATTTTAACGAAATTAATCGAACTATTTTTTTTCGTAATAAATTAAAAAAAAGTATAATAATTTTGAGATCTTCATAAATGTTTAACTCCCTCAACTGATTTATTACAACGGAAATTTATACAACAAATTTTTTTTTTAAAAACTTACAGGAAAGGTATAAATAAAAACATCAAAACAAACTGATGGGATTCTCCCCCTTTCCAAACAATGAAGCAAAAGTTAATAATTTGCAATTTAAAACAATTAATTAAGTTTAGAACACATTAAAGCAATAAAATATATGCTTATTTATTAGCAAACATTATAATTTTAAAAAATTGTTTACTAAATAATTTTTATATTTATTTTTTGGAGTTTGCACAGCTAGGCAAGAAACCATAGATTTAGTCTTCATCATAGCGTTATAAAAATTAATGCAATCAATACATCCAAAAATGTATTCAAATTTTAAAAATTAAGGGCAAGTTCTGTAATTTGAAGAAAACATATAAATTTTGCAGAACTTACTTAACTAACAATAAATGTTAGCTTTGCCATATTTCTGTGAGCACATTATTTTGATATAAAAGAGTCTAAATATCTCTTTGAGAAGTTAATCCTGGTTTAAGTTTCAAAATGGGATTAGAAGAGAAGAAATAATCATGGTTTAAAGCCTTATAACCCTCAAGTAAAAGTGAGATAAATTTCCTGATTAACTATTAATAAAATATATAAATATAAATTATGTTTCGTTAAAATTTTCAAGAGAGCAAGTTTGTTTACATATTGAATTTGAATTAAGTTTCCTTGTTATTTAAGCTTATTTTAAAATTACAAGACTATTGTTGTAAGCATTAAAATTTTCAACAAAACAAACAATGAATAGGTAATAAAGCAAGGAAAAATCTAATTTTTGAGGAAGTACATGATATTAGCAATCAATAGATTGGGTGATTAATTTTATATAAATGAATCAATAATATTAAAAAAAAACACAATCAACAGCAATAGCTTTATTCCTTTTAATGAAATACCAAGTCATTACTTTAACTCTTTGTATAATGAATAAAATATATTTTTTGTGCTTATTCATTATTCAACCAACTAATGAATAGTTCAGGTTCTTCAAAATAGCTCCAAAGATTACCCAACAAAAATAATAAATAATTAAAAAATAATTAACTGATTAACTAACTGCTTCCAAAAGACCAATTTACATTTTCAAAGTTTCTAAATCTAAATCTTTAGAAAAATTAAGCAGTTTACTGAAATAAGGAAACTTACATAGAAAAAGAATAAAAAGTCAAAATATCTATATAAAGAAATAAGGATATCTATATAAAGAAATAAATTAATTAAAAAATTTATTTTGAACTCCTTTTTTTTTCTTTCTGATGCAAAATTAATATCAGATACCTCAGGGTAATATAAAACCAGTACTAACTTCTGAGCAATTGTTGCTTTTGCTCCAGAAACTGACGTTCCAACAGTGCAATTTTCGCTGAATAGCTATCCGTTAGTCTTTTCATTGAAAGTTCGTGATTAATGCTAAGTTTCTTTAAAAAGGATTCCTCCTGCATATATAAGAAATTTAAAACTGTTTTAACAATAGAATCCACAAAACCAACATGTTTAACGCATGTTTAATAATACATTCCACAAAAGTTTTTACATCAGAAAACACAAAATAAATATTTTTAATTTCTAATACTTTTTTAATAAAAATTATTGGTGTAATAAAAATACATAGTAGAAGAAAATGAATATCACAATTTTCAAGAAATAATTTCTGTGATGAGGTCATCACTAGGTTGTGCATGAATATCTACTGGACTTTCACCCACTGTAGAGCTCTCTCTTATGCCTCAGGTCTTTGCCCCAGGTGCTTAATGTTATGATTATGGAGATAGCTGTAACCACAGTACACTGAAGAAGACACACCTTGGAGTTACCCCAGTATTCCCTGCACATTTGAGTGAGTAAGTTTGATCTTTTTAGATTCCCCCGCTTGCTCTTAGAATTATACATTTTCCATATTTCTTCCTTTTTATGAATTTTGTAAGATTTATAAAATTAAAAATTTCCATAATCAACTTTTAAGAATAAAAAGGGAAAAAAAATTTGCAGAAGAGCAAGTAAGAGAAGATAACATGTCTTGACATCCTGACATATTTGCCATCCATGAAGCCAAACTGATGCTATATATATAACTAAAAATAAAAAGATATCCTCTAGTGGTTAAAGTTGTGGTTTGAATGTTTTCGCCTTTAAGATAGCTGCTTCTTTGATTTATGAGATTGACCCAGATCACCTGGATGTGAAGTGGATCGATGTAGTTTGAGGAGAACAATAAGATACGACAGAAATCTACTTGCTAAACTAGCATCAAATGACCCAACATCGTAATCAGTCAACGTCTACGCATCTACAAAGTCTATACATTTATATTTTTCAAACATGTCTGTCTAGAAAAATTGTTAAAATGTAAAATATACTTCTTGAATAAAGATTAAATTTTAATTACAAAGCTTGATACTGAATAATACATTATTGCAAGCTAAACTGTTAAAAAAAAAAAAACTTAATTTGAATTTAATGAAATTTAAACAGATAGATGTTTGAGGTAACTTATAAACAGATAATGAAGGGAAATAGTAGAATGGGTCCCCAGATTGCTTAATAGTGAAAATATCATTAGCTAAAAAACTTTGATTGCAACAAGCAAAAAGACTAAAGCATTTGTAAAGAGTTGCTTAAGAACACATTAATTACGACATATTGTACACTATTTCACCTAATAATGACTTTACCTAAAAGACTATGACCTAATGACAACGAAAATTATTCACAAATATATAGCTTTGATTTGAGTGGTAACGTAATTTTTATGTTTTCTTAAAGGCCGGGATAGCTTGGTCGGTAGGGCGCTGGGCCCATGTCCGAGGGTTCGAACCCCGCCGGTCGAAGACTCCCCGTGTAGTAAAGTGACCGATGCACGTTAAATCTGTCGAGTCGCAAAAGTCTTCCATGTTCACATAACAAATCAATACCTCTGGGGGTACTGGATTGGAGATCGATCGTTCTCTGATTCAGGTAAAAATTACGATCTGTGGATGAATGAATGGGTCCGCCCTATAAACAGGTGCGACGTATGTGTGGCTGAAGTTGGATTCTTGGCCATAGGATGGCGCCACTGAAATAATAAGAAACGCACTCTCTGCCTTAAAAATCTGCTCAGTATACCCAAGCAGGCTCGCCCGTGTGGCAAGTGGCATAAGACACACACACATGCTTTCTTAAGAAATTAACAATTGTTTCAAAACTTATCTAAAAGTCAACATACTAATGTAAAAAATTAGCTAATGAAATAGATATTCAAAAACAAATTTTATAAGATACATAAAATGTATTATTTCATAAAAAAGTAAGGTAAAAATTAATATTATTATACATATACATTATGTAATTTCTATGTTTTTCTAAGGAAATTAACAATCATTTCAAAACTTATCTAAAAGTCAACATACTAATGTAAAAAATTAGCTAATGAAATAGATATTCAAAAACAAATTTTATAACATACCTAAAATATATTATTTCATAAAAAAGTAAGGTAAAAATTAATATTATTATACATATATATATCAGTAACGTAAAAATATAACACACAGCATACAATTATGAAATAATATATAATACAATAATTAAAAATGTTTAAACCAAATTTATTTAAACAAAAGTTTGCTTAAAAATTGTAAAGAGCTTATCTAACTATGGTTTAATAACAAAACAATCAGACCTTATCAAGATGTTCTATATCTAGTTTATCCTTCCTCTCTTTGTAAGCATCTTTCCGTTTCTCCTTAGGCAATAAATCAATTTCATGTTTTAACAACTTCAGTTCATGCTTTAAACTTTCTCTAAATGTTCTTAGTTCCCTTTCCTTCAAAGGAAAATCATTAATTAAAATACAAAAATGACAAATGGTAATTTTAAAATTATCTAAACATTTTTCAACAGTACTTATGTTAAAAAATTAACTCATAGAAAATAAAGCATAGAGAATTAGATGAATAAATTATAAACATGCAATAATTAAAATAACAAATATAAAATCAATTACTAATCAATAAGAGATTTAGGGAATTTTATGATGAAGTCAAAATGTTGAAATTAATGCAAATATTGATATAAATGTTTAGACATATTCATAAAAAACTCCAACTATTCGATGTAGAATTTTTATTAAACATATTTTTCATACTTTTTCATTATTTAAATTTAAGTCAAAATAAGAGAAAAATTAGCTTTTTAATATATTATAGATAGAAAATACAGCAAGGAACATTGGTGTCTTTTTCTGCGTTAAAGGTAAAGTCTTCCAAACATGGCTCACTCCCAAACAATATTTTTTCAAACTTACACTACATTAGAAGTTAATTAGATCATTCATTCATCATTGAAATTTCTTTGATTTACAAAATCAATTATTAATAAATTTTTAAATATTAATGAAAAAAAATTTTTTACAACTTCTTAGAATTTTGTACTTTAGTACAAACATAATTCCAATAATCTAACACTTTTTTTTGTAACTATTACACTGCTTGTTAAAATTAAAAAATACTAAAATATATATTTACTTATAATTAGATCGTCAGAAAAAAAAAAAATATATATAAGAGACACCAATGTCCCATCTGCCTCAAAGGTTTTTGATTTTAAGAATTACAAATCAAAAATATACTACCTCTTCAAACACACCACAATAGAAAGCTATTCCTTAAAATCTAGGAAAGGCATGTCATAAAAATATATGCTAATATTAGCAAAGGCAAAAAAGACATTTTAAATATTAGCAAGGTAATAACAAAACAGCACAAATTGGACTTAGATAAATAAAAAGCATAAATTAGACACTAATATTGTAAATAATGCAAATTTATTCGCATAAAATAATAGATAGAAAAGTACAAAACTGAAAAATTTCAAATCATTTTAAAAAATTTTAACACTATTACTCATGCATATTTATGAATTTAAAGATAAAACACTAAATTAAGTACTTTTCATTATTTTATAAAAATATTATTTAATTAATATTCTTTATTCTTTTATATTATCAATTGCAAGGAAAACATAATTTTTTACTTAAAAACAAAATTTAAAATAAACTATTTTGTAACTAATATTGGTAAAATAAACATTTGTTAATATTTTCAAATATTCTATTTGTATACTTAAAAATATACATCTTCATGTCTCCCACACAGCCTGATTTAATTTTGACACTACAACTATTAGAAGGAAATCATATATGAAAAAAAGAATTTTATTGGGGAATTAATGAATAATAGGAAAAGCGGAAAATGGGCGATGCAGCATAGCTCCTCGCCGCATGAAAATGGTCGATGGTCCTTGACGTAGGGAAAAATATTTCATAGGAAATTAATGATTATTTCTCATACTTCAATTCTTCATATTATAATAAATTCAACATTTTATAAGAGATTTTGTAAATTCAGTTTAACTATTATTTAATTTGTTAAAAAACTATGTTATTAATATAGATAAAATATCCTTCAATCCACACTATTTGAAAAATATACATAAAATTGCTCCAAATCACTAACATATTAATTGATCATAAGAACTTTATTTATATTTTACTAGTTAAAATTAAAAAATTACAAAAATTATTATTATTTTTAACGATTGAAATATTAATTCTATTTTCACAGTTAAAATTAAAAGCATAAAATGGAAAGACAATTTCTTTTAATAAAAAAATAATATCATTGAACCACATTAACTGGATTAGTAAACAAAACTGTTATAGATATTTATTTTTATTACATAATTGTGAAAGGATGTAATTTTATTTATAGGTATAAAATCTTTTAAAAATTATAATAAAACATACCTGTTCAATTTTAACTCTTTTAGAAGCTGTTTTTAAATCCAAATCTTGTTGCTGTTCAAATCTTTCTAGTTGTTGTTTTTGTTGCCTTGTCAAAGCTTCAAGATCTGCTTCGTAGTTGCGCATTAAAGCCTTTAAAAGATGTAATATAAATCATTAAGAGTATAATACATAGTCAGATCTGGATTAACTAAATATATGGGGAAATAATAAGCAAAAAATCTATTTTGGGTTAGAAAAATATGAAATCAAAAACAAGTTTAGTTAAAAATAAATAAATAATTTAAGCATTAATAATGAAAAGAACATTACATTGAAATACAATGTAGTAGCTATGCAAATATATTCATATTTGCACTACAACCACTCTATTTAAATATAATTAGAGTGTTGTCTTCATTATTTTTACAGTGAGAAATTCAGGTTTTTGATGTTTACAGTAAAAAAACCTTAACTACACACGGGTATAAGAATGAGAAAAGAACAAAAAGTCTGAAAATATGCATCATAATGTGACACAAAACAACAGACAGGAAAAAAAAATATACAAAAATATGAACAAAACAGTAAAAATGCAGAAAAAATTACAAATAAAATTTTGATTAATTACTAATATTATATATTAATTACTAATATTATATATTAATTATTAATATAGTAAATATTAATAATAAAATAAAAAAGGAGAAGCATGTGTATTAAAAAAATTAAACTAAATGCATCTAAAAACAATTATGAAATTTTTTTTAACAAATTATATCTTTGTTTAAATTCTGCTTCATGTGATGAAAAATATCAAATTTAATGCTACATAAAAATAATTTACAATACATTTTTTTAATTTTTAACTTGATGATTGATATATCACATTATCCATAGATCAATTGTGTAAAAATAGATAGCATTAGGAAAAAAAATCTAATTATCTTGAAATGGTAGTAGCGGTAGTTTATTTACATCGCACTAGAGCTGCACAATTGACTACTGGCAACGGTCTGGGAAACTTTCCGGAGGATGATCTGAAAACATGCCATCACAATGCAGAGGGGATAACAACCCCCGCTTAGGCAGCTAGGTGACAAGCGTAAAAAGTCAAGCACTTTATGGTAGAACAGTTTAACAAGGACCAATACGTACACTATCTTGAAATGGATTATCAGTAAAATAAAGTATTAATTTAAGAATATTGAGTTAGTATTCTAATACTCACAAAAACTTAAGAATACTTGTATAACAAAAGAATTCTTTTTTTTATATTCAATTATAAAAAAAAACCTGATAATATTGCTGCAAAAACTAATTAAAGATTGACACTAAAACTTACAGACATTTCTTGATCAAATCTTTTTTCAGCACTTTCTCGAGCACCCTGAGCTTTTAAACTCAGATCTTGAAACTGCTTAGTTTCATGTTTTTGCAGCATTTTTAATTCCCGTAATTGGAGTTTTCTGGAAAAAATAGTAAGAAAAAGTTCATTAAGATATAAAATACTTTCAATTGCTCTATGCCAGAAAATATTTTTATGACCAAAAGGTTAAAGAAAAAATTAGCAAAGTAAAATTGGTTCAGTTATAAAATTTTAGCATGCTTACTGTTACCTTAATATGTGATCCTCTTTGGGCTGTTTATCTTCATCACCATATATTACTTTGCTGGTAGTAGTAGTAACAACTACTCCATCAATTACAAATTTTCTGGTCTTTTTTAATGTCTTCTTCTTAACCTTGTCGGATGCATGATTTATATTACAAGGTTTTTTATCTGTCATGACTGAATTCCTTTCCTAAAAGAGTTTTAAATGAGAAAAATCAGTAGAGTTTTGAATGAGTACATCATGAAAAAAAGCAGTAATATATTTTTGTTTTCTTATATAATTTTGTTTAGATATGAAGATCAAGGGGATAAAACGGTTTATGTTCACGAAAGATAATTCCGAGAAAAAATATGAAGTTTTGCACTTACAGGAACTGTTTTTCCCCAGCACAACCCATTTTCATTGTGTAATAACTTCTGATGCGAATGATTTTATACGTTACTGATTTGTAAAAACTTAGTAATCCAAAAAGTGTAACAAATAGCAATCCAACGGTTCTTTTTGTGAAAAATGGGCATAAACTGTTCTCCTTCTTGATTTTCACGTATTGTTAAGCAGCCAGACATTGGATTAGTTGTAAGAAAAGTAATTGGGGAACAACAACTTTTTCCTGTTTTTTTTTCAAACTACTCAACATATTTAGTTTTGTTACAAATTGAGTTAATACTGAACAATTTTAATATCAATAAGTTGTTCATGAAAACTATCACCCTTATTGTAGTTATCCCCCTTATTGTAGACTTCTTATAGTTCCGGGATTTACCATGTCACTGAAACAAAATCTGACACATCTTTAGTTGTTCCGCTTCTTAATTGCTTGGTTACGGCTGTCAACAGCTATTTTCAAAAGAATATTATTTTTTAAAAAATTATTCCAGGCTTCATATAAAAAAAATCAAGCTCTTATCAGGTACACATTTACAGTATTGATTTATTCTTTTATAATAACAGCTGTAAAATATAATTTGTAAAATCTTGTAGTGCATTGAATTTCTCCTAAATCCATGGGTTGTAATAAACATAAAACACACAGAAAATGGTTAGAGTTGTATAATCAAGGCTCTACTGTATTCATTATTGTTTTATTTATTTGATTGATATATTTTTTTATCTACTTTTTTATCAAACATGAAAAAGAACTACTCCAGTAAAATCAAAGTATTTCAAGAATATTATTGATGACTCAAAAATACTAAATATTGACACACAAAATTTATCAAATAAACTTGTGGAAATAACCTCTCATTCACTTTAGCAAAAATACACTACAATAACTGAAAATTGCTTTTTGTAGATTTAAACAAACATTGCTTTCAACCTATTGGTAATTGGTTGAGAAACCTCTGGAATAATCTTATTCCTCTTTAGTTATTAACATAAAATGGAAGCTACTTAAGTACAATTTTAGCATTTACAGCTAATTTTGGCAAAGAAAAACAAATGAAGGAATTACTTTTAGTAAAATTTAAAACAAAAATATACTACAAAGCTTTGGATAAATTAACATAATCAGCATAAAATCTTGTTATTTGATTTAGATTAAATTTCGTGAAAATTTCAGCTATTTAAAGAAAATCTCAGAATTTAAAGCAAATCCTTTAGAACTAAAAAATAAAAGCAACAATTATTGACAGGGAAAAATTTATCCTATAAATTAAACTTTACTTTTGCAGTTTCAATTTATTAATTATTATTTTTTTTAAATATTTATGTCAAATTGGTGGAAAATTTACTACATCTAGCATGAATATCTTAAATCGGGGAGAAATATATTTAGAATTTCCACAGATCTAATCTAAACAGTACTTAATAACTAGAATATTTTCGATGAGAATGTTTATGTTTCCTACGAATTTCAGCACATCCTTTTTAAAAAATAGTTCTGCTACAGTGTTGTTAGGGACAAAGCAATTAATATCAAGATTATCACACTTTAATCAAAGCAAAAGTTAAGAACTTTTTTTTAAAAAAAATTAAAAACTTCCTTTATAAAAAAAATTAAGGACTTTAAAAATAGTCATTTATCATAATGTATATACATGTATCCTAAAGTAACAGCACTCATTTACTTTTCTAAAAAAAGAAATTATTAAATTATATTTAATGATATAATTGTATGATCCCCTCCATACCCTATTATTTCTTTCACAATGCTCTACTCTCCATGTGGGGTCTCATTCCAGGAGAAAGAATTTTTTAATCAAAAAACAGTAAGGGCCCTTCTTCTCTTTGTATGTAGTCCCACTCACACACATCTTTTTCATCTCTCAAAAGGCCCTCTATCCAAGGTCTCATCACACTTTTGGTTTTAAATATTTTTTTAATATTAAAATTTTTTTTAAATTAACTAGTGATACTGGAAATTAAGACCTTTAACCAAAATTAAGTACTTTTAAGGGCCTTTATTTTCCAAAATAAAAACTAAGCCATTTTAAAGGACTTTTAAGTACTGTGGGAACCCTGAATATGGTACAGTGATCCTTCTTTTTTCGCAGTTAATGGGGACCAGAACATTCCACGAAAGCTGAAAAACCGCGAAGTAGGATTTGCCAATAGGAATTTTCGTGTATGCGGGTACACGAATGTTTTAAATATGTAAACAGTATTTATACTTTACACATTTAAGATGAAAATTACAACAGTATACGTATTTATTTAAACGTGTCAGTGCTAATTAACAAGGTTAATTACAAAACCGAGTGTAGAGTGCTTTAAAGGCACAAATGACACCTTGATCCATCGGATGAATTAGAGGTGTAGTGTTCTGGGACAGAAACTCTATCTGCACACCGTCATATTGCAGGTCTGCTGCATGGCCACCTGCACAGTCCATCAGGAGAAGGACCTTAAAGGTGAGGCCCTTTTCAGCCAGATACAGCTTCACCTGGGGAATGAAGCAATGGAGGAACCATTCAAGGGTCAGAGCTTTCGCTATCCAGGCCTTGGAGTTATGCATCAAGAAAACGAGCAACAGAGTCGTATTTTTGATTTTTAACGCCTATGGATTTTTGGCTTTATAAATAAGGTCTGGCTTAAGCATAAAACTTGCAGCATTGCCAGCCGTGATGATAGTCACACGGTCTTTGTGAGCCTTGAAGCCTAGCCTTTATGAGAGCCCATAGTACATGTACTCTTGAGTCAACTCATCTCTTTGCTTGACATGCAGGGATCCTTCTCTCTGGCGCATCAACATGAAACAACACTCCTTTCCGCAATGTGCCTGCCGACATGGTTGTATATTTTTATTTTTTGATGAATATTTTGGAAAAACCCACGAAGCACTGAAGTCGCAAAACATGAAGCGTGAAGTTGCGAAGGAACACTGTATTTAGAATTAACATTGTATACAAAACAATTAATATTTTAATATTGTGTTCACAAAATTGTTAAAAAAATTATACAAACATCCAAATAATCTAAAGACAAATACTACTTGAAATTTTACCTTTCTTCTCCAAACAATTTGCGGCTGATTATTATCATCCACAGGCAATTCTTTATTTCCAGACATCTTTCGCTGAGGAGCTGAGTATGGTAGAGTCTCACTAATAGATGACAAAACCTCCTTTTTAATGTTCACTTTCTCAGAACCTGAAATCTTTTCACTAGATAAATCGGAAGCGATCACATCACCTTTCCTCGAAAAGGTTTTGGTCTCAGGTTCCATAAGGCTCTTTATATCTTTCAAAGATTCAGGTTTCACATCTAAAATATTATTGCAGTTAATAAAATCAGATTCAATCGGGGAGGAGTTTTCAATTTGTTTTGATCTACAGTCAGATGATAAAGAGTCAGATTTTACACTATCTGAAGGCGAGCTAGGAACATTTTTATCTTCTAAAATAAAGCTTGTCTCTTCAGCAACTTCCAAGTTTAATGAAAGTTGGGTGGTATTTCTCTTTACATTTGCCACAGTTTCACAAATAGCATTTGTTGAATGCGATGGTGAACTCTCTTGAGGCTCAATAGTAATTTTCTCATTGTGTAGTTTAGTGTTTCCCTCTTTTGTAGATAAGTTTGTGTCCAAGGAGAGGATATTGCTATCTTTAGAAACACAAACAGCTCGATCAAGGGTATCCTCATCTTCGTGTGATCTAAAAAGGAATTAATACATTTAGAAAATCGTATAATAATAATTTCAATGAAAATTATAAAAATAAGTTGCTAATATAAGTTATATAAATCCAGTTATATATATCTAGTTATAAATATAACTTATATATATCTAGTTGCTTATACAAGTTATATAAATAATCAAATTGCATAGTAAGATGTTTACATTTAAAATTATAAAATGAAAGTACAGGGTGGTTTTAAATAAAGTTACCCTACTAAGACCAACATAGAGCCCATTCTGGTTAATGGATGCTGATGAAACTTGGTATACACATTATACAGAATCGGAGAAAAATACAATAATAAATAATAACATTTTGATGATAGATGGTGCTTTTCAAGTACGAGAAAAGGCATAAAAGGAGTTTAAAAAGCTTAATACTCAGTGCTGTAAAACTGTTCAGTACCAAGTTATCCTAGAAGAAAGAACTAACAAAGATGTTAACTAAATTCAAAGAGATTGATGACTGATGCAAAGAGGAGAATCAAAGTTGTTTATGATAAAACTGAATAGAAAGCAAGCATAACATGTCAAGTTGCTACTATAGATTGAAACAGCCTTTCAGCCAAGGTTAAACCCACTGTTTTGAAGACGTTTTTGATGAAAAGGGAATGCACATAGAAAAAATTAATAAGTTTTGTATCACCAATTTGTGTTTCATGAGGTAGTGAAAACTCAAACTAATTTTTTATAGCTTTTCCCAAGTTTTATACAACTTATATACCAAATATCACTGTCAACAGGAACAAACTCTATGTTGATCTAAACAATGAAAATTTAATAATAAAGACCATCAAATTACCATAAAAAAATTTTTTTTCTTCTTTTTCTATGACTAGCCTAGGTACAAAACGAGGTGCAAAAATATAATTATTGTATTTTTTTTAAAAAACTGAGTTACATATAGTGCCATATCAAATTTTTTATAAGATTCTAAATGAGCAAACTATAACACTGGGCTAAAGCTAGGAAATTCTTTTACTCATAGAAATGACAAAAATGCAATTATTCAAGATCTGGTCTTCATGTTCTAGTTTTTATACAAGTTATTTGATTTTTAAGCCGCAGTGGCTCAGAGGAGAGAGCACTCGCCTCCCAATGAGGTGAACCAGGTTTGAATTCCGACGATGGCGGATCGATTCCAATTCTACAACCGGCTCGCACTGACAACAGTGTTGTCGTATAATATCATCAGTGGTAGATGGATCATGGGTTAGAGTCCTCTTGCCATTAGGCTAACCGTGGAAAGCTTTGGTGGTTTTCTTCTCCATGTAATGCAAATGAGGGATTGGATTAAAAATTACAAGGCTACAGAGTTGAACAGGCGTAGTTGTAAACCCAAAAAATTGGATTGGCTACTCAATGACAGTTATAAAAAAAGTTGAAGTAATTTTGATGCTTTTTTTAAAAAAATAAAACAAAAATGAATTATAAAAGAAAACTCAAACTTGATAAACTGTTATCTGTATAAGTCTTTCTAGTATACTTCTCATTTTTCCACTTTAATTGTAGTAAAAGTTGGTCTGTGTGCTCAAAAAAGTAATATTTTATTCATTTACCACATTTCATCCAGGTAGAAGTTGGTAGGTTTTGCTTCTGAACTACTAATTTATTTTTAAGACTTATGTAGACATTTGAATATAAATATACCTACTAAATTACATTTTAAATAAAGAAGATGAATTAATTATGAATATTACTATGGATAGAATAGAGCTGCTATGTTCAACTTAACAAATTTTTAATTTAAAGGTTGTAATGCAATAAACTGAACACTCACAGAAATTTATAAATACACATAAAATAAAATTTCCCCAATGCACAAATCGGACTAGAAAAACTAAAATTTTTAAAAAAAGGTGAATTTCTTTTCTTTAAAAATAGTAATAAGTTGTTAGCTTTTTTTTAATGTAAAAAATGCTTTTTACGTGGCAGGTAAATTTGATAAAAAAAAATTATGTTTTCGTGAGATTCGGAATATAGCCTAGACGATTTGGAGTAGATTTTGATCAAAAGTGCTAGTTTTAATCAAGTTGGAGTACCTCAGATGTATAACAGTAGTAGGGTGCATTTATTGAAGTAATCACACAACTGTAAAACTTAAAAAGAAAACAAAGTAAAAGATTTTTACACTTTAGATTTTTGACTACATAACTAGTATAATTTTTAAAAATACATACTCATTTCTATCAGGTGATTCCACTATTACAGGTTCGTCACAAGCCATTTCATAATTAGGTGGGCTGCTATTGATGTCAGGTTCTTCCATATCATTTTGTAGATTACTAAAAGAATTAGTAGTTGCAGATTCTTTAATTAACATTGTATCAGTATCTAATCGAAGCTGTTCTAAGGAATTGTTTTCTTCAATCTTATCCTCATCAACTAACATTTGTGGAACAATTAATGACTTATTTTCCTCTCTTGAAAAAGGTTTATATTTTTCATCCGCTAAATCATGCAAAGAACCAGTATGAAATGAATGTTCTTCATAATTTTTTTCATAGATACTGTCCACAGAGCACCATTTGTTCAGAGACTTTTTATACGATGAATTAAAATCATGTCCAGGTTCAATTGAAATTAATAAATCATCTGGAGTTTTGGATGTATCACAATTCACACTTGTTCCCCCAGTTTTAGATTCTGAAACATTATATGATGCTAGATCTAAGCATGCATCTGAATTCTTTCTAGCCATATCAAAACTGTCATCAGACATTGTACGTCTACTAGACAATTTGTCCTGAATAGATAAATCTGATTCACTTTTTGAGTCAGAAGATAACTTCTTTAGTTCCCTTAAATCTCTCTCTTCATTAGAAGAAGGGGTAACATTCTCATTTAAGGATTCAGTCAATTTTAACATACATTTATCGGATTCATTCAAACTGAAAGTTAAATTATCATCAACCGTAGTCAAATTGTCATCAGCAGTAGTCAAATCATCAGCAGTAACCAAATTATCATCAGCAGTCACAAAAATATCATCAGCAGTAGCCAAATTATCATCAGCAGTAGCCAAATTATCATCAGCAGAAGCCAAATTATCATCAGCAGTAGCCAAATTATCATCAGCAGAAGCCAAATTATCAATAGCAGTAGATAAATTGTCATCGGCAACAGTAGTATTTAAAGCAACCGTTTCTGACACACTTTCCCACTTTTCTAAAATAAAAATATATATATACATTTTTAGTAAACAAATATTTTTATTTAAAAATATTTTTAAAAAATAGCTGAAAAATATTAGTAAACAATAACTTGCTATTACATATATATCTCATAGACAATCTGAATAATCTCAAATGGGTCCTGTTAACACCAGCTTTTTAAAAGACAATTCACCACTTAGGGAATACTTAGCAACGCTTAGACGAAATTTTATCAAATTTTTCTTCCTAGAAACTGAGAAGAGTTATATAACCCTAATGATGCCCGATTTTTTCCTAGGGTTATTTAATAATTACCTTGCCTGCTAAGATATTTTTTCAAAAGACAATTCAAAGTTTAATTGCAAAATTTTTATGCAAATGAGTTATAATTAAATGAAAAATAACATTCCTTACTTGAGGGTAAAAATTCAATTTTACTCTTCAGAAATAAAAAGTTTAAAAAATTTATGTTGTGGCAAATAATGAAGGATCTTGTTTGATAAATCAAAAAAAAATTTCGTGCTTTAAAATTTGGCTCAGCACTGCTGGACGGAAATTCATGAAAGAAATGAAAACGTAAATTTTTAATTGATTTTCATTTTACAGCTCAATGCTAAAAAATAAATCTATAATATTTAAAAATATTTCGAAATGAAACAAAAAGAAAGAAAGATTAAATTGAATCACTGCAATCACATTTCATAAGAGATATTAAAATATTTTGTTACTCCTATGTTCACCAAATAAAACCACTTAAAAGTCAAATAAAACCACTTAAAATTTTAATATTTTTAAGAATGGTAAAAAAATGAAAAAATTTCGAGAAAAAAATTTTTTGATCTTCTTTTCTACAAATTGATTGCTATTTAAAGTACAAGCATTCTTCTAACATCCCTAAAATAATAAATATATGACTGATTTCTTAAGAGAAGCAAAGCAATGAAGATAAGTAATCATTCACCACCTTTTGTGTGTTACAACTTACACAAATACAGTCGAACTTCTATTTAACGAACTTCCATTTTACAAATTTCTCTATTTTATGAATTTTTTCAAGGAACCAAGAACATTTTGGAAATTTCTTCGTAAAATAACTTCCAAATAGCGAAGTGAATTTTCTATTTAGCGAACTTTTTATTGAGCTCCATTTTCCCTATTTTTCAAAATATTTCTTATCATTACGAATTTGTTAATGCATTTTAATGGAAGAAATGACCTTCAATTAATTTTCGAAGCCACTGCTTTATGAAATGTATTACTGTTTTCTCAAAAAATTATTTTAGAGAAAGCAGTAAATTCCCTTTCCCTTTTTGTTTGCATTTCAAACAAAAAACTCAGTTCAAATTAACGGATTTTATCTGTAGCAATTAAACTTAAGAACACATGTGGTAATGCATGCTTAAAATCACTTTTATAATAAATGGAACTATAATTTTATATATAAATTTAGCCTTTTTTTAGTTGAAAATGTATATAGCATGATAGTGTTACACTGGATAATGTTTTGCTCTATTCTTGCTTTCCATGCAGATTTCTTTTATGGTTAAGATTTATAAAATAAATAGTAGATACTAGTTTACAAAATAAAAGTGAATCAATTGCTATTTTATTTATGTCTAGTTTTTATGGATTTAAAACCTGTTTTGTGTTGCTTAAGTATTTTAAAAGGTGATTTTCTATTTAACGAATTTTCCATATAACGAACTTATTATCGGGATTTAGTGACTTCGTTAAATAGAGGTCCGACTGTATTACCATTATCTATGCCACACTGCATCGAGAAAGAAAAAATCAATTGAAAAAATAAATAAATAAAAGGTGATACCATACAATCAAATTAAGATTGTTGTTTTACAGTGGTCTTTGCTAAACTTTAATTGTCTTCCAACTATCAAAATATAATTAGAGCCACAGCACAAAAATGCAATTATTTATAGTTATAAAGAAACTGAGACACCATAACCTGTTTTCATAATGAAAAGCAAAATTAAAAAATATATTTATATAATGACTGAAACATAGCATTACAGTTTTTCAAAATTAAATTTGTTTGCAGAAATAATATTTAATGCATTTTAAAACAGAAAAAAATTTAACTTTACTAATAAAATTAATTTTATTAAATTCACTTTAAAGCAGAGTAAATTCATAAAGATAGTTTAAAAATGGTAGCAAAAGAGCTGATTGATACTAAATTGCTTTGAAAACTAACAGTTTCAGGGGAACATACCTTTTTGAACTGATGTATCTTCTAAATTATCAACTGCATTCTCTTTAGCAATCAAGCTATCTTCTGACTGTGGGAGTTTGGGTTCTGCTTCAATGGGTTTTACATTGTCGTTATCTATAGAAAAATATAAAAAGTAGTAGAAGACACTTAGAAAGAATAGAGAACAGAAACTTTTATAATTATGAAAATTTATTTATTTATTTTAATAAGAATAGAGGATCTGAAATGAATAATCCCAAGAATATTGAAGCAAAAGATATATATCACAATTAAAAGTTCATTAGCTTTATAGCACTCAAGCAAGATATGCTTCTCAAAATGTAAACGATAAATACAGAAAATGTTTGAAATAAGAAAATACACAGTTGCCAACAAAAAATTGGAAGCTTAATAGCTGAGGAAACAGTGTTGGCCAAATTAGGGCAGATTACATTTACTTATACAATAATCAGGTGCAGGGCATAAGGGGTCATTTAATAGGGAATTCGCACTCATGTAAATAAAAAGATTTACAATCACCTAGATGACCTGAGTCAGGAATGGAAAGAATTTTTTTTTATCGAAGTTAAGTTCATGACGAAGTTTTAAACAGTGCCTGGCAACTAATGATTTTTTGAAACTTGGATAATAGATACATCCGTCATGTCCCTTTCATCTAAATTTTAGAGTGCATCTGATTTTTCAAATGTGATTATCAACACTGATGTGATTTTTAAAGACCATATTAATTTCTACTCTATTTATTTACACATTTATTCAATTATTTGCTTGATTATTTATTCATTTATTGTGCTTTTTCTAATCTTAACCTGTTTTATTTTCATCATTCATGTTACATTGTCTTGAGAAAGAATGTTTCAAGACTATATATGAACCTGCTTTCTATTTGAATAATGTCAATGAAGTTTTAATTGTCAAAAATTTAGAATATTTTTACATCAAGTGCAATAGTCCTTAGTTATACAAGATGACAGAAGAGTATAGAAATGGTCAAGTATTGGGAGAAAAATGTATTGGATCACTAATCTAAAAACACATGCAAGAGATATTTTCAAAAAATGCCTTCACTAAATCCAAACTTAGCGTTCAAAATACTCTTTGGAAGCGAGACAGGATTGATTTGGATGAATTTTCAAGAAAAAGTACTTTAGGTTTACTTTAGGAAAAGTACTAAACGTTAGGTAGTACAGGACCTACAGGTTTCAGCATTTTGGTTCACAGATGCTGATATAATCCCAAAATAGAGTAAATTGCTAAAAAAAGAGAAATATTGAGAAATGTATAAAAATTTGAAGAAAAAAAATAGATATGTTAGATATTTCGACAAAAACTATCTAATAGTATTAAACATAACCCTCCTCCCAAACTCAATCCTAATCCCCAAAAATTGCCAAAGTGGTTCAGTTTTCAATCATTAAAAATATTTCCTATAGGTATTTTTTAATTAATTGGTAACATATTTCTCCAGATGATATATAAGTCTTTAATACCTTGTTCGCTATCATTTGTAGCAAGAAAGCAGTTATTCTCTTCAGTTAAAGTAATTTCTTGAGGCACTCCAATGTCTTCTGGAAAAATAAAAAATATAAATTTTGTTTCTTTTGGGATAATCAAAAAAGTATATCTTACAAATTTCAGAGGTAAATTCAAGTAATGTAAAATTAGGAAACATTAAAATTAGGAGCATAGGTCAAGTATTGTTAAAATTAGGATTCTTACTAGAAACAAATTTTAGGATTTCAAGTAAAAACAATTGAAACACACAAAAATAGCTTTAATGCACACAAAAATAACTTAAATGCACACAAAAATAGCTTAAATGCACACAAAAATAGCTCAAATGCACACAATAACTGTCAAATTACAATATTATGTCTCATACAAGATATCTGCTAATCAAGTTTTTAAATCAATGACTTCTACCAGTAACTTTTCATGACATACAATGGTCAATGTATTATTTCAAAATAATATGGAAAGATGGTCTAAAACAGTGTAACTTTGCTTCTTAAAAAAATATTGTTTTATATGCGCAGTACTTTAAATGTTTTTTAAATAATTCAATTGAAACAAAGGCTGCAAAAAAACTAACCAACAAAAGTTTAAAACCATCACTAGCACCAACCATTAATACTCTGAACCATATTTATATAGATTTATTCATAAATCTATGAGTAATCATACATATCTTCCCATTTGCAGGGTTTCAAACTCTCAAACCCTGTTTTGGAGCAATTTCAGATCACCAAATTTCTTATTTTGGAGCATGACAGTCCTGCTTCAAAGCACAAAAGTTCTTATTTTAAAGCATAAAAGCTCTGCTTCCTATTAACAGCTAATAATACAATTTGAAAAGCGTGTGAAGTAGCGAGTTGCCAACGCAACAGATAAAAATCAAAAGTCACTTTAATTTAAATCGGGATAAATAGATTCGCAGAGAATAAACTTGAATCTGAAGAATTCAGTTTTGCCAAATAGCAGCAAAAATTATACGTATAAAATTGTGTAAAAACAATAAAAAGTAAAAACTAACAATATTGAAATTAACACGCTATGATAATTAAATTATCATATTTGACTAACTGCAAATTAAACCCATTCACAAAAAGGAATTAAATTTGTGAGAAACTCCAAAAACTATGCAAGACAGAGTGTTGTCAATTTAGAAGCTAAAAACATTAGTGTGAGGAAATAAAATCTAGAAAAAGTGGAAAAAGGTTCACTTCCTCTTTTCTCCCTTAAGGTCCATTTTTCTTAACTGTACTTGACTGTAGATTAAGAATTCTTTACTGTTTCGTATTTGATCATAGTAAAAATTGCTTATCTAATAGAAAAAGCGTAAACACATTTGTTCAGGAACTAGAAAGATCAAAACTTGATCTTATAAAGCATAATTTCTTATTTAAATAAAAGAAAAATATGTAAATAAAAAAAAAAGCGGAGACAACTAATATTTGTGAATAGAAACAAATGGTATTGTTTGCTCGCAGGTGTTAACTCAGAAGACTCATTGCAAAATCTTTCCTTTTTATCAATTTTTGACAAAAGGCGCGGGAAAGGACGGGTCAATCCCATTTTCTTTATTATTATAACAGAAAACTTTGATAGTTTTTTTCTTTTTGTTTATGTTTGGAGCAAATGTAAAAAAAAAAAAAAAAATTGTACAATGATTTTTTGTAATAAAAATATCTTTGGATTTTAATTCAGTACAAATTTTATTAAATATACCGTTTCTGCATGGTAATGAAGTTGTTGGAAATGCAATCAAGTTCTAAGCTTTTTCAGCTGAATTCCATGCTCACAGGAATCGAACACATATTTAATCAATGATATTAGAAAAATGACATATTATAATGTGTATTGATAAGATTGATCTATGACGTGTGTCGCCTCGGCTGTCGTGATATTCTTAAATTTCCCACGGGTATACGCATTGTATAACTGCATCTACTTGCCATGCATATAATTATAATGTCATGTGCAGACGATATTGTTTTGGTTTTGCCTGATTGGTTATTGCGTATTATAAATGTTTATAAACCAACTTGTCTGAACTACAATTGCTCTTTCTATTCATTAATCACTGATACATAAAATCATCAAAATATCAGCTTTGAATTTCAATTAAAAAAAATCAAGTCAAATATTATCACTAACAGCAATCATTAGATCACAGTTCAAAATAACAAATCACATCAACATAAAACTAATCAGTTAACGTTAGATATTAGATTAGACAATCACATCAATATAAAATATAACAAGTTTTGAAAAACCCTAGGTATTTATTTATATTTATATAATTCACATTATTTATATAATTCACAATGAATAGCATACCAGGAGCACCTGTAATATCATCTTCCAGGAGAGTCTTTTCATTATCTTCGAAGGCTAACGATTCTTCACTTCCAGCTGATTCTATTCCTGGATCTTTTTGCTCCTCAATGATTTTCTCTGCAATATAAAAATAAAAATGTGTTCATAACTTTTCAATTAAGTTTTAATTCTAGATTCAAAGTTAAATATTTAGTGAAGAATGAAATTAAAAAATGCAGTAAGTACTATTTTTTGCAAACATTTCATTTCCTAGAAAAAATAATGTTTAAATTATTTATGACCAATACAGTAAAGATATTCTGAAGGTTCTCTAACAATTGTTAAACTTTTCGTAAATAGCATAATTGTTCAGTGAATCAAAAAGAAAGAAAATCATGAAAGATATTATAATGAATAACTTATGTTTCAATGATTGTATGCTTTCTGAAGATACAAAATGTTTTAAGAAAACTGCCTAAGTCAAGTCAGAAAATAGCAAATATGTGCATAAATTTGAAAATTAAAATTTAGCAACAAAAAGAAAAAAAAAGAATGATTACATTTATTCAGAATTAAAAAAAAATAAGAATACACTGCTTTCTTTATATTCAACGCATGTTTTTATTAGTTATTTCATTAAAAATTTCAAAATAGAATAAAAAATTTCACAACTAGTAAGATATTTTGTACATTACTGATATTATTTATGTATGGTCAAAGAATAAAATGAAAAGAAAATAACACTTGATATGCATGGTTTTAAGATTTTGCAATAATAACAACTTTACTTAGTTATTTAAGAACTTAGAAATTTTAAAACGTAAATCAAATATAATTCAAGGTTTACCTGAAATTTCACTTTTCATTTCTGTAGTAGATATATCTGTATTCCCACTGTAATTTGAAATGGTATCTAACCCTATCTCACTTTCCATGCTAATTTGAGAGGTTCTACATAATGCTGATACAACAGATGATTCCTAACAAAATAGTTTGAATAAGTTATTTTTTAAATTAAAGAAATTTCAATTATATATATATATATATATATATATATATATATATATATATATATATATATATATATATATATATATATATATATATATACATATATATATATACATATATATATATATACATATATATATATATACATATATATATATATACATACATATATATATACATACATATATATATATATATATATATATATATATATATATATATATATATATATACATATATATATATATATATATATATGTAATAACAGAGCTTCATCTCTGTTATCAGTAGTGTATTTAGCTTTAATCATGCAGTCGTAAGCCAGGTTACACTCAAAAAATCTTTATTAATGGTAGTAGGCTGGTATCGATAACACTTCACATCCACACTCCGCAAGGGAGGGGGTGGACAAAACTTTGGACAATTCCGGAACAATTTATCAGGAACAGAACATGATGAAAAAGCCATGCGAAAAGCATTGCTCTCGCTTTTATACTAACACAGATTTGAGTAAACAGGCACAGTCGTTGGCATTCTTGTATCCTTACGCATTAAGGAAAATCATTTCATGCTTCCTTATATGGAAGTAAAAGGGGGAGAGATTCTATAAATAACTCAATCGTATGTTTATCAGCCTTGACTTCCCAAAATAGAATCTCTCTACGCTTATTCTTTTACAAAGACATTTTATTAAAACGAAAGAGATTTAATTCTTTTATTAATACAAAAGTATTATACTTTTTGTATTACATCCCCCCCAAAAAAGATTTTTGGCAAGCCAAAAAGAAATCATAATAAAATTTAGAATTCTCTGAACTTTTAAAATTTATGTTGGTACGACTGTTCCTTTTCACTACTACAAATAACATTTTTTCAATTATCTGTAAAAAAAAAAAACAACTATATAGAATGACAATAACAAAAACATGATAATACACTTTATCTGTTTAGGCAACTAAACAGAAAGAAAAATGAAACATATTTTTATAACTAATCTACTAAATATTTCAAAAATTTTTCACACAAAAATATACATAATTTTTATGGATTTTTATCCAAATATCACTTCTTCCCTTGAAGAAGTAAAAAATTTTCTTTTGTTTTGGACACTATTCATGATTTAATTTCAACATTTGTGGGTTGTTATATTTCCTAAGATTTGATACATGTACTATTTCAAAATTTTGTTTACTTAAACAATTCTTTTTATTTATTTTGTAATTAGCTTCTGAAATTTTTTGAAGAATTTTATACGGTCCACTAAAAGGAGGTGACAACTTCCTCGTATTAGGATAAGTAAATTCTTCAAACATAACTAATTCGTCAGTTTTAAAGTCTATATCTAAAAATCTAGCATCATAGTAAATTTTATTTCTTTCATGATATTCTTTAGTTCTTTGAATTGCTATTTTTTTAGCTTCCTCAACAGGTGGATAGATTTCTTCATTTAAAGGATTTTCATAGGGGAGTCTACCATGCATGAGGTATGCAGGTGGAAATTTTGTCACAGAATGGGGAGTTAAGTTATAAGTATTAACTATATCTTTTAACAAAGTAGGCCATGGAGTTTTAGTAGGTTTCTCATTGATTTTACACTTCAAACGTGTAATTATTGTTTGACCAAGGCGTTCTACCTTGCCATTAGACTGCGGATGATGTGCAGTTGTCAATAATTGTTGAATCTTATTATGTTTCAAAAATTTTTTAAAATGAGAAGACGTAAAGGCGGCGTTTCGATCACTCAACAAGGATTTAGGTATTTGATTTTGAAAAATTTGATGTAAAAAATTAGTATACGTTTCTGAACTAATGGATTTTGTCGCAAAAGCCCAAATGTATCTTGTTAGGTGGTCAATAATTAAAGTTAAATATTTTTTTGTTGAATTATAATAATTCAATCCACCAACACTATCTATTGCTATTAAGTCAAAAGACTGATTCACAGGGGGTAAGGATTGTAATAATCCAAATCTTTTTTGCCGCGGTTTTTTATTTAATTGGCACGTATGACAATGTTTACAATATTTTGTTATATCTGATGTTATGTTATTCCAATAATAAACAGGGGTTATTAAGTTAATCATTTTCTGCACTCCTGGATGGTTAAATTTATCATGAGTAATTTGCAGAAGTTTTAATCTCAACGAAAATGGAACAACTATTTTAGTAAAATTTTTCTTACGTATACATAAAACATCATTGATATCAACAAAATTACCTTGTAAGTTATCTTTCCTTTGAGCTTCAATTATTTCATTCAATTTTAACAAATGTGAAACATGAACATTATTTTTACTATTACATTTGACAAGTGAATGTGTTACATCTCTTGAAAGCCAATCTGCTTCAAAATTAGTAGAACCTTTTGTGTATTTAATATCATATTCATACATACTTAACAATAATGACCATCTAAACAATCTACCTTTTAAATTTTTAACATTTTTTAGCCAAACCAAAGCAGCATGGTCAGTATGTATGGTGAATTTCTGGCCAAACAGGTAATGATGGAATTTATTTAGAGAATCGACTATAGCAAGACATTCAAGTTCTGTAATTGCATAATTTTTTTCATAGTCTCTTAAGGAGCGAGAATGAAAAGCTACAGGATGCAATACACCACATTCATCTGTCTGTTTTAACACAGCTCCAATTCCAATTAACGATGCATCAACAAAAAGATGACATTCATGAATAGGATTAAAAATTTTCAAAATTGGTTTACAAATAATAGCATTTTTTAACAGTTCAAAAGATTGTTGACAATTTTCTGACCACACCCATTTTACATCTTTCTTTAACAAGTTGTTTAAAGGATGTCGAATATTTGCATAACCATCAATAAATTTATTGTAAACATTTATTGATCCAAGAAATCTTTGCAATGATTTTACATTTTTAGGGGGCATTAATTTTTTAATCACCTCAATATTATGGTTATCAGGTGATACAATCCCATTGCTTATTTCATATCCTAAAAATTCTATTTGTTTTTGCAAAAATGAACATTTTGAAAGTTTTAATTTCAAGTTTTCTTGTTTACAAATATCGAAAATCTTTTTAAGGTGGGTTAAATGTTCATCATAAGAATTAGAAAATATAATAATATCATCAAAATAGTTCGTAGCAAATTTAATTTTATGTTTATTTAAAATTCTACGAATTGTACGTTGAAAAATGCTTGGTGCATTCTTCCAGCCAAAAGGTAATCTTAAGTATTCAAATAGACCGTTGTGAGTAGCGAATGCTAATTTCTCAGTGTCATCAGGATGAATACGAACATGATGATATCCCTGTGATAAATCTATTTTAGAAAAATAACTACTATTAGACAATTTTTCAATTAAAGACTGTATTAAAGGTAGAGGTTCAGAATCTGTTTTTGTAATTTGGTTTAATTTCCTAAAGTCAATACATAAACGACTCTTTTTATTTTCATCTTTTTTAAAGACTAAAGTTACAGGGGCAGCATAAGGGGATGAACTTTCTTTTATAATGTTATTTTTTAACAATTCCTCTATTTGTAAATCAATTTCCTGTTGTTGTTTTGGGGATGTTTTGTACGGCCTTAGAGATATAGGTAAATCTGAGGTTAACCTGACTCTTTGTGGTTCCATTCTGATTTCTCCCACGTCGTGTTTATGTTTTGCAAAAATATCATCATAACTTTTTAAAATTTCTTTTAAGTCCTCATTTTGTATTTTGTTCTCATTTTTTATTCTTTCGTCGATATTGACCTGGTAATGTGTGCACACATTACCTAGTACTATCTTCGAATCATTTGAAATTTTTGGACCTTCTTTCTTTTTCCTATTTTTCCTTTTCTTTTTATTTTTGTTATCCTTAACATTATCTTTTTCAATGTTTACTTTTACTGAAACATCTTTAACTTTTATTTTTTCAAAATGTTTACTTTTATTGAAACATCTTAAACTTCTATTTTTTTCAAAATGTTTACTTTTATTGAAACATCTTAAACTTTTATTTTTTTCACCATTTTTAACCCTAACACTTTGAGAATTTTGCTGTCTAATGTGCAAAGATAAGTTGTCACTGTTAGAATTAGCAGAGGTGATCAATCTCTTACCAAATTGAGTAACAACTGGCCCGACACAGTCAATAGACAAACAAAAATCCTTGCAAGTCTGCAACCCTAGTAAAGCATATGGTAAATCAGTATCAATTATAAAAAACTTAGCTGATTTAATAATTTCGCCTATCTTAAGGGGAAACTCACAAATTTTGTTAAGTGTTAATTGTCCTTTCGTTTGGATAACATTTAATTCCTCACATTTTTTAATAGGAATTTTTAGTTTTGACACAAGGTCTTTTGGTATTATATTCAATGTTGACCCGGTATCAACATTCAATAATATCTCTTTTTTTACATTTTCATTTTGTTTTGGTTTTGGACGTCCATTTAAGTATTTTTTTTCCACTTTATATCCATTTAGGTATTTATTTTCCACTTGATATCCATTTAGGTATTTATTTTCCACTTGATATCCGGATATTATTAATTGCTATTGTTTATTTGTCATATTTTGAACGTTCATTTCAACAACATTAGGGTTGTTTACACACGAGGATCCCATGTGAAACTGATTCAAAAGTCCTTTCTTTGAACAGTATTTACACTGATTTATTGGGATCTCCTGTGTTGTATGATGTATTTTGGGTTTTGTCACATTCGGGGTTACACTTTTATTTTTAGGACAAGCCGGAGCTTTATGTCCTGGTGCATTACATTTAAAGCACCTAATGTCATATTTAGGGTTTTCCATTTTCTTCATGTATGGTCCCTTGTTATTTTGAAATTTATTTTTATCTAAGTCACTTTTAATTTTTTCATAGATTTTAAGTTTTTGTTTAAATTCAAAAAGATTATTGGCTCCATAAAGAATTGATTTATTATTTGTTTGGTCTGGTATTCCTTGAATCATGTAAGTGATTAGAGCTAAGTCATCAATATCACTTTGAGTGGCTATTTCTTTCATTTTAAGGAAATACTCTTGAAGAGTTTCATTATATCTTTGCTTTCTTTTTTGCAACATTGCATGTATTTCTGCACTATTACAATCAAATCCAAACTCTTCAAGCAAAAGATTTTTTAATTTTTCATATGAATTTAAACAACTTTCACTTCTTATTAATGTTAAGGCATTACCCTTTAAACATCTTTTCGCAAATAAAAATTTTTGCATATCAGATAATTTAAATAAATTGGCATGAGTTTCAAAATTTTCAAACCAAGAATTAATATTTTCGTGTTTTTCTCCTTTAAACATAGGAGTAACTGCTTCAATATCCGAAAAATTTACTATTAATTTAGTTTCTCTATTCTTTATATCCTTGCTAGAATTTTGACTATAGGATGCCATATCTTTATCAGTATAAACATGAGTTTGTATTTCTTTATCAACATATATTTTAGTATTTAAACTAACTTGCGTAAATTGACTTACACAAGTTTTAATTGGTAAATGTGATTCAAAATCAGTTTGAGTTTGTTTACATTGAAACTGATTAGTTTCATCCTCATCTTCAGAGAGATTTTCCATTACTATCGAATTTTTTAAGATATCAAAATCACATAAACAAGTTAAAATGTGCTTTGCAATTTCATCTTTATTTCCTTCACTGGAAATATTTAAAATGTCTGAAATTTTAACTAATTCCGAAAAATTGAAAGTATTACAAATTTCTTGTAATTTGTTTGAAAATTCTTCATCGTTAGGTTCAAAAGAAAATTCTGAAAAATTTAGAATTTTGTTACGGTTTAATCTAGAAAAATCATTAGGAAACAAAAGTTTAAATAATAACTTAATTTTGTTTGCCGTCACTAATTTAATTGACGTTTGAATCACATTTATTTCTTTCAAAAACATTTTAAATGCACGATAAAAACAATATTATATCATCATTTTAAAGAAAAGTAATATAAATACAAGAAATGCAATCTAACTATTCATAATAAAATATACTCAGTTATTCATAATGAAAATTTTAAAACACTACTCATCTCCGATATCGATAAACTATTCAATCATGCTAGTGAGAAAGAAAAATAAGAGGATAAAAAAAAATATATATCTACAGTACTTTCTTTCCATTTTCCACACAGTGTCCTTTGACCTTCATGATTGTGAAGAGAAGAAGTAAACAATTTTATTATTGCACTTCATGAATATTCATGATTAAGATTCGCGCACATTCACTTTTGTTTTCACAATTTGAGCACTACGGAATTGTAGGGTCATCGGTCATTTCCAGATTGGACACTGTAGGGTCATCTCGATCAACACTATGGGTTTCAGAGAGGCATGTGACGAGCTCGAGCCAACGTCAGCATTCTCACAGCGATGAAGGTACGGGTAGTTAAAGATGGAGTGGTAAAACAGACCTTCCTTCATTCGTTTTTCACCGCGGACTAGGCATTTCTTTCTTTCGTCCTTCGTCCCCCGGGATGAGGTTTTATCAACGTTGTAGTCAGCCGGAAAATAGATAACAACGGTTTCCTCAGCAAGTAAACATCCTGGCGTCTTATAATAACAGAGCTTCATCTCTGTTATCAGTAGTGTATTTAGCTTTAATCATGCAGTCGTAAGCCAGGTTACACTCAAAAAATCTTTATTAATGGTAGTAGGCTGGTATCGATAACACTTCACATCCACACTCCGCAAGGGAGGGGGTGGACAAAACTTTGGACAATTCCGGAACAATTTATCAGGAACAGAACATGATGAAAAAGCCATGCGAAAAGCATTGCTCTCGCTTTTATACTAACACAGATTTGAGTAAACAGGCACAGTCGTTGGCATTCTTGTATCCTTACGCATTAAGGAAAATCATTTCATGCTTCCTTATATGGAAGTAAAAGGGGGAGAGATTCTATAAATAACTCAATCGTATGTTTATCAGCCTTGACTTCCCAAAATAGAATCTCTCTACGCTTATTCTTTAACAAAGACATTTTATTAAAACGAAAGAGATTTAATTCTTTTATTAATACAAAAGTATTATACTTTTTGTATTACATATATATATATATATATATATATATATATATATATAGAGAGAGAGAGAGAGATGTATGTTATGTATGCATACATATGCATGCTATATCATCAAAACACACTAACACAAAGGTAACCAATTCATGGCACAATTACCACAGCTGAATTTTAACAGTAGTACATAAAAACTTATAAAAATATTTAAAAAAAATTATAAAATGTGAAAAATAACAATGCCAGAAAACTAGATGAAATCAATTGTCCTAGGACACCATACAAAACTAAACACAACAAGGCACTTGCTCAAACAGCAAGTGATCTCTATTATATTAATTTCGAAAATAGGCAAGCATTTTTCTAAATTTACATGATTTGGCTTTTAGGAATTGATAGTATATCAACTTATATTTCTGGATAAATATTTTTGATAATGAGCATAAGTAAATCAAAATATTGTTCAAGAAAACTGATATGTACTGCATCTCTAAGAGCTTATCCCAATATAGATGACTATGATAATAAAAATTCACAAATTCAAAAGCCATAATTCAAGTTATTCATTTTCATTGTATACAAAACCTGATTGATTGAAGCTTTAAAAATGTTTATTAACAATAAAATTCTAGTTTTGTTCTTTTTGTTCTATTTTTATGTTAGTTTTTATATTCGTCACTATCCGAATTTAAATAGAAAAAATTTGCCACTTGCATAAAAATCCTATAATCAGTTTTTAAATAAAATTTTTTATTCTTTCAAAAGTTAAAAAAAAGGTAACACACACATTTTTTTAAGTGGCATTCTACTCAAAGAGGTTTGCCTCCCATGCACTTACTTTTTTGAATAAATGCAACTTTTATAAGTTAATATGTAAAAAATTTTCAACAGTTTCTTTTGAAATTCTACAAGATAAATTTTCAAAAAAACCAGGGATAAATGTTAAAAAAAAATAATATGAGCATAATTATAAAACGATGACTTAATAATAAAAAGGCTTAATAATAAAACAATGCTAAATAAAGAAACCAGAATACAAACAGATTCATCATCCGGATCTTCCATTAATTCTTCAAAAACCTCTGCCTTATATTCAATAATAAGTTCCAAAAGTGGTCTCCTTTCTGTTGCATTAGATATAAAAGGGTGCTATAAATAACAAAAACATAATTTAAACACATTAAATTCTTAAAGTAAATAAAGAATCATTTACATATTTTTTTAAATACATAAGAAATAAAAGGCCAACCTTACCCTAAGTAATTCAGCAGCAGTCAATCGAGATAAAGGATCTTTGACTAAACATTTCCTCAAAAATTCCTTAAATTCAGATGACCTTTAAAAGTATTTATTCAAATGAGAAATAAGTATAGCGAATGAACAATAACATACATAGATATAAAGGGTGTTATTCTGCTTTTCATCAATTAAAAGTGATAAAATAAAGAAAAACAGAAGGTGTCAGAAAGGTATAATTTGCAGTATTCAGGTTTAAAAAAAGTCAATTCCTTCGCATCAAGTTTAGAAAGTAGTCACAAAGTTCATAAAAATATGCAGACTGGAGAAAAAGACATTGGTTTCTGCTGCATTGAGAAACATCCAACAGAAATATCTGACAATTCTGTCTGATGATTGCACAAAGTTGTTAATTATTTTAAAAAATAAGTTTTCTGTTTATATATATATATATATATATATATATATATATATATATATATATATATATATATATATATATATATATATATATATATATATTGTTACAGCAAATTCACCAAGAGATGGATTACAAGCCCAAAAGGTAGCCCCTTCTTTCTTAACCAATCAGAAGGACTTTAAGGGGTTGCCTCTGAAAGGGAGCAGAGCTTGGAGGACAGTACGCAGTTGAATTCGAGGCGAGAAGGTTGCCGATGAAGGAGGGAGAAGGTGCAGGGGTGAGTGGCTAATTTTCTATACTTTTTTTTTGTAGTTATCTGTTAGGGTATTAGATTATGTTATTGAATTAATCAAGAATGTATTCAGGATTAAAATTAATTATAAATTGTACATCTGCATCATGTAATTATTTAATTTAATTTAGATTAGCTAGTTTAGAATTAGAGAACCACGTGAGACATTATAGGTAATGTCTAATCGTTAGATAAAAATTAAAGAACACAACGCGATGAAATTTCCAGCTTCGAAATAATATATATATATATATATATATATATATATATATATATATGAAGGATGAGGAGAACTCCATCTCTCACCCCTTCCGCTGCTGCCATCATTCCAGCGTAACACCTTCCCCGCCTCACCGTCATCAAAAACTTCCCCCCCTCTCCGCCATCGGATCGATACTCACTTTTTCGTTTGCTGCTGAACTGCGAACTTCCTTGCCCAGACGGGACTAATGTGTTTCCATAAACGGG
Source organism: Parasteatoda lunata (assembly GCA_949128135.1). Classification (NCBI taxonomy): domain Eukaryota; kingdom Metazoa; phylum Arthropoda; class Arachnida; order Araneae; family Theridiidae; genus Parasteatoda; species Parasteatoda lunata. Next base: position 83,269,261 of record OX421977.1, read on the forward strand.
GCTGAAGGCCCATATTCCTGTGACCAACAACGGGGCAGACGGCCCACATTTTCCTGAACATTTAATATTTTTCTTCATAAACATCTAATATTTCATCACATATGTAAATTTCATTCCGTCATTAAATTTGTCTATCATTGAAAAACTGTCCTTCCTCGAAAACACCCCACAACCATGGGGGCTCTCACCGGGATTAAGCTCTAGCCGGAATTTAGACGAATTTAACCGAACCGTTGAACTTTGCTGATTTGGTAATCAAGTGTGAATTTTCCAAGCTGTGTGTGCACCTGAACTGTGAATTCGTGATTGAAAGATACTTCATGAGACTTCTACAAAACTTGTGAGTAAAATATTTTATTTTTAAAATGGCATATCTTAGTAGAGCCAGAAAAATTGATCTTATCAATTTACTTTGTGAACTTGATTTAAATGCACCAGAAAATGCTAAAGTACCGCAACTAGTAAAAACTATTACAGAATCGGAAAATTATGATGAGGAAACTAGTGAAAAATTTATTAACAACTATAACTTTTGAAAGGGAGAATTCAGAAAAGTTAGAAAAAGAAGAACGTGAATATAATTTAAAGAAACTAGAATTAGAAAGCAAAATTGCAATTAATTTGCCTAAACCAGAAACAGCGAATACAGAAATGTTAAAATTTCTTAATAAATACGAAAGCGGCTCAGATATTGCAATTTATTTGTCATTGTTTGAAAAACAAATAAGTAGAGCTAAAATACCAAAAGAAGATTGGGTTAATTTTTTAGTTGGATTACTTCCTCTTGATATAGCTAATTTAATAGCACGTGAACCCGATGAATTTTCAAATAATTTTGATTATGTAAAGAAACTTTTACTAAACAGATTTAAGTTGACCTCAGAACAACTAAAAAATAAATTTTGTAACGCAAAAAAAGAAGCTACAACATCGTGGAGAGATTTCGGATTTAAAATTACCACTTATTTCGAAGAATATTTAAAAACTATGGAAGTTAAATCCTTTGATGAACTTCAAAATTTAATGATCGTTGACCAAATCAAGACCAAAATTCCCAACGAAATTCGAGACAATATGTTAGATGAATTACCGATGATAAAAGATGTTCAAGAACTGACGTCTAAATTAGATAACTATGAAACTGCGAGATCCCATATTAAAAAAGAAACGAGTAAATATGTGCGAGATTCCCTATACAAACCAGATATAGTTAGGGATAATAAGAATACATCACGTCAATATTTCCCCAATAGAGATTCTAGAAATAATCCTAATTCACCAGTAATTCATGCTCAAAACTTTCAAAGAAATGATCAATTTTATGTTGGTAATTCTAATTATAATGCTAATCACTCTAATTATTTAAAGTGTTATAACTGTTTAAACTACGGTCATAAAAGTACTGAGTGTAAATACAAAAGAGAGGGTGTAAAATGCAGAATTTGTTCACAATTTGGACATACCGCTAAGAACTGTAACGTTAATTTAAATACCGAGACTAAAGTTTCGTATGCCAATAGAATTGAGAATAACAAACCCATTAAAAGAGTTCAAATACTTGGTAAAGAATGTCAATGTTTAATAGATACAGGGAGTGACCTATGTCTTATTTCTAAACAATTGTATGAAAAAATTAACAGTCCCAGTTTAAGTTTTGATAATTTAAAGATAACGGGAATTAACGGAAATCACCCAATAGAACCAATAGGTTTCTTTCATTGCGAAATTACCTTAGATAAAAAATTAATACCTGTTGATTTTTATGTATTGGAAAATTTGACAAATGAAATGATTTTGGGTTTTAATGTATTAAAAAATTTGAACTTTACTTTCTTTAATAATGAAATTCAGATCTCAAATTCCAACCAGGAAGTAAATGTCGAAAATATTAGACACATTAATTAAGCGCGGAGCCAAAGTGAAACTCATAAAATCGCTTCTCATCGCCCGAATAATATAAACATAAAAAATCCCAATCCCTCTTCGTTTCAAGGTTCCCTCAACATTTCCCTTCCAATTAGAGTAAAAAGAGATTCCACTTTAAAAACTGATCGTTCATTTCAGGCAATTTATGATCCTTTTTCCAAAAACAGAGAAGCAAAGCATTTTTCTACTCCGTTAGGACACTTAGCAGATGCCATAAGCATTAATGAGATTGAGTTGAGTCATGTGAAACAGTGTTTAAAGCCTCAACTGATAGAATTAATAAATAATTATTCCCCTTCTCAAATGAAAACCACAGATGTTGAATTAAATGTAATACTAACTGATGAATCACCCATAAGTTTGAAATCGCGTAGGTTAGCTAAAATAGAACAGGACTTTGTTGATTTACAAATACAACAATGGCTTAAAAACGGTGTAATTAAAGAATCGTGCTCAGAATTCAATTCTCCTATTGTAGTTTGTAGAAAAAATTCAGGTGATTTTCGATTATGTATTGATTTTCGCAAACTTAATAAAAAATTAGTTAAAGATAAACATCCGATACCTCTTATAGAAACAGTGACGGACTCTATGTCAAACGCTTCGTGTTATAGTAAGCTTGATATCCGAGATGCGTTCTTTAGTGTCCCTGTAAAACCAGAATGCACGAAATATTTAGCATTCTCAACAGATAATTCGCAATATGAATTTCTTAAAGCCCCTTTCGGATTGAGTACATCACCTAATGTTTTTCAAAGACATATAAACAGAGTGTTTAAGGATTTGATTAAAGATGGTACATTGAAATTATACTTCGATGATATAATCGTAACGTCGGAAACTCAAGAGGAAAACCTCGAAAAACTTAAACGTGTATTTAAAGTTGCGTCAGAATATGGAGTTGAATTTAATTTTAAGAAATGTGAATTTTTAATGAACGAAATTGAGTTTTTAGGTTATTTTTTTAAAAACGGTACGATGCAACCGTCTTCTTCTAAAACCGCTGCTGTTCAAAATTTCCCTACCCCTAAATCGGTTAAACAAGTGCAAAGTTTTTTAGGACTTACTTCTTATTTCCGCAAATTTATTTACAACTATTCTAACATTGCAAAACCCTTGAGTGATTTGTTAAGAAAGGAAGCGAAATTCTATTTCGGTCAAGAACAAATGGAAGCATTCCAGAAATTAAAAGATATTCTGAGTCAAAAACCAGTTTTACACATTTTTCGTCAGGGATCAAAATTGGAATTGCATACTGATGCTAGCAGTAAAGGATTTGGAGCAATTTTAATGCAGCAGGGTGATGATGAAAAATTTCATCCCATATATTATTTTAGCCGTAAAACTTCACCTCAACAAGAAAAACTTTCAAGCTATGAATTAGAGGTTTTAGCCATAATAGAAGCATTAAAAAAATTTAGGTCGTACTTGTTAGGTGCAAAATTTAAAATTTACACAGACTGCGCTGCGTTTACTCAAACAATGAATAAAAAAGAAATAACACCCAAAATAGCGCGATGGGCTTTACAGTTAGAAGAATTTGATTATGAAATTTTGCATAAAGGTTCAAATCATATGTCCCATGTGGATGCCCTTTCCAGAAACACAGTGTTAGTGGTTACTCGAGCACTTAGTGAAGTTACAGCAAAAATCGCTGCCGCTCAGGAAAAAGACGAATTAATTAAATCATTAAAAGAACACGTCGAAACAAATGACGATAACGAATACTTAATAAAAAACGGAATTTTATATCGAATAGAAAAAGGTCGAGAATTATTAATTATTCCCCAAACACTCGAAAATGAAATTATTCGTGAAGTACATAACAAAGGTCATTACGGTATTAATAAAACCGAAGAAATAGTTAAGCAGGAGTTCTATATTCAAAAACTTAGAGATAAAACCGAGAAAATTATTGCTAATTGCGTTAAGTGTATATTATGTAATAGAAAGTTAGGGAAAGCCGAAGGATTTCTTAACCCCATCCCAAAGAACAATATTCCCCTCGATACATATCATGTAGATTATATAGGTCCCTTGCCATCCACTAATAAAAATTATCAGCACATATTAACTGTAGTAGACGGATTTACAAAATTCGTGTGGATTTACCCCACCAAATCAACAACAGCACAAGAAGCAATCACAAAATTGACAACACAACAAACTATTTTCGGTAACCCGAGAAGAATCATAACTGACCGAGGTACAGCTTTTACCTCAAAAGACTTCGAAACGTATTGTGCTAACGAAAACATCGAACATTATAAAATCACAACAGGTATAAGTAGAGGAAATGGACAGGTAGAAATAATACACAAAATACTGATCCCAATTTTGTCAAAATTATCCTTAGATGACCCTGAAAAGTGGTATAAATTTGTCCCATCAGTGCAAAAAATAATTAACAGTACCGTGTCAAGAAGTACAAACTTTACGCCTTTTGAATTGCTAACTGGTGTAAAATTAAAAAACAATCTTGACTTGCACATCAAAGAAATCTTGAACAACGAATATGAGAATTTTATAATGAGTGAAAGAAACGAACTACGAGAAAAAGCGCGAGAGAATATACTGAAAGTGCAACAGGAAAACAGAAAGAACTTTAACAAGCGTAGAAAAAAACCTAACATCTACAAGCAAGGAGACTTAGTCGCTATAAAACGGACTCAGTTCGGAACTGGACTTAAATTGAGGAAAAAATATCTTGGACCCTACCAGGTGACGGCTGTGAAACCTAAAGGCCGTTATGACGTCCAAAAACTCCCTGGCCATGAGGGGCCAAGCATCACATCCACCGCAGTAGATTTCATGAAGCCTTGGACTTCATAATCAGCATCATCAAAAAAAAAAAAAAATGCTCATGTAGAATTAGATATTGCTTTCTCTTTTCTTTTTTATTTCAGAAATTCATTCATGCTTGTGAGGACACAAGAAGTCAAGATGCCCGAGTGAAGGATGAGGAGAACTCCATCTCTCACCCCTTCCGCTGCTGCCATCATTCCAGCGTAACACCTTCCCCGCCTCACCGTCATCAAAAACTTCCCCCCCTCTCCGCCATCGGATCGATACTCACTTTTTCGTTTGCTGCTGAACTGCGAACTTCCTTGCCCAGACGGGACTAATGTGTTTCCATAAACGGGGCTGAAGGCCCATATTCCTGTGACCAACAACGGGGCAGACGGCCCACATTTTCCTGAACATTTAATATTTTTCTTCATAAACATCTAATATTTCATCACATATGTAAATTTCATTCCGTCATTAAATTTGTCTAACATTGAAAAACTGTCCTTCCTCGAAAACACCCCACATATATATATATATATATATATATAAGCAATGTTTGCAATCTTTGTCTCAAAAAACTGGAAGAGAAAAATTTATAGTTTAAGCAGAGTGCAGCAAACTGCACACTTTTATCTCCATCTATTTTTTCTTTACTTAGTTTTTAACTGTTACTGTTAAAAAATTTTGAGACACCTGAATGGAAGATCTTAGCGGACAAGAAAAATAATCTGATTTGTCTAGTGAATAGTTTCTGGATTTCTATACATTCCATAGCTGATTTCCTAAAATTCACTGAACTGACACAAAATATACTTTTACACTAAGGTTTTTTTTTAGAGAAACTTACCATTTTGAGGGTTGTTCTAAGGTAGGAGGTTCAGATTTATGTATTTTTAACAACACACGCATAGGACTGAGTTCGTGATTTGGAGGTTCCATTTGAGCAAATTCAATTAAAGTGATACCCAAGCTCCATATGTCAGCTTTAGAATCATATAAGTTATCCCTAAAAGTTTCACACATGACCACTTCTGGTGCCATCCTAATTGGGAAAGAGTAAAAGAATTTATGCATTTTGCTAAGTGCTATCCTAAGTGGGGGAAAAAAAACAATTTATACATTTTAAACACACGGGAATTTTTTCAGGCCAAAAAATTTTAATTATAGCTAGATTATCCCTAGTATAAAGATTTTTTTAATTCAAAGTGCAACTTAAATAATACTAATTAAATTTTACTTATATTTTACCAAACATGGAAAATAGTGCTTTAAGTTTAATAAATCAACAATTTCTTAATTTTTAATAGAAAAATATTGTGAAGTTTTTGAACTTAAAGAAAAACATTAAAAATCTCAAATTTTTTTAAAACTTATTTTTTTAACAGTATAGACATACAAGAACATTATAACTTAAGTATCAGCTGCTTTAGCAACCAACATTGTTCATCTTGTGAACTTGATACTTTAATGTTACTAACTGTAGGGTATAGCATTTTGATTATACAACATTTTAATAACTATTAATTTTTTTAAAAAAAACTACAAGTACAACTATACTGGATTCTTAATTTCGAAATCATTATATTAAACCAACTCTCAAGAACCGTGAACACTTTAAAGGGTCACGAAATCAAACCTTTGGAGGGAAAGGAACAGTTGATTAAACCCCTTCATCAAAGCAAGCATGAGAAATCCTGAATTCACATGAAAATTAAAAAATAATGAAATCTTATCCTCAAAATCTGATTTAAAAAAATAAAAAAATCTAGTTATTCAATGTTTAAAAAAAATCAAGACAAAGAATTGAAGGGAAAAAAAAAACATCTTTATGCAAATATCAAATCAAACTACAAAAAAAAGTTCAACTTTGGTATAAAGTTTAAACCAGACAATAACAAAATAATTACCAATGTAAATACATATCTATTTGATACTATACAAATCAATTTTCAAAATCTAAGATCATGAAGGCATTATCAGTGATAATGTTTAAATAATGTAGTAATGCCACCATATGTTTAGCCTACATATATTGACTTCAAAGATACAAACTAAACAAAATATGACAAACAAAATAACATTTTCCTATTTTAAATCAATTTGAGAAAACAATTTAAACAATATTATCAAACAATTTTCTCGACTTTCTTCAATTATTATATAAAAACTATAATTAAAAAAATATTTATAATTTTGCGTAATTTATACAAAAAAAGAAATATCTATTTGCATTAAAAAAATTCAACAAAACAAAAATTAAACAATTGTAAGCTTCATTGTTAACTACTACAAATGCAGTTTTACTTTATACTACCACAATGATTACGTTACTTAATATACACTTTAAGATAACGTAAAGAAACAATGTTTTTAAAATAAAACGTGATTTGTTCTAGAATAGAACGATTTATATACCAGTAAGGCGTTCCAATAAAAGAGTCCCGCTTCTGCATAGTGTCCTTATTTTTTGCAGATACACCAAAATCAGCTAAAAAAATGAATAAATATTAATAATGCTGAACTAAACATTAAAAGTTGAAATGTAAACTTAAAACGTACTTCTGGTTATTAAAAAAAATTCACAAATAAAAGATATTACTTTTATACAAGTATTTAAAAGTATAGTAAATTGTTTTGAAAGTATTTCAAAAACTATTTACAAGTTTTATAATAAATTGCTTTGACAGTATCTTAAATGTTAAAGTACTTTCAATTTATTTAATGCATTTAAAAATCAAACCAAATGTGTGTAAAACACATATTATAAATATTCAAATGTTTGTGGGTTTCTCTTAAAAAAAAAACAGCAATTATTCTGCTTATTTTTACAAAATATGTTAATAGCACTATCACTCATACAATAATTATAGAGTCCCTTGTCAGGTTTTTTTTTTTTCCTAACAACAAATGGTTTTTAAAGAAAAACAACAATACTCAGTTAGATTTATTTTGGCAAGAAAATTTTTGATAAATGAAAACAAGGTCTTCAATCAATATAATAACACTTTTAAAACAGGTATTTTAAGAAAATGAATATTTCAAGAACTGAAGTAAAGCTACAGTTTTAAAAAAGGCTTTTGGAAAAATTTTACAAAACATAAAAATATTTTTTTCACTTATTGTGTTTTGCAAAAGTGAACTACAATAAATTTTGATCAAAGCCTGTAAAATTTGTATCGAACTTTGGAATGCACATAGTATAATTTTGATCTGTGTTTTTCTATACATAATGAAATTAGTTTCCCTGTGTTTAAAAAAAAAAGGAAAAATTGTATATTTGATAAACACTATTACAAATTTATACATTCGTGAAACTACCAGAGCATTAATTTAATGTAGTTAAAAGATACAAATTATAGAAAAAAAGATAAAGCACCTTAAACTAAAGAAATAATTGGGTTTATTTTTAAAGTATGTATCTTCTTCCTTTTACAAAATTGCAGACAAACAGTTTAACAACAAAGAATTTTGTTGAAATTTTCCCAAAAGTGATGATATAACCCAACATATAGAAAAATGGTTCTGTGCATAAAATAAGCATATTTTGAAGAAAATATTAAAGATAGTGGTTGTGAAAAATATACATAAATATTTATAGCAGAGCAAGTTTGAAAAAGATGCAAGTCAATAGACTGGTTAATTCTACTTCACCCATTAATAAAAGAAATATTATTTATTTTATTCCATCTATTGAATTAACCATTTTATCATGCAAATAAAAATACTTTCACACATTAAAATTTAATAATGCAAAAGTAATACTATAGACATGAAAAGAACAAAAAAAAAATACATATTCTAAATTGATATTTTAAAAAAATACCTAATTTAACACCAGCATCTAATGTAAGCAACACATTTCCAGCTTTAAGGTCTCTGTGAATGACTTTCTTGCTATGAAGAAAATCAAGACCTTTACACATTTCGTGACATAAATATCTTATTTGAGGCTCAGTCAGTGGTTTTTCTAAATCTAGCATAATACTATCTACTGCTCCACCCTCACATAATTCAATCAGCATCTATGAATAAGAAAAATCATTAGCACAAAAATTGTTGTATCTGTTCATCAAATATTAAAAATATACAGTGCATAAAATCATTTCCATTTTTGTTGAAATTGTAAATCGTTGTGCATTGAATGAAAATTGTTTTAGAATGCATGAGAGGCAGCAGGTTTGGCAAGTTTTTTATGGTGCAAAACACAGATTAAACTGTAATGAAAAATATCAAAATTTAGGTCCCATTTTTGCAACCTCATAAACATCCTGAATTTATATTTTACATAAAAGTTATAAAAGTAATTACTATTGTTTACCTACTCAGTTTAATGAAATCGAGATTTTATGCAATAAAACTGCACATATTTTCCATTTCAAAACAAATTTTTCATGCCTGAACTCAACCTCAGTTTTTTACAGTTTAAATCAGTTTATGACTCTTTTCCCATAATAAAAAAATGTATTTACTATGAAAAAGGCCAATCCTGTAAAAATGTAAAACAGTAAAGGCAATAAAAAATTAAAAAAAAAAAAAACAACAACACAGAATTGTTTTAAAACATTAAGTTTTATTTTTTAAGCAGCTAGAATTTTTTTTTTAAACATATACAGAGGACGGGAAAATTTTAAGTAAAGTAAATTAGTAAAAATTTATTGAATAAATAATATACTAAAAAAAAAAAAAAAGTGTCATAGATTTCAGCAAACTAGACAATGTTACTTCATACAATTACTCAGCAACAACCAAAGAATTTGTTCACCTCTTTGAATTTGAAAAACCCTTCCGAAACAGAATATCTACAATATATTTCACCACTCAGCTTTTTGAAGCAACTAATAAAAAAAATATTTAAAAAATGATGCCTGTTTTTGCAATATCTGCACTAAATTAACAGTTAAATTTTAGAAAAGAAAATCTGCTTTGTACAATTGCAAATGTACTCCTTTCAAGAACAATTCCATTTTTCAATCATTCATGCTACACTTGAAAAAATTCAGATTATATATTGTTATTTCAACTATTAAAACTTTAGTCTAATCACTTAATTTAACCATAAATATTTTAATTTACATGATTGAAAAAAATAATGAACAATTTTTTTATTAGTAATCTGAATTCCATTGCAAAAGTTGAGAAATCAAGTTTTAGCCACAAAATTTAATTTCCAACTTGTTTATTTGCAACAAAACTAGAGTAAAAATAATTAACACATCAAAATCACATACCCATAATTTACTATCAAAAAAGAAGGCTTCTTCTAAGCCAACAATATTTGGATGCCGGCATTCTGTCAAAATATCAATCTCCACAGTAAAATCATCGAGATCATCTTCTCCTTTTAACTCACAAATTTTAGCAGCAGCAAAATTTCCATTTTCTTTATTAATAGCCTGAAAATGCAATAATCTCAAATTAGCAATTGAAATAACTTCAATAAGAATTATTGCTGAAAAAAATTAGACCTGTAACAAGTATTTTAAAATTAGACTGACAAGAAATATTATTTTAGTAATGATAATTCCATTATAAAGAGACACGATAAACTAAAAGATAGAGCTTTTAAGACCAAATGAAGTGACCCAGTTTAAATTCTGGCAATGACTTGTAAAAATCTGTTGATTGCTGACATCAAAAGTGCAGATCCAATGATAATAGTAGGTAAATTATTACCTTCTTTGACACCTCTTTGGTAACCACAGGATTTGTCACCAAGAGGTAGAATCATAAAGTAGAACTTGCATATCATTTAAGTGTGAATTATAGCATGTTCTTTATCTTAAGTTCACAGTTCGAAACAAAATTTATAACTATGTATAATTATTTTTAATACAGCAGAGACAGGTGTATTTTTTTATAACATAAAAAATAAAATTTAGTTTTCATTTGTACTAGTTAGCTGTAGATTAACTTTACTATTAAGGATAATTTTCTACTCAAATTTGCTTCCATTTTGATTTTTTCTCGAAGTTGAAATTTCCTTTTTAAAAAGGCATGTTAAAGGCATTTATTCCATAAATAGGTAAAATGTTGTTAATGAATAATGCATATTTATTTCAAAATCAGGCACTTTGGTCAAAGTCAGGCATTTGAAACTGCACCAAACAATATTTCAATCTTGTTCTAATTAATGCTAGCTGTGCTTTAAAATGGAGTAAAATCTTACACACTAGGCATTTTCTATAAAATTGTTTATAATTTATTCAAAATAATCAATATAGTTTGTTTAAACAATTGCAGCTCCACATTGTTCTACACACAATCATGTCAATGTAGTAATTAAATAACAACATTATATCATTTTTATATTACAGTTTTTGAAAACTATTAGTTTCAATAAATGCCAGCTTTAATTAATTTTAGCAAGCTTTTTTTTTAAGTGGTTTATAAATTTTTTTAAAAAAAAGCTTAATAACTTTTTTTTTTTTTTGATCTGGCTAAAGTCTGGTAATTCTGGTACAAATATGCATGTCACTTATATTTTAATTCTTATTTACTTTTTCTTATTACATGATATTTTAATGTTATTTATTGTTATGATTAGTTTTATACGTTGCTTGTTTAATGTTTCCATTAGTATTCTTCATCCAAATTGCGCTCATCATTAAAAATATATAGTCTTTATCAATGCTTTGTCAGGTTATTATTTTATATTAAATAACCTTTGGCATCCAATATATCCCCAGTGGTAGATGGATCAAGGATGAGAATTCCATAACCATCAGGTTAACCGCAGAAGTTTTCAGTGGTATTTCTTTCCATGCATTACAAGAATGGGTAACTTTAACTTATAAAGACCACAGCAAAAGCAAGTTCGATCCAAAGATTGATCTAGTTAAAAATTTAGTTTAAAATTACAAGACCATGGACTCTAGTGATTCAACTACAAATCTTATATACAGCAACTGTACAGTTTAATTCTTAAGTTAAATATCTAAATTGTAAGAAATTTACACTGGTATGATAAAAAAAAATGTTTCCAGATAGTAAAGATTTTTTCAAAGGGCAATAAATTAATGAATCAATTAAATCTATATAATCTAAGATCAAATTTGAAGAAAGCTGAGATGAGCAAAAACTATTTATTGCACAATCACATTTAGGCAATGGACCACAGAAACTACAAAGTAGAATATTATAGGCAGGGGTCTGTCCAGACATTTTGAGAAAGGTCCTGTTCTTGTAAAATTGTGAAAAAACTATTCATAATTTCTAAATATAAAATAAGCGTTAAGTCACATTCTTTCAACCAGCGTCCCGCTTTTGTGAATTTGTGCAAATAGGGTCCTGTTATTACAAAAATTGCTAAAAACCTTTTCAAGAAGGTTTTAAATTGTAAATAGATACAAGATTCTGCTCAACAATTGCTGCTACTAAATTAGAGATTTCTGCTACAAACAATTGCTGCTACAAATATTTGGTATTTAGCCTATACTGCTCAACACAGAACATTCATTTCAGATGAATAATGGAGACAAAATCACTCACATTTTTAATAATTTCAATTGATATATTTTAAATAACACAACTTAGTAATGCATTACTTTTAATGTGTTATGGATTAAGTAAACTTAAACAATTCTTAAATTTATAATATTTTATTTAAAAAATTGCCTGAAATAAATTTTTATTTACATAATATTCTATTAATTAATTTTATGAATAAATATAAATTGATCAATTATTTATTTGCAAAAAAATATGATTTAATATTAATAAGAATGCGCACACAATGTTTGCAAAAGTAGAAATATTTTCTCCTACTACATTTGGAATTTAAACTTAGGGCAACTTAGTTTGTCTCCAGCCGTCTTTATCCCCCCTCCCCTGGGAAGGGTTTATTCGATTAACAAAACAATAGTGAAATGAAACAAATTTGTGAAGGGTCCGATTTAAAAAATTATTTTGTGAAGGGTCCGATTTAAAAAATTATTTTGTGAAGGGTCTGTTTTTATGAAAATATATGTTTTGAAGGGTTCGTTGACGGACCCAAATTTCTTCTGAACAGATCCCTGATAGGCCAACAATAACATAATGCTATGATTGTAAAATATGTGATGAATATTTAGATTTTATTTGAAAATAAAATAAATGGGTTGGAAATGTATAATTAATATTTTTCTTTTGTGCAGACAATAAAAATATTTATATAGTAAATAATTTTAATCAAATATATTTATTAGATTGTACTGCAAATTTTCATAAATTTATAAGTACACAACAAAAGAGTAACATAAATTTTCAGTTACTCTAAAAGTTAACTTTCACTATTATTCAGAAAACAAAATATGTTACTAATACAGTATCAGATAAATATGATGACTATTGCTACATTTTTGAAACTATAACTTTCTTTGTTTATCTTATCAAAATTTTCTTTTCTTTGTGTTTAGTTGATTAATTGGGGATATTTCCATATCTTGATCTGCCACGCCAACTACAATAATTGATCTTAAATAGAAATTTCTTTCTTCTTTTTTTTAAATGTGTAGAGGTTTTCCCAGGGATGGTTTTCCAGGGGATCACCCCTTCTGTGATGTTTTTGTTTAGTTTCTCATGGGCCACTGCCAGGAAGTTGCCAACACTTGGCGATTATCCTGCCACAGATCATGATAGGGAAATTTCTCCAATTAATTTATTTTTCACTATGGTATTCATTCAGTTTAAAAATCAAAAATAAACATATTTATTTACAAAAAAAAACATTTTATAAATATAACAATTAATAAGACTCGATTGTGAAAATTGGTGATTATAGATTTGAAAGCCACATAGGAAAATCATATAAATTAAACATTATTCAATGAATAATAAATGAAGATCAAACATACCTTGTATACTTTACCAAAGGCTCCATCTCCTAATTCTCCAACTAATTCCCAGAAATCATCTGGATTTTCACTGAATCGAATATTGTTATACACTTTTTTTCGTTTACCTTCTAAACCAGAAATATTTCCTATATTAAAAATTTTCTTAAAATTACTAAAAAAAGACATTGTTATTTATATCTTTTACGCTACAAAAAGTTTGGTGTGGTCTAATTTAAATACATAAATGAAGTTTAGCAAGTGCATTGTCACTTAAAATAAAAATATTATAACATCTGATGTTTTTTAAGACAGTAAAAGAACAAAAACATAAACTGAAAAGTCTACATTCACATAATGAAACAATTTGTTGACATTCGTCAAAAGTTTATTGTCAAAATATCTTTGCCGTTTTTATTTTAGTTTTTTTCCGCTGTCACTTCCGGCACACCATCTACTTTTTGACCCCTGTTTCTCTGCAATCTCACCTCACTTTCCTGCAATTTCTATATCCTTAAAATTGTTCCTTTACATTTTTCCTTGAATTTTTATTCTTCTGGGAAACAGAAATAGAGAGTTTGGAACGTAAACAGTAATAAAGTTTCGGATTTGTTATTTGTAATGATCTATAATTTGCTCTGCTCTAAAATTTTATTGATTAAAACGTCTCTTGTTAGCTTAAATTTGTTTCATTTAAACTTTATTATTAAAATTTACAATGCCTATGTATGAAACTCTTGCTGTTGCTGAAAAACATTCTGTCATTCTAGACATTGGAACCGCTTATACTAAGTATAAATTTCTTAAATTTATTATTCAATATTTAATAATGCAATTTTTCAAAACACTTTCTTATGAATCGATGTATATTAAAATATTTTTACGCATCCTTGCTGGTGACCATCTTTACTGAACTTGAATTAATAGCCTTTGTTATACGAGCCTACGTGAACATAATGTAAGCGGAATCAAAAATTAATACTTTCAAAATAAAATCACATTTACAAACAGGAAATTTCCAGGAATGTGGGTAATAGATCATAGGTACACCAAATAAATGAAGAAAAAAAACATTTATATTTAAAAGAAGCATAAAAAATAATGTGTACAATATACAAAAAATCATTCTGTTTTTTGGTGAAAAGTCTGCATTGAACTTTTTTTACTCATTATTGTTTAGATTTACATTCCTATTAATTGTAAAATGTTTGCATGTGATATCCGAATTGCAGTTAAGAAATCTGATATATCAGTAAGATTTCTTGACCTACTCTAAAATAATTGCCAAGTTTTGATGACATCTGGACAGTAGTTCTTGAAAGCTGAGAGGAAAATCATTACAACAAGGGACAAACTCAAAGGGTGTAACTTATAACCACATCATGGGCAGACCTTCTCATATTTTTTTTAAGCAAGTGTAAAAAATCTAAGGCGATTGAAGTTGGTGCAATAAAGTATGAATTTAGAAATTATTCCCATTATATAATAAGTTGTACATTTTTGATTAAAAAACTTTTGTATATTTTCAAAATGGCCATAATCTTGTAGTTTTATAAAAAAAATTTAAAAAAAACTCTTGTTTAAGTCTAATATCTAGAAAAACTATGGATATTGGTAATTTATGCACCTTAGAAATGCATGAAATTAAGATTCATACTTTTAATTTTCAAGTTTTTAATTATTTGACATGTTACATAGGATCAGAGAACAGTTCCTTGTATGTGTCCGAAAACATTTCATTGGTGCATAACATTCATTTCAACAAACATCTTTTTGGTGTTTTCATGCTTAGGAGATATGTTGGCCATTTCAATAAATTAAATCTTTTCAGCAGTTATGCATTCATAAAGCCTACCAATGGTCCATAAACCAAATAAACTTTAAGGTATAGTTTTTGTAGACATGTCCTTGCTTCCAAATTAAAAGGTTACCTACATATGCTATTCTTTTTTCCAAGCACTATAGCCTAGCATTGAAGCTTTCTCTATTTGTTTCCTGTAACTAGAGAGTTTCGAGGAAAAATTAGGTCATCTCTCTACTCCCATGTTTCTGAGATCTTTCTCGTAGCAGTGAAACCATCTTTTGTGTGGTGGATCTTATCGTGTTCTATACAATTTTGAAAATGTTTTTGTTTTTTTTGTGTGTGTGTGTATGGGAATATCAGCTATTGTCTTTTATTATTTTTGTA
The DNA here is from genome assembly GCA_949128135.1 of Parasteatoda lunata. Lineage (NCBI taxonomy): Eukaryota > Metazoa > Arthropoda > Arachnida > Araneae > Theridiidae > Parasteatoda > Parasteatoda lunata. The sequence goes on from OX421977.1 coordinate 83,284,975, forward strand.
TTTTTTTAGGATTGGATTTGCAAGAGAAACTGGACCGAGGTATATAATACCTTCTGAAGTGAAACATCCACAGAATCGCAACGTAAGCTTTATTAGAGAAAACCTTAATAATAATTCCTTAAAATGCATTATAATAATTTATTTTATATGTTTTGTCTATTTTTCTATTAAACAGCTTTGGAAGAACTTAGGTCAATGCAGATCATATTTTATTTGTTTGTATTTACCTCTTTCTTACATATTTAATTGATGAGTTTAGTTTTAGATTTTTGAAATGTTAATCAATTCATGAGTTTATTTTTAGGTTTCTTGAAATGTTAGTGAATATAATAGGAAAAATTTATGAACATTTTGTGTTTAGTTTTTCAAGCAAGGGTATTTTTAGAAAATTTTTATGTATTTTTTAAAGTTTTATTTTAGAAGAAAAAATTATACTTTTCTATTTCGCTGGCAAAGGCAATAAAGTTGCTAAGACAAAGTCACCAAATGCTAGCAAATTAAACTGTTTTAAATTATTATTATTTTGGTCTTGATTATTTTTTTAAGAAAATAAAAATAAATAAACTGATAAAATAGCTGAATTTACTTGCACTGGCAAAATGGAAAAGTACCGAAATTTTTTTTTTAAACCCATTTATTGTTGTTTTTTGTTATTTTATTATTATTCAAATAAAAATAAGTGTCACTAAAAACAAAGTTGCATTGAAATTTGTTTGCCTTCCCTGCACAATCAACGTGAATGTAGCTGCTTAGGTAATTCCAGGCTCTTCTAACTTTTTTGAAAATAATTATGAATAATTTTAGAATTATTTTGAAATTACAATAGAAAATAGAACTTTTAAACCTAGGGCTTTGCGTTTTAGGGAATTTTGTGTTAAATAGATCATTTCACTTATCCCTAAACTTACCGTCTAAATATGGCAATATTTATCTGAAATAGACCAATCTTAAAATGTTTTAAAATAATGTTTAGATACAAATGCTTAAAAACACAAAATATGCTATTAAGCATTTATTATTTACAAAAAAAAAAATAAAAAAAATAATAATAATTCTCTTAGTTAATTATTAAACAAATTATTTTAAAAGTTTAAAGTTCTTAGTTTTAGAAATTTCTTAACTGTAAATCTCTTTGTTCACACCCTCAAAGCTTATTGGGTTAAAGAAAATTTTTTATTTATGGAATCCTGGAAATATAGATCTTTTACTGTACAAATATTTCTCATTTTATTTTTTCCTCCCCATTTTATCTGACTATAGTCTTATTTATTTTTTTGTGTTTGATGTAGAGAGACTCTTTTCCCCTTTTAATAAAAATGTTAGAAATAGTTGACTTCTTTCTTTGTTAAAAAGTTATTTAGAATGACTTCATAAAACCTGGTTGGGCAACAGCGCAACATATCATAGTATTGCAATTCAATATCGCCAGGCACTAATGTAGACTCATATTTTGTTTTTGTTTTTTCCAGATTGTTAAAGTTTGGGAGTATGAATCAGATAAGGAATTGTTCATTATTTTAAAAGAATTTCTACACACTCTATATTTTCGGTAATTAGTTGTTTCTATTTTATTTTCATTGCTTATTTTTAATTACACCCATACTATTTTCTTTTGATATTTATCATAAATATTTTTACAGCTATTTATGTGTAAATCCAAAAGATAGGCGTGTTGTTATTGTTGAATCTGTTCTATGCCCTACTATTTTTAGAAACACTCTTGCAGAGGTTCTGTTCATTCACTTTGAGGTAATTATTTTATTTCTCATTTGTTTATTACACATGATAGACAAATAATTGTAGTTTATTATTATATAACTTATAGTTTCTTTGTTATATTTTTCAATTAATTAAACAAAAACAAAACAAACAAAATCTCAAGTCAAAACCTATTTTATTTAATAACCATCTTTGAACACCGACCCAATTTCAATTTATGACTATACAAGTTCAACTCCGTAGCCTTATAAATTTGAACCCAATCGAGCAAAAAAGAGAATTCCTGTATCAAGTATTGGAACAAATTAACCTTCATGGAGGAATTTTTGATGCAACTAATCTGCATATGCCATACATGAAGAAGAAAACCACATTAATTTCTACTGTTAGCCTGATGGCAAGGGGATTTTTAACCATTATCCCTCTACCACTGAGGACATTTTACGTCAACACAGCTGTCATTGCAAGTCAGGTGCAGAATTTGTATGAACCAGCTGTCGCTGGAATTCGAACCCGAATCACCACATTACAAGGCAAGCATTTTATCTGCTGAGCCACCACTAGCTTAACGGAAAATTTTATGTATTTTAAGAAATATCATGAAGTTTTTGTGCAAATTTTGCCAAGAAACTAGATACATAAAAAGAAATAAAATGAATGTAATTTTTAATTTTAAGTAAATGTTTTAATAATTTAACTGATAATTATCATTTAAATATAAATAATTTCAATCATGTAATTATTGATATTTGTTTATCATGCGTATTTATTATTATATTTATGGTTATTATTCATATTTCAATATGTTTCATGTGCATTTATTATTCTTTCTTGTTCATTGTGATGCATTGTGTTTACATATTCATTTTAATCTTTCCGATTTAATGTATATTCGAGGATAAGATAAAACTTTGCTACTTTTCTACCTGGCACAATACTTTAGGCTATTAAATCAAGGCATGAAATTTCTGTTCTTAAGATATTAGCTAGACTAACATTTTTGCTTGCCACGGAACAAGTTTTGAAATGTTAACAGGCGTAATGACCACAATGATAAAATAATAAAGAAACTAAAAAATTGAAACATATTTATTGGAGGACAAAATAATATTAACTTAAAATAAGGTTTCAATTGTTAGAATGTAATCCACATATCATTAAACGTCATTAAAATAAATAAGAAAATATCAGAAAAGTTTCCATACATTTAACACTTTATGTCTGTATACCACTGCATTTTCGGTCTAAAATATTTGTCATTTAGGGTCAAACATATGAGGGTAGGTTATATGGTTTGCTGTAGTTGCTCTCTGGTGTATAGCGTGTAAACTGAAGCTCTCAACTCTAGAAAAATTATGGTAATTTGATTTGAAATGCAACATTTTACAAGACAAAACTTATTCACCAACCCTAATTATTAGGTGGCCAATGGCAAGCCGAAATTTAGCACCCTGCTTAACAGATATAATGGTTGTAATTTTGTGCCCTGTATTCAGAGATATTTCAAGTTATTTTATAAAAAAGGTGTTTTAATATATTTTAATCAAGAAACAATGTTTCTCTGTAAAATTGGTATTGATCAATGAACTCAACAGTAAGTGTTGTGGTAAATTGCTTTTCTCTAGTATGTTTTATGTGATCCAGTTTTATTAGATCATCATTATTGTGTTACTATTAAATTAAATAAAGTGCTGCATAGTGCATTGAGTAATTCCACTATTTCCAAAGGTCATATTTTCTGTCTATAAAAGCCTATAACTCAGTTATTAAAATTAATAAAAATTCCAATAACCTTTGTTAAAATAACTCTTTGTGCCATTTACACTTACTCCAATTTTTAATAAAAAATTTGAAAAATCTTTACAAATTAAAAAAAAAAAATTGATATTATGGATGCAATTAATTATGTTATTTCTGTATGAGTATGTAACAAAATATTTTACTTTTTTTTTCTATTGAGTTAAATGCAAATATGACATTCATAAATAATATCTGCAAATATGACATTCATAAATAATATCTGCAAATATGACATTCATAAGTAATATCTGCAAATATGACATTCATAAATAATATCTGCAAATATGACATAAATAATATCAAAGTCACTAATTGAGTTCTATTGTAGTCAGAGGCATCCTGAATTAAAAGCTGCATTTACCTCCATAGCTTATTTAACGCTTATTTGAGAATGTGCTTATTATTCTTACCACTGTTTTTAACATCCTTAACTGCTCTTTCCAATGGAGAAATTCTCAAAATAAAACTTTATTTTTATGTGGTTTGACTTAAACTGGTTACATTTTTATTATTTCAGATTCCATCTCTTGTATATGTTCCATCCCATTTGATGGCACTATTTACTCTGGGAATTTCTTCAGCTTTAGTGATGGATGTTGGCTATAGCGAAACATCTGTACTTCCTGTATCTTTTGCTGAATTATTTAGTTTCCATTTTATTTTGAGTGTGTATCGAAACTGTATGGGATTTTCCTAATGTTTCTGTAAATCTAACTTATTTACTTAGTTCACAACTATTTTGAATTTATTGTGTATTGAGAGTGAAGAATATCTTTCTCATCTACAAAATGCAACTGGTGAATGTAATAAACATATTTTATTACTTTATATTTATTAATGATTTTAGGTAGCTATAAATAATCTGTTAATGCTAGTTATTAGATACAATAGTTATCTATAAACTGTAAGTAGTTAGCTATAAATTGTTATGGTTAACTATAAAATAATAATAATAAATATTTAACCACTAAAGAATTTTAATTATTGTGGATGCATTCTATACAAAGCTTATAACTCAAGCTTTGTTTAGAATATATACACCATCATTAAAATTGTACTTTAGTGCTCAAATATTTTTTTTTTTTTTTTTCAATTTTATTTTCTCAATTTATTGTTTCTGGTGTCAAAAAAGATGTTCATTGTTTTTTTTCTGCTCTTGTGTTGTGTTTTGCATCTATTTTTTTAATAACATTTTATCAATTGGTGTTTTTTTATCTAGTGAAATTATACTAAATAAAAATTTAAAAAACTTATTTACTTTAATATTTTATGGCTGCAAAATTTTGTAGTACCAGAACTGGTACTACAAAATTACTGGTACTATAATTGGTAGTTAACTTAATCTTTTACTTAATATTGTACTTTTTACTCTACTATTATTTAAAATTAACTAGTGTTTTCTTAGTCTGTGTTAATTTGCATTCAAGTGTATGCCTTAACATAAAATAGATTTATGCTGGAGTTCCTATTCTGAACACTTGTGAAAGTCTACTTGTTGGAGGGAAATTAATTCACAAGTGAGATGTTTTCATAATTTTTGTCTCTGAAACATTTAATTTCTCTATCATTCAAAAGTTTCATGGTTATTTGATGCAATATATTGTTGGCAGTGTTCAAGAATTTTATTTTCCAACCATAAAAATTCTGTTTTTGCAAGGAATATTTTTGCACTTAATGCTAACAGAAATTTCCAATGATAGTGCTTTATTAGTTGATTTTGTAAGACACTTGATCTTCTTTTTAATTGTAAAAAAAATCTTTTAATCAGTATTCATTAAGAATACTTAATTTAAAACTTTTATAATTTAAAATTGCCTTGATAATTACAAAAAGGAATATTTTCAGCAACAAAACTTCAACATATTTAAAAACATCAAAAAATAAATTATGTTTATCAGTTGCATACAGAATAAAAAGAAATATTTACTTAATGCTTGTAGTTTCAACAATTACTTTTTTGGCATTAAACAATGTTAATATGTTTTTATAATTAAAATTGCAATATTTTATATATTAATAATACTCTTCTTTAAATGTTAAGTGGCAATGATGTTAACATTTTCTCAATTTGTGGATTTTGAAGAAAATACAACATATTGTGTTTAGTTGTTATTATTATTATTATGTTTATTTTTATTATTATTAAAATCTGTCTAATTATCCATATTTCCCTTCTATTATAAATTATTTATCGTAATAGATATTTTTTAAAGTTAGTTTGGGCTCCGTATTATTAGTCTTGTTATTTCATATTTTTTTAAATATAAAATATGAAATTTTAATATAATTGCGAAACAGCTAAATATATTTGTATATTTCTAAATAATTTAAAAAAAATTCCCTTCAAATTTAAAATTTATTTAAATTGATATGCGTAGAATTTGAATAAAATGTTTTAAGAAATTGGTAGTTTTTGATTTATAATAACTATATTTAGGAGAATTAAAGAAGAATTGGAGAAAAAAGGTCTTGTAAAATGTGAAAATTCTGAAGAAACAAGACTAACTGGTATATTTTTACAAAAGTTTTTATTTTCGATTTAAAATTTTATTTATTGATTTCATTATTTTTCTTCAAATGCTTTTCAGAACCTCTGGAGGAATCAGTTGTTGAAGATATCAAAGGTAAATTATTGAACTAACTTTTCAAAAATTTTGTGGCAATCATCCCACAAATGAAAATTTTTTGCTCGAATTTAAATGTGATATAAAAATTAAATTCATTGTTGTCATTAAAAAGTTCACTGAAAACTGAATAAATTTAATAAATTTCACTTGCTAGTAAGAATAATTTTTGTTAACTGACTACTGAGTTTTTCTAATTTGATAACAAAACTAAACAGTACACATGCATTTTGTTTAACTAAAATTAAATATTGATGTACTAAATGACTAATAGTTTCAGAAACATTTTTCCCTTTTAAGTATTTACTTATTCTACATTATGTGAATTTCCAAAATGATATATTTTTTAATATTCTCTTTTTAAAAAATTTTATTTGTGAACTGGTGGAATTCTAAGGCTGATGACTATTGCAATTAAGGTGCAATTATTAAAATGTTTCTTTATTGCTTATCAAGTCTACAATAAAAGACTTTCTAAAAACTGTAAAAATCACTCCACTTTAAAATGTAAATAATTTAATCATTATCATTTTAAAGCAAAATAATTTTTCTATCCTGAACATGTTTGTTTCTTTAATAGATATAGTTTACAGATATGCCAGTAAAGAATAAAATCAACAAATCTGCCATGAAAAATGTGTGCTATCAGAACAGAATGTCCACAGAACATTGAAAAATTTGAAAATGTTTATCAGTTTGAGAAAATCAGGGAAATATGAGGGAATTTAATTAAAACACTTAAAGATGAAAAATGAATTTGATTTAGGAACCTAAAATTACAAGCTTTTTCTTAAACAATTGACTTTTTTTAGTCAAAATTATTTAGTTTCAATTTTATTTGCAAGTATAAGTGTTTTGTAATATATTTTTAGATATTAATCATAAGAATAAGGTATAATGCCAAATGATAAAAATAATGCCAATTGCTATAAAAATCAGGAAAAATCAATAAAATTAGTCTGGAAAAGTCAGGGAATTCCCCCCCCCCCTGGGGACAGGTCACCCTGTCGAAGCTGCTAATTTTTTATTATATTCACTTGCATAAAGACCTCATTTTGTAAACGCTTTATTCTTTAACTAGGAAGCTAAGTCCCCTGCCCGTTTCTGCTCACCAACCACATAAAATTGCTTTGAAATAATTGCTTCTTGATGTAAAACAATTTTTCTACGAAATTCGAAATTATTCACTTAAAATAAATGTACTAAAAAGAATTCTGTTGGCTTACACTTGTGCCCCCACTTCCCATGTCTAAACATTTTCCTGTTGATATAATTAAGTTTATGAACATAAATAGTTTTCCTTAGCAATAATTTTTTAAAATAACATTTCAAATTAAAGGTATATTGTTATTACAAATTTGGTTAGTGCAAAATCGCAAGTTAATATTTTAGTTTACCAAATCTCTTAATCACTTTTGTAATTCTACTCTATATTAATGCAATTTTCACAAAAAAATATTACTTGCAAAAGATTTAATAAATTTAAATACCAAGTTTATCTTAAAATATAACGTATTAAATTAATATGAGGGAATTACATTATAATAAAGAAACAACTATTTTAGTTTTAAATTCTTAATCTAAAAAACAATCATAATCTCAAAAATGTAATAATAGCTGATTAGGATAAGAAAAATAACTATTACAAGTTACAAAATCCTTATTGAACACCGATGCCTTTATGACTTTTATTAATTTTATCCTGATGAACACCAAGAACAGGAAATATGGAAATTGGAACATCGTATATGGAAATTGATTTGATTTTCTGACTAATAAAAATATATCAACAACAATGGAAAACTGTGTTAGACCATTCCATTCTTATGTTATATAGTATATATAATATATTGTTATATAATTTATAGCTCTTATTTGAAAAAGTTCATAAAAGTAGTAATAATTTCTGATTTAATAATGTTCCTATTTCTGATTGACTGATAATCGTGCAATACCATCATTTGATTATGTATACATATATTCTTTTATATAATCTTTCTATTTTTTTTTAAAGAAAAATTTAATTGGTGAAACATTTTCTTTTTAGTGAGAACTTGCTTTGTAACTCCCCGCTCTAGAGGTTTAATTCTTCAAGCTCATGAAAATAGAAACAGAACGAAAGGTGGCACCGCTTCTCCTGATCCTGGGGTAATATTTTGTTTTGTGTTCATTCCAGAAACTTATTATTTTCACTGCTCTATAATAACTATATTTCGTCAAATAGGCACATTTAAAAGCATAAAATGTTTTTTTTTTCCAATTCAGATTGACATACTATACCATAAACCAAGAGTTTTTAGAAAAATTTATAAAGTTAAAGTTTGAGGTTCGGCTTAAAATCAGATCTACTAAAATTGATTATTTTGCTTAAAAATATGTAAAATAATAGTTGAAAACAGAATGCCTAAATATTATTTTACTTACTATAATTTTTTAATCTTCTAAGTGCGAATTTGAAAGGTCCATGCAACTTTTACACACTGTGCAACTGGTACTAGATCTATCATTGCCACAAGCCAGAGCATAAATTTTTTTTCCAAGCATAGCATGGCTTGTTTTTTTACATCGACGTATATATGAGTTTTAAATTTTGGGTTAATTTCCAAATAAAAAGTGTACTCTTTGGCTTATGCAGTGATGGGCTTGTATTCAAATATATATATATATATATATATATTTTTTTTGCTACAAATTAAGATATTTGCTTCAGATTTTGTGCAAGTTACTATAAATAATGTAATTTTTCGAGGTAACATTTGTGGAGATATTGCAGCTAAAACCTAAGATTGTTGTAAATCTAGCCTATTTTTTTATTTATACATTTTTATGTTTTATTTTATTTGGCTTTTTTTTTATTTATTTATCTTCTGTTTAATTCAAACCATTAATTTTTTTTCTTTTTTAAAAGCTTTAAACTTATTAAGTTACAAATTTTTAAGGGAGTATTCTTTTATTTTATGTTAGGCTTTCTACGATAAACTTTGTACCTGTAGAAAAAGTAAATGGGATTATCCTTCCAAAACTATATACTACTTACTCTTTCAAATCATGGTTAAAAAATTTTAATTGATTCAGTCAAAAAGAATGTATTTTTGAATTTAGTTGCAATCACTCTAATGATACTATAACACTCACTTATGCAATGTCTACACAAAAATATGTGAGCCTAAAGCTGAGGGCAATTTTTTTTTTATCCTAATTACGTTTCAATTAGAACATTGTATTGCAGTACAGTAGAACCCTGATTATCTGATGCCTGCATCACTTCCGCTAACTGACACCCATTTCTATACTCAATAAAAAGATTCCAAAAATCATTACTGATACTTCTGTTGTTATCAAATTTCTATTGGGACGAAGAAATCAAAATACAGCTACTAATAAAGAATGATTTATAAAAAAACAAAAATGCATAAATTTTTGATGATATAACATGGCCATTTGTGATTGAAAAATAAAGCACAAATGTTTTTTTTCCAAAACTTCATCATAGCTTCGACTAATTTTGAGTAGTTTTACCCATAGTTCAATGTTTATAGATTAAATCTCAAATTTAAAAGTGTCGATTATCTGGACATTTCTATTTTCCGACATACCTCTGGTCCCGAGAGTATCAGTTAATTGCGGTTCTACTGTATTTGTGTGAAGTTTAGTTGAATTTAATTTGATGGATACAATAACTTTTGTCCTGAATTTGTTTTAATAATGTACTGGAGGTCAAAATTTTCTTAACACCGGGGATTTATATAAAGCTTGTGAATTTTTATTAAAATATTGAAGCCATCAAACTATAAAATACAGATTTCATATTTATGTTATTATATTTTAGTTGGAAGTGCTTAATCCTCCACCTGATGTTAAATATCCTCTAAGTAGTGATAAAATCATGACCATACCTGGAACTTTAAGGTTAGCTTTATTTATTGAGAATTTCTTTGCCTATATTTTAATGTTTGGTTGCAAATAATGTGTTTGATCAAATTAAAAACTTTTTAAAGCATTATAATTTCAGACCTCGTAAGAGTTACACAATTTTTATTAATTGCATCCCTCTTAGTCGTAAACCTTCTTAACATAAACGCTATCCTCACGCTGAATAATAATTTCAACTTGGAAATATTAAAACAATGATACCTATCGACTAAAATATCTAATTCTGAATAAAGCGAACTGATTTTATACATTGATAAAATTGAGAAAAATTATACATTTAGTCAGCGATAAATCTTCATTCATTAGTTATTCGATATAAATTTTCCTGGAAGAATAGGGCTCAATTTTCACAATGAGAAACATAATATATTTTCTATTTATTTCATTTATTGCTTTGCTCAATAAGTAAAAATCAATTAACATCGTTTTTATTTATCAACCTTGGCGAGCAGAAATCAATCAATTTTAGTATCTTTAGCCTAGATTTTGAAAAAATGTTATAGGGTTTTAATTTCATAATTGATTCTCAGCTCCAACAAGTTTCAAATTTGAAAACCAAGAAAAAATGAAAAATCTTTTAGACAAACATTTGACAATAATTAGTTATAATTTATAGTCAATGCACGGATTCCTTAACTTAATAAAAATTTAAATTAAGGAAATTTTAAATCTTGTACTTAATCCATGTATTCTCTCTTAATAATTATTATTTTCAGAGAATGGGCTGCTGAACTTTTATTTGAACCAGATGATGATGATAAATCAATAGCTACATTGATTTTGGATTGTCTATTAAGAGTAATTATTTTATTTAATTATTTTATATATTTAAAATGAATAAAATTTCCTTTTTACTATTTATAAAAAATTACATGAAGATTAAATTGTGATGTTTATTTAATTATGAAATATTTGTGTTTGTATGTGGTTTTGTGTTCAAGTATAACTACATAAATTAAAATACAAGATCTCAACTTTCAGTTTTTAATTAAGAAACAAAATTTAATAAAAGTATACTTGATCGTATTTGAAAAAAAAATCTCTTCTTTCAGTTTTGTTTGTATGTTAAGATTTTTTTTAAGACAATGGGGTCTTTTTCTTTCTTTTTTTTATATAGTCAAACTCTTCAATAGATTTATTGTAGTTAATGTTTCAGTGTTAAAAACTAATTTATATGTAAGAAAATTAACTTCAAAAGAAGCTTGTAAATCTCTTAGTCTCTCATTTTTTATATCACAGAACAAAATTTTTTATTTCATCGATAGAACTTTTGTTTTTTGGGAGATATTGATTATTCAAATTGACAGTTTAGTGTGCATTCATTTTTTATTACAATAGGATTTTATGTCATATTAAACAATACTTAAATTTTTTTAGCATTAAATATAATTTTTTTTATAACTGAAAATAATTATTTTATGTGATATTTCTATATTTAGTCTGCAAATAATTATTTTATGTGGATTTATTTTTTGGGTATGATTATTTTTTGGGAGATATTGATTATTCAAATTGACAGTTTAGTGTGCATTCATTTTTTATTATAATAGGATTTTATGTCATATGAAACAATACTTAAATATTTTTAGCATTAAATATAATTTTTTTTATAACTGCAAATAATTATTTTATGTGATATTTCTATATTTTTGTTGAAAATACCCTAGTTATTCTTACCCATGAAAATGTACTTTAAAGTGGTAAAAATATACAAAACTACTCTTTTTTTTGAGGGGTGAATGTATTCTCCTTTAATCATATGTTGTAACTTTATGGATTCCTTAAATTTAAATTTTTAAAATAAGAGGTTGTTCTCAGTTTTAGAATTTTATTTAGCAGTTTTGAGATTGATTTTGAAAAATATATGTTTGTTATTTTAATATACGTTAACTGACATTCAAAAAAAGTATTGCAAAAAAGTTCTCAAAAAGTATTGCAACTTATAATTTTGATTTAGATAATTGATTTTTTATATTCAATAAAAATCTCCAATGGAGGCAAATAAATCTTCAAAAATCAAAAGTCGCCCTTCATTTTAATAACGCATGCATTATGAATTTGTAAGGGTGGAGTAAAAAGGAAAAAAAAATTGAAACTTTTTAAAAAGTAATTTGTGCTAAGATTTTTTTTAAATTTAAAATTGCTCATTGCTTTTAAATCCATTAAGTGCAAATTAAAACAAACAATGAAAAAAAAATATTAAACTAAAATACTTTTATAGAATGCAACTTTTCCTGTGTTTCTAAATCTTGTAATTTACTATGTGTTTAAATTTTCTTTCCAAGGAAAATTTTTATCGAAAAAAAATTTTTTTTGATAATAAATTATTATTTAAATTATTATTATTTTTTTTTTAAATCTCTACACTGACTGCTCATAATTCAGATTATAAAACTAAAATATAATTTTTTAATAAATATAATTTTCTTCTCCTCAGTGCCCTATAGATACTCGTAAAGAACTAGCGAATAATGTAATAATAATGGGTGGAACGTCCATGCTCCCTGGCTTCAAACATTCCTTGCTGACCGAAGTCAAAATGTTATTTGATGATCCTAAATATTCATCTCGATTACCTCTCAAAGAAATCAAGCTTCACAGTCCTCCAGCAAAAGAAAATTATGTTGCATGGCTTGGAGGTAAATTAATTCTCTTCTTTACATTTTCTTTATTTAAAAAAGAATTTTTTTTTTTCTAAATGATTTTGTCTTTTTTACACATAAATCTTCCCCTTATAACTTGAACAATGAAGGAAATGTGTGTTTTGAAAACTATGTTTTTGGATTCTTTTTTAAAACAAGATCATTTTCTTATTATGATCTTTTTTTCAGATCTGTCATAAAGTAATCCTCAATTTATGGAATATTTCAGTCTTTGGGCATGTACCAAAAACAATGTTGAATTGAAATAAGTATAAGTAAAACAATAACGCCATCAAAGAACTCCCCTCACCCTTTATTCTAAGGCCATCTACTGCAATATAAACAAAAAGCCATCTATTGCTTTGAAATAGTTCATTTGATATCTCCTGATTCTTTTTCTCACACCAACAGGAGCCCAAACCTGTCTAAAAAATTGCTGCAACACCCCTACTTGAAATAGTTAAAATTTGTAACCATAGTCACTGCATCTGTTCCAGACGAGTGGAATTCTTTCCATAGACAGACTATATTATTAAAAGCGATTTGTTACTTGTGTATAATCATAATGAGTGTCCCAAAATTCAAGCAAGATTTGAATTTTTTGCCATGTGTGCTATAAAATGTTGATAACAAATAAAGACAGATTAAGGATTAATAATTCAGGATTATTTAGAAGGAATGCTACAGAAAAGATCAGTAATTATTGTGTGTGTGAAAGAACAATACATTATCATTTTTAACATTGTTATCTCTAAATTCCTGGTCATGTAATTTCCCTTTTTGATGGTCCTAATTAGCCATCCGGACCATGTAATGTAACACTGTTGGGTTTTTTGCTCTACCAATAAAAATTTTATTGCTGTATCAATAAAACTTAGCTTCTTTTTTTCAAAACGTTTATTGTAAAATTTTTTCACTAAGTCTTTATATGATGACAAAGCCATTCCCTTATTACCTGTTATGTTGCACCATATATATCTATATATCAGGGTGCGTAGTTAAGCACTTTTTAAAAAGTGCTTAATATTCTATCTTTTAAAAACAGATTCTTTCTTTGCCGTATCGATTGTCATTTCAAATTACAGAAACTGCATGATGTTCACAATTTTCTCTGCGATATTTATCAGAAACTAGTTATTTTATAATGGTTATGTAAAGTTTTTAAAAATGTTTAGAATTTTATGTTTATAAATTAAAAACTTTAAACGATAAAAAAAAATATTTTCTATTACTGCACGGAGCCTAATTAGTTTTTTTTTTTTTTTTTTTTTGGAAAGTGATTAAAATTATTTTTTTAGTGCTTAAAAAGTACTTAAAAGGTGCTTATTTTTGTTGAAAAATCTGGCTACGTACCCTGTATATATATATATATATATATATATATATATGGTTGATCAGTATAATGCATTTTTTTTAAAACTAATAATTACAAATAGAATAACTTTTTGCATGTTAACTTGTCTCAATCATATTATTATTTAATAACAGTGAGAAAGCATACTTAAAAAATAATAAACATACATTTCTGAATAAAATAGTTTTATATATTATAGTGAGTACTAATGAATGAATGAATGAATTTATTTTTTAGCTTCTGCATTTGGTGCAACTGAAGCAGTACCATCAAGATCTATAACAAAAGATCAGTATCGTCAAAATAAATATATACCAGATTGGTGTGATAAAAAATGGGCTGAAGACTCTGAAAAATCACTCGTTTAAAAAAATTCATGTTTGATATGAAGTAATTTCTTGTGTCCCGAGTGCTGACTCTCTATATTACTTAAATTTTTGGATAGCCTATAATTTTGTTCTTAATGCTTGTAATTTATTTATCTAATAAACACTTTTTTTTATATTTTATAGATGTAGTCTGCTTTTTTTCCGGATTTCTCCTAAATTTTTTCTTTTCTGATGTCTACAGATTTTCATAAAAGTTCAAATACTGTAGAGTCTTTGAAATCTGCATTGTCTGGGACCTGAAGCTTTGCAAATTTTAAATCCTTTAATTGTTTTCATTTTTCCTTTTTTTCATTAATAAATTTATAACTTAATATCTAGAAATGGGGGCTGACATATTTAAAAGAACTGATAAAATGTAAATATAATCAAGAACAATTTATATTTAATATTTAAGCTTTGTAATGTTTTCATACGCTTACTTATTAAACTTTCAATCTTTTCATAGTTTTCTTAGAACCTGTCACAAAATGTGATGGATGGGATTATTTACTAAAGTGTGAACTTACAAAAACTTTAAAAACTTACGAAACCTTACTACTGAACCTAATGCTTACAAAAACTTTTTTTTAATTAAAAATAATGTTTAAAATTAATTGCATTGTGTGTGTTTCAATAACAAATTTAAATTTTTAAGCATTAGAATTGTTTTGTGGAAACTGTTATTTTTAATTCTAAAATCAGCACAGATTTTAGAGAACTTCTTGCATTATTTTTTAGTTTCTATAGAAATAAAAGCTTAATTTTACATTTTATTTTTGTGAAACTTCTGTCATCGACTTTTTTGAAATTTCACAGATTTCTAACTTTATTTGCAAAAATATTAACACTAAGGATTTATTAATAATTTTTAATTTGTTAAAATAATTAAGCACATACAATTTATTTTACAAAGTGTACATCTATGAATTAGTTTTTTGACTCTTCACAATTGTTCCCCATAGGCATACCCTTCAACATTTGAGGTTTTTACAAAATATTTTTTCCGTTGGTAGTGAACTAAAGCAGAAATTTTCAAAACAAATAGAATTTTTAAAAAACTTTTATCAAAATTTAAAAGCATAAGGCCTTCTATATATCTGTTTAAATTGTTAATAGGGAGTGGTTGACAAAATTCTTCAGATTTTAATTTATAAAAATATTAATATATTACCTTTGCTATAATTGAGAAAACTATTTTCTGAAAGTGCGAAAAGTTCTTAATAGTAGGAGGGTATGCCTATAGTTGATCACAATAAAAGTTTTTAAATTTATTACATTATAAATTCATTTCAAATTATTCATTTTATGACACCATTACAGTTATAATAGAAAAATAAAAATACTCAGACACTCTAACAATAAAACTACAATTTGATAAACAAAATAATAGAATATTTCATAATAAATTAAACATATAGTTACACATGTATTAAATATTTATCAAAAATACATGAGACATTTGATTTCAAAACCTTCTGACCTAAGATCACATTTTTCAGTTTTTTTAGAAGAATTTCTCACATTCTTTAACTTTCCTCAAACCATTCTGATCAAAAATAATTCCTTCTCAATTTCTTTTTTAAATTCTTAATTGTTTTTCAAGCATAGCTTTCTTTATTAATAAAATATATATATATTTATATCAAAGTACAGGATAAATACTGACAAAATATTTTAATTTGCTTTAGTAAAATATTAAAATCAAATTTCAACTCAATCCCTAAAAAAGGAATGTTTCTTTTCTTTATTTTTTCTTTTTGTCAAATATTTGAGAGAGTATTTGTTTAGCAGAACTAATATACACAATTTAAAAAAAAAAAATAAACAACAATTGGAAAAATCAAAGAAAAAACTAAAAAGAATGTACAATTTGCTGCATTCTACATAGGAAGTTATAATTTAATATCACCAAGTTTTAAAAATAATTTTAGATTTCTTCAAAAGTAGGCGCTGTAAATAGAAAAAAAACAACTATATATTTCTATAATAACCACCATTTGTAAAAACAACTTAGGGCAAATCTAACTCATGCCTGTTCAAATGTTTCAGTTCAAATAATCAGACACAACAAAAAAAGTTGTTCTTAAGTTTTTAGGTCATCTGTACCTTTTTTCAAAACTAATTTTGAAATTTGTTAAGTAACACCCTCGTTTCCAAAGTTAAACCAAGCAAATTTATATTTGTAACGTCTTCCATTTTTCTTGAATTTTTATATAAAATTGTCGGTAAATTTTGGGACACTAAGGTAAAAACTAGTTTGAAGGAAACTAAAACTCTAAAAAAACTTTCCCCCTAGCTTAATTCTTATTGTCCTATAAAATATTTGAAACAAAACGTGTATGCAGTGCGGGGGAAAAAAATGGACCACCTTGAATTACTTTTAATTTAATGATCGGATTTCTAAGTTTTAGGACTATATCGTAATAGTTCGAGAGCACGACTTCAAATATGCTAATTAATTAGTGCAGATAATATTTTAGTTACGAAATAAGACAAAAACGTACTTTCTCTAAATAAACCAACCTTTTTTCGATAGATTCGTATTTCTGACCCCCAAAATATAGAGGGTAGTCCCAATGTGGGATGCATGGACTCAATAGTTGAAGTCCTTAATGTAAAAATTTTCCTTTTTGTGTATTTTGCCATACACCCATGTACCATATTTCCTGATTGCGGCTACCTTTTACATTTTCGGGGTTAGAAATCCAAATCCGTCGAAAAAAATATATGTTTATGAAGAGAAAGTACAATTTTGGGCCTGATTTCGTATTTTAAGATATCGTTTGCATTAATTAATAAGAATATTTGAAGTCGCCCTCTCGAATCGTTAACATTGATTCCTATAACGTGAAAACCCAATCATTAAATCAAAAGTTATTCGGGGTAGTTCGTTTTTTTTCCTTCCTTTTTTTGTGCACTGTACATTGTTGAGAATTCAAAAACATTCCATGTTTTTTAATGCATTATTCAGTATAATGCAACTCGAGTTTCTTTTTTTCGGTTCATATTCCTTTTTGAACTATGCACAGAGTAAATATGCAAATATCTTCTCAATTTCCTTTCTTGATCAAGAATATTTTTTTCCAAATTTCAGCTCAACCTTCATCCTAACAATTTGAATATAAGTGGCACTCGTTTGAAATCTAAATGAATCGATACATGCTTCTTAATAGGTGTGTAACATGGTGTTGTACAGTTTTGTTGCTGATCACCTAAAACATAATTAAATTTTTATTATAAAAAATAGAATAATTTTTTACTGTAATAATAACACTGTAATTATATAATAAAACAGATAGTGACCAAAGAAGAAAATAATTTTTAGTGTATAGTAGTTTTGATACTATATTATTATGTCTGCCAATAAGTATTTGGACATCAATGATAGAAAAGAAAAACAAAATATATATTAAAAAGTAGGTAAAACTTCCGCCAGAGGTAACTTCAGCCTCAACCCACTAATACATACATCCCGGGTATTTTTGTATGACAGCTACTGGTATTTCCTTTTGCTAGTCTTCATATGATAGCTGAATGTATTTTCTTTATATTATGGCAGTTGGTATTTCTTTCCACAAATCTTTGTATGATGATGAGTGGTATTTCCTTCCACTAGTCTCTCTGCATGAGAGCTAGAGTTATTTTCTTCTACTGTGCTTGGAGAAGACCGGTAAGCTTCTGCACCGATTTCGGACGGTTTTTGCACCCCTTAATTTGGCAATCCAACAGTCAGAGATTCATGATAAAGTTCAAATCTGGGCTCTAAGCTGCCCAAGATATTGGGTCTTTACAGCCATCGTTGTCGTCCTGGAAGTAACATGTGTCTAACCTGTGAAACTGCCACACAACGACGTAAATACGCTGTCATTCAAATTAGTGCAGTTAGTGTCGACATTACCATTGTCATTTACTACGAATTTGAGCCAAGGATCTTAGTCCATGCTTAGAAAATCATGCCCAGACAGTAATTATGCAATATGCAGGAATGTCCAAATACTTATTTGTACAGTAAAAGTATTGTCATTAGTCTAAAGAATTTTTCATCTCAAACCGTAGAATAAAATATTTATAACATTTGACAATTTTTTTATTTATCACGAAACAGTTTTGGTACTTATGCTCTTAATGAGATTCAGTATTTAATTTTAGAAGTTCTTTTCTAATTTTAAACCATCAATCATTTCATGACAGCCCAGGGTGAGCCAAGGTCTTCTAAATTAGGCGACCTTCTGAATCCAGTCATTCCTACTGGAAGCTAAACTTTTCCAATTGCAGCAATGAGGATAAAATAATCCGCTGCATCTATTGATCTAAGATTAGGTCTTCCACTTCTTATCATGTTAAATGGTTTAGCTGATACAGACCCAATCCAGCTGAGGCAACTTATTTTTACGCATTGAATTACATCTAGCTCTTCAAAGGAATGATATAATTTTATATTTCGTCTTCTACAACAGATAGTATTTCCCTAGCTCTGGGGGAGTTTTATTTATTTTTTTTTATTTAAACTCATGTTTTTTTTTCCAAAAGTTTTTGAGATTTAAGTAAAAATCGCATTTTCTATCATTATTTAAAGCTCGGATCTTATAAAGTTAAATAAAGCAGTTTTGGTTTAACTCCTTACACAAAATGAGATCTATTCTCAGACTACAGAAGCAATAAAAATAGGTGAAACAACCTAAGTAAAGAAAGAATGATTTGTCAAAATGTGTGCAATTTAACACTTTAGCAACAGTAGTTTCGCCTTCAACTTAATAAAAAGCATTTAAATTAAATACAATTCATTGGACATCTTGATTCACTTTAACTATTATTCGATTCTAAAATCTGACTTAACACATTTTTATAAATTACAATTTTTTTTTCCCTTCTTTTTTTTTTTTTTGTTTGTATAAACTGCAGAAGTATGTTTTATTCTTTAAAAAAATACTCTACTTTCCTCATTTATTTCATTCACAAATTCTAATAAAATAGTATGATATTTTTTGTATGATGTTTTACATGTTAGATACATCATTTTCATTTATACAGTTAAAAAATATATTTTCGTGGAATTGAATTAAAATAGTTTCATGGAAATTTCCGCTTTACAAGGGAAAACCTTCTTGTTATTTAGTTATTGAAGTTTGTTTTGTCTACATATTGTGATTCTGTAAATTTGTAATACAATCTCACTCACAATACAACTCACAACTCAAAATACAACTCACCTGTACAACTCAAAATACAACTCACCTGTGGGCATCATTGTAGGGTCCCCCATATTTTGATTCATGTTCATATTCATATTTTGGTATCCCATATTCTGATTCATGTTCATATTCATATTTTGATTCATCATATTCATGTTCTGGTTCATCATATACTTGTTACTTGGATACATTCCTATACAAAGCATAAAAATTAATAAACTAAGTATTAAATTCAGAATTTGTTTTGACTTAAGTTTATCTTCAATAACAAAAAATTATTCCATAAATAGGAATTACATATGTAGAGAGTTTCAAAATTCCATACTGGATACATTGGCAAATTTATTCAAGTTCTTTTTCTCTTTCTCCTGAATCAAATCCACTTAGTAGTAACACAAAGTACAGTAGTAACACAAAGCTGCCATAATTTAAAATAGAATATGAATTAGCTAAAAATGCTTGTATTCGTGAAAAACTAAATAAACAAGTTGTTCCGAATTAACCACTCTTAGTGTAAATATATTTTAAAAATATAAAGTGAAAAAAGTGCAATTAAGGGGTCTCAAATAATAAATTAATTGAGGCAAAAACAGAAATGCTATTAATGACATATTACTGAAGAAATAGGGATTGTAAACGGCAAAATATATTCGGGGGGGGGGGGTTACAGAGAGTTGAAAAAGTAATATCCTCTATGAAAGCAGAAGAAAGCAGTCAACTCCTCTCTGTTGAAAAGAGTCAAGTTTCATTCAGAAAGCGAACTGGTTTTGGTGTTTTCATTCTCGCCTTCCTTCGTAGTGACTCGATGATGTATTTTCCCCGATTAAATAATTATTTCCAAAGCTTAGAGTATACTTTTTAAGAAACTTTAATTAAAGGTGGTCCTTATGGAACATCCCGTGAAATGAAGTAGGACTTATTTTTATTTACATTTATTTGAAACATGTAGCTCGAATAACTGCCCATTTCTCAGTTTATATACCGATTTTATTTAAATGTATTATTTAACAATAATGCAAAAAAAAAACTAACCTTGCATCATCATCATCATCATTTGCATCATATCCATCATGTTTCCTGTGAGAATTTTGAAAAATGGACAGTTAATTATAATATAGACGTTCTTCTTTACATCAATCATAATTTAAACAATGTCAAAATAGCTATTCATTATTTTTATCTGTTAAAAGTTTGTTTAGAATATTTTTATATTAATATAAAAAAAATATCTATACAACATTATGACGCGTTTCTTTTCTTGAAAGAAAAAAAAAAAAAAACTAACATTACAAACTGCCTTTTACGATACATTATGCGAGTATAGCTTTTATATTTTAATACATAAATTATGTATATACAAGATAATATTTTATGGCCTTGGGACAGTATAATGATCAGTCATATTTAATCGTTCGGGAGGGCATTGTTGGTGAGAAACATTAAAATTTTTAATAAAAACAATAAAAAAATTTCTGTGTATTGTGCTTTGATCTTATGGAAATTACTGAAGCTTGTAAAGTAACGAACGTCGTGGAAACAATACTAAAACGCAGTTTAATATAAAAACGACGCTTTTGTAAAAGTGTGATTTATCACTGTATTGCCCCAAGCTGTTCATCTATATAGTACATCTAGGTAGTTCTAATCACTATTATTATAGTTTATAGAAATATGATACAAACTTAAAATAACTTACCTCCATTTCCGTTACCACCATTTCCATAGCCACCATTACCTCCATTACCATTTCCTCCATTACCGTTTCCCCCATTACCGTTTCCTCCATTACCATTTCCTCCATTACCGTTTCCCCCATTACCGTTTCCTCCATTACCATTTCCTCCACTTCCATCGCCTCCATTGCCATTACCACCACTTCCATCACCTCCATTGCCATTACCACCATTGCCATTACCATTTCCACCATTGCCTCCATTCCCATATCCACCATTACCTCCATTGCCGCCGTTACCATATCCTCCATTTCCATTAGGGAATGCTAAAGTAATGTGTAAATTACCACCTGAAGAAACAAAATAAAATAAATGAAATACCATTTACGTCTTAGCAATCATTTCAAAATATTAAATCCATTTTAAAATCAAGAACTATTTAAAAGCAACCGTGAGGATTCGTATAGTTACCGTGAGGTTTCGTATAGTGATGTGGTCCTTGCTGATATCCTCCCCCACCTAAAATATTTAAGTATGCATTGTTAAATGACTTTGATATAATATAAACTAATTCAGTTTTGTTTGTTTAATAAATTCATTTATTTTGCATATCCAAACTATTTTTTTAGAAGTTCAAAATATTTTTTATCCATTTTTAAACAAATTTATATCCTAAACATTTTATTATAATTAAAATTTCCTTTACTAGACATAAAAATTACTATTTTAATATTAAATTAAATGCATGATTAAAAACATAAAAATGTGTATTACGTTAAGATTTTTTTTTTTTCTTTCGAGCCGTAATGTAACTTTATAAATGAATCAAAAATGGACGACTAATGTCAGTAGTTTTTGTTAATTTTTATTTCAATACATTTGTACTTACCTTGCTGTTGGTTAATCAAACCCGGAAGAAACTGCATAAGACTTCCTAAATAATATGAATTGTTGTATAAGAATAAGTAATTAATATAAAAATAAGTAATTAATATAAAAGCTATGTTGAATATAAAATAAAAAATTCAAATAACGATATAATATTTGTAATTTGTTATTAGCCCTTTCACTGCAGTATTTTTCTTCATAATAAAAAAATTCAATTACGGTGTTAAATATAAAAAAGGTTTTTATAGTAAAACTAAAAATTATAAGAATAATTGACACAGCTAGTCAATCAAATTTTTCCGCAAAACTTACGACTTGTACTGTTCTTAATTGATCCATTTATATTCCATTTATATGTATATTGTTCTTAATTGTTCCATTAAATTTAACTTATATTGTTCCATAAATAACCCAAAATAACTAACAACGATTAAAAATTGATATCAAATAAGTAGTAGCATGAATTTAAATTTTGTTGATATTATAATAGTAAAAAATATGTTTAAAATATATCACTTCCATGAAATTTAATTATTGAATTATTTAAAAACACTAAAATTGTTGTTGAGTAACAGAGAGCAGGTGGCATTTATAGAGAAGCGTATCAATGATTGAATGTATTATGGATGAGTGAATTGACGAATTAATGAATCAGAATTATTAACTAATGTTAATAAAAGGAAAAAAAAATTATTGATTTATGATGCGACAGTCGACGACTGCAATTTTTATTTCGTTTCATTCATATTTTATTTTCTGTTTAATTTTATTTATTTATTATTTTATTTAATTCATTTTTATTTCATAAATAAAAATTTATATATAATGTAAAATTATTCTTTATTTCATAAAAAAAATTAATGTGGTTTACCCAATTAAAAAAGTTATTTAAATGTGTACCTGCACATACAGTCTTGGATGGAAAAGTACATGTCATGGACAAGACATCAAACTTTTGACCAGGAGGACACCACTTTTGGATAGGCACACCTTGGATGCACTTGTAGTAACATTTGCAATTTTGAACGTTGGGATAGATACCAGTATGCGTAGGACAATACCGACAGCTCCCTTCTTGTACCGCTACCATGGATGATACAATAAGCCAAAGAAGCTTTATGGATGGATCTTTTATAAAAGAAGGTGACGATGAAGTTGTTATGGAGTTTACTGGATCTTCCACTTCAGCTCCTGAAAAAAATAATATAAAACCTTTAAAAACAGTAAAGCTGAAAGACGGTACACCAGAATTACTTTTGATCTAATAATTAGATTTTATTAACAGGTAATTTTAATGGTCCCAAGGTTTAACTTTAAATATGCTTATTAATATATACAGAAGATATTTTAAGCTATGAAATAAAACATAAAATAATTTGTTCCCTGAATAAATGTACTATTTATTATTATTATTATTTTGTTTTGCCGAATTTGGATTCTTAGCCCTCACTTTATGAAAGGAGGGAGTGCGATATCTAGAAAATGCGGTCTCAATGGCTTTTAGAAGAGCGGTTATATGTGAACCGTTTATAGTGAATCATGCTTTTTGTGTATTCCGTCATATGTCTGGAACTATTTAAGAAAATAAAAAAATTTCCATACAATTGGGTATTTGAAACTCTAGAAAAAGAATATCGCTGATATCACATTATTGTGCCGAACCACAAGGTTTCGCACGGTGTGGGAAAAAATCGCATGCGAATAAGAACCAGATTGGTAAAAAATATTTACAAAAAAGAAAAGAAAAGAAATAGCCAATCAGGATCTCATTCGCAGGCTAAAACATCGCATCTAACTATTACGCTTGGTTTATTATCATGCTGAATTGATTTTTAGATCGGATTTAACTGGATAAACTCAAGCGATGTCATGCATGATTGGCTGATGAAACGTGGCATAAACAAATGCTTGTAGGTATCCAGTTGCAAGTTGTATAACTCGTTTATTCAAATATAATTTCATGAAAAATATAATTTATTATATGATTACTTTTATTATTTTTTATTATTTTATTTACCAAAGGTTAAAAATTTAAATGTTAAAATTTTTACTTCATTTCAATTTAAATATCTCAAGTGACAAAAAAAGAAAATTATTTAAAATTGACATAAGCAGTTTCTGAGTAATAAGACTACAAATTTTCATTTGTCGTTGAACCTTCGTCCACTTCCGTTATGACGTTTTATTATTTAAAACTACAAAATTTAAAATTCTGCGTAATTTTTAAACTTAAATAATTAAATTTAAACTTATTAAATTTAAATAATACAAGCGTATAAACACAAACTAGTTAAAAAAAATATTAAAGACTTCAATAAAAATTAATCATAATTTAATAGTTTCAATGAATTATTTGCAAGTCATAGTTTGTTATATTCCAAATAATCTTCATCCTTTTTTTCTTAGCGAAAATGAGTGACTAATTTTCAGAATTCTCTACTGTTGTAAAAGACACTATTAAAATCTTCCTTATATTCAGCAAATATCTAGTAAAAATAAATGTTGTCGCTATGGTAACGGCAATTAAATAGTTTAAATGGATTATTTGCAAGCCATAGTTTGTTAAAATCCAAATTATCTCCACTGTTGTAAAAAAACACCATCGGAATCTTCATCAAATTTTCGCTGTAGTATTAAAAAATTTTAATTAAATCTTTTGCAAGGAATTGTTTGTTATTATCCAAATAATATTCGTCTTTGATTTTCTTGGCAAAAATGATCAACTAACTTACCAGAATTCTCTGCACTGTCGTAATAAACTCCAGGATCCCCAATATATTCAGCAGAAGTACTATACGAAGAAGCTGCAATAGGGGATGAGACACTCATGACTTCGAATAGAACTCTTCTTCTGAAGAAACGAATTCACTTTTCCTTTTTTGCAACCATGCAACGATCTAATTTATTCCATACATTTTCGAAACTTTCTCCTTTTTACAATAAAAAATAAAAGGTAGAAGAGTATCATCAGTGACCCGTAGAATATTGCTGATCGTTGAAGTGGAAAGAAATATTGTAATATATCGTTTGCAAACCGTTTTGAACAACAAGGAAGATTTTTCAATTCAATGTTATTAATATAATTACCAGAAGTGTCAATTTAAAGAAGTGAGATACTTTTTTTTTCTCTTTTCAGTAAACTTTAACCGAACTTAACGCATTCAATTTTTTTTCTAGTGTTTTCATTTATTGCAATCAATAAAATATGGTGTTTATAATTTTGTTTCCTTATCGATTTTGCTAAACGTATCTGTGTAATCAATTATTGCAAATAAGTAAGTAAAAAAAAATTTCTTTTTTACGTGCTTTTTCTGTTTTGTGTTTTTAATGCGTTTTTGTTTTTATTTATTCTTTTATTGACAATCTTGTTCCACTTTTATTTATTAGAACACCAACAACTGAATCTGTTGAAATAATTGGTTATACGTTAAGAATTTCTTTAGAATAATTTTGTATTTTTATATTATAACCGTCGTTGAACAGCCGACCCAATTTTTGGATTTACGACTACTAATGTTCAACTACGTAGCCTTGAAATTTTGAACCCAATTCAGAAGACAAGGGAACTCCGGTAAAAATTTGCCGACGTGGAGGACTTTTTGATAGAACTAACCCGCATTTGCGATGCATGGAGAGGAAGACCACGAGAATCCGTCATGGTTAGCCTGACGGTAAGGGGACTCTAACCCATGATCCGTCTGCCAGTGAGGATATTTCACGTCAGCACAGTGGCTGGTGCATGCCGAATGCGGAATTCGTATCGACCAGCCGTCGCTGGGATTTGAACTTGGTTCACCTCAATGGAAGGCGAACGCTCTATCCCCCTGATCCATCACGGCTCTGTATTTTTATAGAAATAAAAACTTAGCAACGAAGTTATTATTTAGATGTATTTTTGAACATTTCTAAAATGGCTATAGAAATTTCAAGCATAAACGATGCTATAGTGCTGCATGCTGTCACACCAATTGTTGGTGTCAAAATGTGACTTTTTTGAGAAATAGTATATATTCAAGTTATGGGTTTAGAGGTGACTGAGGAAGTAGTACAGCACGAAATGGGACATTTTGACGAGTTTTCTCTCTTATCTCACAACAAAGA
This sequence comes from Parasteatoda lunata, assembly GCA_949128135.1. NCBI lineage: Eukaryota > Metazoa > Arthropoda > Arachnida > Araneae > Theridiidae > Parasteatoda > Parasteatoda lunata. The sequence continues at coordinate 83,311,269 of OX421977.1, forward strand.
TGTAGTTTTAATATTTCTCTTGCCTAACTATACTGAAATGACCCGAACTCATACTTACAGTGGTTTGTATGATTTAATGACTACCGATTATTACTAAAATTCAATACATAAAGAACTTTGACAATATCGCAGATATCTCTTGAAAATAGATAAAATTTAAAATAGTTTTTCATAGTAAAACATTTGTCTCACGACGTCTTAATTTAAAACTTCGTTTAAGAGATGCTTTCCTATAGAATTGGTTTCAAATAAGCAAGCCCGCAGTGCTAGAAATTTTTACATCTTTATAGATTATTTACTGATAATATCAAACAATTGAGTACTTGCCCTTCAAGAAGAAGATACCCACGCATGTGATCTACGACGTCAGCGCCAGCTAATCTTTATCAGTAAACTGTCGTATTAAAGTTGAGCTAAGTTTCTCTACATAAGTTAGAATATTAATTAATGATAAGTTAATTAAATACAGAGCTGTATCACACATCGAATTAGGTGAAATATAATTCTTTCTCGTCTATTTCATTATTATTGTATTTTACTGTAACCGTGATATATTTTTGCTTTGTGTACCTGGCAACTTCGATGCATAATTTGTTTGTTTATGTTCCACGTGGCTTCGTGTCTGTCTTTGTGTTAAGTCTGTGCAAATATATAGTGAAAGAATTGAAATCTTTGGGAAAGAATTTAGAATGTGTCTCTTAAGAGAATTAATACTTGACGGGTTCGGCTTACACGAAACAGAATGGAAAGAACAGTTGCTAACACAAAAATATGACACGTTTCAACAACCAATCAGAATCGAGATACCCACACTACGTCATTTGCAGGTATCCCATTATGTACATTAATATCAAGAAGAAGATCTCTCATACCCATACATGTGACCTATGACGTCAGCGTCAGCTAATTTTTATTAGCAATTAACAAATTAAGGCAAATTTGGTAATAAAAAAAAAAGGTGAAATAATTTCATGTAACCCCAAAAAAATTGCTATATAGAACTTTACACCAGTCATGAAATATATTTTATGAGTGGCGATGTAAATGCCATCCTTATATTGCCATATTGCAATTTTTATATAAATAGGGTAAAACTAAATTGTTTGAAACTAAATTAAATTTTATTAAAATACATTCTACAAACATTTATAAACATATCTGGCTATTTTCAAAAAATATGAAGTTCATACTTTCATCATATATAGATTTTTTGGCCCTCTCTCTACATTAATGTCGGACTAAAGGGATAATGCCTTTCAAGATCATTTTAATTATGTAAAAAATGAATTGTTGAATATGCGTTTGGCTTGAGATAAAAACAAGTGAAATAATTATCATATCAATAGATATATTTGAATAACAGAGAATACAAGGAATTTTACAGCAAAATTATTTTAAAGTAAACTATATACCTTATCAAACATCATACCATGAAAATTTTGACCTCACTCAAAAATTTAGTCTCCCATTTAAAAGTAAATTTCTATTTCACACTATCTTTATAAAAAAAAATTTTAAGAAAGGGACTTGTTTACACTGGTGGACAAAAATTATTTACTCTTGAATAAAGGTTTTTACATTGGGTCTAAATCCAAAATTAAACTAAATTTTGTTTTAAAAAGAAGGAAATTGTTAAAAAAAATTGCAGCATTTAGGATTTTTTAGTTTCTCGCGTAACAAAAACTTTTTTTATTTGTATCTTTATTAAAATTTCATGTTTTTTATGAAACTCTTTTCATTAAGTACACGAAAATCAGGTTTTTTTCAATCAAAAATAAAATAATAAAAAGTAAAAATTCGTTTTTAATATCCATTGTCAGGTCAAATTTTGGATATATAAATGTTGTTCATTGATTTTTTTCTTTTTTTTTTTTAAACTTATGGTGAGCTGGTACAATAATTTGAGCCGCGGATAGCACAATGATTGTCATTGTGAAAGTTATGGGTTCTGTCTCCTGTGGTGGCTTGAAAACAAGCTAGATTCAGAACGATATAGATACCTGCTTTTTGTTGTTACTTATTTACAAAGGTCTGACGATGTCAGACCAGATCCATAAATCCGTTGACGACTAAAAAGTCGGAAACAAGGAAAAAGGAGAAGTGTAAATTTCTTCTCGAAGAATACCTAAGCAGCTTCAAATATGTTCAGCTGAAGCCTGATGTTGGTGGCATTTTGGGCAAAGAGGGAAGGATTTTATACCCAGAGAAAAAGTAAGACATTTTAGATGTCCACTGGCAAGGCGTGAAAGGCAACTATTGGTTTTTCTTTCGCACGGAAAAATCGACGATTGTCCTGGCTTACTAGCCCTATACCAATCATGAGTGGGAGGCACCGGCTAAATCCTCCTATTCAAGTTTTTCATCTGAGAAAAAAGTTCTACGTCCTTTGCTAGACAGTCTGCCTTCTCGTTACCAAATAGATCCACATGGGATGGGATTCACTGGAAATGAATATCATGTTGAAATGAGATGTACTTCAACTTGTGAAGGACAGATATACTTGTCTTATCACCTATACAGATCCAATTATTAAGATGTTCCATTGAACTTCGGCTATCAGTCAGAATCCAGAGATTTCCATTATCATTTTCCCTCAAAATGGCTTCAAGTCCCGCATCCACTGCTAGTAAACACTAAAAACGGAGCATAAGTCTGGGTTGCGTTGACTATGAGTAAAAGTTTTGTGAGGTGTTTCAATATAAATGCCACTACTTGCAAGATTGTCAGTTTTACTGCCATCGGTATACAATATAATGTCACTTCAAGGGATATTATTTATGATTTCCAAGGCTAGTTGTCTAAGATATTCCGGTAAAGTATTCTTTTTATTGATGGTGGAAGAAAGGTTGTAATGAAAATGAACCATGGAAAAAAATTCTGTAGGAGTCATGCTGAAATGAAGAGAATGTGGATCAACATTTTTAGCAATAGCATTTTCAGACAAAGGCTGACTAAAAAGGTTATTTTTCTTGAGTCTCTGGTGGTTTTCCCAATTACAAAGATACTTTGAGGTATTGTTTTGAGGGCCATAGCTGTAAAGTAAGTCAATAGGTACCAGTTTGCTGGGAAAAATAGGCGGTGGGTGCACAATGTTGACCAAATTGCGCCATCAGGCCGTTGTTTTTAAAATTGTGGTTTCTTAACCTCCATGACAATATTGGCTGACTACTGGCTGTTTCAAGAGTAATGGTACTTTACATTATAATTGAAATTATATTGCTTTTGTTCTTTTATTTTAAAAAAAATGACGAAACGAATAAAACTAAAAGCATAAAAACTTTTTGATGCGATATATTTTTTGCATTGATACTGGTTTAAAATTACGATTTGCTTCAAAAGACAAATTATCAAGCTCAAATTATGTAAAACTAAAATAACAGATTTCCATAAAAAGCTTTTTAGTTACGAGACCTAGACACGTGACTTTTGCCTGCAATTATTGAATTTTACAATTTAATTAACATAGTTTCATTTGTTTAAACTAATTTCTTTAACTTTTGACTGAATGCCATAGAGATCAATTGTATCCTATGTGCAATTTTATGACTAAGAATCGTTAATGGTCTGAATTTTGCTTATGCATAGTAGAATAATAAAAAAAATGGGGGACATTTTGGTCCCGTGACTGGGGGGGGGGACTTTAGAAATATGGCATCACAAATAAGACATCACAAAAAAAACTACACAAATAAGGTATCGTAAATAGATTAAAATTAATAGATATTAATAGATTAGATTAAAAGTTATAAAAGTTTTTATGTAAAAAAAGAACATTTTTGTACTCAGATTTATTTACATATTTAGCGTTTCTACCCCGACAAATGAGGTAATGTTTGGTATGTATTATTTATGCTAAATCGAATAAAATCAAAATGAAGTCGATTGACCAAATAGTTTCGAATTTATATGGATTTTTTTGCGTAAAAAGGTATAAGTCAAAAATTGCAATTTTTATACATAAAACCCCCATTTCTTCAAAATGATTTATACTACCTACTGCATTTTTACCTTATTGGAATTAATGTAAAAAATACACAAGAAACAATTTCTCCCTTGGCTCGATAACAATGTTGGATGCTTAAATTGGCGTAAGTCAAAAATTGTACAACGTTAAACTTATAATGCTTTTATAACTTCACAATACGAATTATACTGAGTTTGGTTGCATTAAAAATATACATAAGATCCTATATATGGCTTAATTTTATACATACATATGCAGGTTGAGTTCTCTTTACTAACTACAGCTTACAAGTCCTTGCCAAAAGGAAAAACAGATAACACAATTTAGAGAAAGACTTCTCTCAGATATACCCAGGGTTAAAATAGGCAATTAACCCCTTAACGATCGGTTAATTTTTAAGAAAATGGTCATAAAAGAGCCTATTTTTTTGGCTTTTGTATTTGTATTACGTATTTCATTAGTGCTGCAACTAGTTTTAAATAAACTAACTATCTACAATTACCTTAAAAATATCCTGGTGCTGCTATCTGGTGTGTAAAATGAGAAATAAAATGTTTTCTGGGCAAAAGAAATGAATTAGTTTTATTCTTATTGGCGCGTTACTACTGAACACTCCAGCCCGTCAATATCACGGAAGCGAGAAATAGAGGGCGAAACCTCACCCGGTCATTTTCACGGGAGCGAGAAGGAAGGGGTTAAACCCGCTACCACGATGCTAAAGAGCGTTTAGTAGAATGACGAGATTGCTCGGCCAAACAGGCACCTAGAATCAGATACAGCTTTTGTCTATAATAGTCATATCATACTAGTAGGAAGTATGAGCATAAAATTGCACTGTTATTTATATTTAAAAAAATCATATTTAACTTTAAGACAAAAAACTTTGTTGACATTATATCAGAGTCAATACATTTTCATCAATTGTGTTTCGGGTCCCACAGTGATCGTAAGATTCAGTTTCCAGTAGATCGTCGAAGTCAAACGTCACCGGTTGTGGTCAGTGTGTGCCTGGGTGACCACATTGATCAGACTACGAAGGGACCGAGGGTGCGTGGTAACGCTCCTCGTTGAACTGTTCTGTCGTAAAGTGCTCGACTTCAAGCAGGTCGTTGGGCTACTAACGCGGGGAACTATCCCTTCTTCAGAAGATCAAAATTGCAATGGCATGTATTCGGATCATCTTCAGAGATGTTTCTCAAAACGTTACAAATAGCTCATTGCGTAGGTCTAGTGCAACGTAAATAAATTACTACTATTATTCACGTGTTTCGGTAACAATGTTTAAGTTGGAGGCCTCCTTAGCCAAGCAATCCCACCTGTCAAACACTCTGTAGCGTGGAGACAGCGCATTTGAATCCCACCTTAAACCGTGATGTATCTTTGTAACATCCCTCTCTAATTTGAACTATCTGTTTTTTAAGTTGATAAGGGTTAACAAGTCGTTCATTGGAATTTGCATTTGCACACAAGTCTGCATATGCATCTGTAACGTTCAAAAAATGATGTTTAAATTCCCACCCCCTTTCTAAGTGTGGAACACGGATGGCAGTGTCGCTTTCCTCATTTTACAAAGTAAATGGAAAAGAATGAGATAAGTCACAAGAGTCAATCACAAAATTGCCCATGGACTTAAGAACAAAGGTAGTTAGAAACCCCATTTTGCAGTGCATGATTCAATACGTAATAATCATGTACGAGACATCAGTAAAGAATTATAAATCTGACTGTTGGTGAATTTAAGCAAAGCAAAAGTTTTTTGTTTTTTTTTAAAGTTTCATTGTTAAGGTATTGTTCATTCAGTATATATATTATTTCTGATAAATGTTTGGTGTGAATAGCATGAATTTGTTAATGTCCTTTGATAAAGCGATGATATGTAACTTGCCATTATGAAGTAATAAAAAGATACAGGAAGTAATTACATATATAGTAATATTACAAGTTATTATACGAATAGTAATATTACAAGTTATTATACGAATAGTAATATTACAAGTTATTATACGAATAGTAATATTACAAGTTATTATACATTACTAATATTACAAGTAAATATCGTTAAACGATAAATAAGGGACAAATATACAAGTTACACAGAAATACCGTTATAAGTTTTTATTAATTTTCTGGTGCGACAGGCTAAGATATCTGGATTTTCTTTATTTATTAAAAGATCTGATTTTTCTGTTGAATGCGAATGCTCGAAACGATAAGTTGACAATTATCTTTTACGCTCTTTAAAGATAAAATTCAATTTTAAGCGTACTTACCCGACATTGTTGCGGATGTGTCCTGTTATTGGTTTCAATGGTAACTCTTCAAATTGTCTGCTCAAACAATTCGCGTTCTTATGTAATATGAACCCCTGATAGATTTTTAAACCAAATATGATAATCGCTGAAGCATTAAATTATATTTATCATTTTTCTTTCTTCAATGTTCTTTCAGAAAGCAGAATCAGTTTTTTTCCCCCTTTAATGAGTTTTGACCCCCGGTTTAAACTTTATTATGTAATATATATTATTAAAAAAAAAAGATCTTTTCTTTTTTTCTTCAAAAAATGAAAATATGTCAGTCAATTATAAAAATATGTCAGTGATAATTTAAAATAATGTATGTAATTTTTTCCTAAGGCTTGAATGAACGAAATTATATAAAAATAATAATATTTAAAAAAAACTCAAACTTGATTACTTATCCTGAAGAAGTTAAGTCACAATTAGAAAGGAAAGAAAAAGAGAAAATATTACGGCAAAATAAAAACATAACTGAATGTTTGATCTTTGTACATTTTGGAATATGAGATTTAAAATAATTAAGTTTAATTTTTGAAACCGATTATATGCTTTTTAATTTGAGTATATAGATAAATAATATACATATTTAGATGTGTTTCATCAGAAATGTAAAACACAAAACTATTTTGAAATTTTTTTTTTTTTTTTTAATTCTTCATGCATGCAGTGAACCAGGAATGCAGTGAATATTCGCGATCGCAACACTCGATACGCCATCTAGCGGGAGACTGTAAATATCGGGCATTAGTTCCCACATAACCATTGGCAATGACGGACGCCATTTTCTTAGCAGCAAATAGGAAGCAAAATTTCCCTAAAGAAAAGGTAAAACTTCTTGAAAAAACTCATCAGAACATGCCAAACATCGAAGCAGAACACGCCAAGCATTTGAAGAACAACTTCTCAATAATTTTTACCTTTCTATTACCAACAACATAACATGATTTCATGATCACTTGCTGTTACAGATGTGTGTATTGCGGTAAAATAAATTTTCTGTCTTCAATTCATTACAAGTTAAAATGAAGTCAACATTGCTTTCGTCATTCCAATGAATAAATGTGTTCCAATGAATTCCATACAGAACTGTAATAGTTATAGAATATTCTTCTTCATAGAAATGTATATATTTCTGTATCTACATAATTCAGAAAACAACAATAAAGAATAATCCGAATTACTTGAAAAAGTATCTTTTGCGCTGATTATAAATAAATTTTTTATCGTTTTCTTGGTAAGTGTTTTTTAGTTTTGAAAGAATTTCAACTAGAATTCAGCTATTCTGTTTTTAAGCTACATATTAAAATTCATATCGAGATCTTACAATTATAAAATTTTGATGTGTGGTATGTTACCTAAAAGTAATGAAGGGATAAACTATGTATATGTTATTTGAGAATAAAGTTTTCAAACAAAGAACATATCATTTTGGAATTCTCCGGACTTATAAATCAGGTAAGTGTTATGATTTTTATAATAAAAAATTTGCTTGTAAATAATTTTTTTTCGTACTTGATGATCGTTCTCTACAAAATGTTTTTTTTACGTCTGATTAAATACTATAAGAATTAAAAAAAAAAAGAAAAAAAAACAATACGAAAGTTTTTATTGAAAAATGAGGAATTTTTAAAATCGTTTTTATCCTAAGAATTCTTTATTTTACGCTTTTTAGTTTATAATTTTTTGATAAAATTGTTGTCAAAATACTTTTTTTGAAAAATTAAATGGTATTAAATTATGTGTTTAGGTATATTTCTTGCATTTTCTAATATTTGAAGTAATATGATACAGAAAAGTATGGAAGAAAAATTCGGTACTTACGTATTAACCACCGCTACAGATTTGGCAGATTTTTAGTGCCGCCAATCTACACTTAAACTTTTTGGAAAAAATCTTAAAATGAAACACTTTGTTTAAAATCAAAGTAGTCAATCGGATTTCGGTGGAAAATGGGCCGATATAGAGTTTAGCATAGATTCAAAACAAACTTTTCTCTCACCTGATTCTATAGCCATTATGAACTCTAATAAATAAGATTCAAAATGAAATAACATTTCCAAAACGGACGTTTACTAAGATAAAGTTTCATGTTATGGACTTTGGTACATTTTCGTTATATTTCACTCCATAAAATATTTCGCTCCTAAAAAAATAAAATTGCATCTTGGTTTGTTTTTGGCAAGACCCAAAGACGCATTTTCGTAACACTAAAAAATGGCGACAAAAAAAGAATGGTTCTTTTTTTTTCTTTTTGTTTCGTAAGCATTCTTTATTTTACGTTAAAATTTAAATGGGCCTTTCATGTTATACCATTAAATTTAGTAAAACTATTTCTCAGGCATTAGGTTTGAACTCTTATAAGAATATACCTATTTTTTTCTCTTTATTTACAAATATTTTTCCGATGTGTTCTGGATGTTCCTTCTCTAAAAAAAAAGTGATACCATTTTGTTTTCGTTTGCATAAGAAAGAAAACAAATATTTTTCTTTTTTAAATTTAATCAGCCACAATAAAGATGGAACGTTACAATGCTACATTAAAGACGTCTCCAGTGTAACTGAATGACTGTTCATATGGAAATCGCAGGGATTCGGCACATACAACAACGCCCCCTATAGTTCGTTGCGATCGCGAATTGTAAAGCTGGATATCATGGAATATATATATATATATATATATATATATATATATATATATATATTAAGACTGCGATTTCATAATGCTACAATGTGGATAAAATAAATATATTATAATTACCACCTACAATAATTTTCGTAAAATTATACCCAGTTACTAGTAATCATTAGTGTTAGATAATGTCATAAAATCCTAGTTAGGGTAAAAAAAAAAAAAAATGGCTTTTTGCATTTACTAGCATCAAATGTCTTAATTCCTTTTGTTAACGAAATTTTATTATTTATAATTAGATTTGCTTACTAACTGACTCTTTGATGTTTTAGTAGTTGTTACTCCAAAGAGGGAAAACAATATTATTATTATTTTTTTTTTAATGGCGGGCACTTGGAACTTTTGTCCATTGGCCATAGAAAGTGCCAGAACTGCTAACTCTCTTTTCGTTACGCAGTGGGCACCTGTGGCGAAGCCACGGCGGTGGAGAACGTCGCCCATGTCCCACTACCACAACCCGTTTATAGGGCGGGGCACATTCACACACAAAGGAGAAAGGACATAGAACACAGATAGAGAGAAAGAAACATCCATGCCTTGCCCGGGATTCGAACCCAGAACCTTTCTGATGCAAGGACAGTGTCCTGCCCCCTACACAGGCCGGTCGGTACAATATTAATTATAAAATCCAGCTAAATTGCCTCGTACTTTTTAAATCTGCTATGCATTTTTTTTCTCGTTTTTAGTGTTCAGTTTGTATAACTTAGTTAAATTATTTACAGTACTAAACCTAAGTAATTATTAACTAATTATTTAATAGTGATAATAATAGTGGTGAAATAAATAGGTATTCCTTTTTTTTTTTCAATTTGTTGGATTAGTTAATACTCTTGACAAACTTATAGTTTATATCTTATTATTTGACATTTAACAATGTTTGAATCACTTTCGAAACTTATCTCCTAAAAGTTCTACGAGGTCATTAGCTAAACTTTTTTTTGTTGTCTTCTTTGATGTTTCTTCTTTCGAAAAAACCTGCCTCATTTTGCCCATATTGCAAAGGTGGACTAAATATACCGAAAAACAAAGATTATGTTTTTTTTTCATGTTTTCGCGGTATTTTGTAATTAATTCGCGTTGTTTTGTAATATTACTTCGGAAATATAATTTGCTTTTCATTTTTTATATAAAATTACGAAAATTATAATATTTTCATTGCTATATTTAATTATTTAAACGTACTATATTATTTTTTTCATTTTCGCTCGCCGTATTTCAGCCACCATTTTGTTTTTGGTATTTTTAGTGTATTTCAAAATTTCAACTATGAATTCAATTTACCTGCACATAAAAACCTCCAAATTTTGAATCAAATTTTATCGAAATACTAATTTTGGCCCCGAAACCTTGGATGCTGGCCCACTGTGGGAGGGAAAGAAAAACTAAAAAACAATTATTATGTTTATTGATTTTTATTTTATTCTTAAATTCAGTGTATATCTTAAATAAATAATTAACACTAAACATGTCAATACTTTATCTACACCTATTTCTACCGTAGCTGATCAGATGACCGAACTTTATGTTTCTTGATTGAATGTATGAAATATGACTGTTAGCAAAGAAATAAACTAAAAAAACTTTATTATAATAAACAAAATTGAATATTGTCGATTTTTAAGTAATATAAACACAAAGAATAAGAATTTTCAATTTATTGCTCTACGCATTTCTTACATTGCTCAACGCATTTTTACAGGGTATTTCCATTGTGCAATTTCCACAAACATATTTATTTTAATTATTATTATTTCTATAATGCTTATAATTATTCTTATAATTATAAGAATTATAATTCTTATGATTAATATTATTTCTTCTAAGAACTTGTGCTGTCTTGATTGTTTCTGGGTGAAAACTAACAGTTAGTTAGAAATGAAGTAAAGCTATCAAAATAAAATATAAGCCACTTACCAAAACATTTAGTTTTTGTCACTTTTTCGGACACAAAATACCAATCTAAAATTTCAGGTACTTTCTTGAAATTTAAATTTACAGTTATTCTGATTGAACTAACCACGCAACAATCTTTGCAATTAATCGAATGCAATTTGTTGAACACGCATTACATCCTAATTTCTGATCCGATAACCTTACAAAGCAATAAATTGTTCTCCCGATCAAATGACCGGTTGTGGTGGAAATAGGCACACGACAAGTATTATTCAGAAAAAAATGAAATAAAAAAAAAACATAATACTAGAATATTAACTGTATATAATCGTTAAAAAAAGTCATGAAGTCAAATGAACAAAAGCGATAAGATGATAAGATGCAATTTCGATGCAAAAGTTCTTAAACTGTCATTTGACCAGTTATGTATTGAGTATTGAGTAAAGTAAAGTGCGGCGTGCTCTCTGCTTTCGCTTATAGCACTGCGTTTCAATAGGTAAGGCTTAATTTAGCCTATCAAGATTTATATGAGCTCAGAGGCTCTTCTTCAAATTCAACATGCTTCCACCGAGTCAACCAGTCAACCGCAACTCACCAGTTATGTTTAGTGTTAAGCAAGTCTTAAATAAAAACATGAAAAACTTAAGTCCTCTCCTCAATGTTTCTTACCTATATGTTTTACCTCAATGTTTCTTTCTTTCCACCATTATATCAAACGATGTGTAGTGTATTGGTAACGGGCTCGAATCCCACTGAAACCTGGATGTATCTTTGAGATGACGTTCTTTAATTTATGTTATCTGTGTATCAACTAAAGCTTACAAGCCATATTCTATAATGTGCACACATATCTGCATATTCATATGCAACAATAAATAATTTATTTTAACTGCTGTAGTTCAAATGAAACGTCATTTTAGTCCCAGTCAGATAACGTAAACAGTGATTGAGTTGGTACTTTTCCCTCTGAACTATCACATCATACCAAAGAGAGGATGCGATAGTTTTTACCTACACCTTGTTGAGTGAATGCGGTGAGGTTAGTTTGACGCTAAGATGGAATTAATGAACCTGGCCTCTCTTCCAGCGATGCCTTTAGAAAATACGTCACCGGAGTACTTACATACATCTGTGCTCAAAAGACTAGCGAGCCTTCGTCAAATTTCAAGAACAGATTGTAGAAGCTATGGAAGTTGATCCGAAGAATATAAGAGATCTTGAGAGGCTTCCTTAAATCAAATATCTTCAGTGATCACGGGGAAACGAACTACAAATTTTGTTATATTTCGAATTTCACCCACCCCGGTTCCATATGTATTTTATTGAATTGTAAAAGCTACGATTTTATCGATGCACAAATTTAAGGTCCGAAATCGTAGATTCCATTCTATTGCCCACTCAGTCAGTAAAATAATTAAATATTTTAAGTAGTTCTTACATTAGAAAAACCTTTAACTAGAATACATTTAAAAGCTTCAAAGCTTTGCCGTCCTAAAGCAGAGAGTGCGGAACACTTTATGATTGAATTAGAACTATATATATCAAAAAGTTAGGCTTTAATATATATTTTTTATTTTACGTTAATTAGAATGCTCTATAGCTTGAAGGAAGGAAGTTCGAATCCCACATCAAATATGGATGTATCCTTGTGATGTTTTTCTCTACATTGTGCTTCAACCTGACAAGCTTAGATAAGCCGTTCTTTATAATGAGAAGACAAGCCACTAATACATTGACTTTCAAAATGCCAAATGTTTGTAACTTATTTTTTAAATCAACCATATAAATATGTAAGTTTGTGTACAGTTTATTCTTCTTTAGCTATGCTTTGCTCTGTACGCTTTCATTTAAATATTCATGTATCAAACGTAACAAAATGCATTATAAAAAAGTCTCGCGGTGAACTGATCGTTAAGACACGTTTCCCTGCAGATCACCGAAGTCAAGTATCACTGGCTGCTGCCAGTGTGCGGGTGGGTGACCACTTGCATCAGTGTGCGTAGGGACAGAGGGTGTGCGGTATGGGTCCTCGTTAAAATGTTCTACCGTAAAGTGCTCAACTTCGCGTGCAGGTCGTTGTGCTACCGAAGCAGGGGTGCCATCCCCTCTGCAGAGGATCAAAATTGTGATGGCATGTCTTCGAATCATCCTCAGTGATGTTTCCCAGACCGTCGCCAATAGCCCATTGTGCAGCTCTAGTGCGATGTAAATGAACTAGTACAACAATGTAAAAAAAAGTTTTATATATATATATATATATATGTTATACTTAATGTTACGTACTTTCTTCATGTTACTTAAATGTGTAACTATAACTAAATAAAATTAATTCAATAATTAGGTATTAACTAATTAGGATTTCTGTTTTTGTAATTTTTGTTTGCAAAATGAAACGAAATGTTCTTCAAAAAAAGTATCATAATTTAAGAAATGAGAGTTGTTTGATTATTTTTAACGAAACTCGCAGAACATTTGTAATTATCAAAACTTCCGCTGCAGAACAATGACTACCACAATACTGCTTGCTGCAATTCCGGAAAACTAACCTTCTAGAGCTCTCGGCGATTTCGGTGTTGCTTTACTGAAATTACATACATATGAAGACTTGTGTGCTCAATTTAGATTTATAAACCTTTATCAATTATAAGGACAGATAGAACAGTATAGTGAAAGACATCACGATGTTGTAGTTCATTTACGTCGCACTAGAGCTTCACAATGGGCTATTGGCGACTGTCTGGGAAGAATCCCTGAGAATGATCCGAAGACATGCCGTAATATTTTTGATGCTCTGCAGAGGGGATGGTACCCCCATTCAGTAGCCCGATGACCTGCACACGAAGTCGAGCACTCTACGGTAGAACAGTTTAACGAGGACCAATATCACACACCCTCGGTCCCTACGCAGACTGATCCAAGTGGTCAACCACCCGCACACTGACCGCAGCCAGTGATGCTTGAAGACAGGGTTACGGTGAGATACGAACATGAAACCTCCACGATTCTCACAGTCTACGGTGGGTGATACCACTGGGCTAGGGAGACCCCTTTCCAATTTAACTTTTGTATAAAATAATCGTTATCGACATTTTTATGGAATATATATATGTCCGAAGTCGGGAGATTATCCTCTGTCTTAAGATTTTGTGACCAGGTTGTGACCCATCGGAATTGTTGTTTTTTTTCCTTATAAATGGTTGTAGTTATAAATGATAATTTTGACGGTGTTTTATATATCCAACGTATATGGTGTACGTATATTTTATATTGGTGTTTTTGATAGAAATTTATTCAGTTTCAAAATTGGAAGAAAAAAATTTTCCATTTATCTTAAATTGGATGAGGATCGAATAAAGATTTAATAAAGATTCTTCAAGATTTTGGATGAAAGTGAAAATTTGCCAGTGTGAGCCTTTTTCTTAACTTCAGGTAAGTGATATATTCAATTCATTATTAATATTATTAATTTAAATAGTTTACTAGATTTTATATATTAATTTAAATAGTTTACTAGATTTTTTTTCATTAATTATCCCTACTGAAGCCGTTTTACTAACAGGCAACTTTAAAGTAGATTAAAATTTCAGTGGAATTCTAATAGATTCTTTGAGTTTTTTTTAACAAAGTTGTTTCATGAATATAGCACTGGTATAGCATCTTTATAGCATCTTTTTTTTTTCTTTTAAGAACGAACAGATTTCTTTTGCAATGAGGTTTTCACTAGAAAAACTAAATTTATAGCAAACAAGAAAAAATTAAAAAATGGTGTATTTTTAACTATTTAAATAAAAATTATGTGCTTATTAAATTATAAATGTGCTTATGAAAGCTATGTGCTTATAATTGCGCAAGTGTTTATTTTACATTGTGCAGTAATCATCGTAAGGCTAAATTATGAATACGTTAATTAAGCAATTAGGTTGTGAAATTAAACACAAACTTAAGCTCTTATACATTTTTATAGATTTGTAATCAAAATTTGGGTGGTACACTCAATCTGAAAAATCCGTTAAATGTTTTTCTTTTCGGGTACATTACCATAGATAAAGTTAATTGAAAACTTTTTGTGCATAATAGTTTTGAAAACTAGTTTATGAAAAAATCTCACATAACGAATAGCTTTGAACATGTTAGTGGCTGAAAAATTCGGTTGGAACGAATTATTTTTATTTTAAACTCCATCTTTAAAATAGAAAATTTAAACTAAATTGATAGTATAGCGATAGATTTTAAGTAAAAAATTTTCAAATTAAGACTTTTTAAACTATACATAAATTTTAGTTTTTTTTTTTCATGACTAACGAATGTCATTTTCTTACAGCTTCACTACTTTGGTTAAGAGTGCAGTCCACAATTCTTTTATCGGAATCTTCAGAAGTTTACTTCGAAATTCCGTCAATGGACAGAGCAACAACAGAGTTTATGGAAATCTACTTGCAATCAAGTTTTGCCACACCCAACAATAAGTTAGTCTATATTTTTCTTAGCACTTAAAAATTATTTCGCAGCTGTTTTGATTACTCGAACTAATTGTTTCCTGTTTTGATCCACATATATAAAATCAGTATGCTTTGTCCTTTTTATCAGGGCAGAACTAGTTTAGAACTGACAGTTAAAGAATTTGTTTAACCAATGCATTCTCATCCTGTAAATTGAGTTTTATTTATTCTAATGTTTAAATCTGTGAAAATAATTGTTACTTTTTAAAACTAAAATTTAAATTTACGCCTTTTTTTAAAAAATTGGAAATGCTTTAGTAATGAAATCTTTACTTTGCGAATAGTGTGACTGAAAATCATAATTTGGTTTCTATTTGTTTCTTATATTAGTGGTTCTAGTCTTAATTTTAGTTAATCCTACGATAAATTTTCGATGGACTAGTAATATGTATTGGGGAATTTAAATTCTAATCTATGTTAATTTAAACGCGAAAACCATTCAGTATAGATCAATAGTTGAATAAGCAAAATGATTTATAAATTTAAATAAGTTTAAAAAAAATCTAAATCTTTAACTTTAATTTCTTTAAAAATATAAAAATCTAAACATTTTCAAAGCATAAAACAGGGAGATATAAAAATCTAACATGTTTTTGCATTTAAAGATGGAAGTTCGGTGAAAGTAATTCCAGAAATTTTTGTGAAGTGAATTTTGATTTACTGGTTCTCAAACTTATATCCAAAATTTTATCTCAATATGACACCGGTGACTTTTCTGCGAAAAAGGAAAAATCTTAAAAATACGACTCTACAATCTTAATTTATATCGATCTAAGAAAGTTATCCATCATTAAAAGTTCTTTAATACAATTGATATATTTTTGAATAAGAGCTTTCTTTGTATTTTATAAAGTATATATGTAATTCCAATAATCTAAATATTTATTTAGTAACTAGTTTACCTTTTCTTATCAAGATGTAACAAAATGTTTTGCTTGTAATTAGCTTCAAAAAATAGATACGGTACGCAGGTACCCCTCTCCGTCGAGGTATTGAATAATTTTGATAATTAAATATTGGCAGAAGCTTAATAAAAACGATGACTTCATGTCAGTCAACCTTTTACTGTGCAGAGAAGTCAGTCTGGCAACACTAATTCGAGAAACTTAACTATACACTAGAAATGTAAACTAAACGCACGGATTTTTTGCAACCACTGTTTAAATAACTAAAAGCTACGGTATCTTTACTTTCAGTGTAACGTCTAAGGACGCACTTTCCAGTGTTCTGCACCACTAAAATTTTCAATCTAAATTCGTAGCTTCGGAAAGGGCTAATAAAGTGTGTTTAAAAATATTCTAGATTCATTAATTTTTAAATCAAAATTCTATTTTTTCTGTCTAAGAAAAGTTTAAAGAATTACCTTGATTTACACTTATTTTAAGCACCACAGTGACTTTGAGTTTTTGCTTATTTTTCAACATCCAGGCATATTAAAAATTTATTTGTTCTCATTATAAAATTTTCAAAGATTTAATAAAACACGAACAGCTTTGCAAGTGGATAAATTGTTTTAAGTTAATAAATAAAGAAATTTTTTAATATTTTTGTTTAACTTTAAATCTTTTGGTGGCGAAAGAAAATATTGGTAAATAAGGGAAAGTTTGAGAAGACTGAAAAAGATGAAATAAAATTTCGTTTTATTTAAATATCTGAACAACACCCCTTAATGTTCAGTTGGATTTTCTACGTTTCTAAACATATTTAGTTAACCCCCTAAAGTTAAGTTTTTACGTCCTTTATCATGTTTCAGGTAGAAGTATTTAATAGGGAGAAATCTTTATAAAAATTAAAATTCTTATAAAGTGGCTTCTGAATTCAAAAGAAATTCAAATCTTATTTTGCTCTGAGTGAATTACTAACATGTAACTCTGTAACATATCTTAACAAAAATCTAACACTAACTTAATTCTGAAGCAAAATAAGATTTGATTTGCGTGAAACATTTAACATAGGATTGGAATCCGGATTTCGTATTATAAAGAAAATTAATTATAAAAATTGCTGAAATTTGTAAATTCTGAAATTTATGAATAAGATTAACTGTTTCTTTCCAAACTATATAGTTACAATATCTAGTTTAAAGTAAATATTTTTAAAAATAACTAAAATATTGATTCTTAAAAAATGCTTGAAGGTCAAAATTAAATCACTAGCCTTTAAAAATGTTGTTGGCTAATATGAAATTTTGAACTAGTTTTAATTTGTGGTAATGTTAAATTATTGTTATTTCTGATTTTTGCTTAAAAATACTGAATAATCTAATGTATTTTACTGGTGGATTAACTTCATACCTTGAAACAACATTTACTTGGCTTTCTTATTTGCCTCAATATGTTCAGATTGCTTTTTTGAGAAAAATAAAAAGTGGAATTCTAGTCACTGTGGTCGTAATAGATATGTTATTCTTAAATTTTTTCTTTAAAGTTCAAATTTCTTTAGGTCATTTATTTCTTTTCAGCAAAGACTGATATGATTTCCAAAATGAAACATTTCTACGTCGTTGGTCATACGAAATTTAGAAAAGTTTAGGAATAATGAAACTTTTACAACCATAATGTAGAGTTAAATAATATCGATGAGTCTAGAATTTTTGAATAAATTCTGTAGTACTAAAATATTAGTCTAAGAATTTTATGTTTAAAACTTAAAAGCATGATCTTAAGCACACAATTTAAAGCAAGTAAAATATGATAAAAAAAAAGGTAAAGTAGTTAAGACCCTGTCTTTGATCAGAAATTTACTTCCCCATCATCGAACTTAATTTTAAATGCCTGCTTTTCATAATTTAAATTTTAAAGTCCATAACTTCAGTTTAATTCTAAAATTACTTATGAATTTTTCTCCTAAAAGCCAGTAATGATATTTACTTCACAAAGATGGGTAAAAATACGAAATTTTTATCTCCAGAAATCTATAGGTAGAATTTTCAGGATTTCTCAAAATCCGGAATAATCCTTCGTTAAAGAACGAACGCCAGTTTCACAGAACGATATTTATACAAGATTCTCCTTTACATATTTCTGAGAGCTAGGTTTAAATGAGCTTTTTAATTTCTTAATTCAAATTTGAAGTTTCTGCTAAAGTGACGGGTATCTTAATAAAAGGTTGCTACATATAAATGTTTGGGTTAGAAGTGTTTTAATTTTCAGAAACTAGTCTGGGAAGAGTGCTGACTATTTTCCGCAGAACATAAGCTTTACTGTCAAAGCATAAACTGTTATTTTAAATACGAGCTTTCAATTAACTTTTACTAAAACAGGACCTTGAAAAAGCAAGAATTACGCAAGAATCTTAATCTCACATTTAAAATCTAATCTAAAATTTCAATGGGCTTTTTGATGTATTAATGTAATTTAGTTTGCATTAAATAAGAAAAGAATTTTTTGAAAAGAAACTAAATTATGAAGTTCAGTTCATCAGATCAGTCATTGGTTTTGCATATGTTTCAAATCTCCAACTGAGGCACTTTACATATCGAATGTGTTACAGATTATAGGGTATTAGTAGTTTCTACTGATTTGTTTTTAAAATAAAAGGTATGAATTTGACCAGACAGAAGGATTTAGCACAAATGTAATTTTTCAAAATTTTAACTTTTTAAACATTCTGTAATTTATAAATTTAATGTTTTTTCCTGCTATAGAGAAAGATAATAGAACGAAAATGGGGGTTGTCACTCGAGATAAGGAATTAAATTGTATAATACAAAGTAATCTGTGTCCAACTCAAATTATAACTTTCTGTCAATGTTCAATTTGTATTTTCAACATTTTTGTCTTTTTTAATTTTATTTTGTTGTGAATTTATGCTTGTTAATGTGCTACCTATAAATGTTGTGTAGTCAAAAATTCAGTTAAAAATGTGTAAATTACTGTCTGGTGGAAGACCATAATTTGTATTAAACTTTATTTTGTAATTTCTCTGAATGTTGTGGAAATTGCTTAATTTTTTCAATGGTTTGAAATGCTTGCTTTCCAGTACGAAGTGTCTTTTCTTTCAGTAGCGAGAACTTAATTTTGTTTAAATTATCAATTTCCTCTATTCGTTTCTCAAATGCTGAATCCTCTCTAAATGTTAAATAAAAGAACTGAAATTTAAAGAGACTTAAGAAATCTTTTTTTTCTTTCGAAAATAACGAATTTTCTACATTTAAATTAGCTTCTATTTCTAAATAGACCCGATAAACGTTAGTAAAATTTAATCTTATAAATCTGCTTTATATCCCAGAGATTGTCTCTAAAATAGTAATGACAATTTTTTCTTTCTTTAGTTATTTAACAAGATGTTTCAGAAAAAGTCACAAACTATTACTGCGATTAATTGAGGAAAGATGCATTATTTTAACTTTTAGTGGAAATGAATAGCCGTTTCGTAATTCTTAAATTAAAATTACCATACGTTTCGGTTTTCCAGTCCTAAAAATGGACATGAGATTCTCCGTAATTTCTATAAAATACGAAAATCGGACTATCTTTCGCAAATTTGACTAAATTAATCAATTTTGATAAGTAAATCTTCATTCTTAGTCTCATGAGTTAATCAAGCTTCTATGACAGAAAATTTAATGGCGGTACAATAGTTAAATCTGAAAAATTTAATACCACGCTGCTCAGAACGCATTCGAAGAAATATTTTCCAAAATTACCTTTTTAGATTGAACTAAAGGATAAAATTACTGTAATAGTTGCGAACTAAACTCCTGGGTTTCTTAGAGCGCAGCATTTGCATTAGATGGAAAGGAAAACTGCGAATACCTCCAAAGGTTAGCCTAACAGTAGTGACATCCTTAAATTTTTATTACTGAAAGCCAGTTTATTAGCTTTTCTTTTTGAAAGAAAGCCTAAATTTAGTGAATTTCTTACCGAAATGAGTTTCTTATTGATAGGATAATATAAAACAGGAACTTGCAAGTGATGATCAGTAATTTTGAAGTGACTGGGAGAATGTGATGCATGAAGTGGAAGTGGTAGACGGCCGTTCTGCTTTCGCTTTGTGTTTCACATTCTTTCAGCCGTTTCGGAACTTCACGATTCACTTACTCAAATTTCTGTTTTTGGGCAATTCGGCTTCGTGCTGTATTAGTTTTCATATTTCGTAGAAGTAGGAAAACTAGCAGAGCATATTTCATATCATATCATCATCACAGTATATACTAACACATCACTATCACAGCATATTTCATATCGCATCATCATCACAGCATATACTAACACATCACTATCACAGCATATTTCATATCACAGCATATTTCATATCGCATCATCACAGCATATACTAACACATCACTATCACAGCATATTTCATATCACAGCATATTTCATATCGCATCATCATCACAGCATATACTAACACATCACTAACACAGCATATATCATATCATATCACATATCATATTTCGTAGAAGTATGAAAACTAATGTTAAGGGGATAGAGCGCTTACCTCTTGGTTAGGTGACTCTAATTCAAATTCCAGAGATGATGACCTGGTCGATTTGAATTAGGCTTGCGGCTCTCCCAGACTCCAGTTCCAACGTAAAATACCCTCAGTGATAAGGGAATTCAAACCCATGATTCCTTTTATCAGGCTACCTATTGGAGATTTTCGTTGCTTTTTTGTCCATTTGCAAAGGCGGGTAACTTCACTGTAACGTTAAGACTTTACAAAAGTTCGGTTAGCTATCACCCGAGACTGTTTCAATGCTTGATAAACGTTTGTTTTTGGGTATGATTTCAAATTACGAGGCTACATTTAACATTGATAATTAAAAACCCGAAATTTTGGAAATGAGATTAGTAACTAAAATTAATAAATTAAGCAGTGAGAGTTTATATTAAATTTTAGTTGGAAAAATCGAAATATCACTTTTCAGTGAATTAAATTAATAAGTTTAGTCATAAAAATAATTTTGTTTTAATGCATGGAAAGCTTATAATTTATTTTTACTAATATGTTTAATTCGAAAAAGTGGGAAAACAAATTCATTTAAATACAATTTTTTTTCTACTCTCCGAATTCTAGTTTTTGAACGAACTTTAAATTTTAGTTCTTGTAAACTAGTGAACTGTAGTAAAGTTTCTCTTAAATGATCATTTATATGTATTAGTGCTAAATTTCATCAAAATTGCATGTATAACTAAATTAGTATTTACAAATGTAAATTTTCGTTTGAACTCTGTTTGGCAACTGAAATTTCTTTCATTGGCAGTCCTGTATATTATAACTTGTACTGTATGTAGGCTGGAATTTGTTAGCGGTTTATTTCGATGTTATAATTTGTGAAAATTTTTCTTAGTTTTGATGTGCATTTAAAATAAGGAAACAATAAATTAGTCTTGTAAGTATTGATGTGTATTTAATGGTTTTTCTCAAAACAAAACTGCCACATCAAACTGTCACTTTAAATATGAGCTTTCAATTAACTTTTACTAAAACTGAGCCTTAAAAGCTAGAATTGCGGGAAAGTTTTATCTCAACTGTGGCATAAAATAAGAGTAAAATGTATTCTAAATCTCACATTTAAAAAAAAAAAAAATCATCTTGGATGAGCCTTTTAATAAAGTGTAATTTACTTTTTTAAATACGAAAGGAATTATTTAAAAGAAACTAAATAAAATGAAGTTAAATTTATCAAATTCGGGTCATTGGATTTACATGTTTCAATTCTTTAACTGAGGCACTTTACACATTGAATGTATAACAGATTATAGGGTATTAGTAGTGTTTCTACAGATTTTCTTTAATATACTGCTTTTAAAAGAAAAGGCATGAATATGATCACACGGATTCAGCGTAATAGTAATTTTTCAAATTTACATTTATTTAAAAGTCTGATTTATAAATTTCTATTAATGTTCTTTCCTGCTATAGACAAAGATAATAGGAAAAAAATGTGGATATTCAATAGATAAGGAATTAAGTTTTATAATCCAAATGTTTGTTCTTTTTGTTATGAATTTATGCTTATTAATGTGCGACCTATAAATGTTGTGTTGAACCAAAAATTCAGTATGCAAGGTGCAAAATAAATAACTGTCTGGAGGAAGATTTAATTTGTATAAAAGTTTTTTTAAATTTCTTTAGATGTTGTGGAAATTGCTTATAATAGCAAATGGTATAAAATAATTGCTTCCAGTACTAAGGGTCTTTTTCTGTTAGTAGCATGAACTTAATTTTGTTTCAATTATCCCTTTCATACTCTAGTTTTTTTAAAAATGCTGAATCCTTGCTAAATGATAAGCTAAGGAACTAAAATTTAAAGGCACTATTTTAAAAACTTTTTAGACTCTACAATCGTTCATAAAATTTCATCTTTTATTTTTATAAACTTTATATAAATTCCAGATATTGTCTCTAAAATAGTAGGGTCAATTTTATTTAAGTTTAACAAGATTTTTCAGTAAGAGATAAAAACTGTTAATGTGATTAATTAAGGAGAGTTGAATTTTTAACTTTTAGTGGATAGAATAGAAATTTCGTAATTCCTAAATTACTATAGATTTCAATTTTCTTATCCTGAAAACTGACAAGAAATTCTCCGTAATTTCTATAAAATAACGATAATCTCCGGGTCTAGCTATTCCTTTCATTGGCGAGTTTGACTTACTTAATCCCTGTTCGATGAGTAAATCTTCCATTTTAATTGCATATGTTAATCTCGTTTCTGTTACAGAAAATCTAATAGCGGTACAGATATCTGGTAGTTGAAACTGAACAATTTAATACAGCGCTGCTCTTTTTAGTTGGAACTAAAGGCGAAAATTACCATAATAGTTTTTAGTGCGCAGCACTTGCGTTAGATGGAAAGGAAACTGCGTAAAACTCCAATGGTTAGCCAAATGGTTATGTGATCCTTAATTTTATTACTGAAAGCCACTTTTCTTCCGTTGAAAGAAAGCTTAAATTTAGTAAATTTCATACCGAAATAAGAATTGCTGATTTAATTAAAGATAGGACAATATAAAACGGGAACTTGCAAGTGATGATCAGAAGCTTTGAAGTGACTGGGAGAATGTGATGCATAAAGTGGAAGTGGGTAGACTGCAGTTCTGCTTTCGCTTTGTGTTTCACACTCTTTCAGCCATTTCGAAACTCAGCGATTCACTTATTCAAATTTCTGTTTTGGGACAATTCGACTTCGTGTTGTGTTAGTTTTCATATTTCTTAGAAGTATGAAAACTAATGTACAAGGGATAGAGCGGTTGCCTCTTGGTTAGGTGACTCGAATTCAAATCCCAGAGATGATGATGACCTGGTCGATTTGAATTAGGCTTGCGGCTCTCCCAGACTCCAGTTCTAACGTAAAATATTATCAGTCGTACTCAGTGCCTATAATTAGTAAAGCGCATGTTCAAGGGATAGAGCGCTTGCCTCTTGGTTAGGAGACTCTAATTCAAATCCCAGAGATGATGATGACCTGGTCGATTTGAATTAGGCTTGCGGCTCTCCCAGACTCCAGTTCTAACGTAAAATATTATCAGTCGTACTCAGTGCCTATAATTAGTAAAGCGCATGTTCAAGGGATAGAGCGCTTGCCTCTTGGTTAGGTGACTCGAATTCAAATCCCAGAGATGATGATGACCTGGTCGATTTGAATTAGGCTTGCGGCTCTCCCAGACTCCAGTTCTAACGTAAAATATTATCAGTCGTACTCAGTGCCTATAATTAGTAAAGCGCATGTTCAAGGGATAGAGCGGTTGCCTCTTGGTTAGGAGACTCTAATTCAAATCCCAGAGATGATGATGACCTGGTCGATTTGAATTAGGCTTGCGGCTCTCCCAGACTCCAGTTCTAACGTAAAATATTATCAGTCGTACTCAGTGCCTATAATTAGTAAAGCGCAGGTTCAAGGGATAGAGCGCTTGCCTCTTGGTTAGGTGACTCTAATTCAAATCCCAGAGATGATGATGACCTGGTCGATTTGAATTAGGCTTGCGGCTCTCCCAGACTCCAGTTCTAACGTAAAATATTATCAGTCGTACTCAGTGCCTATAATTAGTAAAGCGCATGTTCAAGGGATAGAGCGCTTGCCTCTTGGTTAGGAGACTCTAATTCAAATCCCAGAGATGATGATGACCTGGTCGATTTGAATTAGGCTTGCGGCTCTCCCAGACTCCAGTTCTAACGTAAAATATTATCAGTCGTACTCAGTGCCTATAATTAGTAAAGCGCATGTTCAAGGGATAGAGCGCTTGCCTCTTGGTTAGGTGACTCGAATTCAAATCCCAGAGATGATGATGACCTGGTCGATTTGAATTAGGCTTGCGGCTCTCCCAGACTCCAGTTCTAACGTAAAATATTATCAGTCGTACTCAGTGCCTATAATTAGTAAAGCGCATGTTCAAGGGATAGAGCGCTTGCCTCTTGGTTACGTGACTCGAATTCAAATCCCAGAGATGATGATGACCTGGTCGATTTGAATTAGGCTTGCGGCTCTCCCAGACTCCAGTTCTAACGTAAAATATTATCAGTCGTACTCCGTGCCTATAATTAGTAAAGCGCATGTTCAAGGGATAGAGCGCTTGCCTCTTGGTTAGGAGACTCTAATTCAAATCCCAGAGATGATGATGACCTGGTCGATTTGAATTAGGCTTGCGGCTCTCCCAGACTCCAGTTCTAACGTAAAATATTATCAGTCGTACTCAGTGCCTATAATTAGTAAAGCGCATGTTCAAGGGATAGAGCGCTTGCCTCTTGGTTAGGAGACTCTAATTCAAATCCCAGAGATGATGATGACCTGGTCGATTTGAATTAGGCTTGCGGCTCTCCCAGACTCCTGTTCTAACGTAAAATATCCTCAGTGATAAGAGGATTCAAACCCATGATCCATTTTATCCGGCTATCTATTGGAGATTTTCGTGGCCTTTTTACCATTTGCGAATGCGGGTGACTTGAATGTAACGTTAAGACTTAACAAAAGTTCGTTTAGTTTTTCAAAGTTATCACACAAGACTTTTTCAGTGCTTGAGAAACGTTTGTCTTTTGGGTATGATTCAAAATTACGAGGATACGAAGTTTAACATTGATAATTAAAATCCCGAAACTTTTATAAAATGAAATTAGTAACTGAAATTTACAAATTACGAAGTGATAGTTTATTTTAAATTTTAGTTGGAAAACAATCAATATCAATTTTCACTGAATTAATAAATTTAGTCACTTAATAAAAATCATTTTGTTATAATGAGCATAGAAAGCTTGGAATTTATTTTTACTAATATATGTTTAATTCGATAAAGTATGAAAACAAATTCATTTAAGTAGAATTTTCTTTTTTCTATTCCCCGAATTCTAGTTTTTGAACGAACTTTAAATTTTAGTTCTTGTAAACTAGTGAACTGTAGTAAAGTTTCTCTGAAATGATCATTTATATGTAGTAATGCTAAATTTTATCAAAATTGCATGTATAACTAAATTAGTATTTACAAATATGAATTTTACTTTGAACTCTGTTTGGCAATAGAAATTTTTTGATCATTTGTAGTCTTGCATATTAGAACTTGTACTGTATGTATGCTGGAATTTGTGAGTAGTTTATTTCTATGTTATAACTTGTGACAATTTTTTCTTAGTTTTGATGTACATTTAAAATGAACTAATAAATTAGTCTTGCATGTATTAATGTGTGTTTTAATGGTTTTCTTAAAACATTCAGAAGTCTTACTTCTATAATGTCCTTTCAAATAGTATTTACTCTTTTACTTAGTCTTTTACTTTTAGTCTTTATTTTAAACTTGTTTTATTTTCCTATTTGAAACACTAGTTGCTATGTACACCACGCAAAAATAAAATTGCTGATCCTAATACCAACTGCTCAATTAGTTTAGCTTATTTAAGTAAAGAAATCTGATAAAAACATGTTTAGATTATGAACAACTTTTCATGGTATCTTAGCCCTTGTTTAGCCTCAAACTTCAGGGTTGTAAAGGATATCTGGAAAGTATACATGGTAGGTCATAAATTTAGTTGAGGTTAAATTCACTTTTGCTCATTTAACCTATATCTAACTTTTAAGGCTATCAAAATTTTGTGAATTTTTAAATTATCATTCTTTTAAATGATAAATTTTCAGAAAAATTGGTTCAACGTTGAACTAAAATATAGATTCCTTAACCCCACTACTGTATACTAATTTGAACTATCAAAGGATTAAACATGATACCAAGTAAGGTTTCGTAAATTTTGAGTATTGAACAGTTCATAATGTGACAAAGCATATAACATCTCGCAAATAACTTAAAATGATTATTCGATGATGAGAGATATGATGATTCACTGCGAATCAAGCATCTGCAGTATTTATTTTGTTGACAGGTTTGAATCTGTTTATTGTATATACCTAAAAAAGTTCAGGAAAACATAAGGGAGTTGAGTTTTATCCTCAAATTGAAAGATTTTTTCTTTCAAAATGCATGTTACAATAAGTCATTGAGCTATAGTTTTGTAATTACTTTTGATAAAAATTTCTTCAAAATTAAATTCCTGGAATTTTGTGTCCTTGCGAAATTGCAATTTAGCAATCAAAATAAAGTAAACTGTAAAAACTGTATTTGGAATACGAATTTATCCAAATTTATTGTTGTATATCCGAATTTATTGTTGCAAACTTTAAAAATGAGCAGTTTATTTGCTTAATGAATTTTTTTCATTTTAATGAATGAATAATTTATATAAATTTAATTCCGAATCAAGCTTTCATTACATACTTTAAAGGATGTAGTTAAAAAATAAACTCTAATAACTGAGAAATCTAACATCAAGCTCAGAGGCATTTACTCCATTTGTGAACTATTTTCGCCAGTTATATTTGTTCAGATAATCAATTGTTTACAATTAAGCACGAGAAAGTTTGTCTCGCACTCTGGTGAAACTTCATGTCTGCCTTTAGTTGTGTAATAAATATAATTGTGTAATCATAGGAAGATTGAATTATATAAAAACTCTGTTTCTTTGAAGCCAGTGCCGTTCCTGGGGTGGCGAACGCCTGCGTGCAAGAATAATTTTGTGCGCCCCTATATACTATGCTTAAATTTTGATGATAAGGCCAATTTTCATAATCATTTTTAGTTTGAGGTTTAAACTGAATAGTTTCCTTATGGACTAAAGTCACTTTAGTGTAAGTGTTTGATTATGAAAATGGGCGTAATAAAATAAAACGAAAAAATATGACAAAAAATTTTTTTTCGACATCAAATAAAATAGACTATTAACTTACAATATATGTCATAAATAAAACACGTCCATTCGGAAATTAACAAAAAATCTAATATAACTCAATTCACTCAACTGAGTGAATTGAGTTAAAACTCTCAAACGGCGCTCAACACAAACATATCCGTTAGCTTGAAAATGTGCAAGATCTGTCTAATACCTAATTATCAAATAACAAGGTAGTTTTAGAACATAACACGTCTTGCTTTTGCAGATGCAAGCTCATTGATCATTTCATTGTGATCGATGGCTTCACATATTTTATTTTCGATTGAAATAACAGCTAAATCTGAAAACCTTTCCTGGCACATCGAAGTTCTCAAATAAGATTTTACAAGTTTTAGCTTTGAAAAACTCCTTTCGCCAGACGCAACAGAAATCGGCAGCGTCAAAAATATCCTTAATGCTATAGACAGGTTTGGAAACAAAGACTGCAAATTTTTCTTGGTTATATAATTCAGAATATCTATGGGTGAGTCTGAGGTATTGCGAGAGTCTTTGACAGGGTTAAGGATTTTGTATGATGAAATTTCATTGTACAAATCAAGACCATCAATATCCTTGCAAACATTTCCTTCATGGTGAATTTGCAAAGCCAAATCCAAATCTATGCACGATCGTTTAATCTCATCAGAATTTAGGTTTTGAAAATCACTCAAAAATCCAAATAAATCATTGCATTGCTTCAATCTCTCGAAACGACTTTGTAGGGATAGAACTGTTGTATCCAAAATTTGAAAATAAAATCTGATCTTAAATTTTCGCTTTGGATCTAGAACTGGATCGTCTGTACTTTCATATGAAAATTGACGCTTTCTCTTTCGTTCCCTAATTGAAAGAAATGTTTGCTCTACATCATTTTTTCCAGCTTCGGCTTTAGCCTCATTCACAAAAACATCAAAATTTTCATCTGACCTTTTTTCAGTGAAGTAGTTGATGAGACTTTTTATTTCTCTATGGCATTCATTAACAACTGTATTTGGATTCTGCATCATTTTACTCACTATATTGACCTTTGACAATACATCGTACCAAATAATGATGGAACAAATACATTTAAACGTTTTAATTTTTTTTAAAGTACCTTTGCTGAATGTTTGGTATCCATGTCTCTTGAATTGTCTTCCATCAAATCAGGTAAACTCCTACAAATCTCGAGAAGTTGAAATCTAAGAGTTTGAACGGCTCTGACTCTGCTTTCCCATCGAGTTTTTCTCACTGACTTTAAAGAGATTTTGTAAATTTCGCTTTAAAATATTCCACCTGTAGGGTGAAGCAGAAAAAAAATTGATCAGCTCCTGAATAATTGAAAAAAAAACACAGTCTCGTCTGAGATTTTAGCTGCATCATAACTGTCAAATTTAATGTATGAGCACAACAAGGCAAAAAAATAGCTCTCGGTTAACTTTTTTAAATTGGGCTTGAATGCCCACATGCTTCCCAGACATATTTGCGCCATTGTCATAACCCTGACTTCTCATATTAAGAAAATCGATTTCAAAAGTTGGTAGTATCTCATCTCTCAACAGATTGAAAAGCCCTTCTCCTGTACTATCCAAAACTTTAAAAAACCCCAGAAAGTGTTCTCTTATTTCAACCTCATTTGAAGAAAAATGAACAAAGCGAATTATGAAAGTCAACTGCTCAACATGACTAGCATCTGGAGTTTCATCCAAAATTATTGAATAATATTTTGCTTTCTTGAGGCAGTTCAAAATTTCTATGCGAATATTTTTTGATAATAGATGGATTAATTCATTTTGAAAGTGATTGCCTAAATAATGGGGCATGTTTTTTTTCAACTCTTTAGACCTTTGAATATTGCTCAAGTGCTCCATCATAATCGGATCGAATTTGGCAATCGTTTCGACCAGTTTGAGAAAATTACCATTATTTGATTCGAAAAGATTAGAGCTGTCACCCCTGAATGCTAAATTCTGACTGGCCAAATATTGCACAATACAAATCATTCTTTTGATAATTGCACGCCATCGTCTTTTTTCATTTTCGTAATGATGTTGTTGCTCTTTATCAATTGTGCAATCTTTGCTCAAACGCAATTTTAATTAGTGCCATTTTTGAGCCCCTTTCATATGTTCCATACTATTTTCATGTCGGGAAATATTAACTGAAAGGTGCCTCCAATTGGAGTACCCAGTGGTCAATTGATGAGACAAAGCGCTAAAAACTTTACAAAAAATGCAAAATACGCAATTAATTTTTTTAGAATACACCAACCAATCCCTATTAACTATTTCGCCGTTTGGCAACTTCCTAAGATATTGCGTTGCTGAAAATTTCCTACCAGACTCATCAACAGGAAAATTTTCTTTAATTTGAACAGCTCCCTTTGTCACGATTGATTAGATTAGATGATGACTCAAATTATTTGGCCATGTAGATGGATCAGCAATATCAATATCACTAATATCAGCAATGTCACTGTGCTCAGATCTTTCTTCATTCTCGCTTACCGGATGACCCAGTTCAGGAGTTGGATCATGTGAAACAGGCGTTCCAGAACTTCCAGACGTGGATGGCTGCTGATCTTCGATAATAATCATCGGTTCTGCAACAACTTGTTCCTCTCTTGACAGAAGTGGATTCGCCAAAGAACTGCTGAGTTGAAGGAATTTGTTCAGCGAACCGCTGAGTTTATCCCGCTCTGCCTCCAATTTCAATCGACGTTTCTTATTTTGGGCTCCAGACAATTTTTTTTTACTGCCATCACTCATTTCTGAAGAGATAAAAAGAATAATTAGAAAAAAAGCTGACCGGAGTCAATATAATCAGAAAACTCTCGAATCGAAATATTGAAAAATTGTAATAGTTATCCATTAGAAAAGGTAAATAAAAATAACTGATTAATAGTTACTAAAAAAAAATTAAAGTTGTTCAAAAAAAAGTGAAATGCAAAAAAAATCCTCCTAATTCTTTAAACAGAACTTTAATGCTAAAAATAAGATTTTACGGAAAAACGCATTCATGAAACAACGTTAAAAGAAATAATAGTCTATCAGAATAACTTTTAGAAATGTTTTGCTATTATTAAAACACCCAGAAAAAGACTTTTCATAAAAACGAAACTGGAAAAACAAAATTAAATTTTAATTTTTGAAAGAATATTTTTAAACTGAGCATCACAGTTTTCCAATTACTTTAATGTGAAGAAAAAGAATAGTCAAATCCAAAACCTCTTAATTGCTGTGCCATAATTAAAACGTCTTCTTAAGCAAAAGATTTTTAAAACTTTTGAAAAAGAAATTTTACAGTTTTTTAAAAGAGTAAAGGCAGATAGAAACCAAAATAAAAATCGTTCCTAATTCTTAAACAAAAAAATTTAACGCTAAAAATCCCAATTTAACTTTTTCTCATGACAAAATTTTCAGAGAAAACTGACGATAAACGAATACAATTCTTTAGAAACGCCCTTCATGATAAAAAGAAAAAGTTAATAAAAAAAAAAAAAGAGAAAATTTAAAAAAAAATTGTTCTTAGTTCTTAAAATATAAAATTAACGTTGAAAAACAGTTTTATGATACCAATATTAATAACACGTTTTCTTTCATCTTCTCTTACCTTAAGATTTAAAATCAGCAACACAACAGCAACACGTAATATTATATTCAAATGAAATTATTATTAATCGTCAAAATTCACCGACGAATACTCGATGACTGAACTGACTGACTGAAACAAGCCACATTCTCCTGTTTTATATCACCGCTAAAATCTGGTGGAAAAATCTGGAGCCGAAAAAAAAGTTTTTTTTGGAGAACTTTTCAGAAAATAATATTTTTTGCACCTTCGACCTCTCTGAGGCACACGCCGCCGAATCAGCGGCGCTGTAAATGCATAAAAAACAATAACATGTATATTATTTGTCGAGCGAGCCGCCAAAGGCGAGCGGCATCCTTTGAAGATACGCCGCCGCCCGTAAGCCGAGTGCCGACAACAGATTTTTTGCATGTAAATTCCAGTGTAGAAGCTAAGTGTAGAAGTTACTTCTTATATTAGTTTACTGTTTCTTCCTGTAATCAAAGTTTACAGCTTTGCTATAATTTGATTTTTAATACCTTTAATGCCGATTTTTCTTCCAATTAGAAGTGCGTTTTTGCAAGAGTAGCGAATAGTTGAATTTGGCGCCCCTTAAATTGGGCGCCTGCGTGCGGGGCATTCGCTGCATACCCGCCAGGAACGGCACTGTTTGAAGCTAGCTATATTTCTCAAAAAATAGTTTGACCAATTTTATAAAATTGTTTGCATTTTGTCACTAAAATTGTATATTTTTCAACAATAAAATTTTGTGTATCCTACGTTTTAGAAATTTTTTGTTCGCTATTCGATTAAATGACATAAAAAAAACTTCAGACTTTCGTACGGATTTTTTTTATAATTGTGCTTGAATTTTTTATGTTCACCTTAAAAATTTTCAAACGTAATACGATATATGCAAAAAGTATAATTCAATGTGTTTTAAGAACTTAATAGGTTATCATAATTTGTTAAGCTTTTATATAAATTATAAGAGCTCAAACTTTCGATCACTCTATCATATTGAGACCAGATTTTTGTAGATTGCAATTCGCGACAAAATTCGATGAAAAGAATCAGTCAAATCAGTTCATTCAGAATATCGTGTAGCACATCTAAATTCATCTAATTGTTTTACATGTTAAAGCTAGAAATTTCTATTATTCGATCAAATGTTATTCAGTTTGAGCAAGGTACTATACTTGCTATTTTTTTTTTTAGCAAAATAATCTCTGAAATTAGCAATTTTTTTTATCTGTGTCAATTAATTCTACATAATGTCATTCTGTATTCAACACAATTAAACGATATTGTAACTGCTGTAAGTTATCACTTGGTCATAATTTTTTTAAAAACCCTTATCAGAGGAGGAACTAAAATAGTTTTTGAGACCCAATTTAAGAATATTTTTCGTTGAGCTTTGGTTTTGTATACTATATTTTATACACTGTAAAAAAAAAATTCCAGTATAATGTACCGTCATTTTGGGTGCATCATTCATAAAATACATTTTACCGTTATATATTATACCGCAATTTTTACAGTAATGTTTATTAAACTAGAGTAATGTTTACTGTAATATTTATTCAATTGTTTTATGCTCTGATTAATGATACAAAGCAAAGTAAATTATAAAAAAAAATTCTTTTTTCTTAAAATGTTAATGTTTTTTTTTTAAAAAAGAAAAACTAAAATGTCTCGAAAATATGAGTAAATTACCTCTCACGTGATGTCTTTTTTGTGGAAAAAACTTCAGAAACAGCCTGACATTCTTAAAAAGACGAATAATGAAATATCCATAAAATAGTGTCTAGTGTTTTTATCAGTTTTTTTTTTGTTGAAGTCGTAATGTTTTGTTAAAAGACACCTTTTAAATGCCTTCTAACCACTTTTAAGTTAGCTGTTCAAGAATAAATGAGATAGAAAATATATCTCAATTTTTTGAGGTAATTCTTTTGTTTTTAATTATACATGATTGAGTAATGTATGTGTAAAGCCCGGGATGGCCTATATGGTAGGGTACTGGATTCACGTTCAAGAGGTTGTGGGTTCGATCCCAGCTGGCCAAAGACTCACAGAGTATTACTGATACACGTTAAACCTGTCAAATCACCAATTAACCCATGTTTCCATAGCAAATCATACCTTTGGAAGAACTGATCCAGGAGTTTACTTGTCTTCTGGATATGTTCAAAATTACAAGGCTACGGAGTTGAACATTGGTTGTTGTAAACCCAAAATTGGGTCGGCTGTTCAAAGACAGTTATAAAATAAAATTAATGTATGTGTGAGAGCTGTGATGACCAGATGAACTAGGTTCGAATCCCCAGCTATGGCTGGTCGATACGAATTCTGCTTGCACCGACCACAGTGCTGACGTAATATATCCGCAGTAGTTGACGGATCACGGGTTAAGAGTCCGCTGCCAGGCTAACCGTGGAACGTTTTCTCTCCATGTAACGCCCATAGTTAGTTCTATCAAAAAGTCCTCCACGAAGGCAAATTTCTCCCAACACTTGATCCAGGATTTTCCTTGTCTTCATAATTGGGCTCTAAATTACAAGGCTACGGCGTTGAACATTACTAGTCGTAATTCCAAATCAGTGACTGTAAAAATAAAATATAAGATAAAAATAAAATAAACTTTATAGGCGTGTTTCTTTTTAAAAAAGAATTTTAACAGCTTTGAGTAATGTTATTCATTTATGGAATTCGCTGAATCAATGCATTTATTAAATGCTTCAAAAAGTTTTTACATTTTGCCTTTGTAAGAAACTGCAATAATTTTTACTGCAATTTTTAAAGTATTTTTTTACAGTATCGGTATTGTAACAATAAATGAAAGTACTTTTTCTGTAAATTCGATTTGCAAAACATTCAATGCGATTAGTTTGTGTCTTTTTTTTTTCTTTTTTCATAGGATTAAATAAATTTCTTGTTATCTGCTTAAAAAATTTGTAAAATCAACAATTAAGGGACCGAAATTTCGTACGCTTTCTGGAACGAACTATAGGGCCCGATTTTCCCCGATTGCAGCAACCCCTTTTATTTTGGGGGTCGACAATCATAATCCGTAAAAAAAAATATTTTTTTCTTTTTTCCAATGCCCACCTGTGTTAACATCCGTCAATTCAGGCATATACAGGGCGATTTTGTTGGCCTCTCTTTCAGAGGCACCATATTAGGTGGGCCAACGTCACTCCCACAGGGGGGACAGATAGTACACAGAAGGACAGAACGTCCATGCTTTACCCGGGATTCGAACCCAGAACTTTTCTGATGCAAGGACAGTTCCCATCCGTAGAAAAATTGGTGAGTTTATTCCGAGCAAATGCGTTTTTGTATCTGATTTGTAACTTAAAGTATCATCCGCACTAACTAACATATTTGAAGTCCTCCCTCCCAACCTTGAGCCATTAAGTGCTAGTTTTTTTTAAAAAATAGTCAAAATCAAAAATTTATTCAGAGTGTTTTGCTTATCTATTTATTTATTTTTTTGCACCTAGTACATTAAGTTCTACCAAAAACATTCACAAGATGCTCTAAAACCACATTGCAACTTCTAAAACCAATAAATTTTAATAAAAACTTACCAGAAATGCGACGTTTTTCCTCCACGTGGATTTATTTCCACATGAAAAAAGCTTCCTAATCTTTTCCGTTCGAGCGTTATTATACTTCTATACATAAACGGAGGTTCGTTCGGAGGACGAAGAGTTCATTTTATCGCGGGAGAAACGTCACGGCGCTTGAAACTGACAACTCTTAATGCGCGCCAAACGCAAACAATGAATTCTTTTTCAGTTACTTTATTTTGTTTTATCATTTGCTATTATACCTTCGTTACTCTAGTTAATTAAATATATTTCAGTAAAATATCTCAAAACTATTCACTCATTAGAGAGAAATATCATCAATTTATGAAATATTTAATGTTGCACAGAAAGATTTCGAAATAAATATTTTTGTCATACGATCGCCAAATAGCAACCCTGCTCAGGACTGTTCACATCTCTCGCACAAAAATAGCGAAATAGTATCGTCGGATACCACGTGATGAAGGAGGAGCCAAGTGCAAACTCCTAGTGAATGATCTGGGAGAGGCACGATTTCTTCAACTTTATGAATACAAATATTATAAAATATTTGCCTAATTGTATTAATAGATAAATATTTTATTAAATATACTACTATTACCATAGAAAGCGCAACAATCGGTGTTCGGAGGTAATATTAAAGTTGACAGTTAGGTATGGCGTGTTTTCGAATGTATGCACTTAAAAATTTGGTGTTTATTAGTTCAGAACTGCATAAATTAACAATTCTCCTGCAACTATTTTGAGTCGCGATAACTCAGTGGTTAAGGCATTGGGCTATCGTTATAAAGAGCTGTTGTTCAATCACCAGTAGCGGCTTGAAGCTTACCCAGCTTCAGATCGATGGGTACCATCTGATCTGGGAAGTAAAGGTTGCTTGTGTGAAGTGCTGCCCACATTTCTACAATCATGATGTTGGTCACGAAATTGTGGAGTCTTTTGATCCATGATACCCCCCCCCCCAGCACTCAACGGGCAGTAGCTGGAATGCTTTACTTGACAGCTTTTTTTATTTTTTATACGATGCTGCAACCACCGATTTGGGGCCTGGATAGCCTGGTCGCTAGGGCACTGGTCCAAGAGGTCGAGGGTTTGATCCTTGCCGACAGAAGACACCCCGTGTAGTAAATAGTAACGGCTGCACGTTAAATCTGTCGAGTCATAAAGTCCTCCATGTTCCTATAACAAATCACATTTCTGGTGGTACTGATCCAGGAGTTTCCTCGTCTTCTGGATTGGTTCAATAGTCGTAAACCCAAAATTGGGTCGGCTGTTCTGCGACGGTTCTAAAATAAAATAAAATGAATATTACTATGGTGTTAAAAAGCAAATGAAAACATCATGCAAACTTTTTTTTAAAAAATGGAAGAAAGAAGCTTGGTTGAACCATCAGTATATTTAAACAAGGAAGAATTATTTTGGAATGTAAAACACTATGGGAAAATAGTAGTATAAAAATTTGTTCATCTTAGAAGACAAAAATATTTAAATTAAATTTAATAAATGACAAAAACTGCTATTATTCTTTGCAAATATGTTCTGATTCGATGCAGAGAGCAAAAATGACACTAACCGGCGAAAGTGCTCTTATAAATAAAATTACTAGACTGTATTTTCTAATTGTGGTTACTTCTTAAGAGTTGAGTCAAAATTCTCTATTCTAGGGTTCTGAGAATTTAGACAATTCAATTAAATTAGTAACAATTTTTGAAGTCTGCAAACTATATTTATATCCACTCATTATTTATTTAATATTTTGCTTATTTCTACTAATTTATTTAAGCAAAATGTCACTGAAAAAGTTCAGTTTCTAAAAAATTAGCTTGAATACTGAAGTTTTTTTTCAGCCAATGCTTCACTTTTAGCAAGTACCTCTACATTATTTCCATATCATCCAGATGATGCTTGGTTTTCTAAATTATACAGCAACCTGGTTTCCTACTTTTTAAACTCGTTTCATTACTAGGCGTTAACTTTTACTTCGATTTGTTTAAGCACACTCTCGTCTCAACTGTTTTGGTGGTTGTGATGTGTTTGGTAAAATTGATAAAAATCTGGTTAATTTTAATTCTCTCCTCACTTTTATTTCTGTTTCTAGTTGTAAAATATAATCTAGTGCAGTGGTTCCCAAACTGTTTTGACCCATGGACCCCTTTTTATAGTCAAAACTTTCCCACGGACCCCCAAGTGAAAAACTGCATGTATGTGCGGTATAAAAATTAAAAAAAAAAAAAAACATTTTGTTGAAGAACTATTTATTTAAATTACATCTTTTATTTAAAAAAAAAAAATAATGACTTTGATGAACGTGAGAAGATTTTAAGAGTATTAATTTATGTCCGGCTCAATGTTTGTGAGCACTAATTTCTAATCATTTATTTATTTATTTTTTTGTGCTAAGGTTCATTACGGCACTGAAACTGGGAGAACAATATCCTCTTCCCAAGTTTTGTTTATACAGAAAAAGTTCTGCAACAAACGCAGTTTTACGATGTTAGTTTTGAATAAATTTAATTGTTCATCTTGTAGTTTCAAATTAGTTTCGTTAAGTTTGGCAAACATACTGAAACTGCATTCGCTGCAGCATGTTTTAAGTTAGCCAGAAAACCTCGGTATCTTCCTACCATTGCCGGAGCACCGTCTGTAGTTACAGAAATGATATTAGTCAAGGCTTTTAATTCTGTCAATAGCGTTTCACCTTTCGCATCGCTTTCCAAACATTTAGGAAATAACAATTCTTGGTAAAGTTTTTATTCTTTTACAAATCTTACATAAGCTAAAAGTAAAAGCTTAGTTTCCTGGATAAGTGTACACGTCAAGATGTATAGAAGATTCAGATATTTTTAAGTACTCACATGAAGAATTTTCTACGCACTGAGATATTTTGTCAATCCGTCTTGGTACATTATTATTACTCCGTGGAATTCTTTTTACAACGTTAAAAGCTGGTTTGTGCAACCCGGTGAGTATTATCTCACTTACAGCTAGTAAAATAAGTTCTTCAATAGTGTGAGTCTTTCCGGACTTTGCAATCGTGTAATATATAGAAACATGCGAAACTATGAGAAACATGCAATCCATCGTCACCTCGCTTAGATCTTGTCCCTATAAGTTATTGCAGTGACGGTGTTTTCAGATATTTTCTTGGACTGTTTGAAAAATAGTTAAATCTTTATCTTTTTTGTCACTATGGATTTTTATCAATTGTTCTTTAAGCTTGGAATGTTTCATTAAATCACTTGTTACAGTCTTATCACATAGAAGACACATAGGCAAAGTACTATTTCCTGGTGAAGACATACTTCAAATATTCAACACTGTATTATCGGCGTTTTTTCTTTGACTCATTTGTACTGTTATCTCTTAAAAAGGGAACAAAAGATATAAGAAAATTTGTAAATAAACTTTTCAATTTGTAACAAACCACTGTTAATAATTATAAGCACCCACCTTTATTTATAGTTTACTTAGGAGGTAAAAATCGCTATTTTATTTATCTTAATTTCCATAACATTAAAAACCAATCACAATTTTATTATTTTATATTAAACCTTACGCGGACCCCTGACGTTGTTCAGGGACCCCATAATCAGTTTTTATATTTCATGGACCCCTGAATGGTACCACGGACCCCTGGGGATCCATATGGACCACTTTGTGAAACACTGATCTAGTGGCTTACGACATTTTCACTTTCTATCAGATAAAATGTTGCTACTCTCAATCAAATAATTTAGTTAGGCATTTATTATTTTTTCTAATAATTTACATGAGACTTAATAATTTACGGAAACCACTCTATTTTGCCGATTATATGTTACGAGTTTCAACCAAATGCCAGAGGATTATTTAAGAGGTCTGGTTCAGATTGGTGTTTGAACATAATAAAGTGAATATCGTCATGTCCAAGAAAAATGTTTTTGCATCACTCTAAGTCTGTTTCTAATTCGTTTATGTTCAGTGGTGCATTGCATTCATCCAAAGGTTGTAATGGGCTATTTAAGAAGAAATTTTTTTTTCAATTGCAGAATCTGAATTTATAATTTAATATCATTTTGTTGACACATTATATTAAGGCCCTTTAGGTTTAGCTGCAAATGTTTCTTTCTCGTGCCTTTTTAAAAGTAATTAAATTTTCAAGCGTTGGTGAACGACGAAACTCTTCTGCGTGGCGGCATTCCTTCATGACTTGTTGAGGGAATCTGTTTTGAGTCACATCTTCAGAGGTATTATTGTTTCGTTAAATGCAACAGTTGTGCTTGAGATGTGACAAATTTGCTTGAGATGGCTATTAATATGGGATAATCCTTCATTTTTTTTACATTTACGTATTTTTTAAGAGGGAAATTTATTCTATAAATGCATCTTTGCGTGTTATAAATAAAAGCATACCTTTTGTGTACATCAAACACTTATATGATATAAATAAATTTTAAAGGCTATCTCATTTTATAACCTTTTTTTCAATTTATGCATCTACGAAACTAGAAATTTAATAAGTATAAGTCTTTGAAATGTGAATATATTTCAGTTTTAAACTATCTTATTTTAGGAGTAAATAAATACTTTTTTTTCCAGATGTATAAACTCATTCTTTGCTCTTGGAGAGGGACAATTTTGCTACATATATTACTGTTTGAAAAATAGTTATTTATCTATTAAGTATTGTGCCTAGTATTTCTTTCATTAATTAAGTAGATAAAAGTTAGCTTTAAGAGTGCTGACAAAGAGTGCTGAGTGCTTGAAGAATTTTGAAGAGATCTACGAAAGCAATTCGGGGATTGTAGAGCGATAGTTCGCAGAATGTGATAGGTACCTAGTTATATCATGAATTATTACAATTATAATAAAATAATGCACAGATATAATCTAATGGTGTTTAGGTGTAAAAGGGCTTTCTCTCTCTCTTTTTTTAAATTTAATAAAAATTTTTTAAACATATCCTGCATGCTGCATCATCCAAGAAGAAAAACTAGTTTGACAGCAACTAGTATAAACTTAATATCTTCAAACTCTTTTAATCAAAATCACTTTAATTTCTTAAGGCAGGTGCATTGTAAGCGCATGAAATCTTATCATTAATTCTTATTTTTAAAAATTTTTTTTTCTCCAACAACAAATTCGATAAAAAAAATTATTTTAAATTGTTACTTTAGAGAAAAGAGTAAAAAGTTAGCTTCTGTTGAGCGCGAATTATATGACTTGCACATAAATATCAGTATCATCATAGTTGGCCAGTCAGCCCAATGCCTTCCTCTGCAGATTTCTCTTTCACGACTTTCGATTTATCTTTGATCTCCAATTCTTTTCATTAAAGGCAAGAAAATCAGACTCCACTGAATCAGCTTATCTCAACTGCGGCTCCCCCACTTTTTTTGTCCCAGATGCTCTAAAAAACAATATCTTATTTATTATTTTGTCATCACTCATTGGAATCACATCAGCCATCCAATTCATTTTATTTATTTTTATGTATTTAATAATAGCAGGTTGTTTATACATCGTGAACAATTTAAAGTTAAATCTCTAGTTATTGTTTTCATTTACACCATGAAATATACTCTGCAAAATATTTTTCTCAAATATTGTGATACAATTTTCTTCCAGTTTTGTCATTGTCCAATCTTCAGAAGCATACGTCATAACTAACCTGACAAGAGTTTTGTTAAATTAAGAACTTTGTTTTCCTAGAAAGAAAATTACATTTAATAAATCTTCTCAGTCCATAGACATATTAGCCAGATAGAGTGGGTTTTTTATTATGTATATAACTTTTTATTATGTGATGTATATATTTACTATGTACATAATATAAATATTGAATTTTTATGTTAATTGCTAAATTAAATTTGATTTTAGGAAATGTAATTTTTGATTAAATCCTTTTAGTTCTAATTTTTTAAATGAAACTAATTATAGAATTATTAATTAAATGTTTGTTGACCTTTTTCATGTAACTCAACAACAATACACCACCAATATTATATTAACTTGTATTTAAAAAAACAAACTAATATTTCGTAATTAAAAATCTGTAAAATTCAAGAAGAAAAATAATTTTCATCGAATAAATACTTATTTGTTAATAAATTATGTTGTTAAACCATATTATTATAAGGTTCATTGATTATTCTTTGATTATTATTAAAAACACCAAGACGATAAATTAAACATTTTATGTTGTATTTGAAATATTTAAACCTAGTTGCATTTTTTAAAAAAGGTACTATTTTATTTATTTAAGCTAATTATTCCCTTCATTCATTCAAGTCATTGCCTTATATTGCTTGATATTGATATCAAATAATTAAATTTAAAGTTAACATTTCTAATTATAACATTTTGTAACTAAATTTTTAAGTTTGTTTCAAATATCAGCTATATAAAAACCTATATTTTTTAGAAATATTGCATATGATAAAATATACTTAAAAGTAATGTATTTCTTTAAAATAATGTCATTGAGCTTTTAAAATTAAACAAAAAGTTGTACTAAAAACTTTACTCTAAACACATTTTTATGAAAAAAATAGTCAAATAAAAAAATGCTAAGAGGGCATCATTTCTTAATGCTTTAAAAAAATTATTATTTCTGAAATTTTTTTAAAAATTAGTTTGAATTAAACCAATGTATATGATATTTTTAATATATATTTTTAGTTCTGCAAATGATCCCCTAAATATTTTTTTTTTTACTTTTGACAATTGATTACACAATTGATCATGAAAAGTATAGAGAAAATTAAATAAAATAAATGAATAATTTATTAGCAACAAGAATAGGAAAAATACAGAACATAATGAATTATTAAATGTTTAACAAATAAAAATGCAAAAAATTATAAAGATTAAGTAAACTTAGAAGAA
This sequence comes from Parasteatoda lunata, assembly GCA_949128135.1. Lineage (NCBI taxonomy): Eukaryota > Metazoa > Arthropoda > Arachnida > Araneae > Theridiidae > Parasteatoda > Parasteatoda lunata. The sequence continues at coordinate 83,352,818 of OX421977.1, forward strand.
GGATTGAAAAAAGTTGTAACAAAAAATTCTTAAAACTAATGCTCCGTATGTTAGAGGTTAAAACAAATTATAGTCAAGGAGTGGGTCTAATAGATTTCCTCTTTTCTTTTTTTACATAAATTGAAGGTAGGTTTAAGTTCATTTTTTAAGTTGCACCAACTGCTGCAGATATTTGATGTAAATATCTATAACTTTATAGCATAAAAGGATGTAACATACCAAAATGATTACAACAGCTTAAGAAAGATTTCTTAAATATTTACAATACTAAAGTTAATAATTAAAACATTAAGAATTTTCAAATTGAAAAAAAAAACTTTAAAAAAAAACCAGTTCAATAAATAAATTACACAGAAATAAAGGAACTTTTTTTTAACTGTATTAAGTATAGTATTTTTTAACTGTATTAAATATTTTTTAACTGTTATATAAAAAAAATTTAAGCATTGCTATGGAAGACAGGCAATTTTTTAACTTAAAAATAAAAGGAAAGGAGAAGAAAACAGAGTCATTTAACAAAATTGAATATACAAAAAAAAAAAAAAAAAAAAAAAAAAATTGCAAATGAAAGTACACAATATTTGTTATAAAATGTTCAATATTTAACTATCTACAAGAATTAAAGTATTACAAGCAATCCTGTACAGAAAATTTGATCTGCATTATTAGATACTAGTTTATAATATTTTCATACATCTTCTATACAGTTAGCTAAGATAATTAAGCACTTTAAAATACAAATCTAATTTTAATTAAAGAGAAGAGAATAAATAGTATATTTTATATGACAAAAACATGTAAAGTCAAATGTAATCTTAATGATGATCAGAATGATGATATGTGATCAATTATGTGACCGAAACAAAGCTAGTTTTATTGAAGCTTAAATAAGAAAATCTAAAAGCTGTTAGTACATAGAAGCCATATATTGTGATAAAAATACAAAGAGAACAAGAAAAGAAAAAAAATTAAATGAGTAGAAAAACTGCCAAAAATCATTATATTTATTTCAAAAATTCTTTTAAACTTGTTTTAATAATTTAAAAAAAATAAAAAAGCAAGAAAACAAAATATTTAAGTCGTATAAACTCCCCGCCAGCTTACATGATTGCATCCATAAATTAGAGTGCTTCTTAATATTGTATTAATATAGCAAAATATATTAAAACATATTTTCTTTTGGCTATTGTTGCATTAGGGTGTGCTGGGTATTAAAAATGAGAATGATGTGAAGTGATGAAATCCAGGCAATCTACGATTCCATCAAAAAATAGGACTAAGCTTGAGTTGTAGGATGAATTTGTGTAAAACCAATCTCGCAGTTATTCGAGGAAGGCTGCAATATCGAAGCCATGAAATCTTTAGTCCGTCCCTCAAGGAGAGGAAAGGGGGGAGATGTAACACCCCGTTAATCGGAGTTCGTGCTTTTGCTATGAAGAAAAAAATTCGAATGCGCCGATCCCAAGAACTGGCCGAAGGTCAAGGTTGTGAAGGACGAAGGACAGCAAGGCGTCAGAGATGAGGGGTTAGGGGTCGGCTTACTTTTTAGGTCACAATTTTGTAAAGAACCAGAATGAAGTGACACAATGTCACAGCTATATTAATACTATTAAAAGGCACTCTAATTTACGGACATATTCATATGTGCTGGTGGGTAGTTTATATCACTTAATTAATTTGTTTTCTTGTTTTTTATTTTTTTAAAAAAGAATTTTAAAAATATATTTAGTTATTCTTGGTAGTTTTTTTGTGTGTTTAAAAAATGTGTTTCCTTTTTATTTCTTTACTTGTATTTTTTTTTGGTATATGTATGTATGTAATTTGATATAAAGCACAATAAATAAATACAAAAAGAACAAAAGAGAGAGAAAAAAAGGAAATTAAGAAAATCAATAGGTTTCAATACACAATGTGAAAAGTGTCTTTTTGCAAAATTACAATGGTAAAGGAAAAATACCATTTTGGAAAAGGGAAAATTAAGCACTTTTTAAAAACACCCAATGAAAAAAGCATCTTTAAAGGCTTTTAAAAATAAAAATTGAAAATAAGCACCTTTAAGCACTTTTTAAAAACGCTACGCACCCGGTTGAGCAAAAACTATTATAACTCTACTAGTTAGAGAACTAATGATCAATTAACGAAACAAATATACCTTAGTCAGTTTTAATTTATTGGGATCATTATTGTTATTATCACTTTTACTTTTTGCGGAAGATATCAAGTCCTCTTCAGATATTTTAGATTTTTGAGCTAAATAAGAAAGAAAGAAAAGAAGGGAATGAAAAATAGTTTTGAAATCTCACTTGAAAACTTAAGTTCGGTGAAGTGCGTAGAAAAAAATTCAGGGAACGTGTTTGAAAAAAGAATTACATTCATAATAATAATAATATCAAGCATGCCGTCCAACAGACAACAGAACTACAGAGTTAAAATTTGATGAGCGGAAAGAGTCAATTTTATTTTAGAATTTTTGAGTTTTTTTTCTTATTTGAAACATTAATTTGTTCGAAAATTATTGCATCTCTAATTCTTAATTTCTTTGCTTTCAATAAATAGTTATCCATTAATGTAATATATATATATATATATATATATATATATATATATATATATATATATATTCTCGCGATATCTTTAATTTCAAAGCTCGAGCGTAAAATGATGTCGAAAGTAACAAAAAGAGTAGAAAAAGAGATTAGTTTTTAATGAAGACTGATTCAAAGGTGAACTAGGCTCTGAGAAATCAAATCATTCTAACCAATTAAAACGGAACTGTTTCAGGGCTAAAGAGAACTTGTTAGAAATGACGCAAGAAGTAAAACTGATCCTCCAGTCCAGAATAGAAATTTTAAATCACTTTGTTCCAAAAAGGAACATTGTCTATCAAACAAGAATTTTAAATTATATAAGATAGAGTTAAAGATTAAAAACTTTAACAGGTCTTCAATTTTGCTTTAAAGGGAAGTTTAAATAAATGAAAAATTATCATAGTTCAACAATATCAGGAAAATAAATCAGAATGCAACCTGCTGCCTTCTCAGGTTTAGAAGGACCATCAGTTTCATCTCCACCTAAACTTTGCATCGCTCTTTTTGGTTCAAGATTTACGCTGTTCACATCACTAGGCATTGAAAAACAAAATGAAAGTTTTTAAGTTTTCCAATAATATAATATTTTTGCTGTATCTCACTGAGTCTGTAATGCATTTTAATTATATGATAAATTAGAATTAGAAATATAAAATGTTATCATAAACTGTGTGTATAAATTGCATTTTTGCAAACTTTTGAAAACTATGTTCAGAAGATCACAATATTACATAAAATATTTTTGAAAAAGAAAATGCATTAAAAAAAAGCTTCTTAGTCTAAAGAGTATGATCAGAGAGAATATTATTTCAGGAAAATCTTGTGCTAGAATCTGCTCTTCACTAATCATAATGAGCAATAATTTAAAAAAAAGATGAAAATTGCCTGAAATTCTGACAATCAGTTCACACTTTATAAATTAAAAATAAAATCATAACAACTTGATTAATTAAACAGTTACTATACTATTAACAAATCAAACAAACCTTGGTCATATTTAATTTATTAGCATCGACATTGCTACAGCTACTTTTATTTTTTGTAGAAGACATCAAGCGTTCTTCAGATATTGCAGAGTTTTTAGCTAAAAGAGAAAAAAAGAAAATAAGGTTCTTGAAATCACACGAACTGTTATTTATTTAAAATGAAATACTTTTTTTAAAAGATACACAATAAGCACCTACTTCAAACTCAATGTTTAAATTTAGCCACATTTTATTACTATAAGAAAAAAAAATGACTTCACAGTTACATAAAAGAACAGTTTTTAACTTGCAGGAAATAATATTATGCAAGTCACTCAACTGCAACTACAGAGTTGAAATTTCACTTGTGGAAAAGGGTTATTTTTATTTATGAACTTAACAAGAGATATTTTTTAAATTTTTTTTACAGAATGTTAAATTTGTTTGAAATTTATTGCAACTTTAAGTGGTTCAGAAATTTATTCTCATTTTCTTTGCTCTAAATAATGAATAATTATTAATATAATGTATTTTAACTAACTCTAAGTATTTTAATATTAAAAGCACGAGCTCAAATTGATATTGAAAATAACAAAAACATTAAAAAGAGAGATTAGCTTTTAGTGAAGACTGATTCCGCTGTGAACTAATATCCGAGAAATCAAATTATTCTAATCAATTGAAGTGGAACTGTTTCAGAATTAAAGAGAGCTAGTCTGAAATGACAAATCAAGTAAAAATGATCTTCCTATCCAGTACAGAGTTCTTCAATTGCTTTATTCTAAAAGGAAACATCGTCTTTTAACAAGCATTTTAAATTATATACAAAGAAATTAAAGATTAAAAATGTTACGTGATCTTCAATTTTACTTTAAAAGGAAGTTAAAATAAAAGAGAAATTTTCATTATTCAAATAAAATAACAATAAATAAAATAAAATAAATAGAATGAAACCTACTGGCTTCTCAGGATTAGAAGTACCTGAACTACTGCCAGTTTCATCCCCACTCGAATCTAACATTGCTCTTCTGTTGGAGATTAAGCTTCAAAAAACAAAATAAAATATTTTAAGTTTCCCGCTAATATAATATTTTTGCTTTATCTCATAAGAGTCTGCAATGAATTTTAATTATATGACAAATTATAATTAGATGTATAAATGGTTATCATAAAATGTGTGTATGATAGTATTTTTTATTATTTTTTTTAAATATTGTTTTACTCAAGAAATAAAAAACAATCTTTCTTTCCTTCTTTTTTTTTTTTTTTAAGTACCATAAATTAAGGCATTCTTAAAAATTATGTTTAGATTACAATATATATATATATATATATATATATATATATATATATATATATATATATATATATATATATATATATATATATATATATATATATATATATATATATATATATATTATACATAGGGAGAGCTCCTTAGTCTGAGGGTTTCATCAAAGACAACATAATTTACGGAAAATCTTGTTCTAGAATGAACTCTTCACTAAATATGATGGAAAATATTTTTTTCCCCAAATAAACAGAAAAAAAAGAGATCAAGATTGCCTGCAATTGAGACAAGTAGTTCACACATAATGAGTTGAAAATAAAATGATTACAACTTGATTAATTAAGTAATTAATATATTAACAAAGCAAATAAACCTTAGTCAGTTGATTAACATTGAAACAGCTACATTTTTTTTTGTAGAAGAAATCAAGCCCTCTTTAGATATTTCAGTGTTTTCAGCAAAAAGAGAAAGAAAGAAAAGAAGGTTCAGAAAAATCCTTATTCTCGAAATTTCGTCTCTCTTTTTTATTATTATTCCATAATGCGTTCTGCAAGAAAGATGCTCGATTTTAAACACAGAACACCTTACGCATGCTTGACTACCTAAAATGTTGCAAACGGAGTAAAAAAAAGCAAATAAACTGATTTTCCTGGATTATTCCAGTTTTTTCCCATTTTCCGAATAAAAAAAAATTATTTCTTACATGCAGGACCCTGCAGAATACCGAAAAACACATTAAAAAATAATAAAATGTAAAATTGACGAAATAAAAAAAAAGGAAAAAATAAAAATTGCTCGCCCTGGGATTCGAACCCCCAATCCCTGACTGCAGCAACGTGTTGACAGTCCAACGCTCTACCAACAGACCACTGTTTCACGTCAAGTCTGCCTCAACTACCCTTCAAAAGCCATCTCGCATTCGGATGTGCAATATACATTTGAAGGCCCACTGAACCTCCCCTAATTCTCCTATAAAAATTTCCTTCGGCAGCCATGCTTGGAATATGGAGGCTTACCTTGGATCCGATTTTGAAAATTACAGCTTTAAACCAAAGGGAGATAGGGGGTCTCGAAGCATGAACATTATTCTCGACATTTCATCTCTTTTTTTTTAAATTATTATTTTTCCATTATGAGTTCTTTAACGAAGAAAGATGCTCGATTTTGCACACAGAACACCTTACGCATGCTAGACTACCTAAAATGTTGCAAACGAAGTCGAAAAACAGCAAATAAACTGATTGTCCATGATTTTTCCAGTTTTTTCTAATTTTCCGAATAAAAAAAAAATTATTTCTTACATGCAGGACCCTGCAGAATACCGAAAAACACATTAAAAAATAATATAATGTAAAATAGACGAAATAAAAAAAGGAAAAAATTTTGAAAAATTGCCCGCCACCGGATTTGTACCCCTAACCCCTGGCTCCCGCCGCGAGTTGACAGTCCAACGCTCTACCAACAGACCGCTGTTTCACGTCACAACTTCTCTTTAAAAGACATCTCGCGTTGGGCTGTGCAATATAGCTTTGGGGGCCCACTGAGTCCCCCTAATTCAACTATAAAAATTTCCTTAGGTAGCCATGATTGGACCATGGAGGGATTTCTTTGGGTCCGAGATTGAAAATTGTCTCGGAACCTGAGCCTTATTCTCGACATTTCCTCCCTTTTGTTATTATTTTTTTAAAATTATTATTCCATTATGCGTCCTCTAAAGAAGAGAGATGCTCGATTTTACACAAAGAACACCGTTTGCAACATTTTAGGTAGTCTATCATGCATAGGGTGTTCTGTGTATAAAATGGAGCATCTTTCTTTGCTAAAGAACACGTAATGGAACAATGAGAAAAAAAAAAATACGAAATGTCGAGAATAAGGTCAGGCTTCGAGACCCCCTAGCTCTCCTTTGTATTAAGTTATAATTTTCAAACTGGCACCCAAGGTAGGTACCCATGGTCCAACCAGGGCTATTGAAGGAAATGTTTATAAGTGAACTAGGGGGGTCCCAGAGGGCCCCTAAAGGTCTATTGCATATTTCACCGAGAAAAGGCTTTTGAAGGGAAGCTGTTGCAGGCCTGACGTGAAACAGTGGCCAGTTTGGTAGAGCCTTGGACTGGTAACTGGTGGCTGAGGCCAGGGGTCCCGGTTTCGAACCCCAGGACTGGGCAGTTTTTCACTTTTTTTTCCTTTTTTTAAAATTCGTTTATTTTGCATTATATTATATTTTTAATGTGTTTTTCAGTATTCTGCAGAATCCTGAATGTCAGAAATATTTTTTTTTGGAAAAATGTAAAAAAACTGGAAAAATCAAGGAAAATCAGTTTTCTTATTCTCAACATTTCAACTTTTTAAAATTTTTTTTTTTATTATTCCAAAAAGTGTTCTTTAACAAAAAAAGATGCTCGATTTTAGACACAGAACTCCTTATGCATGAGAGACTACCTAAAATGTTGCAAAAAGGAGTCGAAAAATAGCAAATAAATTGATTTTCCTAGATTTTTCCGGTTTTTTCCCATTTTCTTAAATGAAAATAAATTTTCCTACTTGCAGTATCCTCCAGAATATCGAAAAACACATCTAAAAAGTAATATAATGTAAAATAAACAAAAGAAGAAAAAAAAGAAATTTTTTGGAAAAAGTGTCCATAGCTGGGATTCGAACCCCCGACCCCTCCCTCCAGCCTCAACTTGCCAGACAGGTGTCCTACAACCAGACCAAGGCGGTACGGAAAGAAAGAAACAATTTCGATATGAAAGCCCTTTCTCGGTTACCTATGCAATAGACATTTAGGGCCCAACTAGGGCCCTCCTAATTAACATATAAAAATTTCCTTTGGCAGTCAGGATTGGATTATAGAGGCCTATCTTGGGACCGAGTTTGAAAATTATAACTTAATATTAAAGGGAGCTAGGAGGTCTCGAAGCCTGAACCTTATTCTCGACATTTCGACTTTTTTATTTTATTATTATTCCAAAAAGTGTTCATTAACAAAGAAACATGCTCGATTTTATACACAGAACACCTTATGCATGATAGACTACCTAAAATGTTGCAAAAAGGAGTAAAAAAATAGCAAATAAATTGATTTTTCTAGATTTTTCCGGTTTTTTCCTATTTTCTTAATTAAAAAAAGAATTTCCTACATGCAGTATCCTCCAGAATATCGAAAAACACATCTAAAAAATAATATAATGAAAAATAAGCAAAAGAAAAAAAAAGAAATTTTTTTGAAAAAGTGTCCGCAGCTGGGATTCGAACCCCCGACCCCTCCCTCCAGCCTCAACTTGCCAGACAAGTGTCCTACCACCAGACCAAGGCAGCACGGAACAAAAGAAACAATTTCGCTTCAAAAGCGCTTTGCCGGTTACCTATGCAATAGACCTTAAGGGCCCAACTTGGGCCCTCCTAATTAACATATAAAAATTTCCTTTGGCAAGCATGATTGGACCATAGAGGCCTACCTTGAGACCTAGTAGGAAAATTATAACTTAATTTTCAAAGGAGCTAGTAGGTCTCGAAGCCTGAACCTTATTCTCGACATTTCGACTTTTTTTAAATTTTTTTTACTATTATTCCAAAAAGTGTTCTTTAACAAAGAAAGATGCTCGATTTTATACACAGAACACCTTATGTATGATAAACTACCTAAAATCTAGCAAAAGGAGTTGAAAAATAACAAAGAAACTATTTTTCCAGTTTTTTCCCATTTTCCTATTTAAAAAAATTCCTACATGCAGGGCTCTCCAGAATAAATAAAAACACATCTAAAAAATAATATAATGGAAAATAAACAAAAGAAGAAAAAAAAGAAATTTTTTTGAAAAAGTTTCCATAGCTGGGATTCGAACCCCCGAACCCTAACTCCAGCCTCAACTTGCCAGACAAGTGTCCTACCACCAGACCAAGGCAGTACGGAACAAAAGAAACAATTTCGCTTCAAAAGCGTTTTGCCGGTTACCTATGCAATAGAACTTAAGGGCCCAACTTGGGACCTCCTAATTAACATATAAAAATTTCCTTTGGCAAGCATGATTGGACCATAGAGGCCTACCTTGAGACCTAGTAAGAAAATTATAACTTAATTTTAAAAGGAGCTAGTAGGTCTCGAAGCCTGAACCTTATTCTCGACATTTCGACTTTTTTAAAATTTTTTTTACTATTATTCCAAAAAGTGTTCTTTAACAAAGAAAGATGCTCGATTTTATACACAGAACACCTTATGTATGATAAACTACCTAAAATGTAGCAAAAGGAGTTGAAAAATAACAAAGAAACTAATTTTCATCGATTTTTCCAGTTTTTTCCCATTTTCCTATTTAAAAAAAATTCCTACATGCAGGACCCTCCAGAATAAATAAAAACACATCTAAAAAATAATATAATGGAAAATAAACAAAAGAAGAAAAAAAAGAAATTTTTTTGAAAAAGTTTCCATAGCTGGGATTCGAACCCCCGACCCCTCCCTCCAGCCTCAATTTGCCAGACAAGTGTCCTACCACCAGACCAAGGCAGTACGGAACAAAAGAAACAATTTCGCTTCAAAAGCCCTTTGCCGGTTACCTATGCAATAGGTCTTAAGGGCCCCACTGGGGCCCTCATAATTAACATATAAAAATTTCTTTCGGCAGGCATGATTGGACCATAGAGGCCTACCTTTAGACCCAAGTTGAAAATTATAACTTAATATTAAAGGGAGCTATGAGGTCTCGAAGCCTTAACCTTATTCTTGACATTTCGACTTTTTTAAATTTTTTTTTATTATTATTCAAAAAAGTGTTCTTTAACAAAGAAAGATGCTCGATTTTATACACAGAACACCTTATGCATGTTAGACTACCTTATATGTTGCAATAGGAGTTGAAAAATAACAAATAAACTGATTTTCCTAGATTTTTCCAGTTTTTTCCCATTTTCCTAAAAAAAAAGTTTCCTACATGCAGGACGATCCAGAATATCGAAAAACACATCTAAAAAATAATATAAAGTAAAATAAACAAAAGAAAGAAAAAAAAAGAAATTTTTTTGAAAAAGTGTCCGCAGCTAGGATTCGAACCCCGACCCCTCCATCCATCCTCGACGTGCCAGTCAGGTGTCCTTTCTCGGTTACCTATGCAATACACCTTTAGGGCCCTTCTAATTAACATATAAAAATTTCCTTCTGCAGGCATGATTGGACTATAGAGGCCTACCTTGGGACCGAGTTTGATAATTATAACTTAATATTAAAGGCAGCTAGGAGGTCTCGAAGCCTGAACCTTATTCTCGACATTTCTACTTTTTAAAATATTTTTTTATTATTATTTCAAAAAGTGTTCTTTAACAAAGAAAGATGCTCGATTTTATTCACAGAACACCTTATGCATGATTTCCTTCGGCAGGCATGCTAAGACCACAGAGGCCTACCTTGAGACCGAGTTTGAAAATTATAACTTAATATTAAAGGGAGCTAGGAGGTCTCGAAGCCTGAACCTTTTTCTCGACATTTCGCATTTTTTTAAATTTTTTTTATTATTATTCCAAAAAGTGTTCTTTAACAAAGAAAGATGCTCGATTTTATACACAGAACACCTTATGTATGATAAACTACCTAAAATGTAGCAAAAGGAGTTGAAAAATAACAAAGAAACTAATTTTCATCGATTTTTCCAGTTTTTTCCCATTTTCCTATTTAAAAAAAATTCCTACATGCAGGACCCTCCAGAATAAATAAAAACACATCTAAAAAATAATATAATGGAAAATAAACAAAAGAAGAAAAAAAAGAAATTTTTTTGAAAAAGTTTCCATAGCTGGGATTCGAACCCCCGACCCCTCCCTCCAGCCTCAATTTGCCAGACAAGTGTCCTACCACCAGACCAAGGCAGTACGGAACAAAAGAAACAATTTCGCTTCAAAAGCCCTTTGCCGGTTACCTATGCAATAGGTCTTAAGGGCCCCACTGGGGCCCTCATAATTAACATATAAAAATTTCTTTCGGCAGGCATGATTGGACCATAGAGGCCTACCTTTAGACCCAAGTTGAAAATTATAACTTAATATTAAAGGGAGCTATGAGGTCTCGAAGCCTTAACCTTATTCTTGACATTTCGACTTTTTTAAATTTTTTTTTATTATTATTCAAAAAAGTGTTCTTTAACAAAGAAAGATGCTCGATTTTATACACAGAACACCTTATGCATGTTAGACTACCTTATATGTTGCAATAGGAGTTGAAAAATAACAAATAAACAGATTTTCCTAGATTTTTCCAGTTTTTTCCCATTCTCCTAATTAAAAAAAAATTTCCTACATGTAGGACCCTCCGGAATATCGAAAAACACATCTAAAAAATAATATAATGTTAAATGAACAAAAGAAAGAAAAAAAGAAATTTTTTTGAAAAAGTGGTCGAAGCTGGGATTTGAACCCCCGTTCCCCCCCTCCAACCACGACTTGCCAGTCAGGTGTCCTTTCTCGGTTACCTATGCAATACACCTTTAGGGCCCTTCTAATTAACATATAAAAATTTCCTTCTGCAGGCATGATTGGACTATAGAGGCCTACCTTGAGACCGAGTTTGAAAATTATAATTTAATATTAAAGGGAGCTAGGAGGTCTCGAAATCTGAACCTTATTCTCGACATTTCGACTTTTTTAGAAAATTTTTTATTATTATTACAAAAAGTGATGTTTAACAATGAAAGATGCTCGATTTTATACACAGAACACCTTACGCATGATAAACTAATATTGATAAAATGTTGCAAAAGGAGTCGAAAAATAACAAATAAACTGATTTTCCTTGATTTTTCCAGTTTTTTCCATTCTCCTAATTAAAAAAAAATTTCCTACATGCATGACCCTCTAGAATATCGAAAAACACATTTAAAAAATAAGATAATGTAAAAAAAACTAAAGAGAGAAAAAAAAGAAATTTTTTTGAAAAAGTGTCCCTAGCTGGGTTATGAACCCCTGACCCCTCCCTCCAGTCTGGACCTGCCAGTCAGGTGTCCTACCACCAGACCAAGGTGGTACGGAAAGAAAGAAACAATTTCGCTTCAAAAGGCCTTATTCGGTTGCCTATGCAATAGACCTTTAGGGCCCCACTGGGGCCCTCCTAATTAACATATAAAAATTTCCTTCAACAGGCATGATTGGACCATAGAGGCCTATCTTGGGACCGAGTTTGAAAATTATAACTCAATATTAAAGGGAGCTAGGAGGTCTCGAATCCTGAACCTTATTCTAGACATTTCGACTTTTTTAAAAATTTTTTTTATTATTATTCCAAAAAGTGTTCTTTATCAAAGAAAGATGCTCGATTTAGTAAACAGAACCCCTTATGCATGATAAACTACCTAAAATGTTGCAAGAGGAGACGAAAAATAACAAATAAACTGATTTTCCCAGATTTTTCCAGTTTTTCACATTTTTCTAATTAAAAAAAAAATTTCCAACATGCATGACCCTCTACAATATCGAAAAACACATTTAAAAAATAATATAATGTAAGAAAAACAAAAGAAAGAAAAAAAAGAAATTTTTTTGAAAAAGTGGTTGAGACTGGGATTCGAACCCCCGTCCCCTACCTCCAACCTCGACTTGCCAGTCAGGTGTCCTACCACCAGACCAAGGGGGTACGGAAAGAAAGAAACAATTTTCCTTCAAAAGCCCTTTCTCGGTTACCTATGCAATAGACATTTAGGGCCCCTCTTAGGCCCTCCTAATTAACATATAAAGATTTCCTTCAACAGGCATGATTCTACCCTAGACGCCTATCTTGGGACCGATTTTGAAAATTTTAACTCAATATTGAAGGGAGCTAGGAGGTCTCGAAGCCTGAACCTTATTGTCGACATTTCGACTTTTTTTAAATTTTTTTTAATTATTATTCCAAAAAGTGTTTTTTATCAAAGAAAGATGCTCGATTTTATACACAGAACACCTTATGCATGATAAACTGCCTAAAATGTTGTAAAAGGAGTCGAAAAATAACAAATAAACTGATTGTCCTAGATTTTTCCAGTTTTTCCCATTTTCCTAATTAAAAAAAAAAAACTTCCTACATGCATGATCCTCTAGAATATCGAAAAACACATTTAAAAAATAATATAATGTAAAAAAAACTAAAGAAAGAAAAAAAATTTTTTTTTTGAAAAAGTGTCCCCAGCTGGGTTTCGAACCCCCGTCCCTTCCCTCCAACCTCGACTTGCCAGTCAGTTGTCCTACCACCAGACCAAGGCGGTACGGAAAGAAAGAAACAATTTCGCTTCAAAAGCCCTTCCTCGGTTACCTAAGCAATAGACATTTAGGGCCCCACTGGGGCCTTCCTAATTAACACATAAAAATTTCCTTCGGCAGGCATGATTAGACCTTAGAGGCCTACCTTGAGACCGAGTTTGAAAATTATAACTTAATATTAAAGGGAGCTAGGAGGTCTCGAAGCCTGAATTTTTTTTCTCAACATTTCGCCTTTTTTTTAATTTTATTTATTATTATTGCAAAAAGTGTTCTTTAACAAAGAAAAATGCTCGATTTTATACACAGAACACCTTATGCATGATAGACTACCTTAAATGTTGCAATAGGAGTCGAAAAATAGCAAACAAACAGATTTTCCTAGATTTTTCCAGTTTTTTCCCATTTTCCTAATTAAAAAAAAATTTCCTACATGCAGGACCCTCTAGAATATCGAAAAACACATTTAAAAAATAATATAATGTAAAAAAAACTAAAGAAAGAAAAAAAAGAAATTTTTTTGAAAAAGTGTCTCCAGCTGGGTTTTGAACCCCAGATCCCTCCCTCCAGTCTGAACCTGCCAGTCAGGTGTTCTACCACCAGACCAAGGTGGTACGGAAAGAAAGAAACAAATTCGCTTCAAAAGCCCTTACTCGGTTGCCTATGCAATAGACCTTTAGGGCCCCACTGGGGCCCTCCTAGTTAACATATAACAATTTCCTTCAACAGGCATGATTGGACCATAGAGGCCTATCTTGGGACCGAGTTTGAAAATTATAACTCAATATTAAAGGGAGCTAGGAGGTCTCGAAAACTGAAACTTATTCTCGACATTTCGACTTTTTTTAAATTTTTTTTTATTATTATTCCAAAAAGTGTTCTTTATCAAAGAAAGATGGTCGATTTTATACACAGAACACCTTATGCATGATAAACTGCCTAAAATGTTGTAAAAGGAGTCGAAAAATAACAAATAAACTGATTGTCCTAGATTTTTCCAGTTTTTCCCATTTTCCTAATTAAAAAAAAAAACTTCCTACATGCATGATCCTCTAGAATATCGAAAAACACATTTAAAAAATAATATAATGTAAAAAAAACTAAAGAAAGAAAAAAAATTTTTTTTTTGAAAAAGTGTCCCCAGCTGGGTTTCGAACCCCCGTCCCTTCCCTCCAACCTCGACTTGCCAGTCAGTTGTCCTACCACCAGACCAAGGCGGTACGGAAAGAAAGAAACAATTTCGCTTCAAAAGACCTTTCTCGGTAACCTATGCAATAGACATTTAGGGCCCCAATGGGGCCTTCCTAATTAACATATAAAAATTTCCTTCGACAGGCATGATTGAACCATAGAGGCCTACCATGAGACCGAGTTTGAAAATTTTAACTTAATATTAAAGGGAGCTAGGAGGTCTCGAAGCCTGAACCTTATTCTCGACATTTCGACTTTTTCATAGTTTTTTTTAATACTATTCCAAAAAGTGTTCTTTAACAAAGAAACATGCTCGATTTTATACACAGAACACCTTATGCATGATAGACTACCTTAAATGTTGCAATAGGAGTCGAAAAATAACAAATAAACAGATTTTACTAGATTTTTCCAGTTTTTTTTCCATTTTCCTAATTAAAAAAAAATTTCCAACATGCAGGACCCTCCAGAATATCGAAAAACACATCTAAAAAATAATATAATGTAAAATAAACAAAAGAAAGAAAGAAAGAAATTTTTTTGAATAAGTGGTCGAAGCTGGGATTCGAACCCCCGTCCCCTCCCTCAACCTCAACTTGCCAGTCAGGTGTCCTAACACCAGACGGAAAGAAAGAAACAATTTCGCTTCAAAAGCCCTTCCTCGGTTACCTAAGCAATAGACATTTAGGGCCCCACTGGGGCCCTTTTAATTAACACATAAAAATTTCCTTCAGCAGGCAAGATTGGACCTTAGAGGCCTACCTTGAGACCGAGTTTGAAAATTATAACTTAATATTAAAGGGAGCTAGGAGGTCTCGAAGCCTGAATTTTTTTTCTCGACATTTCGCCTTTTTTTTAATTTTATTTATTATTATTGCAAAAAGTGTTCTTTAACAAAGAAAGATGCTTGATTTTATACACAGAACACCTTATGCATGATAGACTACCTTAAATGTTGCAATAGGAGTCGAAAAATAGCAAACAAACAGATTTTCCTAGATTTTTCCAGTTTTTTCCCATTTTCCTAATTAAAAAAAAATTTCCTACATGCAGGACCCTCTAGAATATCGAAAAACATATTTAAAAAATAATATAATGTAAAAAAAACTAAAGAAAGAAAAAAAAGAAATTTATTTGAAAAAGTGTCTCCAGCTGGGTTTTGAACCCCTGATCCCTCCCTCCACTCTGGACCTGCCAGACAGGTGTTCTACCCCCAGACCAAGGTGGTACGGAAAGAAAGAAACAAATTCGCTTCAAAAGCCCTTACTCGGTTGCCTATGCAATAGACCTTTAGGGCCCCACTGGGGCCCTCCTAATTAACATATAACAATTTCCTTCAACAGGCATGATTGGACCATAGAGGCCTATCTTGGGACCGAGTTTGAAAATTATAACTCAATATTAAAGGGAGCTAGGAGGTCTCGAAAACTGAACCTTATTCTCGACATTTCGACTTTTTTTAAATTTTTTTTTATTATTATTCCAAAAAGTGTTCTTTATCAAAGAAAGATGCTCGATTTTATACACAGAACACCTTATGCATGATACACTATCCAAAATGTTGTAAAAGGAGTCGAAAAATAGCAAATAAACTGATTTTCCTAGATTTTTCCAGTTTTTCCCATTTTCCTAATTAAAAAAAAAATTTCCTACATGCATGACCCTCTAGAATATCGAAAAACACATTTAAAAAATAATATAATGTAAAAAAAACTAAAGAAAGAAAAAAAAGAAAATTTTTTGAAAAAGTGTACCCAGCTGGGTTTCGAACCCCTGACCCCTCCCTCCAGTCTCGACTTGCCAGTCAGGTGTCCTACCACCAGACCAAGGCGGTACGGATAGAAAGAAACAATTTCGCTTCAAAAGCCCTTACTCGGTTGCCTATGCAATAGACCTTTAGGGCCCTACTGGGGCCCTCCTAATTAACATATAAAAATTTCCTTCAACAGGCATGATTGGACCATAGAGGCCTACCTTGAGACCGAGTTTGAAAATTATAACTTAATATTAAAGGGAGCTAGGAGGTCTCGAAGCCTGAACCTTATTCTCGACATTTCGCCTTTTTTTAAATTGTTTTTATTATTATTCCAAAAAGAGTTATTTAACGAAGAAAGTTGCTTGATTATATACACAGAACACCTTATGCATGATAGACTTCCTAAAATAATACAAAAAGAGTTAAGAAATAACAAATACACTGATTTTCCTAGATTTTTCCCGTTTTTTCCTATTTTCCCATTTAAAAAAAAAATTCCTACATGCAGGACTCTGCAGAACATCGAAAAACACTTCTAAAAAATAATATAATGTAAAATAAACAAAAGAAAGAAAAAAATGGAATTTTTTTAAAAAGTTGCGAAGCTGGGATTCGAACCCCCTTCCCCTCCCTCCAACCTCTTGCCAGTCAGGTGTCCTACCACCAGACCAAGGCGGTACGGAAAAAAAGAAACAATTTCGCTTCAAAAGCCCCTTCTCGGTTACCTATGCAATAGACATTTAGGGCCCCACTGGGGCCTATTAATTAACTTATAAAAATTTCCTTCGGCAGGCATGATTGGACCATAGAGGCCTACCTTGAGACCGAGTTTGAAAATTATAACTTAATAATAAAGGGAGCTAGGAGGTCTCGAAGCCTGAACCTTATTCTCGACATTTCGCCTTTTTTTAAATTTTTTTTATTGATATTTCAAAAAGTGTTCTTTAACAAAGAAAGATGCTCGATTTTATACACAGGACACCTTATACATGATAGACTACCTTAAATGTTGCAATAGGAGTCGAAAAATAACAAATAAACAGATTTTCCTAGATTTTTCCAGTTTTTTCCCATTTTCCTAAGTAAAAAAAAATTTCCTACATGCAGGACCCTTCAGAATATCGAAAAACACATCTAAAAAATAATATAATGTAAAATAAACAAAAGAAAGAAAAAAAGAAATTTTTTTGAAAAAGTGGTCGAAGCTGGGATTCGAACCCCCATCCCCTCCCTCCAACCTCTTGCCAGTCAGGTGTCCTACCACCAGACCAAGGCGGTACGGAAAAAAAGAAACAATTTCGCATCAAAAGCCCTTTCTCGGTTACCTATGGAATAGACATTTAGGGCCCCATTGGGGCCCTCCTAATTAACATATAAAAATTTCCTTCAGCAGGCATGATTGGACTATAGAGGCCTACCTTGAGACCGAGTTTGAAAATTATAACTTAATAATAAAGGGAGCTAGGAGGTCTCGAAGCCTGAACCTTATTCTCGACATTTCGAATTTTTTTAAATTTTTTTTATTGTTATTTCAAAAAGTGTTCTTTAACAAAGAAAGTTGCTCGATTTTATACACAGAACACCTTACGCACTATAAACTACCTAAAATGTTGCAAAAGGAGTCGAAAAATAACAAATAAACTGATTTTCCTAGATTTTTCCAGTTTTTCCCATTTTCCAAATTAAAAAAAAAATGTCCTACTTGCATGACCCTCTAGAATATCGAAAAACACATCTAAAAAATAATATAATGTAAAAATAACTAAAGAAAGAAAAAAAAGAAATTTTTTTGAAAAAGTGTCTGCAGCTGGGATTCGAACCCCCGATCTCTCCGTCCTGTCTCGACTTGCCAGTCAGGTGTCCTACCACCAGACCAAGGTGGTACGAAAAGAAAGAAACAATTTCGCTTCAAAAGCCCTTACTCGGTTACCTATGCAATAGACATTTAGGGCACCACTGGGGCCCTCTTAATTAACATATAAAAATTTCCTTCGACAGGCATGATTGCACTATAGAGGCCTACCTTGAGACCGAGTTTGAAAATTATAACTTAATATTAAATGGAGCTAGGAGGTCTCGAAGCCTGAACCTTATTCTCGACATTTCGACATTTTCATAATTTTTTTTAATATTATTCCAAAAATTGTTCTTTAACAAAGAAAGATGTTCGATTTTATACACAGAACACCTTATGCATGATAGACTACTTTAAATGTTGCAATAGGAGTCGAAAATAGCAAATAAACTGATTTTCCTAGATTTTTCCAGTTTTTTCCCATTTTCCTAATTAAAAAAAAATATCCTACATGCGGGACCCTCCAGAATATCGAAAAACACATCTAAAAAATATTATAATGTAAAATAAACAAAAGAAAGAAAAAAAAAGGAAATTTTTTTGAAAAAGTGGTCAAAGCTGGGATTCGAACCCCCGTCCCCTCCCTCCAACCTCGACTTGCCAGTCAGGTGTCCTACCAACAGACCAAGGCGGTATGGAAAGAAAGAAACAATTTCGCTTCAAAAGCCCTTTCTCGGTTACCTATGCAATAGACATTTCGGGCCCCACTGGGGCCCTCCTAATTAACATATAAAAATTTCCTTTGGCAGGCATAATTGGACAATAGAGGCCTACCTTGTGACCGAGTTTGAAAATTATAACTTCATATTAAATGGAGCTAGGAGGTCTCGAAGCCTGAACCTTATTCTCCACATTTCGACTTTTTCATAGTTTTTTTTAATATTATTCCAAAAAGTGTTCTTTAACAAAGAAAGATGCTCGATTTTATACACAGGACACCTTATGCATGATAGACTACCTTAAATGTTGCAATAGTAGTCGAAAAATAACAAATAAACAGATTTTCCTAGATATTACCATTTTTTCCCATTTTCCTAATTAAAAAAAAATTTCCTACATGCAGGACCCTTCAGAATATCGAAAAACACATCTAAAAAATAATATAATGTAAAATAAACAAAAGAAAGAAAAAAAGAAATTTTTTTGAAAAAGATTTCGAAGCTGGGAATCGAACCCCCGTCCCCTCCCTCCAACCAGTCAGGTGTCCTACCACCAGACCAAGGCGTAACGGAAAAAAAGAAACAATTTCGCTTCAAAAGCCCTTTCTCGGTTACCTATGCAATAGACATTTAGGGCCCCACTGGGGCCCTCCTAATTAACTTATAAAAATTTCCTTCGGCAGGCATGATTGGACCATAGAGGCCTACCTTGAGACCGAGTTTGAAAATTATAACTTAATAATAAAGGGAGCTAGGAGGTCTCGAAGCCTGAACCTTATTCTCGACATTTCGCCTTTTTTTAAATTTTTTTTATTGATATTTCAAAAAGTGTTCTTTAACAAAGAAAGTTGCTCGATTTTATACACAGAACACCTTACGCACTATAAACTACCTAAAATGTTGCGAAAGGAGTCGAAAAATAACAAATAAACTGATTTTCCTAGATTTTTCCAGTTTTTCCCATTCTCCTAATTAAAAAAAAAATTTCCTACTTGCATGACCCTCCAGAATATCGAAAAACAAATCTAAAAATTAATATAATGTAAAAAAAACTAAAGAAAGAAAAAAAGAAATTTTTTTGAAAAAGTGTCCGCAGCTGGGATTCGAACCCCTCTCCGTCCTGTCTCGACTTGCCAGTCAGGTGTCCTACAACCAGACCAAAGTGGTCGAAAAGAAAGAAACAATTTCGCTTCAAAAGCCCTTACTCGGTTACCTATGCAATAGACATTTAGGGCACCACTGGGGCCCTCTTAATTAACATATAAAAATTTCCTTCGACAGGCATGATAGCACCATAGAGGCCTACCTTGAGAGCGAGTTTGAAAATTATAACTTAATATTAAATGGAGCTAGGAGGTCTCGAAGCCTGAACCTTATTATCGACATTTCGACATTTTCATAATTTTTTTTAATATTATTCCAAAAAGTGTTCTTTAACAAAGAAAGATGCTCGATTTTATACACAGAACACCTTATGCATGATAGACTACCTTAAATGTTGCAAAAGGAGTCGAAAAATAACAAATAAACTGATTTTCCTAGATTTTTCCAGTTTTTCCCATTTTCCTAATTAAAAAAAAAAATTTCCTACTTGCATGACCCTCTAGAATATCGAAAAACACATCTAAAAAATAATATAATGTAAAAAAAACTAAAGAAAGAAAAAAAAGAAATTTTTTTTAAAAAGTGTCCGCAGCTTGGATTCGAACCCCCGACCCCTCCCTCCAGTCTCGACTTGCCAGTCAGGTGTCCTACTACCAGACCAAGGTTGTACAAAAAGAAAGAAACAATTTTGCTACAAAAGCCCTTACTCGGTTACCTATGCAATAGACATTTAGGGCACCACTGGGGCCCTCCTAATAAACATATAAAAATTTCCTTCAACAGGCATGATTGGACAATAGAGTCCTACCTTGAGACCGAGTTTGAAAATTATAACTTAACATTAAAGGGAGCTAGAGGGTCTCGAAGCCTGAACCTTATTCTCGACATTTCGTCTTTTTTATAATTTTTTTTAATATTATTCCAAAAAGTCTTCTTTAACAAAGAAAGATGCTCGATTTTATACACAGAACACCTTATGCATGATAGACTACCTTAAATGTTGCAATAGGAGTCGAAAAATAACAAATAAACAGATTTTCCTAGACTTTTAAAGTTTTTTCCCATTTTCCTAATTAAAAAAAAATTTCCTACATGCAGGACCCTCCAGAATATCGAAAAACACATCTAAAAAATAATATAATGTAAAATAAACAAAAGAAAGAAAAAAGAAATTTTTTTTGAAAAAGTGGTCAGAAGAAAGAAACAATTTCGCTTCAATTAGAAAGAAACAATTTCGCTTCAAAAGCCCTTTCTCGGTTACC
Organism: Parasteatoda lunata; assembly: GCA_949128135.1. NCBI lineage: Eukaryota > Metazoa > Arthropoda > Arachnida > Araneae > Theridiidae > Parasteatoda > Parasteatoda lunata. The sequence continues at coordinate 83,373,709 of OX421977.1, forward strand.
TATGCAATAGACATTTGGGGCCTCACGTGGGCCCTCCTAATTAACATATAAAAATTTCCTTCGGCAGGCATGATTGGACCATAGAGGCCTACCTTGAGACCCAGTTTGAAAATTATAACTTAATATTAAATGGAGCTAGGAGGTCTCGAAGCCTGAACCTTTTTCTCGACATTTCGACATTTTCATAATTTTTTTTAATATTATTCCAAAAAGTGTTCTTTAGCCAACTGACGGTTCTGCACGTAGAAAGTCGTATTTTAACCTGCAGTCTTCACTGCATAGCAAAACCGGTTTTCCAATGTTAATAGATAGGGGAACTGTGTGTAGGGGAGAAACTTTCTCCCAATTTCGCCGATTTCCTTAACCGCCAGTGGGTTAACATAGAAAGATGCTCGATTTTATACACAGAACACATTATGCATGATAGACTACCTTAAATGTTGCAATAAGAGTCGAAAAATGACAAATAAACAGATTTTCCTAGATTTTTCCAGTTTTTTCCCATTTCCCTAATTAAAAAAAGTTTCCTACATGCAGGACCCTCCAGAATATTGAAAAACACATCTAAAAAATAATATAATGTAAAATAAACAAAAGAAAGAAATAAAGAAATTTTTTTGAAAAAGTGGTCGAAGCTGGGATTCGAACCCCCGTCCCCTCCCTCCAACCTCGACTTGCCAGTCAGGCGTCCTACCACCAGACCAAGGCGGTACGGAAAAAAAGAAACAATTTCGCTTCAAAAGCCCTTACTCGGTTACCTATGCAATAGACATTTAGGGCCCCACTGGGGCCCTCCTAATTAACATATAAAAATTTTCTTCGACAGGCATGATTGAACCATAGAGGCCGACCTTGAGACCGAGTTTGAAAATTATAACTTAATATTAAATGGAGCTAGGAGGCCTCGAACCTTGAACCTTATTCTCGACATTTCGTCTTTTTCATAATTTTTTTTACTATTATTCCAAAAAGTGTTCTTTAACAAAGAAAGATGCTCGATTTTATACACAGAACACCTTATGCATGATAGACTACCTTAAATGTTGCAAAAGGAGTCGAAAAATAACAAATAAACTGATTTTCCTAGATTTTTCCAGTTTTTCCCATTTTCCTAATTAAAAAAAAATTTCCTACTTGCATGACCCTCTAGAATATCGAAAAACACATCTAAAAAATAATATAATGTAAAAAAAACTAAAGAAAGAAAAAAAAGAAATTTTTTTTTAAAAGTGTCCGCAGCTTGGATTCGAACCCCCGACCCCTCCCTCCAGTCTCGACTTGCCAGTCAGGTGTCCTACTACCAGACCAGGGTTGTACAAAAAGAAAGAAACAATTTTGCTTCAAAAGCCCTTACTCGGTTACCTATGCAATAGACATTTAGGGCACCACTGGGGCCCTCCTAATAAACATATAAAAATTTCCTTCAACAGGCATGATTGGACAATAGAGTCCTACCTTGAGACAGAGTTTGAAAATTATAACTTAACATTAAAGGGAGCTAGGAGGTCTCGAAGCCTGAACCTTATTCTCGAGATTTCGTCTTTTTCATAATTTTTTTATTATTATTCCAAAAAGTGTTCTTTAACAAAGAAAGATGCTCGATTTTTTACACAGAGCACCTTACGCACTATAAACTACCTAAAATGTTGCAAAAGGAGTCGAAAAATAACAAATAAACTGATTTTCCTAGATTTTTCCAGTTTTCCCATTTTCCTAATTAAAAAAAAAATTTCCTTCTTGCATGACCCTCTAGATTCTAGAATATTGAAAAACACATCTAAAAAATAATATAATGTTAAAAAAAACTAAAGAAAGAAAAAAAAGAAATTTTTTTGAAAAAGAGCCAGCAGCTGCGATTCGAACCCCCGACCGCTTCTTCCAGTCTCGACTTGCCAGTCAGGTGTCCTACCACCAGACCAAGGTGGTACGAAAAGAAAGAAACAATTTCGCTTTAAAACCCCTTTCTCGGTTACCTACGCAATAGACCTTTAGGACCCTCCTAATTAACATATAAAAATTTCCTTCTGCAGGCATGATTGGACCATAGAGACCTACCTTGAGACCGAGTTTGAAAATTATAACTTAATATTAAAGGGAGCTAGGAGGTCTCGAAGCCTGAACCTTATTCTCGACATTTCGACTTTTTCTTAATTTTTTTTATTATTATTCCAAAAAGTGTTCTTTAACAAAGAAAGATGATCGAATTTATACACAGAACACCTTATGCATGTTAGACTACCTTAAATGTTGCAATAGGAGTCAAAAAATAACAAATAAGCAGATTTTCCTCGATTTTTCCAGTTTTTTCCCATTTTCCTAATTAAAAAAAATTTCCTACATGCAGGACCCTCCAGAATATCGAAAAACACATCTAAAAAATAATATAATGTAAAATAAACAAAAGAAAGAAAAAAAGAAATTTTTTTGAAAAACTGGTCGAAGCTGGGATTCGAACCTCTACCCCTCCCTTCAGTCTCGACTTGGCAGCCAGCTGTCCTTCCACCAGACCAAGGTGGTACGGAAAGAAAGTAACAATTTCGCTTCAAAAGCCCTTACTCGGTTGCCAATGCAATAGACCTTGAGGGCCCTACTGGGGCCCTCCTAATTAACATATAAAAATTTCCTTCAACAGGCATGATTGGACCTTAGACGCCTATCTTGGGACCGAGTTTGAAAATTATAACTCAATATTAAAGGGAGCAAGGAGGTCTCGAAGCCTGAACCTTATTGTCGACATTTCGACTTTTTTAAATTTTTTTTTATTATTATTCCAAAAAGTGTTCTTTATCAAAGAAGGATGCTCGATTTTATACACAGAACACCTTACGCACTATAAACTACCTAAAATGTTGCAAAAGGAGTCGAAAAATAACAAATAAACTGATTTTCCTAGATTTTTCCAGTTTTTCCCATTTTCCCAATTAAAAAAAAATTTCCTACATGCATGACCCTCTATAATATCGAAAAACACATTTAAAAAATAATATAATGTAAAAAAAACTAAAGAAAGAAAAAAAAGAAATTTTTTTGAAAAAATCGTCGAAGCTGAGATTCGAACCTCGACCCCTCCCTTCAGTCTCGACTTGGCAGTCAGCTGTCCTTCCACCAGACCAAGGTGGTACGGAAAGAAAGAAACAATTTCGCTTCAAAAGCCCTTTCTCGGTAACCTATGCAATAGACCTTTAGGGCCCTCCTAATTAACGGATAAAAATTTCCTTCGACAGGCATGATTGGACCATAGAGGCCTACCTTGAGACCGAGTTTGAAAATTATAACTTAATATTAAAGGGAGCTAGGAGGTCTCGAAGCCTGAACCTTATTCTCGACATTTCGACTTTTTCTTAATTTTTTTTATTATTATTCCAAAAAGTGTTCTTTAACAAAGAAAGATGATCGAATTTATACACAGAACACCTTATGCATGTTAGACTACCTTAAATGTTGCAATAGGAGTCAAAAAATAACAAATAAGCAGATTTTCCTCGATTTTTCCAGTTTTTTCCCATTTTCCTAATTAAAAAAAATTTCCTACATGCATGACCCTCCAGAATATCGAAAAACACATCTAAAAAATAATATAATGTAAAATAAACAAAAGAAAGAAAAAAAGAAATTTTTTTGAGAAACTGGTCGAAGCTGGGATTCGAACCTCGACCCCTCCCTTCAGTCTCGACTTGGCAGCCAGCTGTCCTTTCACCAGACCAAGGTGGTACGGAAAGAAAGTAACAATTTCGCTTCAAAAGCCCTTACTCGGTTGCCAATGCAATAGACCTTTAGGGCCCTACTGGGGCCCTCCTAATTAACATATAAAAATTTCCTTCAACAGGCATGATTGGACCTTAGACGCCTATCTTGGGACAGAGTTTGAAAATTATAACTCAATATTAAAGGGAGCAAGGAGGTCTCGAAGCCTGAACCTTATTGTCGACATTTCGACTTTTTTAAAAATTTTTTTATTATTATTCCAAAAAGTGTTCTTTATCAAAGAAAGATGCTCGATTTTATACACAAAACACAATTGTTGCAAAAATGTTGCAAAAGGAGTCGAAAAATAAAAAATAAACTGATTTTCCTAGATTTTTCCAGTTTTCCCATTTTCCTAATTAAAAAAAAAATTTCCTACTTGCATGACCCTCTAGAATATCGAAAAACACATCTAAAAAATAATATAATGTAAAAAAAACTAAAGAAAGAAAAAAAAGAAATTTTTTTTTAAAAGTGTCCGCAGCATGGATTCGAACCCCCGACCCCTCCTTACAGTCTCGACTTGCCAGTCAGGTGTCCTACTACCAGACCAAGGTTGTACAAAAAGAAAGAAACAATTTTGCTTCAAAAGCCCTTACTCGGTTACCTATGCAATAGACATTTAGGGCACCACTGGGGCCCTCCTAATAAACATATAAAAATTTCCTTCAACAGGCATGATTGGACAATAGAGTCCTACCTTGAGACCGAGTTTGAAAATTATAACTTAACATTAAAGGGAGCTAGGAGGTCTCAAAGCCTGAACCTTATTCTCGACATTTCGTCTTTTTCATAATTTTTTTTAATATTATTCCAAAAAGTCTTCTTTAACAAAGAAAGATGCTCGATTTTATACACAGAACACCTTATGCATGATAGACTACCTTAAATGTTGCAATAGGAGTTGAAAAATAACAAATAAACAGATTTTCCTAGACTTTTAAATTTTTTTCCCATTTTCCTAATTAAAAAAAAATTTCCTACATGCAGGACCCTCCAGAATATCGAAAAACACATCTAAAAAATAATATAATGTAAAATAAACAAAAGAAAGAAAAAAAGAAATTTTTTGAAAAACTGGTCGAAGCTGTGATTCGAACCTCGACCCCTCCCTTCAGTCTCGACTTGGCAGCCAGCTGTCCTTTCACCAGACCAAGGTGGTACGGAAAGAAAGTAACAATTTCGCTTCAAAAGCCCTTACTCGGTTGCCAATGCAATAGACCTTTAGGGCCCTACTGGGGCCCTCCTAATTAACATATAAAAATTTCCTTCAACAGGCATGATTGGACCTTAGACGCCTATCTTGGGACAGAGTTTGAAAATTATAACTCAATATTAAAGGGAGCAAGGAGGTCTCGAAGCCTGAACCTTATTGTCGACATTTCGACTTTTTTAAAAAATTTTTTATTATTATTCCAAAAAGTGTTCTTTATCAAAGAAAGATGCTCGATTTTATACACAAAACACCTTATGCATAATAAACTACCTAAAATGTTGCAAAAGGAGTCGAAAAATAACAAATAAACCGATTTTCCTAGATTTTTCCAGTTTTTCCCATTTTCCTAATTAAAAAAAAATTTCCTACATGCATGACCCTCTATAATATCGAAAAACACATTTAAAAAATAATATAATGTAAAAAAAACTAAAGAAAGAAAAAAAAGAAATTTTTTGGAAAAAGTGGTCAAAGCTGAGATTCGAACCTCGACCCCTCCCTTCAGTCTCGACTTGGCAGTCAGCTGTCCTTCCACCAGACCAAGGTGGTACGGAAAGAAAGTAACAATTTCGCTTCTAAAGCTCTTTCTCGGTTACCTATGCAATAGACATTTAGGGCCCCACTGGGGCCCTCCTTATTAACATATAAAAATTTCCTTCGACAGGCATGATTGAACTATAGAGGCCTACCTTGAGACCGAGTTTGAAAATTATAACTTAATATTAAATGGAGCTAGGAGGTCTCGAAGCCTGAACCTTATTCTCGACATTTCGTCTTTTTCATAATTTTTTTATTATTATTCCAAAAAGTGTTCGATAACAAAGAAAGATGCTCGATTTTATACACAGAACACCTTATGCATGATAGACTACCTTAAATGTTGCAAAAGGAGTCGAAAAATAACAAATAAACAGATTTTCCTAGGTTTTTCCAGTTTTTTCCCATTTTCCTAATTAAAAAAAAAATTTCCTACATGCAGGACCCTCCAGAATATCGAAAAACACATCTAAAAAATATTATAATGTAAAATAAACAAAAGAAAGAAAAAAAAGGAAATTTTTTTTAAAAAGTGGTCAAAGCTGGGATTCGAACCCCCGTCCCTTCCCTCCAACCTCGACATGCCAGTCAGGAGTCCTACCACCAGACCAAGTGGGTACGGAAAGAAAGAAACAATTTCGCTTCAAAAGCCCTTTCTCGGTTACCTATGCAATAGACATTTGGGGCCTCACGTGGGCCCTCCTAATTAACATATAAAAATTTCCTTCGGCAGGCATGATTGGACCATAGAGGCCTACCTTGAGACCCAGTTTGAAAATTATAACTTGATATTAAATGGAGCTAGGAGGTCTCGAAGCCTGAACCTTATTCTCGACATTTCGACTTTTTCATAATTTTTTTTAATATTATTCAAAAAAGTGTTCTTTAACAAAGAAAGATGCTCGAATTTATACACAGAACACCTTATGCATGATAGACTACCTTAAATGTTGCAATAGGAGTCGAAAAATAGCAAATAAACAGATTTTCCTAAATTTTTCCAGTTTTTTCCCATTTTCCTAATTAAAAAAAAATTTCCTACATTGCAGGACCCTCCAGAATATCGAAAAACGCATCTAAAAAATAATATAATGAAAAATAAACAAAAGAAAGAAAAAAAGAAATTTTTTTGAAGAAGTGGTCGAAGGTGGGATTCGAACCTCCGTCCCCTCCCTCCAACCTCGACTTGCCAGTCAGGAGTCCTACCACCAGACCAAGTGGGTACGTAAAGAAAGAAACAATTTCGCTTCAAAAGCCCTTTCTCGGTTACCTATGCAATAGACATTTGGGGCCCCACTTGCGCCCTCCTAATTAACATATAAAGATTTCCTTTGGCAGGCATGATTGGACCATAGAGGCCTACCTTGAGACCGAGTTTGAAAATTATAACTTAATATTAAATAGAGCTAGGAGGTCGCGAAGCCTGAACCTTATTTTCGACATTTCGTCTTTTTCATAATTTTTTTTATTATTATTCCAAAAAGTGTTCTTTAACAAAGAAAGATGCTCGATTTTATACACAGAACACCTTATGCATGATAGACTACCTTAAATGTTGCAAAAGGAGTCGAAAAATAACAAATAAACTGATTTTCCTAGATTTTTCCAGTTTTTCCCATTTTCCTAATTAAAAAAAAATTTCCTACATGCAGGACCCTCCAGAATATCGAAAAACACATCTAAAAAATAATATAATGTAAAATAAACAAAAGAAAGAAAAAAAGAAATTTTTTTGAAAAAGTGGTCGAAGCTGGGATTCGAACCCCCGTCCCCTCCCTCCAACCTCGACTTGCCAGTCAGGTGTCCTACCACCAGACCAAGGCGGTACGGAAAGAAAGAAACAATTTCGCTTCAAAAGCCCTTTCTCGGTAACCTATGCAATAGACATTTAGGGCCCCACTGGGGCCCTCCTAATAAACATATAAAAATTTCTTTCGACAGGCATGATTGAACTATAGAGGCCTACTTTGAGACCGAGTTTGAAAATTATAACTTAATATTAAAGGGAGCTAGGGGGTCTCGAAGCCTGAACCTTATTCTCGACATTTCGTCTTTTTCATAATTTTTTTTATTATTATTCCAAAAAGTGTTCTTTAACAAAGAAAGATGCTCGATTTTATACACAGAACACCTTATGCATGATAGACTACCGTAAATGTTGCAAAAGGAGTCGAAAAATAACAAATAAACTGATTTTCCTAGATTTTTCCAGTTTTTCCCATTTTCCTTAATAAAAAAAAAAATTTCCTACTTGCATGACCCTCTAGAATATCGAAAAACACATCTAAAAAATAATATAATGTAAAAAAAACTAAAGAAAGAAAAAAAAGAAATTTTTTTTTAAAAGTGTCCGCAGCATGGATTCGAACCCCCGACCCCTCCTTACAGTCTCGACTTGCCAGTCAGGTGTCCTACTACCAGACCAAGGTTGTACAAAAAGAAAGAAACAATTTTGCTTCAAAAGCCCTTACTCGGTTACCTATGCAATAGACATTTAGGGCACCACTGGGGCCCTCCTAATAAACATATAAAAATTTCCTTCAACAGGCATGATTGGACAATAGAGTCCTACCTTGAGACCGAGTTTGAAAATTATAACTTAACATTAAAGGGAGCTAGGAGGTCTCAAAGCCTGAACCTTATTCTCGACATTTCGTCTTTTTCATAATTTTTTTTATTATTATTCCAAAAAGTGTTCTTTAACAAAGAAAGATGCTCGATTTTATACACAGAACACCTTATGCATGATAGACTACCGTAAATGTTGCAAAAGGAGTCGAAAAATAACAAATAAACTGATTTTCCTAGATTTTTCCAGTTTTTCCCATTTTCCTTAATAAAAAAAAAAATTTCCTACTTGCATGACCCTCTAGAATATCGAAAAACACATCTAAAAAATAATATAATGTAAAAAAAACTAAAGAAAGAAAAAAAAGAAATTTTTTTTTAAAAGTGTCCGCAGCATGGATTCGAACCCCCGACCCCTCCTTACAGTCTCGACTTGCCAGTCAGGTGTCCTACTACCAGACCAAGGTTGTACAAAAAGAAAGAAACAATTTTGCTTCAAAAGCCCTTACTCGGTTACCTATGCAATAGACATTTAGGGCACCACTGGGGCCCTCCTAATAAACATATAAAAATTTCCTTCAACAGGCATGATTGGACAATAGAGTCCTACCTTGAGACCGAGTTTGAAAATTATAACTTAACATTAAAGGGAGCTAGGAGGTCTCAAAGCCTGAACCTTATTCTCGACATTTCGTCTTTTTCATAATTTTTTTTAATATTATTCCAAAAAGTCTTCTTTAACAAAGAAAGATGCTCGATTTTATACACAGAACACCTTATGCATGATAGACTACCTTAAATGTTGCAATAGGAGTTGAAAAATAACAAATAAACAGATTTTCCTAGACTTTTAAATTTTTTTCCCATTTTCCTAATTAAAAAAAAATTTCCTACATGCAGGACCCTCCAGAATATCGAAAAACACATCTAAAAAATAATATAATGTAAAATAAACAAAAGAAAGAAAAAAAGAAATTTTTTGAAAAACTGGTCGAAGCTGTGATTCGAACCTCGACCCCTCCCTTCAGTCTCGACTTGGCAGCCAGCTGTCCTTTCACCAGACCAAGGTGGTACGGAAAGAAAGTAACAATTTCGCTTCAAAAGCCCTTACTCGGTTGCCAATGCAATAGACCTTTAGGGCCCTACTGGGGCCCTCCTAATTAACATATAAAAATTTCCTTCAACAGGCATGATTGGACCTTAGACGCCTATCTTGGGACAGAGTTTGAAAATTATAACTCAATATTAAAGGGAGCAAGGAGGTCTCGAAGCCTGAACCTTATTGTCGACATTTCGACTTTTTTAAAAAAAATTTTATTATTATTCCAAAAAGTGTTCTTTATCAAAGAAAGATGCTCGATTTTATACACAAAACACCTTATGCATAATAAACTACCTAAAATGTTGCAAAAGGAGTCGAAAAATAACAAATAAACCGATTTTCCTAGATTTTTCCAGTTTTTCCCATTTTCCTAATTAAAAAAAAATTTCCTACATGCATGACCCTCTATAATATCGAAAAACACATTTAAAAAATAATATAATGTAAAAAAAACTAAAGAAAGAAAAAAAAGAAATTTTTTGGAAAAAGTGGTCAAAGCTGAGATTCGAACCTCGACCCCTCCCTTCAGTCTCGACTTGGCAGTCAGCTGTCCTTCCACCAGACCAAGGTGGTACGGAAAGAAAGTAACAATTTCGCTTCTAAAGCTCTTTCTCGGTTACCTATGCAATAGACATTTAGGGCCCCACTGGGGCCCTCCTTATTAACATATAAAAATTTCCTTCGACAGGCATGATTGAACTATAGAGGCCTACCTTGAGACCGAGTTTGAAAATTATAACTTAATATTAAATGGAGCTAGGAGGTCTCGAAGCCTGAACCTTATTCTCGACATTTCGTCTTTTTCATAATTTTTTTATTATTATTCCAAAAAGTGTTCGATAACAAAGAAAGATGCTCGATTTTATACACAGAACACCTTATGCATGATAGACTACCTTAAATGTTGCAAAAGGAGTCGAAAAATAACAAATAAACAGATTTTCCTAGGTTTTTCCAGTTTTTTCCCATTTTCCTAATTAAAAAAAAAATTTCCTACATGCAGGACCCTCCAGAATATCGAAAAACACATCTAAAAAATATTATAATGTAAAATAAACAAAAGAAAGAAAAAAAAGGAAATTTTTTTTAAAAAGTGGTCAAAGCTGGGATTCGAACCCCCGTCCCTTCCCTCCAACCTCGACATGCCAGTCAGGAGTCCTACCACCAGACCAAGTGGGTACGGAAAGAAAGAAACAATTTCGCTTCAAAAGCCCTTTCTCGGTTACCTATGCAATAGACATTTGGGGCCTCACGTGGGCCCTCCTAATTAACATATAAAAATTTCCTTCGGCAGGCATGATTGGACCATAGAGGCCTACCTTGAGACCCAGTTTGAAAATTATAACTTGATATTAAATGGAGCTAGGAGGTCTCGAAGCCTGAACCTTATTCTCGACATTTCGACTTTTTCATAATTTTTTTTAATATTATTCAAAAAAGTGTTCTTTAACAAAGAAAGATGCTCGATTTTATACACAGAACACCTTATGCATGATAGACTACCTTAAATGTTGCAATAGGAGTCGAAAAATAGCAAATAAACAGATTTTCCTAAATTTTTCCAGTTTTTTCCCATTTTCCTAATTAAAAAAAAATTTCCTACATTGCAGGACCCTCCAGAATATCGAAAAACGCATCTAAAAAATAATATAATGAAAAATAAACAAAAGAAAGAAAAAAAGAAATTTTTTTGAAGAAGTGGTCGAAGGTGGGATTCGAACCTCCGTCCCCTCCCTCCAACCTCGACTTGCCAGTCAGGAGTCCTACCACCAGACCAAGTGGGTACGTAAAGAAAGAAACAATTTCGCTTCAAAAGCCCTTTCTCGGTTACCTATGCAATAGACATTTGGGGCCCCACTTGCGCCCTCCTAATTAACATATAAAGATTTCCTTTGGCAGGCATGATTGGACCATAGAGGCCTACCTTGAGACCGAGTTTGAAAATTATAACTTAATATTAAATAGAGCTAGGAGGTCGCGAAGCCTGAACCTTATTCTCGACATTTCGTCTTTTTCATAATTTTTTTTATTATTATTCCAAAAAGTGTTCTTTAACAAAGAAAGATGCTCGATTTTATACACAGAACACCTTATGCATGATAGACTACCTTAAATGTTGCAAAAGGAGTCGAAAAATAACAAATAAACTGATTTTCCTAGATTTTTCCAGTTTTTCCCATTTTCCTAATTAAAAAAAAATTTCCTACATGCAGGACCCTCCAGAATATCGAAAAACACATCTAAAAAATAATATAATGTAAAATAAACAAAAGAAAGAAAAAAAGAAATTTTTTTGAAAAAGTGGTCGAAGCTGGGATTCGAACCCCCGTCCCCTCCCTCCAACCTCGACTTGCCAGTCAGGTGTCCTACCACCAGACCAAGGCGGTACGGAAAGAAAGAAACAATTTCGCTTCAAAAGCCCTTTCTCGGTAACCTATGCAATAGACATTTAGGGCCCCACTGGGGCCCTCCTAATAAACATATAAAAATTTCTTTCGACAGGCATGATTGAACTATAGAGGCCTACTTTGAGACCGAGTTTGAAAATTATAACTTAATATTAAAGGGAGCTAGGGGGTCTCGAAGCCTGAACCTTATTCTCGACATTTCGTCTTTTTCATAATTTTTTTTATTATTATTCCAAAAAGTGTTCTTTAACAAAGAAAGATGCTCGATTTTATACACAGAACACCTTATGCATGATAGACTACCGTAAATGTTGCAAAAGGAGTCGAAAAATAACAAATAAACTGATTTTCCTAGATTTTTCCAGTTTTTCCCATTTTCCTTAATAAAAAAAAAAATTTCCTACTTGCATGACCCTCTAGAATATCGAAAAACACATCTAAAAAATAATATAATGTAAAAAAAACTAAAGAAAGAAAAAAAAGAAATTTTTTTTTAAAAGTGTCCGCAGCATGGATTCGAACCCCCGACCCCTCCTTACAGTCTCGACTTGCCAGTCAGGTGTCCTACTACCAGACCAAGGTTGTACAAAAAGAAAGAAACAATTTTGCTTCAAAAGCCCTTACTCGGTTACCTATGCAATAGACATTTAGGGCACCACTGGGGCCCTCCTAATAAACATATAAAAATTTCCTTCAACAGGCATGATTGGACAATAGAGTCCTACCTTGAGACCGAGTTTGAAAATTATAACTTAACATTAAAGGGAGCTAGGAGGTCTCAAAGCCTGAACCTTATTCTCGACATTTCGTCTTTTTCATAATTTTTTTTAATATTATTCCAAAAAGTCTTCTTTAACAAAGAAAGATGCTCGATTTTATACACAGAACACCTTATGCATGATAGACTACCTTAAATGTTGCAATAGGAGTTAAAAATAACAAATAAACAGATTTTCCTAGACTTTTAAATTTTTTTCCCATTTTCCTAATTAAAAAAAAATTTCCTACATGCAGGACCCTCCAGAATATCGAAAAACACATCTAAAAAATAATATAATGTAAAATAAACAAAAGAAAGAAAAAAAGAAATTTTTTTGAAAAAGTGGTCGAAGCTGGGATTCGAACCCCCGTCCCCTCCCTCCAACCTCGACTTGCCAGTCAGGTGTCCTACCACCAGACCAAGGCGGTACGGAAAGAAAGAAACAATTTCGCTTCAAAAGCCCTTTCTCGGTTACCTATGCAATAGACATTTAGGGCCCCACTGGGGCCCTCCTAATAAACATATAAAAATTTCCTTCGACAGGCATGATTGAACCATAGAGGCCTACCTTGAGACTGAGTTTGAAAATTTTAACTTAATATTAAATGTTGCTAGGAGGTCTCGAAGTCTGAACCTTATTCTCGACATTTCGTCTTTTTCATAATTTTTTTTATTATTATTCCAAAAAGTGTTCTTTAACAAAGAAAGATGCTCGATTTTATACACAGAACATCTTATGCATGATAGACTACCTTAAATGTTGCAATAGGAGTCGAAAAATAACAAATAAACTGATTTTCCTAGATTTTTCCAGTTTTTCCCATTTTCCTAATTAAAAAAAAAAATTTCTACATGCAGGACCCTCCAGAATATCGAAAAACACATCTAAAAAATAATATAATGTAAAATAAACAAAAGAAAGAAAAAAAGAATTTTTTTTGAAAAAATGGTCTAAGCTGGGATTTGAACCCCCGTCCCCTCCCTCCAACCTCGACTTGCCAGTCAGGTGTCCTACCACCAGACCAAGGCGGTTCGGAAAGAAAGAAACAATTTCGCTTTAAAAGCCCTTTCTCGGTAACCTACGCAATAGACCTTTAGGGCCCCACTGGGGGCCTCCTAATTAACATATAAAAATTTCCTTTTGCAGGCATGATTGGGCCATAGTGACCTACCTAGAGAACGAGTTTGAAAATTATAACTTAATATTAAAGGGAGCTAGGAGGTCTCGAAGCCTGAACCTTATTCTCGACATTTCGTCTTTTTCATAATTTTTATTATTATTATTCCAAAAAGTGTTCTTTAACAAAGAAAGATGCTCGATTTTATACACAGAACACCTTATGCATGATATACTACCTTAAATGTTGCAAAAGGAGTCGAAAAATAACAAATAAACTGATTTTCCTAGATTTTTCCAGTTTTTCCCATTTTCCTTAATAAAAAAAAAAATTTCCTACTTGCATGACCCTCTAGAATATCGAAAAACACATCTAAAAAATAATATAATGTAAAAAAAACTAAAGAAAGAAAAAAAAGAAATTTTTTTTTAAAAGTGTCTGCAGCTTGGATTCGAACCCCCGACCCCTCCTTACAGTCTCGACTTGCCAGTCAGGTGTCCTACTACCAGACCAAGGTTGTACAAAAAGAAAGAAACAATTTTGCTTCAAAAGCCCTTACTCGGTTACCTATGCAATAGACATTTAGGGCACCACTGGGGCCCTCCTAATAAACATATAAAAATTTCCTTCAACAGGCATGATTGGACAATAGAGTCCTACCTTGAGACCGAGTTTGAAAATTATAACTTAACATTAAAGGGAGCTAGGAGGTCTCAAAGCCTGAACCTTATTCTCGACATTTCGTCTTTTTCATAATTTTTTTTAATATTATTCCAAAAAGTCTTCTTTAACAAAGAAAGATGCTCGATTTTATACACAGAACACCTTATGCATGATAGACTACCTTAAATGTTGCAATAGGAGTCGAAAAATAACAAATAAACAGATTTTCCTAGACTTTTAAAGTTTTTCCCATTTTCCTAATTAAAAAAAAATTTCCTACATGCAGGACCCTCCAGAATATCGAAAAACACATCTAAAAAATAATATAATGTAAAATAAACAAAAGAAAGAAAAAAAGAAATTTTTTTGAAAAAGTGGTCGAAGCTGGGATTCGAGCCCTCGACCCCTCCTTACAGTCTCGACTTGCCAGTCAGGTGTCCTACTACCAGACCAAGGTTGTACAAAAAGAAAGAAACAATTTTGCTTCAAAAGCCCTTACTCGGTTACCTATGCAATAGACATTTAGGGCACCACTGGGGCCCTCCTAATAAACATATAAAAATTTCCTTCGACAGGCATGATTGAACCATAGAGGCCTACCTTGAGACTGAGTTTGAAAATTTTAACTTAATATTAAATGTTGCTAGGAGGTCTCGAAGTCTGAACCTTATTCTCGACATTTCGTCTTTTTCATAATTTTTTTTATTATTATTCCAAAAAGTGTTCTTTAACAAAGAAAGATGCTCGATTTTATACACAGAAAATCTTATGCATGATAGACTACCTTAAATGTTGCAATAGGAGTCGAAAAATAACAAATAAACTGATTTTCCTAGATTTTTCCAGTTTTTCCCATTTTCCTAATCAAAAAAAAAAATTTTCTACATGCAGGACCCTCCAGAATATCGAAAAACACATCTAAAAAATAATATAATGTAAAATAAACAAAAGAAAGAAAAAAAGAAATTTTTTTGAAAAAATGGTCTAAGCTGGGATTTGAACCCCCGTCCCCTCCCTCCAACCTCGACTTGCCAGTCAGGTGTCCTACCACCAGACCAAGGCGGTTCGGAAAGAAAGAAACAATTTCGCTTTAAAAGCCCTTTCTCGGTAACCTACGCAATAGACCTTTAGGGCCCCACTGGGGCCTCCTAATTAACATATAAAAATTTCCTTTTGCAGGCATGATTGGGCCATAGTGGCCTACCTAGAGAACGAGTTTGAAAATTATAACTTAATATTAAAGGGAGCTAGGAGGTCTCGAAGCCTGAACCTTATTCTCGACATTTCGTCTTTTTCATAATTTTTATTATTATTATTCCAAAAAGTGTTCTTTAACAAAGAAAGATGCTCGATTTTATACACAGAACACCTTATCATGATAGACTACCTTAAATGTTGCAATAGGAGTCGAAAAATAACAAATAAACAGATTTTCTTAGATTTTTCCAGTTTTTTCCCATTTTCCTAAATAAAAAAAAATTTCCTACATGCAGGACCCTCCAGAATATCGAAAAACACATCTAAAAAATAATATAATGTAAAATAAACAAAAGAAAGAAAAAAAGAAATTTTTTTGAAAAAGTGGTCGTAGCTGGGATTCGAACCCTCGTCCAATCCCTCCAACCTCGACTTGCCAGTCAGGTGTCCTACCACCAGACCAAGGTGGTTCGGAAAGAAAGAAACAATTTCGCTTCAAAAGCCCTTTCTCGGTTACCTATGCAATAGACATTTAGGGCCCCACTGGGGCCCTCATAATTAACATATAAAAATTTCCTTTGACAAGCATGATTGAACCATAGAGGCCTACCTTGAGACCGAGTTTGAAAATTATAACTTAATATTAAATAGAGCTAGGAGGTCTCGAAGCCTGAACCTTATTCTCGACATTTCGTCTTTTTCATAATTTTTTTTATTATTATTCCAAAAAGTGTTCTTTAACAAAGAAAGATGCTCGATTTTATACACAGAACATCTTATGCATGATAGACTACCTTAAATGTTGCAATAGGAGTCGAAAAATAACAAATAAACTGATTTTCCTAGATTTTTCCAGTTTTTCCCATTTTCCTAATTAAAAAAAAAAATTTCCTACATGCAGGACCCCCCAGAATATCGAAAAACACATCTAAAGAATAATATAATGTAAAATAAACAAAAGAAAGAAAAAAAGAAATTTTTTTGAAAAAATGGTCGAAGCTGGGATTTGAACCGCCGTCCCCTCCCTCCAACCTCGACTTGCCACTCAGGTGTCCTACCACCAGACCAAGGCGGTTCGGAAAGAAAGAAACAATTTCGCTTTAAAAGCCCTTTCTCGGTAACCTACGCAATAGACCTTTAGGGCCCCACTGGGGGCCTCCTAATTAACATATAAAAATTTCCTTTTGCAGGCATGATTGGGCCATAGTGGCCTACCTAGAGAACGAGTTTGAAAATTATAACTTAATATTAAAGGGAGCTAGGAGGTCTCGAAGCCTGAACCTTATTCTCGACATTTCGTCTTTTTCATAATTTTTTTTATTATTATTCCAAAAAGTGTTCTTTATCAAAGAAAGATGCTCGATTTTATACACAGAACACCTTATCATGATAGACTACCTTAAATGTTGCAATAGGAGTCGAAAAATAACAAATAAACAGATTTTCTTAGATTTTTCCAGTTTTTTCCCATTTTCCTAAATAAAAAAAAATTTCCTACTTGCAGGACCCTCCAGAATATCGAAAAACACATCTAAAAAATAATATAATGTAAAATAAATAAAAGAAAGAAAAAAAGAAATTTTTTTGAAAAAGTGGTCGTAGCTGGGATTCGAACCCCCGTCCCCTCCCTCCAACCTCGACTTGCCAGTCAGGTGTCCTACCACCATACCAAGGCGGTTCGGAAAGAAAGAAACAATTTCGCTTCAAAAGCCCTTTCTCGGTTACCTATGCAATAGACACTGGGGCCCTCATTATTAACATATAAAAATTTCCTTTGACAAGCATGATTGAACCATAGAGGCCTACCTTGAGACCGAGTTTGAAAATTATAACTTAATATTAAATAGAGCTAGGAGGTCTCGAAGCCTGAACCTTATTCTCGACATTTCGTCTTTTTCATAATTTTTTTTATTATTATTCCAAAAAGTGTTCTTTAACAAAGAAAGATGTTCGATTTTATACACAGAACACCTTATGCATGATAGACTACCTTAAATGTTGCAAAAGGAGTCGAAAAATAACAAATAAACTGATTTTCCTAGATTTTTCCAGTTTTTCCCATTTTCCTAATTAAAAAAAAATTTCCTACTTGCATGACCCTCTAGAATATCGAAAAACACATCTAAAAAATAATATAATGTAAAAAAAACTAAAGAAAGAAAAAAAAGAAATTTTTTTTTAAAAGTGTCCGCAGCTTGGATTCGAACCCCCGACCCCTCCCTCCAGTCTCGACTTGCCAGTCAGGTGTCCTACTACCAGACCAAGGTTGTACAAAAAGAAAGAAACAATTTTGCTTCAAAAGCCCTTACTCGGTTACCTATGCAATAGACATTTAGGGCACCACTGGGGCCCTCCTAATAAACATATAAAAATTTCCTTCAACAGGCATGATTGGACAATAGAGTCCTACCTTGAGACCGAGTTTGAAAATTATAAATTAACATTAAAGGGAGCTAGGAGGTCTCAAAGCCTGAACCTTATTCTCGACATTTCGTCTTTTTCATAATTTTTTTTAATATTATTCCAAAAAGTCTTCTTTAACAAAGAAAGATGCTCGATTTTATACACAGAACACCTTATGCATGATAGACTACCTTAAATGTTGCAATAGGAGTCGAAAAATAACAAATAAACAGATTTTCCTAGACTTTTAAAGTTTTTTCCCATTTTCCTAATTAAA
Source organism: Parasteatoda lunata (assembly GCA_949128135.1). Taxonomy (NCBI): domain Eukaryota; kingdom Metazoa; phylum Arthropoda; class Arachnida; order Araneae; family Theridiidae; genus Parasteatoda; species Parasteatoda lunata. The sequence continues at coordinate 83,391,702 of OX421977.1, forward strand.
AAAAAATTTCCTACATGCAGGACCCTCCAGAATATCGAAAAACACATCTAAAAAATAATATAATGTAAAATAAACAAAAGAAAGAAAAAAAGAAATTTTTTTGAAAAAGTGGTCGAAGCTGGGATTCGAGCCCCCGTCCCCTCCCTCCAACCTCGACTTGCCAGTCAGGTGTCCTACCACCAGACCAAGGTGGTACGGAAAGAAAGAAACAATTTCGCTTCAAAAGCCCTTTCTCGGTTACCTATGCAATAGACATTTAGGGCCCCACTGGGGCCCTCCTAATAAACATATAAAAATTTCCTTCGACAGGCATGATTGAACCATAGAGGCCTACCTTGAGACTGAGTTTGAAAATTTTAACTTAATATTAAATGTTGCTAGGAGGTCTCGAAGTCTGAACCTTATTCTCGACATTTCGTCTTTTTCATAATTTTTTTTATTATTATTCCAAAAAGTGTTCTTTAACAAAGAAAGATGCTCGATTTTATACACAGAACATCTTATGCATGATAGACTACCTTAAATGTTGCAATAGGAGTCGAAAAATAACAAATAAACTGATTTTCCTAGATTTTTCCAGTTTTTCCCATTTTCCTAATTAAAAAAAAAAATTTTCTACATGCAGGACCCTCCAGAATATCGAAAAACACATCTAAAAAATAATATAATGTAAAATAAACAAAAGAAAGAAAAAAAGAAATTTTTTTGAAAAAATGGTCTAAGCTGGGATTTGAACCCCCGTCCCCTCCCTCCAACCTCGACTTGCCAGTCAGGTGTCCTACCACCAGACCAAGGCGGTTCGGAAAGAAAAAAACAATTTCGCTTTAAAAGCCCTTTCTCGGTAACCTACGCAATAGACCTTTAGGGCCCCACTGGGGGCCTCCTAATTAACATATAAAAATTTCCATTTGCAGGCATGATTGGGCAATAGTGGCCTACCTAGAGAACGAGTTTGAAAATTATAACTTAATATTAAAGGGAGCTAGGAGGTCTCGAAGCCTGAACCTTATTCTCGACATTTCGTCTTTTTCATAATTTTTTTTATTATTATTCCAAAAAGTGTTCTTTATCAAAGAAAGATGCTCGATTTTATACACAGAACACCTTATCATGATAGACTACCTTAAATGTTGCAATAGGAGTCGAAAAATAACAAATAAACAGATTTTCTTAGATTTTTCCAGTTTTTTCCCATTTTCCTAAATAAAAAAAAATTTCCTACATGCAGGACCCTCCAGAATATCGAAAAACACATCTAAAAAATAATATAATGTAAAATAAATAAAAGAAAGAAAAAAAGAAATTTTTTTGAAAAAGTGGTCGTAGCTGGGATTCGAACCCCCGTCCCCTCCCTCCAACCTCGACTTGCCAGTCAGGTGTCCTACCACCATACCAAGGCGGTTCGGAAAGAAATAAACAATTTCGCTTCAAAAGCCCTTTCTCGGTTACCTATGCAATAGACACTGGGGCCCTCATTATTAACATATAAAAATTTCCTTTGACAAGCATGATTGAACCATAGAGGCCTACCTTGAGACCGAGTTTGAAAATTATAACTTAATATTAAATAGAGCTAGGAGGTCTCGAAGCCTGAACCTTATTCTCGACATTTCGTCTTTTTCATAATTTTTTTTATTATTATTCCAAAAAGTGTTCTTTAACAAAGAAAGATGCTCGATTTTATACACAGAACACCTTATGCATGATAGACTACCTTAAATGTTGCAAAAGGAGTCGAAAAATAACAAATAAACTGATTTTCCTAGATTTTTCCAGTTTTTCCCATTTTCCTAATTAAAAAAAAAAAATTTCTAACTTGCATGACCCTCTAGAATATCGAAAAACACATCTAAAAAATTATATAATGTAAAATAAACAAAAGAGAGAAAAAAAGAAATTTTTTGAAGAAGTGTTCGCAGCTGGGATTCGAACCCCCGTCCCCTCCCTCCAGTCTCGACTTGCCATTCAGGTGTCCTACCACCAGACCAAGGAGGTACGGAAATAAAGAAACAATTTCGCTTCAAAAGCCCTTTCTCAGTTACATATGCAATAGACATTTAGGGCCCCACTGGGGCCCTCCTAATTAACATATAAAAATTTCCTTCGGCAGGCATGATTGGACCATAGAGGCCTACCTTGAGACCGATTTTGAAAATTATAACTTAATATATAAAATGAGCTAGGAGGTCTCGAAGCCTGAACCTTATTCTCGACATTTCGACTTTTTTTTAATTTATTTTATTATTATTCCAAAAAGTGTTCTTTATGATGCTCGATTTTATACACAGAACACCTTATGCATGATAGACTACCTAAAATTTTGCAAAAGGAGTCGAAAAATAACAAAGAAACTAATTTTCATCGATTTTTCCAGTTTTTTCCCATTTTCCTATTTAAAAAAACATTTCCTACCTGCATGACCTTCTAGAATATCGAAAAACACATCTAAAAAATAATATATTGTAAAAAAAACTAAAGAAAGAAAAAAAAAAAAAATTTCTGAAAAAGTGTCCGCAGCTGGGTTTCGAACCCCCGACCCCTCCCTCCACTCTCAACTTGCCAGTCAGGTGTCCTACCACCAGACAAAGGCGGTACGTAAAGAAAGAAACAATTTCGCTTTAAAAGCCCTTTCTCGGTAACCTACGCAATAGACCTTTAGGGCCCCACCTGGGGCCTCCTAATTAACATATAAAAATTTCCTTTTGCAGGCATGATTGGGCCATACAGGCCTACCTAGAGAACGAGTTTGAAAATTATAACTTAATATTAAAGGGAGCTAGGAGGTCTCGAAGCCTGAACCTTATTCTCGACATTTCGTGTTTTTCATAATTTTTATTATTATTATTCCAAAAAGTGTTCTTTAACAAAGAAAGATGCTCGATTTTATACACAGAACACCTTATCATGATAGACTACCTTAAATGTTGCAATAGGAGTCGAAAAATAACAAATAAACAGATTTTCTTAGATTTTTCCAGTTTTTTCCCATTTTCCTAAATAAAAAAAAATTTCCTACATCCAGGACCCTCCAGAATATCGAAAAACACATCTAAAAAATAATATAATGTAAAATAAACAAAAGAAAGTAAAAAAGAATTTTTTTTGAAAAAGTGGTCGTAGCTGGGATTCGAACCCCCGTCCAATCCCTCCAACCTCGACTTGCCAGTCAGGTGTCCTACCACCAGACCAAGGTGGTTCGGAAAGAAAGAAACAATTTCGCTTCAAAAGCCCTTTCTCGGTTACCTATGCAATAGACATTTAGGTCCCCACTGGGGCCCTCATAATTAACATATAAAAATTTCCTTTGACAAGCATGATTGAACCATAGAGGCCTACCTTGAGACCGAGTTTGAAAATTATAACTTAATATTAAATAGAGCTAGGAGGTCTCGAAGCCTGAACCTTATTCTCGACATTTCGTCTTTTTCATAATTTTTATTATTATTATTCCAAAAAGTGTTCTTTAACAAAGAAAGATGATTGATTTTATACACAGAACACCTTATGCATGATAGACTACCTTAAATGTTGCAAAAGGAGTCGAAAAATAACAAATAAACTGATTTTCCTAGATTTTTCCAGATTTTCCCATTTTCCTAATTAAAAAAAAAATTTCCTACTTGCATGACCCTCTAGAATATCGAAAAACACATCTAAAAAATAATATAATGTAAAAAAAACTAAAGAAAGAAAAAAAAGAAATTTTTTTTAAAAAGTGTCCGCAGCTTGGATTCGAACCCCCGACCCCTCCCTCCAGTCTCGACTTGCCAGTCAGGTGTCCTACTACCAGACCAAGGTTGTACAAAAAGAAAGAAACAATTTTGCTTCAAAAGCCCTTACTCGGTTGCCTATGCAATAGACATTTAGGGCACCACTGGGGCCCTCCTAATAAACATATAAAAATTTCCTTCAACAGGCATGATTGGACAATAGAGTCCTACCTTGAGACCGAGTTTGAAAATTATAACTTAACATTAAAGGGAGCTAGGAGGTCTCGAAGCCTGAACCTTATTCTTGACATTTCGTCTTTTTCATAATTTTTTTTATTATTATTCCAAAAAGTGTTCTTTAACAAAGAAAGATGCTCGATTTTATACACAGAACATCTTTTGCATGATAGACTACCTTAAATGTTGCAATAGGAGTCGAAAAATAACAAATAAACTGATTTTCCTAGATTTTTCCAGTTTTTCCCATTTTCCTAATTAAAAAAAAAAATTTCTAACTTGCATGACCCTCTAGAATATCGAAAAACACATCTAAAAAATTATATAATGTAAAATAAACAAAAGAGAGAAAAAAAGAAATTTTTTGAAGAAGTGTTCGCAGCTGGGATTTGAACCCCCGTCCCCTCCCTCCAGTCTCGACTTGCCATTCAGGTGTCCTACCACCAGACCAAGGCGGTACGGAAATAAAGAAACAATTTCGCTTCAAAAGCCCTTTCTCAGTTACATATGCAATAGACATTTAGGGCCCCACTGGGGCCCTCCTAATTAACATATAAAAATTTCCTTCGGCAGGCATGATTGGACCATAGAGGCCTACCTTGAGACCGATTTTGAAAATTATAACTTAATATATAAATCGAGCTAGGAGGTCTCGAAGCCTGAACCTTATTCTCGACATTTCGTCTTTTTCATAATTTTTTTTATTATTATTCCAAAAAGTGTTCTTTAACAAAGAAAGATGCTCGATTTTATACACAGAACATCTTATGCATGATAGACTACCTTAAATGTTGCAATAGGAGTCGAAAAATAACAAATAAACTGATTTTCCTAGATTTTTCCAGTTTTTCCCATTTTCCTAATTAAAAAAAAAAATTTCCTACATGCAGGACCCTCCAGAATATCGAAAAACACATCTAAAAAATAATATAATGTAAAATAAATAAAAGAAAGAAAAAAAGAAATTTTTTTGAAAAAGTGGTCGTAGCTGGGATTCGAACCCCCGTCCCCTCCCTCCTACCTCGACTTGCCAGTCAGGTGTCCTACCACCATACCAAGGCGGTTCGGAAAGAAAGAAACAATTTCGCTTCAAAAGCCCTTTCTCGGTTACCTATGCAATAGACACTGGGGCTCTCATTATTAACATATAAAAATTTCCTTTGACAAGCATGATTGAACCATAGAGGCCTACCTTGAGACCGAGTTTGAAAATTATAACTTAATATTAAATAGAGCTAGGAGGTCTCGAAGCCTGAACCTTATTCTCGACATTTCGTCTTTTTCATAATTTTTTTTATTATTATTCCAAAAAGTGTTCTTTAACAAAGAAAGATGCTCGATTTTATACACAGAACACCTTATGCATGATAGACTACCTTAAATGTTGCAAAAGGAGTCAAAAAATAACAAATAAACTGATTTTCCTAGATTTTTCCAGTTTTTCCCATTTTCCTAATTAAAAAAAAAATTTCCTACTTGCATGACCCTCTAGAATATCGAAAAACACATCTAAAAAATAATATAATGTAAAAAAAACTAAAGAAAGAAAAAAAAGAAATTTTTTTTTAAAAGTGTCCGCAGCTTGGATTCGAACCCCCGACCCCTCCCTCCAGTCTCGACTTGCCAGTCAGGTGTCCTACTACCAGACCAAGGTTGTACAAAAAGAAAGAAACAATTTTGCTTCAAAAGCCCTTACTCGGTTACCTATGCAATAGACATTTAGGGCACCACTGGGGCCCTCCTAATAAACATATAAAAATTTCCTTCAACAGGCATGATTGGACAATAGAGTCCTACCTTGAGACCGAGTTTGAAAATTATAACTTAACATTAAAGGGAGCTAGGAGGTCTCGAAGCCTGAACCTTATTCTCGACATTTCGTCTTTTTCATAATTTTTTTTATTATTATTCCAAAAAGTGTTCTTTAACAAAGAAAGATGCTCGATTTTATACACAGAACATCTTATGCATGATAGACTACCTTAAATGTTGCAATAGGAGTCGAAAAATAACAAATAAACTGATTTTCCTAGATTTTTCCAGTTTTTCCCATTTTCCTAATTAAAAAAAAAAAATTTCTAACTTGCATGACCCTCTAGAATATCGAAAAACACATCTAAAAAATTATATAATGTAAAATAAACAAAAGAGAGAAAAAAAGAAATTTTTTGAAGAAGTGTTCGCAGCTGGGATTCGAACCCCCGTCCCCTCCCTCCAGTCTCGACTTGCCATTCAGGTGTCCTACCACCAGACCAAGGCGGTACGGAAATAAAGAAACAATTTCGCTTCAAAAGGCCTTTCTCAGTTACATATGCAATAGACATTTAGGGCCCCACTGGGGCCCTCCTAATTAACATATAAAAATTTCCTTCGGCAGGCATGATTGGACCATAGAGGCCTACCTTGAGACCGATTTTGAAAATTATAACTTAATATATAAAATGAGCTAGGAGGTCTCGAAGCCTGAACCTTATTCTCGACATTTCGACTTTTTTTTAATTTTTTTTATTATTATTCCAAAAAGTGTTCTTTATGATGCTCGATTTTATACACAGAACACCTCATGCATGATAGACTACCTAAAATTTTGCAAAAGGAGTCGAAAAATAAAAAATAAACTGATTTACTTAGATTTTTCCAGTTTTTCCCATTTTCCTAATTAAAAAAACATTTCCTACCTGCATGACCTTCTAGAATATCGAAAAACACATCTAAAAAATAATATATTGTAAAAAAAACTAAAGAAAGAAAAAAAAAAAAAATTTCTGAAAAAGTGTCCGCAGCTGGGTTTCGAACCCCCGACCCCTCCCTCCACTCTCAACTTGCCAGTCAGGTGTCCTACCACCAGACCAAGGCGGTACGTTAAGAAAGAAACAATTTCGCTTCAAAAGCCCTTACTCGGTTACCTATGCAATAGACATTTAGGGCACCACTGGGGCCCTCCTAAAAAACATATAAAAATTTCCTTCAACAGGCATGATTGGACAATAGAGTCCTACCTTGAGACCGAGTTTGAAAATTATAACTCAATATTAAAGGGAGCAAGGAGGTCTCGAAGCCTGAACCTTATTGTCGACATTTCGACTTTTTTAAAAAATTTTTTATTATTATTCCAAAAAGTGTTCTTTATCAAAGAAAGATGCTCGATTTTATACACAAAACACCTTATGCATAATAAACTACCTAAAATGTTGCAAAAGGAGTCGAAAAATAACAAATAAACCGATTTTCCTAGATTTTTCCAGTTTTTCCCATTTTCCTAATTAAAAAAAAATTTCCTACATGCATGACCCTCTATAATATCGAAAAACACATTTAAAAAATAATATAATGTAAAAAAAACTAAAGAAAGAAAAAAAAGAAATTTTTTTGAAGAAGTGGTCAAAGCTGAGATTCGAACCTCGACCCCTCCCTTCAGTCTCGACTTGGCAGTCAGCTGTCCTTCCACCAGACCAAGGTGGTACGGAAAGAAAGTAACAATTTCGCTTCTAAAGCTCTTTCTCGGTTACCTATGCAATAGACATTTAGGGCCCCACTGGGGCCCTCCTTATTAACATATAAAAATTTCCTTCGACAGGCATGATTGAACTATAGAGGCCTACCTTGAGACCGAGTTTGAAAATTATAACTTAACATTAAAGGGAGCTAGGAGGTCTCGAAGCATGAACCTTATTCTCGACATTTCAAATTTTTCATAATTTTTTTTAATATTATTCCAAAAAGTGTTCTTTAACAAAGAAAGATGCTCGATTTTATACACAGAACACCTTATGCATGATAGACTACCTTAAATGTTGCAATAGGAGTCAAAAAATAACAAATAAACAGATTTTCCTAGATTTTTCCAGTTTTTTCCCATTTTCCTAATTAAAAAAAAATTTCCTACATGCAGGACCCTCCAGAATATCGAAAAACACATCTAAAAAATAATATAATGTAAAATAAACAAAAGAAAGAAAAAAAGAAATTTTTTTGAAAAACTGGTTGAAGCTGGGATTCGAACCCCCGTCCCCTCCCTCCAACCTCGACTTGCCAGTCAGGTGTCCTACCAGCAGACCAAGGTGGTACAGAAAGAAAGAAACAAATTCGCTTCAAAAGCCCTTACTCGGTTGCCGATGCAATAGACCTTTAGGGCCCCACTGGGGCCCTCCTAATTAACATATAACAATATCCTTCAACAGACATGATTGGACCATAGAGGCCTATCTTGGGACCGAGTTTGAAAGTTATAACTCAATATTAAAGGGAGCTAGGAGGTCTCGAAGCCTGAACCTTATTCTCGACATTTCGTCTTTTTCATAATTTTTTTTATTATTATTCCAAAAAGTGTTCTTTAACAAAGAAAGATGCTCGATTTTATACACAGAACATCTTATGCATGATAGACTACCTTAAATGTTGCAATAGGAGTCGAAAAATAACAAATAAACAGATTTTCCTAGATTTTTCCAGTTTTTCCCATTTTCCTAATTAAAAAAAAAAATTTCCTACTTGCATGACCCTCTAGAATATCGAAAAACACATCTAAAAAATAATATAATGTAAAAAAAACTGAAGAAAGAAAAAATGAATTTTTTTTGAAAAAGCGTCCGCAGCAGGGATTTGAACCCCCGACCCCTCTCTCCAGTCTCGACTTGCCAGTCAGGTGTCCTACTACCAGACCAAGGTGGTACAAAAAGAAAGAAACAATTTTGCTTCAAAAGCCCTTACTCGGTTACCTATGCAATAGACATTTAGGGCACCACTGGGGCCCTCCTAATAAACATATAAAAATTTCCTTCAACAGGCATGATTGGACAATAGAGTCCTACCTTGAGACCGAGTTTGAAAATTATAACTTAACATTAAAGGGAGCTAGGAGGTCTCGAAGCCTGAACCTTATTCTCGACATTTCGACTTTTTCATAATTTTTTTTAATATTATTCCAAAAAGTGTTCTTTAACAAAGAAAGATGCTCGATTTTATAAACAGAACACCTTATGCATGATAGACTACCCTAAATGTAGCAATAGGAGTCGAAAAATAACAAATAAACAGATTTTCCTAAATTTTTCCAGTTTTTTCCCATTTTCCTAATTAAAAAAAAATTTCCTACTTGCATGACCCTCTAGAATATCGAAAAACACATCTAAAAAATAATATAATGTGAAAAAAACTAAAGAAAGATATAGAAGAAATTTTTTTGAAAAAGTGTCCGCAGCTGGGATTCGAACCCCCGACCCCTCCCTCCAGTCCTGACTTGCCAGTCAGGTGTCCTACCACCAGACCAAGGTGGTACGAAAAGAAAGAAACAATTTCGCTTCAAAAGCCCTTACCTATGCAATAGACATTTAGGGCTCCACTGGGGCCCTCCTAATTAACATATAAAAATTTCCTTCGACAGGCATGATTGAACCATAGAGGCCTACCTTGAGACCGAGTTTGAAAATTATAACTTAATATTAAATGGAGCTAGGAAGTCTCGAAGCCTGAACCTTATTCTCGACATTTCGACTTTTTCATAATTTTTTTAAATATTATTCCAAAAAGTCTTCTTTAACAAAGAAAGATGCTCGATTTTATACACAGAACACCTTATGCATGATAGACTACCTTAAATGTTGCAATAGGAGTAAAAAAATAACAAATAAACAGATTTTCCTAGATTTTTCCAGTTTTTTCCCATTTTCCTAATTAAAAAAAAATTTCCTACATGTAGGACCCTCGAGAATATCGAAAAACACATCTAAAAAATAATATAATGTAAAATAAACAAAAGAAAGAAAAAAAGAAATTTTTTTGAAAAAGTGGTGGAAGCTGGGATTCGAACCCCCGTCCCCTCCCTCCAACCTCGACTTGCCAGTCAGGTGTCCTACCACCAGACCAAGGCGGTACGGAAAGAAAGAAACAATTTCGCTTCAAAAGCCCTTTCTCGGTTACCTATGAAATAGACATTTAGGGCCACACTGGTGCCCTCCTAATTAACATATAAAAATTTCCATCGACAGGCATGATTGAACCATAGAGGCCTACCTTGAGACCGAGTTTGAAAATTATAACTTAACATTAAAGGGAGCTAGGAGGTCTCGAAGCCTGAACCTTATTCTCGACATTTCGTCTTTTTCATAATTTTTTTTATTATTATTCCAAAAAGTGTTCTTTAACAAAGAAAGATGCTCGATTTTATACACAGAACATCTTTTGCATGATAGACTACCTTAAATGTTGCAATAGGAGTCGAAAAATAACAAATAAACTGATTTTCCTAGATTTTTCCAGTTTTTCCCATTTTCCTAATTAAAAAAAAAAATTTCTAACTTGCATGACCCTCTAGAATATCGAAAAACACATCTAAAAAATTATATAATGTAAAATAAACAAAAGAGAGAAAAAAAGAAATTTTTTGAAGAAGTGTTCGCAGCTGGGATTTGAACCCCCGTCCCCTCCCTCCAGTCTCGACTTGCCATTCAGGTGTCCTACCACCAGACCAAGGCGGTACGGAAATAAAGAAACAATTTCGCTTCAAAAGCCCTTTCTCAGTTACATATGCAATAGACATTTAGGGCCCCACTGGGGCCCTCCTAATTAACATATAAAAATTTCCTTCGGCAGGCATGATTGGACCATAGAGGCCTACCTTGAGACCGATTTTGAAAATTATAACTTAATATATAAATCGAGCTAGGAGGTCTCGAAGCCTGAACCTTATTCTCGACATTTCGTCTTTTTCATAATTTTTTTTATTATTATTCCAAAAAGTGTTCTTTAACAAAGAAAGATGCTCGATTTTATACACAGAACATCTTATGCATGATAGACTACCTTAAATGTTGCAATAGGAGTCGAAAAATAACAAATAAACTGATTTTCCTAGATTTTTCCAGTTTTTCCCATTTTCCTAATTAAAAAAAAAAATTTCCTACATGCAGGACCCTCCAGAATATCGAAAAACACATCTAAAAAATAATATAATGTAAAATAAATAAAAGAAAGAAAAAAAGAAATTTTTTTGAAAAAGTGGTCGTAGCTGGGATTCGAACCCCCGTCCCCTCCCTCCTACCTCGACTTGCCAGTCAGGTGTCCTACCACCATACCAAGGCGGTTCGGAAAGAAAGAAACAATTTCGCTTCAAAAGCCCTTTCTCGGTTACCTATGCAATAGACACTGGGGCTCTCATTATTAACATATAAAAATTTCCTTTGACAAGCATGATTGAACCATAGAGGCCTACCTTGAGACCGAGTTTGAAAATTATAACTTAATATTAAATAGAGCTAGGAGGTCTCGAAGCCTGAACCTTATTCTCGACATTTCGTCTTTTTCATAATTTTTTTTATTATTATTCCAAAAAGTGTTCTTTAACAAAGAAAGATGCTCGATTTTATACACAGAACACCTTATGCATGATAGACTACCTTAAATGTTGCAAAAGGAGTCAAAAAATAACAAATAAACTGATTTTCCTAGATTTTTCCAGTTTTTCCCATTTTCCTAATTAAAAAAAAAATTTCCTACTTGCATGACCCTCTAGAATATCGAAAAACACATCTAAAAAATAATATAATGTAAAAAAAACTAAAGAAAGAAAAAAAAGAAATTTTTTTTTAAAAGTGTCCGCAGCTTGGATTCGAACCCCCGACCCCTCCCTCCAGTCTCGACTTGCCAGTCAGGTGTCCTACTACCAGACCAAGGTTGTACAAAAAGAAAGAAACAATTTTGCTTCAAAAGCCCTTACTCGGTTACCTATGCAATAGACATTTAGGGCACCACTGGGGCCCTCCTAATAAACATATAAAAATTTCCTTCAACAGGCATGATTGGACAATAGAGTCCTACCTTGAGACCGAGTTTGAAAATTATAACTTAACATTAAAGGGAGCTAGGAGGTCTCGAAGCCTGAACCTTATTCTCGACATTTCGTCTTTTTCATAATTTTTTTTATTATTATTCCAAAAAGTGTTCTTTAACAAAGAAAGATGCTCGATTTTATACACAGAACATCTTATGCATGATAGACTACCTTAAATGTTGCAATAGGAGTCGAAAAATAACAAATAAACTGATTTTCCTAGATTTTTCCAGTTTTTCCCATTTTCCTAATTAAAAAAAAAAAATTTCTAACTTGCATGACCCTCTAGAATATCGAAAAACACATCTAAAAAATTATATAATGTAAAATAAACAAAAGAGAGAAAAAAAGAAATTTTTTGAAGAAGTGTTCGCAGCTGGGATTCGAACCCCCGTCCCCTCCCTCCAGTCTCGACTTGCCATTCAGGTGTCCTACCACCAGACCAAGGCGGTACGGAAATAAAGAAACAATTTCGCTTCAAAAGGCCTTTCTCAGTTACATATGCAATAGACATTTAGGGCCCCACTGGGGCCCTCCTAATTAACATATAAAAATTTCCTTCGGCAGGCATGATTGGACCATAGAGGCCTACCTTGAGACCGATTTTGAAAATTATAACTTAATATATAAAATGAGCTAGGAGGTCTCGAAGCCTGAACCTTATTCTCGACATTTCGACTTTTTTTTAATTTTTTTTATTATTATTCCAAAAAGTGTTCTTTATGATGCTCGATTTTATACACAGAACACCTCATGCATGATAGACTACCTAAAATTTTGCAAAAGGAGTCGAAAAATAAAAAATAAACTGATTTACTTAGATTTTTCCAGTTTTTCCCATTTTCCTAATTAAAAAAACATTTCCTACCTGCATGACCTTCTAGAATATCGAAAAACACATCTAAAAAATAATATATTGTAAAAAAAACTAAAGAAAGAAAAAAAAAAAAAATTTCTGAAAAAGTGTCCGCAGCTGGGTTTCGAACCCCCGACCCCTCCCTCCACTCTCAACTTGCCAGTCAGGTGTCCTACCACCAGACCAAGGCGGTACGTTAAGAAAGAAACAATTTCGCTTCAAAAGCCCTTACTCGGTTACCTATGCAATAGACATTTAGGGCACCACTGGGGCCCTCCTAAAAAACATATAAAAATTTCCTTCAACAGGCATGATTGGACAATAGAGTCCTACCTTGAGACCGAGTTTGAAAATTATAACTCAATATTAAAGGGAGCAAGGAGGTCTCGAAGCCTGAACCTTATTGTCGACATTTCGACTTTTTTAAAAAATTTTTTATTATTATTCCAAAAAGTGTTCTTTATCAAAGAAAGATGCTCGATTTTATACACAAAACACCTTATGCATAATAAACTACCTAAAATGTTGCAAAAGGAGTCGAAAAATAACAAATAAACCGATTTTCCTAGATTTTTCCAGTTTTTCCCATTTTCCTAATTAAAAAAAAATTTCCTACATGCATGACCCTCTATAATATCGAAAAACACATTTAAAAAATAATATAATGTAAAAAAAACTAAAGAAAGAAAAAAAAGAAATTTTTTTGAAGAAGTGGTCAAAGCTGAGATTCGAACCTCGACCCCTCCCTTCAGTCTCGACTTGGCAGTCAGCTGTCCTTCCACCAGACCAAGGTGGTACGGAAAGAAAGTAACAATTTCGCTTCTAAAGCTCTTTCTCGGTTACCTATGCAATAGACATTTAGGGCCCCACTGGGGCCCTCCTTATTAACATATAAAAATTTCCTTCGACAGGCATGATTGAACTATAGAGGCCTACCTTGAGACCGAGTTTGAAAATTATAACTTAACATTAAAGGGAGCTAGGAGGTCTCGAAGCATGAACCTTATTCTCGACATTTCAAATTTTTCATAATTTTTTTTAATATTATTCCAAAAAGTGTTCTTTAACAAAGAAAGATGCTCGATTTTATACACAGAACACCTTATGCATGATAGACTACCTTAAATGTTGCAATAGGAGTCAAAAAATAACAAATAAACAGATTTTCCTAGATTTTTCCAGTTTTTTCCCATTTTCCTAATTAAAAAAAAATTTCCTACATGCAGGACCCTCCAGAATATCGAAAAACACATCTAAAAAATAATATAATGTAAAATAAACAAAAGAAAGAAAAAAAGAAATTTTTTTGAAAAACTGGTTGAAGCTGGGATTCGAACCCCCGTCCCCTCCCTCCAACCTCGACTTGCCAGTCAGGTGTCCTACCAGCAGACCAAGGTGGTACAGAAAGAAAGAAACAAATTCGCTTCAAAAGCCCTTACTCGGTTGCCGATGCAATAGACCTTTAGGGCCCCACTGGGGCCCTCCTAATTAACATATAACAATATCCTTCAACAGACATGATTGGACCATAGAGGCCTATCTTGGGACCGAGTTTGAAAGTTATAACTCAATATTAAAGGGAGCTAGGAGGTCTCGAAGCCTGAACCTTATTCTCGACATTTCGTCTTTTTCATAATTTTTTTTATTATTATTCCAAAAAGTGTTCTTTAACAAAGAAAGATGCTCGATTTTATACACAGAACATCTTATGCATGATAGACTACCTTAAATGTTGCAATAGGAGTCGAAAAATAACAAATAAACAGATTTTCCTAGATTTTTCCAGTTTTTCCCATTTTCCTAATTAAAAAAAAAAATTTCCTACTTGCATGACCCTCTAGAATATCGAAAAACACATCTAAAAAATAATATAATGTAAAAAAAACTGAAGAAAGAAAAAATGAATTTTTTTTGAAAAAGCGTCCGCAGCAGGGATTTGAACCCCCGACCCCTCTCTCCAGTCTCGACTTGCCAGTCAGGTGTCCTACTACCAGACCAAGGTGGTACAAAAAGAAAGAAACAATTTTGCTTCAAAAGCCCTTACTCGGTTACCTATGCAATAGACATTTAGGGCACCACTGGGGCCCTCCTAATAAACATATAAAAATTTCCTTCAACAGGCATGATTGGACAATAGAGTCCTACCTTGAGACCGAGTTTGAAAATTATAACTTAACATTAAAGGGAGCTAGGAGGTCTCGAAGCCTGAACCTTATTCTCGACATTTCGACTTTTTCATAATTTTTTTTAATATTATTCCAAAAAGTGTTCTTTAACAAAGAAAGATGCTCGATTTTATAAACAGAACACCTTATGCATGATAGACTACCCTAAATGTAGCAATAGGAGTCGAAAAATAACAAATAAACAGATTTTCCTAAATTTTTCCAGTTTTTTCCCATTTTCCTAATTAAAAAAAAATTTCCTACTTGCATGACCCTCTAGAATATCGAAAAACACATCTAAAAAATAATATAATGTGAAAAAAACTAAAGAAAGATATAGAAGAAATTTTTTTGAAAAAGTGTCCGCAGCTGGGATTCGAACCCCCGACCCCTCCCTCCAGTCCTGACTTGCCAGTCAGGTGTCCTACCACCAGACCAAGGTGGTACGAAAAGAAAGAAACAATTTCGCTTCAAAAGCCCTTACCTATGCAATAGACATTTAGGGCTCCACTGGGGCCCTCCTAATTAACATATAAAAATTTCCTTCGACAGGCATGATTGAACCATAGAGGCCTACCTTGAGACCGAGTTTGAAAATTATAACTTAATATTAAATGGAGCTAGGAAGTCTCGAAGCCTGAACCTTATTCTCGACATTTCGACTTTTTCATAATTTTTTTAAATATTATTCCAAAAAGTCTTCTTTAACAAAGAAAGATGCTCGATTTTATACACAGAACACCTTATGCATGATAGACTACCTTAAATGTTGCAATAGGAGTAAAAAAATAACAAATAAACAGATTTTCCTAGATTTTTCCAGTTTTTTCCCATTTTCCTAATTAAAAAAAAATTTCCTACATGTAGGACCCTCGAGAATATCGAAAAACACATCTAAAAAATAATATAATGTAAAATAAACAAAAGAAAGAAAAAAAGAAATTTTTTTGAAAAAGTGGTGGAAGCTGGGATTCGAACCCCCGTCCCCTCCCTCCAACCTCGACTTGCCAGTCAGGTGTCCTACCACCAGACCAAGGCGGTACGGAAAGAAAGAAACAATTTCGCTTCAAAAGCCCTTTCTCGGTTACCTATGAAATAGACATTTAGGGCCACACTGGTGCCCTCCTAATTAACATATAAAAATTTCCATCGACAGGCATGATTGAACCATAGAGGCCTACCTTGAGACCGAGTTTTAAAATTTTAACTTAATATTAAATGTTGCTAGGAGGTCTCGAAGTCTGAACCTTATTCTCGACATTTCGTCATTTTCATAATTTTTTTTATTATCATTCCAAAAAGTGTTCTTTAACAAAGAAAGATGCTCGATTTTATACACAGAACATCTTATGCTTGATAGACTACCTTAAACATTGCAATAGGAGTCGAAAAATAGCAAATAAACAGATTTTCCTAGATTTTTCCAGTTTTTTCCCATTTTCCTAATTAAAAAAAAATTTCCTACATGCAGGACCCTCCAGAATATCCAAAAACACATCTAAAAAATAATATAATGTAAAATAAACAAAAGAAAGAAAAAAAGAAATTTTTTTGAAAAAGTGTCCTCAGCTCTGATTCGAACCCCCGACCTCTCCGTCCAGTCTCGACTTGCCAGTCAGGTGTCCTACCACCAGACCAAGGAGGTACGAAAAGAAAGAAACAATTTCGCTTCAAAAGCCCTTTCTTGGTGACCTACGCAATAGACCTTTAGGGCTCCACTGGGGCCCTCCTAATTAACATATAAAAATTTGCTTTTGCAGGCGTGATTGGACCATAGAGGCATACCTTGAGACCGAGTTTGATAATTATAACTTAATATTAAATGGAGCTAGGAGGTCTCGAAGTCTGAACCTTATTCTCGACTTTGCGACTTTTTTAAAAAAAATTTTATTATTATTCCAAAAAGTGTTCTTTAATAAATAAGGATGCTCGATTTTATACACAGAACACCTTATGCATGATAGACTACCTAACGTGTTGCAAAAGGAGTCGAAAAATAACAAATAAACTGATTTTCCTAGATTTTTCCCGTTTTTTCCTATTTTCCCATTTAAAAAAAATTTCCTACATGCAGGATTCTGCAGAACATCGAAAAACACTTCTAAAAAATAATATAATGTAAAATAAACAAAATAAAGAAAAAAAAGGAAATTTTTTTGAAAAAGCTGTCAAAGCTGGGATTCGAATCCCCGTCCCCTCCCTCCAACCTCGACTTGCTGGTCAGGTGTCCTACCACCAGACCAAGGCGGTACGGAAGAAAGAAACAATTTCGCTTCAAAAGCCTTTTCTCGGTTACCTCTGCAATAGACATTTAGGGCCCCACTGAGGCCCTCCTAATTAACATATAAAAATTTCCTTCGGCAGGCATAATTGGACGATAGAGGCCTACGTTGAGACCGAGTTTGAAAATTATAACTTCATATTAAATGGAGCTAGGAGGTCTCGAAGCCTGAACCTTATTCTCGACATTTCGACTTTTTCATAGTTTTTTTTAATATTATTCCAAAAAGTGTTCTTTAACAAAGAAAGATGCTCGATTTTATACACAGGAAACCTTATGCATGATAGACTACCTTAAATGTTGCAATAGGAGTCGAAAAATAACAAATAAACAGATTTTCCTAGATTTTTCCAGTTTTTTCCCATTTTCCTAATTAAAAAAAAATTTCCTACATGCAGGACCCTTCAGAATATCGCAAAACACATCTAAAAAATAATATAATGTAAAATAAACAAAAGAAAGAAAAAAAGAAATTTTTTTGAAAAAGTGGTCGAAGCTGGGATTCGAACCCCGGTCCCCTCCCTCCAACCTCTTACCAGTCAGGTGTCCTACCACCAGACCAAGGCGATACGGAAAAAAAGAAACAATTTCGCTTCAAAAGCCCTTTCTCGGTTACCTATGCAATAGACATTTAGGGCCCCACTGGGGCCCTCCTAATTAACATATAAAAATTTCCTTCGGCAGGCATGATTGGACTATAGAGGCCTACCTTCAGGCCGAGTTTGAAAATTATAACTTAATATTAAAGGGAGCTAGGAGGTCTCGAAGCCTGAATCTTATTCTCGACATTTCGCCTTTTTTTAAATTTTTTTTATTATTATTTCAAAAAGTGTTCTTTAACAAAGAAAGTTGCTCGATTTTATACATAGAACACCTTACGCACTATAAGCTACCTAAAATGTTGCGAAAGGAGTCGAAAAATAACAAATAAACTGATTTTCCTAGATTTTTCCAGTTTTTCCCATTCTCCTAATTAAAAAAAAAATTTCCTACTTGCATGACCCTCTAGAATGTCGAAAAACACATCTAAAAAATAATATAATGTAAAAAAAACTAAAGAAAGAAAAAAAAGAAATTTTTTTGAAAAGTGTCCGCAGCTGGGATTCGAATCCCCGACCTTTCCGTCCTGTCTCGACTTGCCAGTCAGGTGTCCTACCACCAGACCAAGGTGGTACGAAAAGAAAGAAACAATTTCGCTTCAAAAGCCCTTACTCAGTTACCTATGCAATAGACATTTAGGGCACCATTGGGGCCCTCTTAATTAACATATAAAAATTTCCTTCGGCAGGCATGATTGGACTATAGAGGCCTACCTTGAGACCGAGTTTTAAAATTTTAACTTAATATTAAATGTTGCTAGGAGGTCTCGAAGTCTGAACCTTATTCTCGACATTTCGACTTTTTCGTAATTTTTTTTAATATTATTCCAAAAAGTGTTCTTTAACAAAGAAATATGCTCGATTTTATACACAGGACACCTTATGCATGATAGACTACCTTAAATGTTGCAATAGGAGTCGAAAAATAACAAATAAAGAGATTTTCCTAGATTTTTCCAGTTTTTCTCATTTTCCTAATTAAAAAAAAATTTCCTACTTGCATGACCCTCTAGAATATCGAAAAACACATCTAAAAAATAATATAATGTAAAAAAAAACTAAAGAAAGAAAAAAAAGAAATTTTTTTGAAAAAGTGTCTGCAGCTGGGATTCGAACCCCCGACCTCTCCGTCCTGTCTCGACTTGCCAGTCAGGTGTCCTACCACCAGACCAAGGTGGTACGAAAAAAAAAGAAACAATTTCGCTTCAAAAGCCCTTACTCGGTTACCTATGCAATAGACATTTAGGGCACCATTGGGGCCCTCTTAATTAACATATAAAAATTTCCTTCGACAGGCATGATTGCACCATAGAGGCCTACCTTGAGACCGAGTTTGAAAATTATAACTTAATATCAAATGGAGCTAGGAGGTCTCGAAGCCTGAACCTTATTCTCGACATTTCGACATTTTCATAATTTTTTTTTAATATTACTCCAAAAATTGTTCTTGAACAAAGAAAGATGCTCGATTTGATACACAGAACATCTTATGCATGATAGACTACCTTAAATGTTGCAATAGGTATCGAAAAATAGCAAATAAACAGATTTTCCTAGATTTTTCCAGTTTTTTCCCATTTTCCTAATTAAAAAAAATTTCCTACATGCAGGACCCTCCAGAATATCGAAAAACACATCTAAAAAATAATATAATGTAAAAAAAACTAAAGAAAGAAAAAAAAGAAATTTTTTTGAAAAGTGTCCGCAGCTGGGATTCGAACCCCCGACCTTTCCGTCCTGTCTCGACTTGCCAGTCAGGTGTCCTACCACCAGACCAAGGTGGTACGAAAAGAAAGAAACAATTTCGCTTCAAAAGCCCTTACTCAGTTACCTATGCAATAGACATTTAGGGCACCATTGGGGCCCTCTTAATTAACATATAAAAATTTCCTTCGGCAGGCATGATTGGACTATAGAGGCCCACCTTGAGACCGAGTTTTAAAATTTTAACTTAATATTAAATGTTGCTAGGAGGTCTCGAAGTCTGAACCTTATTCTCGACATTTCGACTTTTTCGTAATTTTTTTTAATATTACTCCAAAAATTGTTCTTTAACAAAGAAAGATGCTCGATTTGATACACAGAACACCTTATGCATGATAGACTACCTTAAATGTTGCAATAGGTATCGAAAAATAGCAAATAAACAGATTTTCCTAGATTTTTCCAGTTTTTTCCCATTTTCCTAATTAAAAAAAAATTTCCTACATGCAGGTCCCTCCAGAATATCGAAAAACACATCTAAAAAATAATATAATGTAAAATAAACAAAAGAAAGAAAAAAAAGGAAATTTTTTTGAAAAAGTAGTCAAAGCTGGGATTCGAACCCCCGTCCCCTCCCTCCAACCTCGACTTGCTGGTCAGGTGTCCTACCACCAGACCAAGGCGGTACGGAAGAAAGAAACAATTTCGCTTCAAAAGCCTTTTCTCGGTTACCTCTGCAATAGACATTTAGGGCCCCACTGAGGCCCTCCTAATTAACATATAAAAATTTCCTTCGGCAGGCATAATTGCACGATAGAGGCCTACGTTGAGACCGAGTTTGAAAATTATAACTTCATATTAAATGGAGCTAGGAGGTCTCGAAGTCTGAACCTTATTCTCGACATTTCGACTTTTTCGTAATTTTTTTTAATATTACTCCAAAAATTGTTCTTTAACAAAGAAAGATGCTCGATTTTATACACAGAACACCTTATGCATGATAGACTACCTTAAATGTTGCAATAGGTATCGAAAAATAGCAAATAAACAGATTTTCCTAGATTTTTCCAGTTTTTTCCCATTTTCCTAATTAAAAAAAAATTTCCTACAAGCAGGACCCGCCAGAATATCGAAAAACACATCTAAAAAATAATATAATGTAAAATAAACAAAAGAAAGAAAAAAAAGGAAATTTTTTTGAAAAAGTGGTCAAAGCTAGGATTCGAACCCCCGTCCCCTCCCTCCAACCTCTTACCAGTCAGGTGTCCTACCACCAGACCAAGGCGATACGGAAAAAAAGAAACAATTTCGCTTCAAAAGCCCTTTCTCGGTTACCTATGCAATAGACATTTAGGGCCCCACTGGGGCCCTCCTAATTAACATATAAAAATTTCCTTCGGCAGGCATGATTGGACTATAGAGGCCTACCTTCAGGCCGAGTTTGAAAATTATAACTTAATATTAAAGGGAGCTAGGAGGTCTCGAAGCCTGAATCTTATTCTCGACATTTCGCCTTTTTTTAAATTTTTTTTATTATTATTTCAAAAAGTGTTCTTTAACAAAGAAAGTTGCTCGATTTTATACATAGAACACCTTACGCACTATAAGCTACCTAAAATGTTGCGAAAGGAGTCGAAAAATAACAAATAAACTGATTTTCCTAGATTTTTCCAGTTTTTCCCATTCTCCTAATTAAAAAAAAAATTTCCTACTTGCATGACCCTCTAGAATGTCGAAAAACACATCTAAAAAATAATATAATGTAAAAAAAACTAAAGAAAGAAAAAAAAGAAATTTTTTTGAAAAGTGTCCGCAGCTGGGATTCGAACCCCCGACCTTTCCGTCCTGTCTCGACTTGCCAGTCAGGTGTCCTACCACCAGACCAAGGTGGTACGAAAAGAAAGAAACAATTTCGCTTCAAAAGCCCTTACTCAGTTACCTATGCAATAGACATTTAGGGCACCATTGGGGCCCTCTTAATTAACATATAAAAATTTCCTTCGGCAGGCATGATTGGACTATAGAGGCCTACCTTGAGACCGAGTTTTAAAATTTTAACTTAATATTAAATGTTGCTAGGAGGTCTCGAAGTCTGAACCTTATTCTCGACATTTCGACTTTTTCGTAATTTTTTTTAATATTATTCCAAAAAGTGTTCTTTAACAAAGAAATATGCTCGATTTTATACACAGGACACCTTATGCATGATAGACTACCTTAAATGTTGCAATAGGAGTCGAAAAATAACAAATAAAGAGATTTTCCTAGATTTTTCCAGTTTTTCTCATTTTCCTAATTAAAAAAAAATTTCCTACTTGCATGACCCTCTAGAATATCGAAAAACACATCTAAAAAATAATATAATGTAAAAAAAAACTAAAGAAAGAAAAAAAAGAAATTTTTTTGAAAAAGTGTCTGCAGCTGGGATTCGAACCCCCGACCTCTCCGTCCTGTCTCGACTTGCCAGTCAGGTGTCCTACCACCAGACCAAGGTGGTACGAAAAAAAAAGAAACAATTTCGCTTCAAAAGCCCTTACTCGGTTACCTATGCAATAGACATTTAGGGCACCATTGGGGCCCTCTTAATTAACATATAAAAATTTCCTTCGACAGGCATGATTGCACCATAGAGGCCTACCTTGAGACCGAGTTTGAAAATTATAACTTAATATCAAATGGAGCTAGGAGGTCTCGAAGCCTGAACCTTATTCTCGACATTTCGACATTTTCATAATTTTTTTTTAATATTACTCCAAAAATTGTTCTTGAACAAAGAAAGATGCTCGATTTGATACACAGAACATCTTATGCATGATAGACTACCTTAAATGTTGCAATAGGTATCGAAAAATAGCAAATAAACAGATTTTCCTAGATTTTTCCAGTTTTTTCCCATTTTCCTAATTAAAAAAAATTTCCTACATGCAGGACCCTCCAGAATATCGAAAAACACATCTAAAAAATAATATAATGTAAAAAAAACTAAAGAAAGAAAAAAAAGAAATTTTTTTGAAAAGTGTCCGCAGCTGGGATTCGAACCCCCGACCTTTCCGTCCTGTCTCGACTTGCCAGTCAGGTGTCCTACCACCAGACCAAGGTGGTACGAAAAGAAAGAAACAATTTCGCTTCAAAAGCCCTTACTCAGTTACCTATGCAATAGACATTTAGGGCACCATTGGGGCCCTCTTAATTAACATATAAAAATTTCCTTCGGCAGGCATGATTGGACTATAGAGGCCCACCTTGAGACCGAGTTTTAAAATTTTAACTTAATATTAAATGTTGCTAGGAGGTCTCGAAGTCTGAACCTTATTCTCGACATTTCGACTTTTTCGTAATTTTTTTTAATATTACTCCAAAAATTGTTCTTTAACAAAGAAAGATGCTCGATTTGATACACAGAACACCTTATGCATGATAGACTACCTTAAATGTTGCAATAGGTATCGAAAAATAGCAAATAAACAGATTTTCCTAGATTTTTCCAGTTTTTTCCCATTTTCCTAATTAAAAAAAAATTTCCTACATGCAGGTCCCTCCAGAATATCGAAAAACACATCTAAAAAATAATATAATGTAAAATAAACAAAAGAAAGAAAAAAAAGGAAATTTTTTTGAAAAAGTAGTCAAAGCTGGGATTCGAACCCCCGTCCCCTCCCTCCAACCTCGACTTGCTGGTCAGGTGTCCTACCACCAGACCAAGGCGGTACGGAAGAAAGAAACAATTTCGCTTCAAAAGCCTTTTCTCGGTTACCTCTGCAATAGACATTTAGGGCCCCACTGAGGCCCTCCTAATTAACATATAAAAATTTCCTTCGGCAGGCATAATTGCACGATAGAGGCCTACGTTGAGACCGAGTTTGAAAATTATAACTTCATATTAAATGGAGCTAGGAGGTCTCGAAGCCTGAACCTTATTCTCGACATTTCGACATTTTCATAATTTTTTTTTAATATTACTCCAAAAATTGTTCTTTAACAAAGAAAGATGCTCGATTTTATACACAGAACACCTTATGCATGATAGACTACCTTAAATGTTGCAATAGGTATCGAAAAATAGCAAATAAACAGATTTTCCTAGATTTTTCCAGTTTTTTCCCATTTTCCTAATTAAAAAAAAATTTCCTACAAGCAGGACCCGCCAGAATATCGAAAAACACATCTAAAAAATAATATAATGTAAAATAAACAAAAGAAAGAAAAAAAAGGAAATTTTTTTGAAAAAGTGGTCAAAGCTAGGATTCGAACCCCCGTCCCCTCCCTCCAACCTCGACTTGCTGGTCAGGTGTCCTACCACCAGACCAAGGCGGTACGGAAGAAAGAAACAATTTCGCTTCAAAAGCCTTTTCTCGGTTACCTCTGCAATAGACATTTAGGGCCCCACTGAGGCCCTCCTAATTAACATATAAAAATTTCCTTCGGCAGGCATAATTGGACGATAGAGGCCTACGTTGAGACCGAGTTTGAAAATTATAACTTCATATTAAATGGAGCTAGGAGGTCTCGAAGTCTGAACCTTATTCTCGACTTTGCGACTTTTTTAAAAAAATTTTTATTATTATTCCAAAAAGTGTTCTTTAATAAATAAGGATGCTCGATTTTATACACAGAACACCTTATGCATGATAGACTACCAAACGTGTTGCAAAAGGAGTCGAAAAATAACAAATAAACTGATTTTCCTAGATTTTTCCCGTTTTTTCCTATTTTCCCATTTAAAAAAAATTTCCTACATGCAGGACTCTGCAGAACATCGAAAAACACTTCTAAAAAATAATATAATGTAAAATAAACAAAATAAAGAAAAAAATGGAATTTTTTTAAAAAGTTGCGATGCTGGGATTCGAACCCCCGACCCCTCCCTCTAACCTGGACTTCCCAGGCAGGAGTCCTACCACCAGACCAAGGCAGCACGGAAAGAAAGAAACAATTTCGCTTCAAAAGCCCTTTCTCGGTTACCTATGCAATAGACATTTAGGACCCCACTAGGGCCCTCCTAATTAACATATAAAAATTTCCTTCGGCAGGCATGATTGGACCATAGAGGCCTACCTTGAGACCGAGTTTGAAAATTATAACTTAATAATAAAGGGAGCTAGGAGGTCTCGAAGCCTGAACCTTATTCTCGACATTTCGCCTTTATTTAAATTTTTTTTATTATTATTTCAAAAAGTGTTCTTTAACAAAGAAAGTTGCTCGATTTTATACACAGAACACCTTACGCACTATAAACTACCTAAAATGTTGCAAAAGGCGTCGAAAAATAACAAATAAAACGATTTTCCTAGATTTTTCCAGTTTTTCCCATTTTCCTAATTAAAAAAAAATTTCCTACATGCATGACCCTCTAGAATATCGAAAAACACATCTGAAAAATAATATAATGTAAAAAAAACTAAAGAAAGAAAAAAAAGAAATTTTTTTGAAAAAGTGGTCGAAGCTGGGATTCGAACCCCCTTTCCCCTCCCTCCAACCTCGATTTGCCAGTCAGGTGTCCTACCACCAGAGTCAGGTGTCCTACCACCAGACCAAGCCGGTACGGAAAGAAAGAAACAATTTCGCTTCAAAAGCCCTTTCTCGGTTAATTATGCTATAGACATTTAGGGCCCCACAAGGGCCCTCCTAATTAACATATAAAAATTTCCTTCGGCAGGCATGATTGGACCGTAGAGGCCTACCTTAGGACCGAGTTTGAAAATTATAACTTAATAATAAAAGGAGCTTGGAGGTCTCGAAGCCTGAATCTTATTCTCGACATTTCGACTTTTTCATAATTTTTTTTAATATTATTCCAAAAAGTGTTCTTTAACAAAGAAAGATGCTCGATTTTATACACAGGACACCTTATGCATGATAGACTTCCTAAAATAATACAAAAAGAGTTGAGAAATAACAAATACACTGATTTTCCTAGATTTTTCCCGTTTTTTCCTATTTTCCCATTTAAAAAAAATTTCCTACATGCAGGACTCTGCAGAACATCGAAAAACACTTCTAAAAAGTAATATAATGTAAAATAAACAAAATAAAGAAAAAAATGGAATTTTTTTAAAAAGTTGCGATGCTGGGATTCGAACCCCCGACCCCTCCCTCTAACCTGGACTTCCCTGTCAGGAGTCCTACCACCAGACCAAGGCAGCACGGAAAGAAAGAAACAATTTCGCTTCAAAAGCCCTTTCTCGGTTACCTATGCAATAGACATTTAGGACCCCACTAGGGCCCTCCTAATTAACATATAAAAATTTCCTTCGGCAGGCATGATTGGACCATAGAGGCCTACCTTGAGACCGAGTTTGAAAATTATAACTTAATAATAAAGGGAGCTAGGAGGTCTCAAAGCCTGAACCTTATTCTCGACATTTCGCCTTTATTTAAATTTTTTTTATTATTATTTCAAAAAGTGTTCTTTAACAAAGAAAGTTGCTCGATTTTATACACAGAACACCTTACGCACTATAAACTACCTAAAATGTTGCAAAAGGAGTCGAAAAATAACAAATAAACTGATTTTCCTAGATTTTTCCAGTTTTTCTCATTTTCCTAATTAAAAAAAAAATTTCCTACTTGCATGACCCTCTAGAATATCGAAAAACACATCTAAAAAATAATATAATGTAAAAAAAAACTAAAGAAAGAAAAAAAAGAAATTTTTTTGAAAAAGTGTCTGCAGCTGGGATTCGAACCCCCGACCTCTCCGTCCTGTCTCGACTTGCCAGTCAGGTGTCCTACCACCAGACCAAGGTGGTACGAAAAAGAAAAGAAACAATTTCGCTTCAAAAGCCTTTACTCGGTTACCTATGCAATAGACATTTAGGGCACCATTGGGGCCCTCTTAATTAACATATAAAAATTTCCTTCGACAGGCATGATTGCACCATAGAGGCCTACCTTGAGACCGAGTTTGAAAATTATAACTTAATATCAAATGAAGCTAGGAGGTCTCGAAGCCTGAACCTTATTCTCGACATTTTGACATTTTCATAATTTTTTTTTAATATTACTCCAAAAATTGTTCTTTAACAAAGAAAGATGCTCGATTTTATACACAGTACACCTTATGCATGATAGACTACCTTAAATGTTGCAATAGGTATCGAAAAATAGCAAATAAACAGATTTTCCTAGATTTTTCCAGTTTTTTCCCATTTTCCTAATTAAAAAAAAATTTCCTACATGCAGGACCCTCCAGAATATTGAAAAACACATCTAAAAAATAATATAATGTAAAATAAACAAAAGAAAGAAAAAAAAGGAAATTTTTTTGAAAAAGTTGTCAAAGCTGGGATTCGAACCCCCGTCCCCTCCCTCCAACCTCGACTTGCTGGTCAGGTGTCCTACCACCAGACCAAGGCGGTACGGAAGAAAGAAACAATTTCGCTTCAAAAGCCTTTTCTCGGTTACCTCTGCAAAAGACATTTAGGGCCCCACTGAGGCCCTCCTAATTAACATATAAAAATTTCCTTCGGCAGGCATAATTGGACGATAGAGGCCTACGTTGAGACCGAGTTTGAAAATTATAACTTCATATTAAATGGAGCTTGGAGGTCTCGAAGCCTGAATCTTATTCTCGACATTTCGACTTTTTCATAATTTTTTTTAATATTATTCCAAAAAGTGTTCTTTAACAAAGAAAGATGCTCGATTTTATACACAGGACACCTTATGCATGATAGACTTCCTAAAATAATACAAAAAGAGTTGAGAAATAACAAATACACTGATTTTCCTAGATTTTTCCCGTTTTTTCCTATTTTCCCATTTAAAAAAAATTTCCTACATGCAGGACTCTGCAGAACATCGAAAAACACTTCTAAAAAATAATATAATGTAAAATAAACAAAATAAAGAAAAAAATGGAATTTTTTTAAAAAGTTGCGATGCTGGGATTCGAACCCCCGACCCCTCCCTCTAACCTGGACTTCCCAGTCAGGAGTCCTACCACCAGACCAAGGCAGCACGGAAAGAAAGAAACAATTTCGCTTCAAAAGCCCTTTCTCGGTTACCTATGCAATAGACATTTAGGACCCCACTAGGGCCATCCTAATTAACATATAAAAATTTCCTTCGGCAGGCATGATTGGACCATAGAGGCCTACCTTGAGACCGAGTTTGAAAATTATAACTTAATAATAAAGGGAGCTAGGAGGTCTCGAAGCCTGAACCTTATTCTCGACATTTCGCCTTTATTTAAATTTTTTTTATTATTATTTCAAAAGGTGTTCTTTAACAAAGAAAGTTGCTCGATTTTATACACAGAACACCTTACGCACTATAAGCTACCTAAAATGTTGCAAAAGGAGTCGAAAAATAACAAATAAACTGATTTTCCTAGATTTTTCCAGTTTTTCCCATTCTCCTAATTAAAAAAAAAATTTCCTACTTGCATGACCCTCTAGAATGTCGAAAAACACATCTAAAAAATAATATAATGTAAAAAAAACTAAAGAAAGAAAAAAAAGAAATTTTTTTGAAAAGTGTCCGCAGCTGGGATTCGAACCCCCGACCTTTCCGTCCTGTCTCGACTTGCCAGTCAGGTGTCCTACCACCAGACCAAGGTGGTACGAAAAGAAAGAAACAATTTCGCTTCAAAAGCCCTTACTCAGTTACCTATGCAATAGACATTTAGGGCACCATTGGGGCCCTCTTAATTAACATATAAAAATTTCCTTCGGCAGGCATGATTGGACTATAGAGGCCTACCTTGAGACCGAGTTTTAAAATTTTAACTTAATATTAAATGTTGCTAGGAGGTCTCGAAGTCTGAACCTTATTCTCGACATTTCGACTTTTTCGTAATTTTTTTTAATATTATTCCAAAAAGTGTTCTTTAACAAAGAAATATGCTCGATTTTATACACAGGACACCTTATGCATGATAGACTACCTTAAATGTTGCAATAGGAGTCGAAAAATAACAAATAAAGAGATTTTCCTAGATTTTTCCAGTTTTTCTCATTTTCCTAATTAAAAAAAATTTCCTACTTCCATGACCCTCTAGAATATCGAAAAACACATCTAAAAAATAATATAATGTAAAAAAAAACTAAAGAAAGAAAAAAAAGAAATTTTTTTTGAAAAAGTGTCTGCAGCTGGGATTCGAACCCCCGACCTCTCCGTCCTGTCTCGACATGCCAGTCAGGTGTCCTACCACCAGACCAAGGTGGTACGAAAAAAAAAGAAACAATTTCGCTTCAAAAGCCCTTAGTCGGTTACCTATGCAATAGACATTTAGGACACCATTGGGGCCCTCTTAATTAACATATAAAAATTTCCTTTGACAGGCATGATTGCACCATAGAGGCCTACCTTGAGACCGAGTTTGAAAATTATAACTTAATATCAAATGGAGCTAGGAGGTCTCGAAGCCTGAACCTTATTCTCGACATTTCGACATTTTCATAATTTTTTTTTAATATTACTCCAAAAATTGTTCTTGAACAAAGAAAGATGCTCGATTTGATACACAGAACACCTTATGCATGATAGACTACCTTAAATGTTGCAATAGGTATCGAAAAATAGCAAATAAACAGATTTTCCTAGATTTTTCCAGTTTTTTCCCATTTTCCTAATTAAAAAAAAATTTCCTACATGCAGGACCCTCCAGAATATCGAAAAACACATCTAAAAAATAATATAATGTAAAATAAACAAAAGAAAGAAAAAAAGAAATTTTTTTGAAAAAGTGGTCGAAGCTGGGATTCGAACCCCGGTCCCCTCCCTCCAACCTCGATTTGCCAGTCAGGTGTCCTACCACCAGAGTCAGGTGTCCTACCACCAGACCAAGCCGGTACGGAAAGAAAGAAACAATTTCGCTTCAAAAGCCCTTTCTCGGTTAATTATGCTATAGACATTTAGGGCCCCACAAGGGCCCTCCTAATTAACATATAAAAATTTCCTTCGGCAGGCATGATTGGACCGTAGAGGCCTACCTTAGGACCGAGTTTGAAAATTATAACTTAATAATAAAAGGAGCTTGGAGGTCTCGAAGCCTGAATCTTATTCTCGACATTTCGACTTTTTCATAATTTTTTTTAATATTATTCCAAAAAGTGTTCTTTAACAAAGAAAGATGCTCGATTTTATACACAGGACACCTTATGCATGATAGACTTCCTAAAATAATACAAAAAGAGTTGAGAAATAACAAATACACTGATTTTCCTAGATTTTTCCCGTTTTTTCCTATTTTCCCATTTAAAAAAAATTTCCTACATGCAGGACTCTGCAGAACATCGAAAAACACTTCTAAAAAATAATATAATGTAAAATAAACAAAATAAAGAAAAAAATGGAATTTTTTTAAAAAGTTGCGA
This sequence comes from Parasteatoda lunata, assembly GCA_949128135.1. Taxonomy (NCBI): domain Eukaryota; kingdom Metazoa; phylum Arthropoda; class Arachnida; order Araneae; family Theridiidae; genus Parasteatoda; species Parasteatoda lunata. Next base: position 83,421,401 of record OX421977.1, read on the forward strand.
TGCTGGGATTCGAACCCCCGACCCCTCCCTCTAACCTGGACTTCCCAGTCAGGAGTCCTACCACCAGACCAAGGCAGCACGGAAAGAAAGAAACAATTTCGCTTCAAAAGCCCTTTCTCGGTTACCTATGCAATAGACATTTAGGACCCCACTAGGGCCATCCTAATTAACATATAAAAATTTCCTTCGGCAGGCATGATTGGACCATAGAGGCCTACCTTGAGACCGAGTTTGAAAATTATAACTTAATAATAAAGGGAGCTAGGAGGTCTCGAAGCCTGAACCTTATTCTCGACATTTCGCCTTTATTTAAATTTTTTTTATTATTATTTCAAAAGGTGTTCTTTAACAAAGAAAGTTGCTCGATTTTATACACAGAACACCTTACGCACTATAAACTACCTAAAATGTTGCAAAAGGAGTCGAAAAATAACAAATAAACTGATTTTCCTAGATTTTTCCAGTTTTTCTCATTTTCCTAATTAAAAAAAAAATTTCCTACTTGCATGACCCTCTAGAATATCGAAAAACACATCTAAAAAATAATATAATGTAAAAAAAACTAAAGAAAGAAAAAAAAGAAATTTTTTTGAAAAAGTGTCTGCAGCTGGGATTCGAACCCCCGACCTCTCCGTCCTGTCTCGACTTGCCAGTCAGGTGTCCTACCACCAGACCAAGGTGGTACGAAAAAAAAAGAAACAATTTCGCTTCAAAAGCCTTTACTCGGTTACCTATGCAATAGACATTTAGGGCACCATTGGGGCCCTCTTAATTAACATATAAAAATTTCCTTCGACAGGCATGATTGCACCATAGAGGCCTACGTTGAGACCGAGTTTGAAAATTATAACTTCATATTAAATGGAGCTAGGAGGTCTCGAAGCCTGAACCTTATTCTCGACATTTCGACTTTTTCATAGTTTTTTTTAATATTATTCCAAAAAGTGTTCTTTAACAAAGAAAGATGCTCGATTTTATACACAGGAAACCTTATGCATGATAAACTACCTAAAATGTTGCAAAAGGAGTCGAAAAATAGCAAATAAACAGATTTTCCTAGATTTTTCCAGTTTTTTCCCATTTTCCTAATTAAAAAAAAATTTCCTACATGCAGGACCCTCCTGAATATTGAAAAACACATCTAAAAAATAATATAATGTAAAATAAACAAAAGAAAGAAAAAAAAGGAAATTTTTTTGAAAAAGTTGTCAAAGCTGGGATTCGAACCCCCGTCCCCTCCCTCCAACCTCGACTTGCTGGTCAGGTGTCCTACCACCAGACCAAGGCGGTACGGAAGAAAGAAACAATTTCGCTTCAAAAGCCTTTTCTCGGTTACCTCTGCAATAGACATTTAGGGCCCCACTGAGGCCCTCCTAATTAACATATAAAAATTTCCTTCGGCAGGCATAATTGGACGATAAAGGCCTACGTTGAGACCGAGTTTGAAAATTATAACTTCATATTAAATGGAGCTAGGAGGTCTCGAAGCCTGAACCTTATTCTCGACATTTCGACTTTTTCATAGTTTTTTTTAATATTATTCCAAAAAGTGTTCTTTAACAAAGAAAGATGCTCGATTTTATACACAGGAAACCTTATGCATGATAGACTACCTTAAATGTTGCAATAGGAGTCGAAAAATAACAAATAAACAGATTTTCCTAGATTTTTCCAGTTTTTTCCCATTTTCCTAATTAAAAAAAAATTTCCTACATGCAGGACCCTTCAGAATATCGCAAAACACATCTAAAAAATAATATAATGTAAAATAAACAAAAGAAAGAAAAAAAGAAATTTTTTTGAAAAAGTGGTCGAAGCTGGGATTCGAACCCCGGTCCCCTCCCTCCAACCTCTTACCAGTCAGGTGTCCTACCACCAGACCAAGGCGATACGGAAAAAAAGAAACAATTTCGCTTCAAAAGCCCTTTCTCGGTTACCTATGCAATAGACATTTAGGGCCCCACTGGGGCCCTCCTAATTAACATATAAAAACTTCCTTCGGCAGGCATGATTGGACTATAGAGGCCTACCTTCAGGCCGAGTTTGAAAATTATAACTTAATATTAAAGGGAGCTAGGAGGTCTCGAAGCCTGAATCTTATTCTCGACATTTCGCCTTTTTTTAAATTTTTTTTTTTATTATTTCAAAAAGTGTTCTTTAACAAAGAAAGTTGCTCGATTTTATACATAGAACACCTTACGCACTATAAGCTACCTAAAATGTTGCAAAAGGAGTCGAAAAATAACAAATAAACTGATTTTCCTAGATTTTTCCAGTTTTTCCCATTCTCCTAATTAAAAAAAAAATTTCCTACTTGCATGACCCTCTAGAATGTCGAAAAACACATCTAAAAAATAATATAATGTAAAAAAAACTAAAGAAAGAAAAAAAAGAAATTTTTTTGAAAAGTGTCCGCAGCTGGGATTCGAACCCCCGATCTTTCCGTCCTGTCTCGACTTGCCAGTCAGGTGTCCTACCACCAGACCAAGGTGGTACGAAAAGAATGAAACAATTTCGCTTCAAAAGCCCTTACTCAGTTACCTATGCAATAGACATTTAGGGCACCATTGGGGCCCTCTTAATTAACATATAAAAATTTCCTTCGGCAGGCATGATTGGACTATAGAGGCCTACCTTGAGACCGAGTTTTAAAATTTTAACTTAATATTAAATGTTGCTAGGAGGTCTCGAAGTCTGAACCTTATTCTCGACATTTCGACTTTTTCGTAATTTTTTTTAATATTATTCCAAAAAGTGTTCTTTAACAAAGAAATATGCTCGATTTTATACACAGGACACCTTATGCATGATAGACTACCTTAAATGTTGCAATAGGAGTCGAAAAATAACAAATAAAGAGATTTTCCTAGATTTTTCCAGTTTTTCTCATTTTCCTAATTAAAAAAAAATTTCCTACTTGCATGACCCTCTAGAATATCGAAAAACACATCTAAAAAATAATATAATGTAAAAAAAAACTAAAGAAAGAAAAAAAAGAAATTTTTTTGAAAAAGTGTCTGCAGCTGGGATTCGAACCCCCGACCTCTCCGTCCTGTCTCGACTTGCCAGTCAGGTGTCCTACCACCAGACCAAGGTGGTACGAAAAAAAAAGAAACAATTTCGCTTCAAAAGCCCTTACTCGGTTACCTATGCAATAGACATTTAGGGCACCATTGGGGCCCTCTTAATTAACATATAAAAATTTCCTTCGACAGGCATGATTGCACCATAGAGGCCTACCTTGAGACCGAGTTTGAAAATTATAACTTAATATCAAATGGAGCTAGGAGTTCTCGAAGCCTGAACCTTATTCTCGACATTTCGACATTTTCATAATTTTTTTTTAATATTACTCCAAAAATTGTTCTTGAACAAAGAAAGATGCTCGATTTGATACACAGAACACCTTATGCATGATAGACTACCTTAAATGTTGCAATAGGTATCGAAAAATAGCAAATAAACAGATTTTCCTAGATTTTTCCAGTTTTTTCCCATTTTCCTAATTAAAAAAAAATTTCCTACATGCAGGACCCTCCAGAATATCGAAAAACACATCTAAAAAATAATATAATGTAAAATAAACAAAAGAAAGAAAAAAAGAAATTTTTTTGAAAAAGTGGTCGAAGCTGGGATTCGAACCCCGGTCCCCTCCCTCCAACCTCTTACCAGTCAGGTGTCCTACCACCAGACCAAGGCGATACGGAAAAAAAGAAACAATTTCGCTTCAAAAGCCCTTTCTCGGTTACCTATGCAATAGACATTTAGGGCCCCACTGGGGCCCTCTTAATTAACATATGAAAATTTCCTTCGGCAGGCATGATTGGACTATAGAGGCCTACCTTCAGGCCGAGTTTGAAAATTATAACTTAATATTAAAGGGAGCTAGGAGGTCTCGAAGCCTGAATCTTATTCTCGACATTTCGCCTTTTTATAAATTTTTTTAATTATTATTTCAAAAAGTGTTCTTTAACAAAGAAAGTTGCTCGATTTTATACATAGAACACCTTACGCACTATAAGCTACCTAAAATGTTGCAAAAGGAGTCGAAAAATAACAAATAAACTGATTTTCCTAGATTTTTCCAGTTTTTCTCATTCTCCTAATTAAAAAAAAAATTTCCTACTTGCATGACCCTCTAGAATATCGAAAAACACATCTAAAAAATAATATAATGTAAAAAAAACTAAAGAAAGAAAAAAAAGAAATTTTTTTGAAAAGTGTCCGCAGCTGGGATTCGAACCCCCGACCTTTCCGTCCTGTCTCGACTTGCCAGTCAGGTGTCCTACCACCAGACCAAGGTGGTACGAAAAGAAAGAAACAATTTCGCTTCAAAAGCCCTTACTCAGTTACCTATGCAATAGACATTTAGGGCACCATTGGGGCCCTCTTAATTAACATATAAAAATTTCCTTCGGCAGGCATGATTGGACTATAGAGGCCCACCTTGAGACCGAGTTTTAAAATTTTAACTTAATATTAAATGTTGCTAGGAGGTCTCGAAGTCTGAACCTTATTCTCGACATTTCGACTTTTTCGTAATTTTTTTTAATATTACTCCAAAAATTGTTCTTTAACAAAGAAAGATGCTCGATTTGATACACAGAACACCTTATGCATGATAGACTACCTTAAATGTTGCAATAGGTATCGAAAAATAGCAAATAAACAGATTTTCCTAGATTTTTCCAGTTTTTTCCCATTTTCCTAATTAAAAAAAAATTTCCTACATGCAGGTCCCTCCAGAATATCGAAAAACACATCTAAAAAATAATATAATGTAAAATAAACAAAAGAAAGAAAAAAAAGGAAATTTTTTTGAAAAAGTAGTCAAAGCTGGGATTCGAACCCCCGTCCCCTCCCTCCAACCTCGACTTGCTGGTCAGGTGTCCTACCACCAGACCAAGGCGGTACGGAAGAAAGAAACAATTTCGCTTCAAAAGCCTTTTCTCGGTTACCTCTGCAATAGACATTTAGGGCCCCACTGAGGCCCTCCTAATTAACATATAAAAATTTCCTTCGGCAGGCATAATTGCACGATAGAGGCCTACGTTGAGACCGAGTTTGAAAATTATAACTTCATATTAAATGGAGCTAGGAGGTCTCGAAGCCTGAACCTTATTCTCGACATTTCGACATTTTCATAATTTTTTTTTAATATTACTCCAAAAATTGTTCTTTAACAAAGAAAGATGCTCGATTTTATACACAGAACACCTTATGCATGATAGACTACCTTAAATGTTGCAATAGGTATCGAAAAATAGCAAATAAACAGATTTTCCTAGATTTTTCCAGTTTTTTCCCATTTTCCTAATTAAAAAAAAATTTCCTACAAGCAGGACCCGCCAGAATATCGAAAAACACATCTAAAAAATAATATAATGTAAAATAAACAAAAGAAAGAAAAAAAAGGAAATTTTTTTGAAAAAGTGGTCGAAGCTGGGATTCGAACCCCGGTCCCCTCCCTCCAACCTCTTACCAGTCAGGTGTCCTACCACCAGACCAAGGCGATACGGAAAAAAAGAAACAATTTCGCTTCAAAAGCCCTTTCTCGGTTACCTATGCCATAGACATTTAGGGCCCGAATGGGGCCCTCCTAATTAACATATAAAAATTTCCTTCGGCAGGCATGATTGGACTATAGAGGCCTACCTTCAGACCGAGTTTGAAAATTATAACTTAATATTAAAGGGAGCTAGGAGGTCTCGAAGCCTGAATCTTATTCTCGACATTTCGCCTTTTTTTAAATTTTTTTTATTATTATTTCAAAAAGTGTTCTTTAACAAAGAAAGTTGCTCGATTTTATACACAGAACACCTTATGCATGATAGACTACCTAAAATGTTGCAAAAGGAGTCGAAAAATAACAAATAAACTGATTTTCCTAGATTTTTCCAGTTTTTCCCCTTCTCCTAATTAAAAAAAAAAATTCCTACTTGCATGACCCTCTAGAATGTCGAAAAACACATCTAAAAAATAATATAATGTAAAAAAAACTAAAGAAAGAAAAAAAAGAAATTTTTTTGAAAAGTGTCCGCAGCTGGGATTCGAACCCCCGACCTTTCCGTCCTGTCTCGACTTGTCAGTCAGGTGTCCTACCACCAGACCAAGGTGGTACGAAAAGAAAGAAACAATTTCGCTTCAAAAGCCCTTACTCAGTTACCTATGCAATAGACATTTAGGGCACCATTGGGGCCCTCTTAATTAACATATAAAAATTTCCTTCTGCAGGCATGATTAGACTATAGAGGCCTACCTTGAGACCGAGTTTTAAAATTTTAACTTAATATTAAATGTTGCTAGGAGGTCTCGAAGTCTGAACCTTATTCTCGACATTTCGTCTTTTTCATAATTTTTTTTATTATCATTCCAAAAAGTGTTCTTTAACAAAGAAAGATGCTCGATTTTATACACAGAACATCTTATGCTTGATAGACTACCTTAAACATTGCAATAGGAGTCGAAAAATAGCAAATAAACAGATTTTCCTAGATTTTTCCAGTTTTTTCCCATTTTCCTAATTAAAAAAAAATTTCCTACATTCAGGACCCTCCAGAATATCCAAAAACACATCTAAAAAATAATATAATGTAAAATAAACAAAAGAAAGAAAAAAAGAAATTTTTTTGAAAAAGTGTCCGCAGCTCTGATTCGAACCCCCGACCTCTCCGTCCAGTCTCGACTTGCCAGTCAGGTGTCCTACCACCAGACCAAGGAGGTACGAAAAGAAAGAAACAATTTCGCTTCAAAAGCCCTTTCTTGGTGACCTACGCAATAGACCTTTAGGGCTCCACTGGGGCCCTCCTAATTAACATATAAAAATTTGCTTTTGCAGGCGTGATTGGACCATAGAGGCATACCTTGAGACCGAGTTTGATAATTATAACTTAATATTAAATGGAGCTAGGAGGTCTCGAAGTCTGAACTTTATTCTCGACATTGCGACTTTTTTAAAAATTTTTTTATTATTATTCCAAAAAGTGTTCTTTAATAAAGAAGGATGCTCGATTTTATACACAGAACACCTTATGCATGATAGACTACCTAACGTGTTGCAAAAGGAGTCGAAAAATAACAAATAAACTGATTTTCCTAGATTTTTCCAGTTTTTCCCATTTTCCTTGTTAAAATAAAATTTCCTACATGCATGATCCTCAAGAATAACGAAAAACACATTTAAAAAATAATATAATGTAAAAAAAACTAAAGAAAGAAAAAAAAGAAATTTTTTTGAAAAAGCGTCCCCAGCTGGGTTTTGAACCCCGACCCCTCCCTCCACTCTGGACCTGCCAGTCAGGTGTCCTACCACCAGACCAAGGTGGTGCGGAAAGAAAGAAACAATTTCGCTTCAAAAGCCCTTACTCGGTTGCCTATGCAATAGACCTTTAGGGCCCCACTGGGGCCCTCCTAATTAACATATAAAAATTCCTTCAACAGGCATGATTGGACAATAGAGGCATATCTTGGGACAGAGTTTGAAAATTATAACTCAATATTAAAGGGAGCTAGGAGGTCTCGAAGCCTGAACCTTATTCTCGACATTTCGACTTTTTTAAAATTTTTTTTAATTATTATTCCAAAAAGTGTTCTTTATCAAAGAAAGATGCTCGATTTTATACACAGAAAACCTTATGCATGATAAACTACCTAAAATGTTGCAAAAGGAGTCGAAAAATAACAAATAAACCGATTTTCCTAGATTTTTCCAGTTTTTCCTATTTTCCTAATTAAAAAAAAATTTCCTACATGCATGACCCTCTAGAATATCGAAAAACACATCTGAAAAATAATATAATGTAAAAAAAACTAAAGAAAGAAAAAAAAGAAATTTTTTTGAAAAAATGGTCGAAGCTGGGATTCGAACCCCCGTCCCCTCCCTCCAACCTCGACTTGCCAGTCAGGTGTCCTACCACCAGAGTCAGGTGTCCTACCACCAGACCAAGCCGGTACGGAAAGAAAGAAACAATTTCGCTTCAAAAGCCCTTTCTCGGTTAATTATGCTATAGACATTTAGGGCCCCACAAGGGCCCTCCTAATTAACATATAAAAATTTCCTTCGGCAGGCATGATTGGACCGTAGAGGCCTACCTTAGGACCGAGTTTAAAAATTATAACTTAATATTAAAAGGAGCTTGGAGGTCTCGAAGCCTGAATCTTATTCTCGACATTTCGACTTTTTCATAATTTTTTTTAATATTATTCCAAAAAGTGTTCTTTAACAAAGAAAGATGCTCGATTTTATACACAGGACACCTTATGCATGATAGACTACCTTAAATGTTGCAATAGGAGTCGAAAAATAACAAATAAACAGATTTTCCTAGATTTTTCCAGTTTTTCCCATTTTCCTAATTAAAAAAAAATTTCCTACATGCATGACCATCTAGAATATCGAAAAACACATCTGAAAAATAATATAATGTAAAAAAAACTAAAGAAAGAAAAAAAAGAAATTTTTTTGAAAAAGTGGTCGAAGCTGGGATTCGAACCCCCGACCCCTCCCTCCAACCTCGACTTGCCAGTCAGGTGTCCTACCACCAGACCAAGCCGGTAAGGAAAGAAAGAAACAATTTCGCTTCAAATGCCCTTTCTCTGTTACCTATGCTATAGACATTTAGGGCCCCACAGGGGCCCTCCTAATTAACATATAAAAATTTCCTTCGGCAGGCATGATTGGACCGTAGAGGCCTACCATGAGACCGAGTTTGAAAATTTTAACTTAATATTAAAGGGAGCTAGGAGGTCTCGAAGCCTGAACCTTATTCTCGACATTTCATCTTTTTTAAAATTTTTTTTATTATTATTCCAAAAAGTGTTCCTTAACAAAGAAGGATTCTCGATTTTATACACAGAACACCTTATGCATCATAAACTGCCTAAAATGTTACAAAAGGAGTCGAAAAATAACAAATAAACTGATTGTCCTAGATTTTTCCAGTTCTTCCCATTTCCCTAATTAAAAAAAAAACTTCCTACATGCATGACCTTCTAGAATATCGAAAAACACATTTAAAAAATAATATAATGTAAAAAAAACTAAAGAAAGAAAAAAAAAAAATTTTTTTTGAAAAAGTGTCCCCAGCTGGGTGTCGAATCCCCGTCCCCTCCCTCCAACCTCGACTTGCCAGTCAGTTGTCCTACCACCAGACCAAGGCGGTACGGAAAGAAAGAAACAATTTCGCTTCAAAAGCCCTTTCTCGGTTACCTATGCAATAGACATTTAGGGCCCCACTGGGGCCCTCCTAATTAACATATAAAAATTTCCTTCGGCAGGCATGATTGGACTATAGAGGCCTACCTTGAGACCGAGTTTGAAAATTATAACTTAATAATAAAGGGATCTAGGAGGTCTCGAAGCCTGAATCTTATTCTCGACATTTCGCCTTTTTTTAAATTTTTTTTATTATTATTTCAAAAAGTGTTCTTTAACAAAGAAAGTTGCTCGATTTTATACACAGAACACCTTACGCACTATAAGCTACCTAAAATGTTGCAAAAGGAGTCGAAAAATAACAAATAAACTGATTTTCCTAGATTTTTCCAGTTTTTCCCATTCTCCTAATTAAAAAAAAAAATTTCCTACTTGCATGACCCTCTAGAATATCGAAAAACACATCTAAAAAATAATATAATGTAAAAAAAACTAAAGAAAGAAAAAAAAGAAATTTTTTTGAAAAAGTGTCCGCAGCTGGGATTCGAACCCCCCACCTCTCCGTCCTGTCTCGACTTGCCAGTCAGGTGTCCTACCACCAGACCAAGGTGGTACGAAAAGAAAGAAACAATTTCGCTTCAAAAGCCCTTACTCGGTTACCTATGCAATGGACATTTAGGGCACCACTGGGGCCCTCTTAATTAACATATAAAAATTTCCTTCGACAGGCATGATTGCACCATAGAGGCCTACCTTGAGACCGAGTTTGAAAATTATAACCTAATATTAAATGGAGCTAGGAGGTCTCGAAGCCTGAACCTTATTCTCGACATTTCGACATTTTCATAATTTTTTTTATTATTATTCCAAAAATTGTTCTTTAACAAAGAAAGATGCTCGATTTTATACACAGAACACCTTATGCATGATAAACTGCCTAAAATGTTGTAAAAGGAGTCGAAAAATAACAAATAAACTGATTGTCCTAGATTTTTCCAGTTTTTCCCATTTTCCTAATTAAAAAAAAATTTCCTTCGTGCATGACCCTCTAGAATATCGAAAAACACATTTAAAAAAATAATATAATGTAAAAAAAACTAAAGAAAGAAAAAAAAGAAATTTTTTTGAAAAAGTGTCCCCAGCTGGGTTTCGAACCCCCGTCCCCTCCCTCCAACCTCGTTTTGCCAGTCAGTTGTCCGACCACCAGACCAAGGCGGTACGGAAAGAAAGAAACAATTTCGCTTCAAAAGCCCTTTCTCGGTAACCTATGCAATAGACATTTAGGGCCCCTCTGGGGCCCTCCTAATTAACATATAAAAATTTCCTTCGACAGGCATGATTGAACCATAGAGGCCTACCATGAGACCGAGTTTGAAAATTTTAACTTAATATTAAAGGGAGCTAGGAGGTCTCGAAGCCTGAACCTTATTCTTGACATTTCGTCTTTTTTTAAATTGTTTTTATTATTATTCCAAAAAGAATTATTTAACGATGAAAGTTGCTTGATTATATACACAGAACACCTTATGCATGATAGACTTCCTAAAATAATACAAAAAGAGTTGAGAAATAACAAATACACTGATTTTCCTAGATTTTTCCCGTTTTTTCCTATTTTCCCATTTAAAAAGAAATTCCCTACATGCAGGACTCTGCAGAACATCGAAAAACACTTCTAAAAAATAATATAATGTAAAATAAACAAAAGAAAGAAAAAAATGGGATTTTTTTAAAAAAGTTGCGAAGCTGGGATTCGAACCCCCATCCCCTCCCTCCAACCTCTTGCCAGTCAAGTGTCCTACCACCAGACCAAGGCGGTACGGAAAAAAAGAAACAATTTCGCTTCAAAAGCCCTTTCTCGGTTACCTATGCAATAGACATTTAGGACCCCACTGGGGCCCTCCTAATTAACATATAAAAATTTCCTTCGACAGGCAGGATTGGACCATAGAGGCCTACCTTGAGACCGAGTTTGAAAGGTATAACTTTATAATAAAGGGAACTAGGAGGTCTCGAAGCCTGAACCTTATTCTCGACATTTCGTCTTTTTTTAAATTTTTTTTATTATTATTTCAAAAAGTGTTCTTTAACAAAGAAAGTTGCTCGATTTTATACACAGAACACCTTATGCATGATAGACTACCTTAAATGTTGCAATAGGAGTCGAAAATAGCAAATAAACAGATTTTCCTAGATTTTTCCAGTTTTTTCCCATTTTCCTAATTAAAAGAAAATTTCCTACATGCATGACCCTCTAGAATATCGAAAAACACATCTAAAGAATAATATAATGTAAAAAAAACTAAAGAAAGAAAAAAAAGAAATTTTTTTGAAAAAGTGTCAGCAGCTGGGATTCGAACCCCCGACCTCTCCGTCCTGTCTCGACTTGCCAGTCAGGTGTCCTACCACCAGACCAAGGTGGTACGAAAAGAAAGAAACAATTTCGCTTCAAAATCCCTTACTCGGATACCTATGCAATAGACATTTAGGGCACCACTGGGGCCCTCTTAATTAACATATAAAAATTTCCTTCGACAGGCATGATTGTACCATAGAGGCCTACCTTAAACCGAGTTTGAAAGTTATAACTTAATATTAAATGGAGCTAGGAGGTCTCGAAGCCTGAACCTTATTCTCGACATTTCGACATTTTCATAATTTTTTTTAATATTATTCCAAAAATTGTTCTTTAACAAAGAAAGATGCTCGATTTTATACACAGAACACCTTATGCATGATAGACTACCTTAAATGTTGCAATAGGAGTCGAAAATAGCAATTAAACAGATTTTCCTAGATTTTTCCAGTTTTTTCCCATTTTCCTAATTAAAAGAAAATTTCCTACATGCAGGACCCTCCAGAATATCGAAAAACACATCTAAAAAATATTATAATGTAAAATAAACAAAAGAAAGAAAAAAAAGGAAATTTTTTTGAAAAAGTGGTCAAAACTGGGATTCGAACCCCCGTCCCCTCCCTCCTACCTCGACTTGCCAGTCAGGTGTCCTACCAACAGACCAAGGCGGTACGGAAAGAAAGAAACAATTTCGCTTCAAAAGCCCTTTCTCAGTTACCTATGCAATAGACATTTAGGGCCCCACTGGGGCCCTCCTAATTAACATATAAAAATTTCCTTCGGCAGGCATAATTGGACCATAGTGGCCTACCTTGAGACCAAGTTTGAAAATTATAACTTTATAATAAAGGGAGCTAGGAGGTCTCGAAACCTGAACCTTATTCTCGACATTTCGCCTTTTTTAAAATTTTTTTTATTATTATTTCAAAAAGTGTTCTTTAACAAAGAAAGTTGCTCGATTTTATACACAGGACACCTTATGCATGATAGACTACCTTAAATGTTGCAAAAGGAGTCGAAAAATAACAAATAAACTGATTTTCCTAGATTTTTCCAGTTTTTCCCATTTTCCTAATTAAAAAAAAATTTCCTACATGCATGACCCTCTAGAATATCGAAAAACACATTTAAAAAATAATATAATGTAAAAAAAACTAAAGAAAGAAAAAAAAGAACTTTTTTTGAAAAAGTGTCCCCAGCTGGGTTTCGAACCCCTGACCCCTCCCTCCAGTCTCGACTTGCCAGTCAGGTGTCCTACCACCAGACCAAGGCGGTATGGATAGAAAGAAACAATTTCGCTTCAAAAGCCCTTACTCGGTTGCCTATGCAATAGACCTTTAGGGCCCTACTGGGGCCCTCCTAATTAACATATAAAAATTTCCTTCAACAGGCATGATTGGACCATAGAGGCCTACCTTGAGACCGAGTTTGAAAATTATAACTTAATATTAAAGTGAGCTAGGAGGTCTCGAAGCCTCAACCTTATTCTCGACATTTCGACTTTTTAAAAAAAAATTTTATTACTATTCCAAAAAGTGTTCTTTAACAAAGAAAGATGCTCGATTTTATACACAGAGCACTTTATGCATGATAGACTACCTAAAATGTTGCAAAAGGAGTCGAAAAACAACAAAAAACTGATTTTCCTAGATTCTTCCAGTTTTTCCCATTTTCCTAATTAAAAAAAAATTTCCTTCCTGCTCTCTAGAATATCGAAAAACACATCTAAAAAATAATATAATGTAAAAAAAACTAAAGAAAGAAAAAAAAGAAATTTTATGAAAAAGTGTCTGCAGCTGGGATTCGAACCCCCGAACCCTCCCTCTAGTCTCGACCTGCAAGTCAGATGTTCTACCACCAGACCAAGGTGGTACGAAAAGAAAGAAGCAATTTCGCTTTAAAACCCCTTTCTCGGTTACCTACGCAATAGACCTTTAGGGCCCTCCTAATTAACATATAAAAATTTCCTTCTGCACCCATGATTGGACCATAGAGGCCTACCTTGAGACCGAGTTTGAAAATTATAACTTAATATTAAAGGGAGCTAGGAGGTCTCGAAGCCTGAACCTTATTCTCGACATTTCAACTTTTTCTTAATTTTTTTTATTATTATTCCAAAAAGTGTTCTTTAACAAAGAAAGATGCTCGATTTTATACACAGAATACCCTATGCATGATTGACTACCTTAAATGTTGCAATAGGAGTCGAAAAATAACAAATAAACAGATTTTCCTAGATTTTTCCAGTTTATTCCTATTCTCCTAATTAAAAAAAAAATTCCTACATGCAGGACCCTCCGGAATATCGAAAAACACATCTAAAAAATAATATAATGTAAAATAAACAAAAGAAAGAAAAAAAGAAATTTTTTTAAAAAAGTCGTCGAAGCTGGGATTCGAACCCCTGTCCCCTCCCTCCAACCTCGACTTGCCAGTCAGGTGTCTTAACACCAGACCAAGGGGGTGCGGAAAGAAAGAAACAATTTCGCTTCAAAAGCCCTTTCTCGGTTACCTATGCAATAGACCTTTAGGGCCCCACTGGGGCCCTCCTAATTAACATATAAAAATTTCCTTCAACAGACATGATTGGGCCCTAGAGGCCTATCTTGGGACCGAGTTTGAAAATTATAACTCAATATTAAAGGGAGCTAGGAGCTCTCGAAGCCTGAACCTTATTCTCGACATTTCGACTTTTTTGAAATTTTTTTTTATTATTATTCCAAAAAGTGTTCTTTATCAAAGAAAGATGCTCGATTTGATACACAGAACACCTTATGCATGATAAACTACCTAAAATGTTGCAAAAGGAGTCGAAAAATAACAAATAAACTGATCTTCCTAGATTTTTCCAGTTTTTCCCATTTTCCTAATTAAAAAAAAAATTTCCAACATGCATGACCGTCTAGAATATCGAAAAAAACATCTGAAAAATAATGTAATGTAAAAAAAACTAAAGAAAGAAAAAAAAGATTTTTTTTTGAAAAAGTGTCCGCAGCTGAGATTCGAACCCCCGACCCCTCCCTCCAGTCTCGACTTGCCAGTCAGGTGTCCTACCACCAGACCAAGGTGGCACGAAAAGAAAGAAACAATTTCGCTTCAAAAGCCCTTTCTTGGTGACCTACGCAATAGACCTTTAGGGCCCCACTGGGGCCTCCTAATTAACATATAAAAATTTCCTTTTGCAGGCATGATTGGACCATAGAGGCCTACCTTGAGACCGAGTTTGATAATTATAACATAATATTAAATGGAGCTAGGAGATCTCGAAGCCTGAACCTTTTTCTCGACATTTCGACTTTTTTGAAATTTTTTTTTATTATTATTCCAAAAAGTGTTCTTTATCAAAGAAAGATGCTCGATTTGATACACAGAACACCTTATGCATGATAAACTACCTAAAATGTTGCAAAAGGAGTCGAAAAATGACAAATAAACTGATTTTCCTAGATTTTTCCAGTTTTTCCCATTTTCCATTTTAAAAAAAAAATTTCCAACATGCATGACAGTCTAGAATATCGAAAAACACATCTGAAAAATAATATAATGTAAAAAAAACTAAACAAAGAAAAAAAAGAAATTTTTTTGAAAAAGTGTCCGCAGCTGAGATTCGAACCCCCGACCCCTCCCTCCAGTCTCGACTTGCCAGTCAGGTGTCCTACCACCAGACGAAGGTGGCACGAAAAGAAAGAAACAATTTCGCTTCAAAAGCCCTTTCTTGGTGACCTACGCAATAGACCTTTAGGGCCCCACTGGGGGCCTCCTAATTAACATATAAAAATTTCCTTTTGCAGGCATGATTGTACCATAGAGGCCTACCTTGAGACCGAGTTTGATAATTATAACTTAATATTAAATGGAGCTATGAGATCTCAAAGCCTGAACCTTATTCTCGACATTGCGACTTTTTTTAAATTTCTTTTATTATTATTCCAAAAAGTGTTCTTTAACAAAGAAAGATGCTCGATTTTATACACAGGACACCTTATGCATGATAGACTACCTTAAATGTTGCAATAGGAGTCGAAAAATAGCAAATAAACAGATTTTCCTAGATTTTTCCAGTTTTTTCCCATTTTCCTAATTAAAAAAAAATTTTCTACATGCAGGACCCTCCAGAATATCGAAAAACACATGTAAAAAATATTATAATGTAAAATAAACAAAAGAAAGAAAAAAAAGGAAATTTTTTTGAAAAAGTGGTCAAAGCTGGGATTCGAGCCCCCGTCCCCTCCCTCCAACCTCGACTTGCCAGTCAGGTGTCCTACCACCAGACCAAGGCGGTACGGAAAGAAAGAAACAATTTCGCTTCAAAAGCCCTTTCTCGGTTACCTATGCAATAGACATTTAGGGCCCTACTAGGGCCCGCTTAATTAACATATAAAAATTTCCTTCGGCAGGCATAACTGGACGATAGAGGCCTACCTTGAGACTGAGTTTGAAAATTATAACTTCATATTAAATGGAGCTAGGAGGTCTCGAAGCCTGAACCTTATTCTCGACATTTCGTCTTTATTTAAATTTTTTTTTTATTATTTCAAAAAGTGTTCTTTAAAAAAGAAAGTTGCTCAATTTTATACACAGAACACCTTATGCATGATAGACTATCCAAAATAATGTAAAAGGAGTCGAAAAATAGCAAATAAACTGATTTTCCTAGATTTTTCCAGTTTTTCCCATTTTCCTAATTAAAAAAAAATTTCCTACATGCATGACCCTCTAGAATATCGAAAAACACATTTAAAAAATAATATAATGTAAAAAAAACTAAAGAAAGAAAAAAAAGAAATTTTTTTGAAAAAGTGTCCCCAGCTGGGTTTCGAACCCCTGACCCCTCCCTCCAGTCTCGACTTGCCAGTCAGGTGTCCTACCACCAGACCAAGACGGTACGGATAGAAAGAAACAATTTCGCTTCAAAAGCCCTTACTCGGTTGCCTATGCAATAGACCTTTAGGGCCCTACTGGGGCCCTCCTAATTAACATATAAAAATTTCCTTCAACAGGCATGATTGGACCATAGAGGCCTACCTTGAGACCGAGTTTGATAATTATAACTTAATATTAAAGTGAGCTAGGAGGTCTCGAAGCCTCAACCTTATTCTCGACATTTCGACTTTTTAAAAAAAAATTTTATTACTATTCCAAAAAGTGTTCTTTAACAAAGAAAGATGCTCGATTTTATACACAGAGCACTTTATGCATGATAGACTACCTAAAATGTTGCAAAAGGAGTCGAAAAACAACAAAAAACTGATTTTCCTAGATTCTTCCAGTTTTTCCCATTTTCCTAATTAAAAAAAAAATTTCCTTCCTGCATGACCCTCTAGAATATCGAAAAACACATCTAAAAAATAATATAATGTAAAAAAAACTAAAGAAAGAAAAAAAAGAAATTTTATGAAAAAGTGTCTGCAGCTGGGATTCGAACCCCCGAACCCTCCCTCTAGTCTCGACCTGCAAGTCAGATGTTCTACCACCAGACCAAGGTGGTACGAAAAGAAAGAAACAATTTCGCTTTAAAACCCCTTTCTCGGTTACCTACGCAATAGACCTTTAGGGCCCTCCTAATTAACATATAAAAATTTCCTTCTGCAGGCATGATTGGACCATAGAGGCCTACCTTGAGACCGAGTTTGAAAATTATAACTTAATATTAAAGGGAGCTAGGAGGTCTCGAAGCCTGAACCTTATTCTCGACATTTCAACTTTTTCTTAATTTTTTTTATTATTATTCCAAAAAGTGTTCTTTAACAAAGAAAGATGCTCGATTTTATACACAGAATACCCTATGCATGATTGACTACCTTAAATGTTGCAATAGGAGTCGAAAAATAACAAATAAACAGATTTTCCTAGACTTTTCCAGTTTATTCCTATTCTCCTAATTAAAAAAAAAATTCCTACATGCAGGACCCTCCGGAATATCGAAAAACACATCTAAAAAATAATATAATGTAAAATGAACAAAAGAAAGAAAAAAAGAAATTTTTTTAAAAAAGTCGTCGAAGCTGGGATTCGAACCCCTGTCCCCTCCCTCCAACCTCGACTTGCCAGTCAGGTGTCTTAACACCAGACCAAGGGGGTGCGGAAAGAAAGAAACAATTTCGCTTCAAAAGCCCTTTCTCGGTTACCTATGCAATAGACATTTAGGGCCCCACTTGGGCCCTCCTAATTAACATATAAATATTTCCTTCGGCAGGCATGATTAGACCATAGAGGCCTACCTTGAGACCGAGTTTGAAAATTATAACTTAATATTAAAGGGAGCTAGGAGGTCTCGAAGCCTGAACACCTTATTCTCGACATTTCGCCTTTTTTAAATTTTTTTTTATTATTATTTCAAAAAGTGTTCTTTAACAAAGAAAGTTGCTCGATTTTATACACAGAACACCTTACGCACTATAAACTACCTTAAATGTTGCAAAAGGAGTCGAAAAATAACAAATAAACTGATTTTCCTAGATTTTTCCAGTTTTTCCCATTTTCCTAATTAAAAAAAAATTTCCTACACTCATGACCCTCTAGAATATCGAAAAACACATCTGAAAAATAATATAATGTAAAAAAAACTAAACAAAGAAAAAAAAGAAATTTTTTTGAAAAAGTGTCCGCAGCTGAGATTCGAACCCCCGACCCCTCCCTCCAGTCTCGACTTGCCAGTCAGGTGTCCTACCACCAGAGGAAGGTGGCACGAAAAAAAAGAAACAATTTCGCTTCAAAAGCCCTTTCTTGGTGACCTACGCAATAGACCTTTAGGGCCCCACTGGGGGCCTCCTAATTAACATATAAAAATTTCCTTTTGCAGGCATGATTGGACCATAGAGGCCTACCTTGAGACCGAGTTTGATAATTATAACTTAATATTAAATGGTGCTATGAGATCTCAAAGCCTGAACCTTATTCTCGACATTGCGACTTTTTTTAAATTTCTTTTATTATTATTCCAAAAAGTGTTCTTTAACAAAGAAGGATGCTCGATTTTATACACAGAACACCTTATGCATGATAGACTACCTAAAATGCTGCAAACACCTTATTTATACACAGCTCGATTTTATACACAGAACACCTTATGCATGATAGACTACCTAAAATGCTGCAAAAGGAGTCGAAAAATAACAAATAAACTGATTTTCCTAGATTTTTCCAGTTTTTCCCATTTTCCTAATTAAAAAAAAATTTCCTAAATTCATGACCCTCTAGAATATCGAAAAACACATTTAAAAAATAATATAATGTAAAAAAACTAAAGAAAGAAAAAAAAGAAATTTTTTTGAAAAAGTGTCCCCAGCTGGTTTTCGAACCCCTGACCCCTCCCTCCAGTCTGAACCTGCCAGTCAGGTGTCCTACCACCAGACCAAGGTGGTATAGAAAGAAAGAAACAATTTCGCTTCAAAAGCCCTTACTCGATTGCCTATGCAAAAGACATTTAGGGCCCCACTTGGGCCCTCCTAATTGACATATAAAAATTTCCTTCAACAGACATGATTGGACCCTAGAGGCCTATCTTGGGACCGAGTTTGAAAATTATAACTCAATATTAAAGGGAGCTAGGAGGTCTCGAAGCCTGAACCTTATTCTCGACATTTCGACTTTTTTGAAATTTTTTTTTATTATTATTCCAAAAAGTGTTCTTTATCAAAGAAAGATGCTCGATTTGATACACAGAACACCTTATGCATGATAAACTACCTAAAATGTTGCAAAAGGAGTCGAAAAATGACAAATAAACTGATTTTCCTAGATTTTTCCAGTTTTTCCCATTTTCCATTTTAAAAAAAAAATTTCCAACATGCATGACAGTCTAGAATATCGAAAAACACATCTGAAAAATAATATAATGTAAAAAAAACTAAACAAAGAAAAAAAAGAAATTTTTTTGAAAAAGTGTCCGCAGCTGAGATTCGAACCCCCGACCCCTCCCTCCAGTCTCGACTTGCCAGTCAGGTGTCCTACCACCAGACGAAGGTGGCACGAAAAGAAAGAAACAATTTCGCTTCAAAAGCCCTTTCTTGGTGACCTACGCAATAGACCTTTAGGGCCCCACTGGGGGCCTCCTAATTAACATATAAAAATTTCCTTTTGCAGGCATGATTGTACCATAGAGGCCTACCTTGAGACCGAGTTTGATAATTATAACTTAATATTAAATGGAGCTATGAGATCTCAAAGCCTGAACCTTATTCTCGACATTGCGACTTTTTTTAAATTTCTTTTATTATTATTCCAAAAAGTGTTCTTTAACAAAGAAAGATGCTCGATTTTATACACAGGACACCTTATGCATGATAGACTACCTTAAATGTTGCAATAGGAGTCGAAAAATAGCAAATAAACAGATTTTCCTAGATTTTTCCAGTTTTTTCCCATTTTCCTAATTAAAAAAAAATTTTCTACATGCAGGACCCTCCAGAATATCGAAAAACACATGTAAAAAATATTATAATGTAAAATAAACAAAAGAAAGAAAAAAAAGGAAATTTTTTTGAAAAAGTGGTCAAAGCTGGGATTCGAGCCCCCGTCCCCTCCCTCCAACCTCGACTTGCCAGTCAGGTGTCCTACCACCAGACCAAGGCGGTACGGAAAGAAAGAAACAATTTCGCTTCAAAAGCCCTTTCTCGGTTACCTATGCAATAGACATTTAGGGCCCTACTAGGGCCCGCTTAATTAACATATAAAAATTTCCTTCGGCAGGCATAACTGGACGATAGAGGCCTACCTTGAGACTGAGTTTGAAAATTATAACTTCATATTAAATGGAGCTAGGAGGTCTCGAAGCCTGAACCTTATTCTCGACATTTCGTCTTTATTTAAATTTTTTTTTTATTATTTCAAAAAGTGTTCTTTAAAAAAGAAAGTTGCTCAATTTTATACACAGAACACCTTATGCATGATAGACTATCCAAAATAATGTAAAAGGAGTCGAAAAATAGCAAATAAACTGATTTTCCTAGATTTTTCCAGTTTTTCCCATTTTCCTAATTAAAAAAAAATTTCCTACATGCATGACCCTCTAGAATATCGAAAAACACATTTAAAAAATAATATAATGTAAAAAAAACTAAAGAAAGAAAAAAAAGAAATTTTTTTGAAAAAGTGTCCCCAGCTGGGTTTCGAACCCCTGACCCCTCCCTCCAGTCTCGACTTGCCAGTCAGGTGTCCTACCACCAGACCAAGGCGGTACGGATAGAAAGAAACAATTTCGCTTCAAAAGCCCTTACTCGGTTGCCTATGCAATAGACCTTTAGGGCCCTACTGGGGCCCTCCTAATTAACATATAAAAATTTCCTTCAACAGGCATGATTGGACCATAGAGGCCTACCTTGAGACCGAGTTTGATAATTATAACTTAATATTAAAGTGAGCTAGGAGGTCTCGAAGCCTCAACCTTATTCTCGACATTTCGACTTTTTAAAAAAAAATTTTATTACTATTCCAAAAAGTGTTCTTTAACAAAGAAAGATGCTCGATTTTATACACAGAGCACTTTATGCATGATAGACTACCTAAAATGTTGCAAAAGGAGTCGAAAAACAACAAAAAACTGATTTTCCTAGATTCTTCCAGTTTTTCCCATTTTCCTAATTAAAAAAAAAATTTCCTTCCTGCATGACCCTCTAGAATATCGAAAAACACATCTAAAAAATAATATAATGTAAAAAAAACTAAAGAAAGAAAAAAAAGAAATTTTATGAAAAAGTGTCTGCAGCTGGGATTCGAACCCCCGAACCCTCCCTCTAGTCTCGACCTGCAAGTCAGATGTTCTACCACCAGACCAAGGTGGTACGAAAAGAAAGAAACAATTTCGCTTTAAAACCCCTTTCTCGGTTACCTACGCAATAGACCTTTAGGGCCCTCCTAATTAACATATAAAAATTTCCTTCTGCAGGCATGATTGGACCATAGAGGCCTACCTTGAGACCGAGTTTGAAAATTATAACTTAATATTAAAGGGAGCTAGGAGGTCTCGAAGCCTGAACCTTATTCTCGACATTTCAACTTTTTCTTAATTTTTTTTATTATTATTCCAAAAAGTGTTCTTTAACAAAGAAAGATGCTCGATTTTATACACAGAATACCCTATGCATGATTGACTACCTTAAATGTTGCAATAGGAGTCGAAAAATAACAAATAAACAGATTTTCCTAGACTTTTCCAGTTTATTCCTATTCTCCTAATTAAAAAAAAAATTCCTACATGCAGGACCCTCCGGAATATCGAAAAACACATCTAAAAAATAATATAATGTAAAATGAACAAAAGAAAGAAAAAAAGAAATTTTTTTAAAAAAGTCGTCGAAGCTGGGATTCGAACCCCTGTCCCCTCCCTCCAACCTCGACTTGCCAGTCAGGTGTCTTAACACCAGACCAAGGGGGTGCGGAAAGAAAGAAACAATTTCGCTTCAAAAGCCCTTTCTCGGTTACCTATGCAATAGACATTTAGGGCCCCACTTGGGCCCTCCTAATTAACATATAAATATTTCCTTCGGCAGGCATGATTAGACCATAGAGGCCTACCTTGAGACCGAGTTTGAAAATTATAACTTAATATTAAAGGGAGCTAGGAGGTCTCGAAGCCTGAACACCTTATTCTCGACATTTCGCCTTTTTTAAATTTTTTTTTATTATTATTTCAAAAAGTGTTCTTTAACAAAGAAAGTTGCTCGATTTTATACACAGAACACCTTACGCACTATAAACTACCTTAAATGTTGCAAAAGGAGTCGAAAAATAACAAATAAACTGATTTTCCTAGATTTTTCCAGTTTTTCCCATTTTCCTAATTAAAAAAAAATTTCCTACACTCATGACCCTCTAGAATATCGAAAAACACATCTGAAAAATAATATAATGTAAAAAAAACTAAACAAAGAAAAAAAAGAAATTTTTTTGAAAAAGTGTCCGCAGCTGAGATTCGAACCCCCGACCCCTCCCTCCAGTCTCGACTTGCCAGTCAGGTGTCCTACCACCAGAGGAAGGTGGCACGAAAAAAAAGAAACAATTTCGCTTCAAAAGCCCTTTCTTGGTGACCTACGCAATAGACCTTTAGGGCCCCACTGGGGGCCTCCTAATTAACATATAAAAATTTCCTTTTGCAGGCATGATTGGACCATAGAGGCCTACCTTGAGACCGAGTTTGATAATTATAACTTAATATTAAATGGTGCTATGAGATCTCAAAGCCTGAACCTTATTCTCGACATTGCGACTTTTTTTAAATTTCTTTTATTATTATTCCAAAAAGTGTTCTTTAACAAAGAAGGATGCTCGATTTTATACACAGAACACCTTATGCATGATAGACTACCTAAAATGCTGCAAACACCTTATTTATACACAGCTCGATTTTATACACAGAACACCTTATGCATGATAGACTACCTAAAATGCTGCAAAAGGAGTCGAAAAATAACAAATAAACTGATTTTCCTAGATTTTTCCAGTTTTTCCCATTTTCCTAATTAAAAAAAAATTTCCTAAATTCATGACCCTCTAGAATATCGAAAAACACATTTAAAAAATAATATAATGTAAAAAAACTAAAGAAAGAAAAAAAAGAAATTTTTTTGAAAAAGTGTCCCCAGCTGGTTTTCGAACCCCTGACCCCTCCCTCCAGTCTGGACCTGCCAGTCAGGTGTCCTACCACCAGACCAAGGTGGTATAGAAAGAAAGAAACAATTTCGCTTCAAAAGCCCTTACTCGATTGCCTATGCAAAAGACATTTAGGGCCCCACTTGGGCCCTCCTAATTGACATATAAAAATTTCCTTCAACAGACATGATTGGACCCTAGAGGCCTATCTTGGGACCGAGTTTGAAAATTATAACTCAATATTAAAGGGAGCTAGGAGGTCTCGAAGCCTGAACCTTATTCTCGACATTTCGACTTTTTTGAAATTTTTTTTTATTATTATTCCAAAAAGTGTTCTTTATCAAAGAAAGATGCTCGATTTGATACACAGAACACCTTATGCATGATAAACTACCTAAAATGTTGCAAAAGGAGTCGAAAAATAACAAATAAACTGATTTTCCTAGATTTTTCCAGTTTTTCCCATTTTCCTAATTAAAAAAAAAATTCCAACATGCATGACCGTCTAGAATATCGAAAAACACATCTGAAAAATAATATAATGTAAAAAAACTAAACAAAGAAAAAAAAGAAATTTTTTTGAAAAAGTGTCCGCAGCTGAGTTTCGAACCCCCGACCCCTCCCTCCAGTCTCGACTTGCCAGTCAGGTGTCCTACCACCAGAGGAAGGTGGCACGAAAAGAAAGAAACAATTTCGCTTCAAAAGCCCTTTCTTGGTGACCTACGCAATAGACCTTTAGGGCCCCACTGGGGGCCTCCTAATTAACATATAAAAATTTCCCTTTGCAGGCATGATTGGACCATAGAGGCCAATCTTGGGACCGAGTTTGAAAATTATAACTCAATATTAAAGGGAGCTATGAGATCTCAAAGTCTGAACCTTATTCTCGACAATGCGACTTTTTTTAAATTTCTTTTATTATTATTCCAAAAAGTGTTCTTTAACAAAGAAGGATGCTCGATTTTATACACAGAACACCTTATGCATGATAGACTACCTAAAATGCTGCAAAAGGAGTCGAAAAATAACAAATAAACTGATTTTCCCAGATTTTTCCAGTTTTTCCCATTTTCCTAATTAAAAAAAAATTTCCTACACTCATGAACCTCTAGAATATCGAAAAACACATTTAAAAAATAATATAATGTAAAAAAACTAAAGAAAGAAAAAAAAGAAATTTTTTTGAAAAAGTGACCCCAGCTGGGTTTCGAACCCCTGACCCCTCCCTCCAGTCTGGACCTGCCAGTCAGGTGTCCTACCACCAGACCAAGGTGGTACAGAAAGAAAGAAACAATTTCGCTTCAAAAGCCCTTACTCGATTGCCTATGCAAAAGACATTTAGGGCCCCACTTGGGCCCTCCTAATTAACATATAAAAATTTCCTTCAACAAACATGATTGGACCCTAGAGGCCTATCTTGGGACCGAGTTTGAAAATTATAACTCAATATTAAAGGGAGCTAGGAGGTCTCGAAGCTTGAACCTTATTCTCGACATTTCGACTTTTTTGAAATTTTTTTTTATTATTATTCCAAAAAGTGTTCTTTATCAAAGAAAGATGCTCGATTTGATACACAGAACACCTTATGCATGATAAACTACCTAAAATGTTGCAAAAGGAGTCGAAAAATAACAAATAAACTGATTTTCCTAGATTTTTCCAGTTTTTCCCATTTTCCCTTTTAAAAAAAAAATTTCCAACATGCATGACCGTCTAGAATATCGAAAAACACATCTGAAAAATAATATAATGTAAAAAAAACTAAACAAAGAAAAAAAAGAAATTTTTTTGAAAAAGTGTCCGCAGCTGAGATTCGAACCCCCGACCCCTCCCTCCAGTCTCGACTTGCCAGTCAGGTGTCCTACCACCAGAGGAAGGTGGCACGAAAAGAAAGAAACAATTTCGCTTCAAAAGCCCTTTCTTGGTGACCTACGCAATAGACCTTTAGGTCCCCACTGGGGGCCTCCTAATTAACATATAAAAATTTCCTTTTGCAGGCATGATTGGACCATAGAGGCCTACCTTGAGACCGAGTTTGATAATTATAACTTAATATTAAATGGTGCTATGAGATCTCAAAGCCTGAACCTTATTCTCGACATTGCGACTTTTTTTAAATTTCTTTTATTATTATTCCAAAAAGTGTTCTTTAACAAAGAAGGATGCTCGATTTTATACACAGAACACCTTATGCATGATAGACTACCTAAAATGCTGCAAACACCTTATTTATACACAGCTCGATTTTATACACAGAACACCTTATGCATGATAGACTACCTAAAATGCTGCAAAAGGAGTCGAAAAATAACAAATAAACTGATTTTCCTAGATTTTTCCAGTTTTTCCCATTTTCCTAATTAAAAAAAAATTTCCTAAATTCATGACACTCTAGAATATCGAAAAACACATTTAAAAAATAATATAATGTAAAAAAACTAAAGAAAGAAAAAAAAGAAATTTTTTTGAAAAAGTGTCCCCAGCCCGGTTTCGAAACCCTGACCCCTCCCTCCAATCTGGACCTGCCAGTCAGGTGTCCTACCACCAGACCAAGGTGGTACAGAAAGAAAGAAACAATTACGCTTCAAAAGCCCTTACTCGATTGCCTATGCAAAAAACATTTAGGGCCCCACTTGGGCCCTCCTAATTGACATATAAAAATTTCCTTCAACAGACATGATTGGACCCTAGAGGCCTATCTTGGGACCGAGTTTGAAAATTATAACTCAATATTAAAGGGAGCTAGGAGGTCTCGAAGCCTGAACCTTATTCTCGACATTTCGACTTTTTTGAAATTTTTTTTTATTATTATTCCAAAAAGTGTTCTTTATCAAAGAAAGATGCTCGATTTGATACACAGAACACCTTATGCATGATAAACTACCTAAAATGTTGCAAAAGGAGTCGAA
The DNA here is from genome assembly GCA_949128135.1 of Parasteatoda lunata. NCBI lineage: Eukaryota > Metazoa > Arthropoda > Arachnida > Araneae > Theridiidae > Parasteatoda > Parasteatoda lunata. The sequence goes on from OX421977.1 coordinate 83,447,409, forward strand.
AAATAACAAATAAACTGATTTTCCTAGATTTTTCCAGTTTTTCCCATTTTCCTAATTAAAAAAAAAAATTCCAACATGCATGACCGTCTAGAATATCGAAAAACACATCTGAAAAATAATATAATGTAAAAAAAACTAAACAAAGAAAAAAAAGAAATTTTTTTGAAAAAGTGTCCGCAGCTGAGTTTCGAATCCCCGACCCCTCCCTCCAGTCTCGACTTGCCAGTCAGGTGTCCTACCACCAGAGGAAGGTGGCACGAAAAGAAAGAAACAATTTCGCTTCAAAAGCCCTTTCTTGGTGACCTACGCAATAGACCTTTAGGGCCCCACTGGGGGCCTCCTAGTTTACATATAAAAATTTCCTTTTGCAGGCATGATTGGACCATAGAGGCCTACCTTGAGACCGAGTTTGATAATTATGACTTAATATTAAATGGAGCTATGAGATCTCAAAGCCTGAACCTTATTCTCGACATTGCGATTTTTTTTAAATTTCTTTTATTATTATTCCAAAAAGTGTTCTTTAACAAAGAAGGATGCTCGATTTTATACACAGAACACCTTATGCATGATAGACTACCTAAAATGCTGCTAAAGGAGTCGAAAAATAACAAATAAACTGATTTTCCTAGATTTTTCCAGTTTTTCCCATTTTCCTAATTAAAAAAAAATTTCCTACACTCATGACCCTCTAGAATATCGAAAAACACATTTAAAAAATAATATAATGTAAAAAAACTAAAGAAAGAAAAAAAAGAAATTTTTTTGAAAAAGTGTCCCCAGCTGGGTTTCGAACCCCCGACCCCTCCCTCCAGTCTCGACTTGCCAGTCAGGTGTCCTACCACCAGAGGAAGGTGGCACGAAAAGAAAGAAACAATTTCGCTTCAAAAGCCCTTTCTTGGTGACCTACGCAACAGACATTTAGGGCCCCACTTGGGCCCTCCTAATTAACATATAAAAATTTCCTTCAACAAACATGATTGGACCCTAGAGGCCTATCTTGGGACCGAGTTTGAAAATTATAACTCAATATTAAAGGGAGCTAGGAGGTCTCGAAGCCTGAACCTTATTCTCGACATTTCGACTTTTTTGAAATTTTTTTTTATTATTATTCCAAAAAGTGTTCTTTATCAAAGAAAGATGCTCGATTTGATACACAGAACACCTTATGCATGATAAACTACCTAAAATGTTGCAAAAGGAGTCGAAAAATAACAAATAAACTGATTTTCCTAGATTTTTCCAGTTTTTCCCATTTTCCTAATTAAAAAAAAATTTCCAACATGCATGACCGTCTAGAATATCGAAAAAAACATCTGAAAAATAATGCAATGTAAAAAAAACTAAAGAAAGAAAAAAAAGAATTTTTTTTGAAAAAGTGTCCGCAGCTGAGATTCGATCCCCCGACCCCTCCCTCCAGTCTCGACTTGCCAGTCAGGTGTTCTACCACCAGACCAAGGTGGCACGAAAAGAAAGAAAAAATTTCGCTTCAAAAGCCCATTCTTGGTGACCTACGCAATAGAACTTTAGGGCCCCACTGGGGCCTCCTAATTAACATATAAAAATTTCCTTTTGCAGGCATGATTGGACCATAGAGGCCTACCTTGAGACCGAGTTTGATAATTATAACATAATATTAAATGGAGCTAGGAGATCTCGAAGCCTGAACCTTATTCTCGACATTTCGACTTTTTTGAAATTTTTTTTTATTATTATTCCAAAAAGTGTTCTTTATCAAAGAAAGATGCTCGATTTGATACACAGAACACCTTATGCATGATAAACTACCTAAAATGTTGCAAAAGGAGTCGAAAAATAACAAATAAACTGATTTTCCTAGATTTTTCCAGTTTTTCCCATTTTCCTTTTTAAAAAAAAATTTCCAACATGCATGACCGTCTAGAATATCGAAAAACACATCTGAAAAATAATATAATGTAAAAAAAACTAAACAAAGAAAAAAAAGAAATTTTTTTGCAAAAGTGTCCGCAGCTGAGATTCGAATCCCCGACCCCTCCCTCCAGTCTCGACTTGCCAGTCAGGTGTCCTAACACCAGAGGAAGGTGGCACGAAAAGAAAGAAACAATTTCGCTTCAAAAGCCCTTTCTTGGTGACCTACGCAATAGACCTTTAGGGCCCCACTGGGGGCCTCCTAATTAACATATAAAAATTTCCTTTTGCAGGCATGATTGGACCGTAGAGGCCTACCTTGAGACCGAGTTTGATAATTATAACTTAATATTAAATGGAGCTATGAGATCTCCAAGCCTGAACCTTATTCTCGACATTGCGACTTTTTTTAAATTTCTTTTATTATTATTCCAAAAAGTGTTCTTTAACAAAGAAGGATGCTCGATTTTATACACAGAACACCTTATGCATGATAGACTACCTAAAATGCTGCAAAAGGAGTCGAAAAATAACAAATAAACTGATTTTCCTAGATTTTTCCAGTTTTTCTAATTAAAAAAAAATTTCCTACATTCATGACCCTCTAGAATATCGAAAAACACATTTAAAAAATAATATAATGTAAAAAAACTAAAGAAAGAAAAAAAAGAAATTTTCTTGAAAAAGTGTCCCCAGCTGGGTTTCGAACCCCTGACCCCTCCCTCCAGTCTGGACCTGCCAGTCAGGTGTCCTACCACCAGACCAAGGTGGTACAGAAAGAAAGAAACAATTTCGCTTCAAAAGCCCTTACTCGATTGCCTATGCAAAAGACATTTAGGGCCCCACTTGGGCCCTCCTAATTAACATATAAAAATTTTCTTCAACAGACATGATTGGACCCTAGAGGCCTATCTTGGGACCGAGTTTGAAAATTATAACTCAATATTAAAGGGAGCTAGGAGGTCTCGAAGCCTGAACCTTATTCTCGACATTTCGACTTTTTTGAAATTTTTTTTTATTATTATTCCAAAAAGTGTTCTTTATCAAAGAAAGATGCTCGATTTGATACACAGGACACCTTATGCATGATAAACTACCTAAAATGTTGCAAAAGGAGTCGAAAAATAACAAATAAACTGATTTTCCTAGATTTTTCCAGTTTTTCCCATTTTCCTAATTAAAAAAAAAATTTCCAACATGCATGACCGTCTAGAATATCGAAAAACACATCTGAAAAATAATATAATGTAAAAAAAACTAAACAAAGAAAAAAAAGAAATTTTTTTGAAAAAGTGTCCGCAGCTGAGATTCGAACCCCCGACCCCTCCCTCCAGTCTCGACTTGCCAGTCAGGTGTCCTACCACCAGAGGAAGGTGGCACGAAAAGAAAGAAACAATTTCGCTTCAAAAGCCCTTTCTTGGTGACCTACGCAATAGACCTTTAGGGCCCCACTTGGGGCCTCCTAATTAACATATAAAAATTTCCTTTTGCAGGCATGATTGGACCATAGAGGCCTACCTTGAGACCGAGTTTGATAATTATAACATAATATTAAATGGAGCTAGGAGGTCTCGAAGCCTGAACCTTATTCTCGACATTTCGACTTTTTTGAAATTTTTTTTTATTATTATTCCAAAAAGTGTTCTTTATCAAAGAAAGATGCTCGATTTGATACACAGAACACCTTATGCATGATAAACTACCTAAAATGTTGCAAAAGGAGTCGAAAAATAACAAATAAACTGATTTTCCTAGATTTTTCCAGTTTTTCCCATTTTCCTAATTAAAAAAAAATTTCCTACACTCATGACCCTCTAGAATATCGAAAAACACATCTGAAAAATAATATAATGTAAAAAAAACTAAACAAAGAAAAAAAAGAAATTTTTTTGAAAAAGTGTCCGCAGCTGAGATTCGAACCCCCGACCCCTCCCTCCAGTCTCGACTTGCCAGTCAGGTGTCCTACCACCAGAGGAAGGTGGCACGAAAAGAAAGAAACAATTTCGCTTCAAAAGCCCTTTCTTGGTGACCTACGCAACAGACATTTAGGGCCCCACTTGGGCCCTCCTAATTAACATATAAAAATTTCCTTTTGCAGGCATGATTGGACCATAGAGGCCTACCTTGAGACCGAGTTTGATAATTATAACATAATATTAAATGGAGCTAGGAGATCTCGAAGCCTGAACCTTATTCTCGACATTTCGACTTTTTTGAAATTTTTTTTTATTATTATTCCAAAAAGTGTTCTTTATCAAAGAAAGATGCTCGATTTGATACACAGAACACCTTATGCATGATAAACTACCTAAAATGTTGCAAAAGGAGTCGAAAAATAACAAATAAACTGATTTTCCTAGATTTTTCCAGTTTTTCCCATTTTCCTTTTTAAAAAAAAATTTCCAACATGCATGACCGTCTAGAATATCGAAAAACACATCTGAAAAATAATATAATGTAAAAAAAACTAAACAAAGAAAAAAAAGAAATTTTTTTGAAAAAGTGTCCGCAGCTGAGATTCGAATCCCCGACCCCTCCCTCCAGTCTCGACTTGCCAGTCAGGTGTCCTAACACCAGAGGAAGGTGGCACGAAAAGAAAGAAACAATTTCGCTTCAAAAGCCCTTTCTTGGTGACCTACGCAATAGACCTTTAGGGCCCCACTGGGGGCCTCCTAATTAACATATAAAAATTTCCTTTTGCAGGCATGATTGGACCATAGAGGCCTACCTTGAGACCGAGTTTGATAATTATAACTTAATATTAAATGGAGCTATGAGATCTCCAAGCCTGAACCTTATTCTCGACATTGCGACTTTTTTTAAATTTCTTTTATTATTATTCCAAAAAGTGTTCTTTAACAAAGAAGGATGCTCGATTTTATACACAGAACACCTTATGCATGATAGACTACCTAAAATGCTGCAAAAGGAGTAAAAAAATAACAAATAAACTGATTTTCCTAGATTTTTCCAGTTTTTCTAATTAAAAGAAAATTTCCTACATTCATGACCCTCTAGAATATCGAAAAACACATTTAAAAAATAATATAATGTAAAAAAACTAAAGAAAGAAAAAAAAGAAATTTTCTTGAAAAAGTGTCCCCAGCTGGGTTTCGAACCCCTGACCCCTCCCTCCAGTCTGGACCAGCCAGTCAGGTGTCCTACCACCAGACCAAGGTGGTACAGAAAGAATGAAACAATTTCGCTTCAAAAGCCCTTACTCGATTGCCTATGCAAAAGACATTTAGGGCCCCACTTGGGCCCTCCTAATTAACATATAAAAATTTCCTTCAACAGACATGATTGGACCCTAGAGGCCTATCTTGGGACCGAGTTTGAAAATTATAACTCAATATTAAAGGGAGCTAGGAGGTCTCGAAGCCTGAACCTTATTCTCGACATTTCGACTTTTTTGAAATTTTTTTTTATTATTATTCCAAAAAGTGTTCTTTATCAAAGAAAGATGCTCGATTTGATACACAGGACACCTTATGCATGATAAACTACCTAAAATGTTGCAGAAGGAGTCGAAAAATAACAAATAAACTGATTTTCCTAGATTTTTCCAGTTTTTCCCATTTTCCTAATTAAAAAAAAAAATTTCCAACATGCATGACCGTCTAGAATATCGAAAAACACATCTGAAAAATAATATAATGTAAAAAAAACTAAACAAAGAAAAAAAAGGAATTTTTTTGAAAAAGTGTCCGCAGCTGAGTTTCGAACCCCCGACCCCTCCCTCCAGTCTCGACCTGCCAGTCAGGTGTCCTACCACCAGACCAAGGTGGTACAGAAAGAAAGAAACAATTTCGCTTCAAAAGCCCTTACTCGATTGCCTATGCAATAGACATTTAGGGCCCCACTTGGGCCCTCCTAATTAACATAAAAAAATTTCCTTCAACAGACATGATTGGACCCTAGAGGCCTATCTTGGGACCGAGTTTGAAAATTATAACTCAATATTAAAGGGAGCTAGGAGGTCTCGAAGCCTGAACCTTATTCTCGACATTTCGACTTTTTTGAAATTTTTTTTTATTATTATTCCAAAAAGTGTTCTTTATCAAAGAAAGATGCTCGATTTGATACACAGGACACCTTATGCATGATAAACTACCTAAAATGTTGCAAAAGGAGTCGAAAAATATCAAATAAACTGATTTTCCTAGATTTTTCCAGTTTTTCCCATTTTCCTAATTAAAAAAAAAATTTCCAACATGCATGACCGTCTAGAATATCGAAAAAAACATCTGAAAAATAATGTAATGTAAAAAAAACTAAAGAAAGAAAAAAAAGAATTTTTTTTGAAAAAGTGTCCGCAGCTGAGATTCGAACCCACGACCCCTCCCTTCAGTCTCGACTTGCCAGTCAGGTGTCCTACCACCAGACCAAGGTGGCACGAAAAGAAAGAAAAAATTTAGCTTCAAAAGCCCTTTCTTGGTGACCTACGCAATAGACCTTTAGGGCCCCACTGGGGCCTCCTAATTAACATATAAAAATTTCCTTTTGCAGGCATGATTGGACCATAGAGGCCTACCTTGAGACCGAGTTTGATAATTATAACATAATATTAAATGGAGCTAGGAGATCTCGAAGCCTGAACCTTATTCTCGACATGTCGACTTTTTTGAAATTTTTTTTTATTATTATTCCAAAAAGTGTTCTTTATCAAAGAAAGATGCTCGATTTGATACACAGAACACCTTATGCATGATAAACTACCTAAAATGTTGCAAAAGGAGTCGAAAAATAACAAATAAACTGATTTTCCTAGATTTTTCCAGTTTTTCTCATTTTCCTTTTAAGAAAAAAAAATTTCCAACGTGCATGACCGTCTAGAATATCGAAAAACACATCTGAAAAATAATATAATGTAAAAAAAACTAAACAAAGAAAAAAAAGGAATTTTTTTGAAAAAGTGTCCGCAGCTGAGATTCGAACCCCCGACCCCTCCCTCCAGTCTCGACTTGCCAGTCAGGTGTCCTACCACCAGACCAAGGTGGTACAGAAAGAAAGAAACAATTTCGCTTCAAAAGCCCTTACTCGATTGCCTATGCAAAAGACATTTAGGGCCCCACTTGGGCCCTCCTAATTAACATATAAAAATTTCCTTCAACAGACATGATTGAATCCTAGAGGCCTATCTTGGGACCGAGTTTGAAAATTATAACTCAATATTAAAGGGAGCTAGGATGTCTCGAAGCCTGAAACTTATTCTCGACATTTCGACTTTTTTGAAATTTTTTTTAATTATTATTCCAAAAAGTGTTCTTTATCAAAGAAAGATGCTCGATTTGATACACAGAACACCTTATGCATGATAAACTACCTAAAATGTTGCAAAAGGAGTCGAGAAATAACAAATCAACTGATTTTCCTAGATTTTTCCAGTTTTTCCCATTTTCCTAATTAAAAAAAAATTTCCAACATGCATGACCGTCTAGAATATCGAAAAACACACCTGAAAAATAATATAATGTAAAAAAAACTAAACAAAGAAAAAAAAGGAATTTTTTTGAAAAAGTGTCCGCAGCTGAGTTTCGAACCCCCGACCCCTCCCTCCAGTCTCGACTTGCCAGTCAGGTGTCCTACCACCATAGGAAGGTGGCACGAAAAGAAAGAAACAATTTCGCTTCAAAAGCCCTTTCTTGGTGACCTACGCAATAGACCTTTAGGGCCCCACTGGGGGCCTCCTAATTAACATGAAAAAATTTCCTTTTGCAGGCATGATTGGACCATAGAGGCCTACCTTGAGACCGAGTTTGATAATTATAACTTAATATTAAATGGAGCTATGAGATCTCAAAGCCTGAACCTTATTCTCGACATTGCGACTTTTTTTAAATTTCCTTTATTATTATTCCAAAAAGTGTTCTTTAACAAAGAAGGATGCTCGATTTTATACACAGAACACCTTATGCATGATAGACTACCTAAAATGCTGCAAAAGGAGTCGAAAAATAACAAATAAACTGATTTTCCTAGATTTTTCCAGTTTTTCCCATTTTCCTAATTAAAAAAAAATTTCCTACACTCATGACCCTCTAGAATATCGAAAAACACATTTAAAAAATAATATAATGTAAAAAAACTAAAGAAAGAAAAAAAAGAAATTTTTTTGAAAAAGTGTCCCCAGCTGGGTTTCGAACCCCTGACCCCTCCCTCCAGTCTGGACCTGCCAGTCAGGTGTCCTACCACCAAACCAAGGTGGTACAGAAAGAAAGAAACAATTTCGCTTCAAAAGCCCTTACTCGATTGCCTATGCAAAAGACATTTAGGGCCCCACTTGGGCCCTCCTAATTAACATATAAAAATTTCCTTCAACAGACATGATTGGACCCTAGAGGCCTATCTTGGGACCGAGTTTGATAATTATAACATAATATTAAATGGAGCTAGGAGATCTCGAAGCCTGAACCTTATTCTCGACATTTCGACTTTTTTGAAATTTTTTTTTATTATTATTCCAAAAAGTGTTCTTTATCAAAGAAAGATGCTCGATTTGATACACAGAACACCTTATGCATGATAAACTACCTAAAATGTTGCAAAAGGAGTCGAAAAATAACAAATAAACTGATTTTCCTAGATTTTTCCAGTTTTTCCCATTTTCCTTTTTAAAAAAAAAATTTCCAACATGCATGACCGTCTAGAATATCGAAAAACACATCTGAAAAATAATATAATGTAAAAAAAACTAAACAAAGAAAAAAAAGGAATTTTTTTGAAAAAGTGTCCGCAGCTGAGATTCGAACCCCCGACCCCTCCCTCCAGTCTCGACTTGCCAGTCAGGTCTCCTACCACCAGACCAAGGTGGTACAGAAAGAAAGAAACAATTTCGCTTCAAAAGTTCTTACTCGATTGCCTATGCAAAAGACATTTAGGGCCCCACTTGGGCCCTCCTAATTAACATATAAAAATTTCCTTCAACAGACATGATTGGACCCTAGAGGCCTATCTTGGGACCGAGTTTGAAAATTATAACTCAATATTAAAGGGAGCTAGGAGGTCTCGAAGCCTGAACCTTATTCTCGACATTTCGACTTTTTTGAAATTTTTTTTTATTATTATTCCAAAAAGTGTTCTTTATCAAAGAAAGATGCTCGATTTGATACACAGGACACCTTATGCATGATAAACTACCTAAAATGTTGCAAAAGGAGTCGAAAAATAACAAATAAACTGATTTTCCTAGATTTTTCCAGTTTTTCCCATTTTCCTAATTAAAAAAAAAATTTCCAACATGCATGACCGTCTAGAATATCGAAAAACACATCTGAAAAATAATATAATGTAAAAAAAACTAAACAAAGAAAAAAAAGGAATTTTTTTGAAAAAGTGTCCGCAGCTGAGTTTCGAACCCCCGACCGCTCCCTCCAGTCTCGACTTGCCAGTCAGGTGTCCAACCACCAGAGGAAGGTGGCACGAAAAGAAAGAAACAATTTCGCTTCAAAAGCCCTTTCTTGGTGACCTACGCAATAGACCTTTAGGGCCCCACTGGGGGCCTCCTAATTAACATAAAAAAATTTCCTTTTGCAGGCATGATTGGACCATAGAGGCCTACCTTGAGACCGAGTTTGATAATTATAACTTAATATTAAATGGAGCTATGAGATCTCAAAGCCTGAACCTTATTCTCGACATTGCGACTTTTTATAAATTTCCTTTATTATTATTCCAAAAAGTGTTCTTTAACAAAGAAGGATGCTCGATTTTATACACAGAACACCTTATGCATGATAGACTACCTAAAATGCTGCAAAAGGAGTCGAAAAATAACAAATAAACTGATTTTCCCAGATTTTTCCAGTTTTTCCCATTTTCCTAATTAAAAAAAAATTTCCTACACTCATGACCCTCTAGAATATCGAAAAACACATTTAAAAAATAATATAATGTAAAAAAACTAAAGAATGAAAAAAAAGAAATTTTTTTGAAAAAGTGTCCCCAGCTGGGTTTCGAACCCCTGACCCCTCCCTCCAGTCTGGACCTGCCAGTCAGGTGTCCTACCACCAGACCAAGGTGGTACAGAAAGAAAGAAACAATTTCGCTTCAAAAGCCCTTACTCGATTGCCTATGCAAAAGACATTTAGGGCCCCACTTGGGCCCTCCTAATTAACATATAAAAATTTCCTTCAACAGACATGATTGGACCCTAGAGGCCTATCTTGGGACCGAGTTTGAAAATTATAACTCAATATTAAATGGAGCTAGGAGGTCTCGAAGCCTGAACCTTATTCTCGACATTTCGACTTTTTTGAAATTTTTTTTTATTATTATTCCAAAAAGTATTCTTTATCAAAGAAAGATGCTCGATTTGATACACAGAACACCTTATGCATGATAAACTACCTAAAATGTTGCAAAAGGAGTCGAAAAATAACAAATAAACCGATTTTCCTAGATTTTTCCAGTTTTTCCCATTTTCCTAATTAAAAAAAAATTTCCTACATGCATGACCCTCTAGAATATCGAAAAACACATCTGAAAAATAATATAATATAAAAAAAACTAAAGAAAGAAAAAAAAGAAATTTTTTTGAAAAAGTGGTCAAAGCTGGGATTCGAACCCCCGTCCCCTCCCTCCAACCTCGACTTGCCAGTCAGGTGTCCTACCACCAGACCAAGGCGGTACGGAAAGAAAGAAACAATTTCGCTTCAAAAGCCCTTACTCGATTGCCTATGCAAAAGACATTTAGGGCCCCACTTGGGCCCTCCTAATTAACATAAAAAAATTTCCTTCAACAGACATGATTGGACCCTAGAGGCCTATCTTGGGACCGAGTTTGAAAATTATAACTCAATATTAAAGGGAGCTAGGAGGTCTCGAAGCCTGAACCTTATTCTCGACATTTCGACTTTTTTGAAATTTTTTTTTATTATTATTCCAAAAAGTGTTCTTTATCAAAGAAAGATGCTCGATTTGATACACAGGACACCTTATGCATGATAAACTACCTAAAATGTTGCAAAAGGAGTCGAAAAATATCAAATAAACTGATTTTCCTAGATTTTTCCAGTTTTTCCCATTTTCCTAATTAAAAAAAAAATTTCCAACATGCATGACCGTCTAGAATATCGAAAAAAACATCTGAAAAATAATGTAATGTAAAAAAAACTAAAGAAAGAAAAAAAAGAATTTTTTTTGAAAAAGTGTCCGCAGCTGAGATTCGAACCCACGACCCCTCCCTTCAGTCTCGACTTGCCAGTCAGGTGTCCTACCACCAGACCAAGGTGGCACGAAAAGAAAGAAAAAATTTAGCTTCAAAAGCCCTTTCTTGGTGACCTACGCAATAGACCTTTAGGGCCCCACTGGGGCCTCCTAATTAACATATAAAAATTTCCTTTTGCAGGCATGATTGGACCATAGAGGCCTACCTTGAGACCGAGTTTGATAATTATAACATAATATTAAATGGAGCTAGGAGATCTCGAAGCCTGAACCTTATTCTCGACATGTCGACTTTTTTGAAATTTTTTTTTATTATTATTCCAAAAAGTGTTCTTTATCAAAGAAAGATGCTCGATTTGATACACAGAACACCTTATGCATGATAAACTACCTAAAATGTTGCAAAAGGAGTCGAAAAATAACAAATAAACTGATTTTCCTAGATTTTTCCAGTTTTTCTCATTTTCCTTTTAAGAAAAAAAAATTTCCAACATGCATGACCGTCTAGAATATCGAAAAACACATCTGAAAAATAATATAATGTAAAAAAAACTAAACAAAGAAAAAAAAGGAATTTTTTTGAAAAAGTGTCCGCAGCTGAGATTCGAACCCCCGACCCCTCCCTCCAGTCTCGACTTGCCAGTCAGGTGTCCTACCACCAGACCAAGGTGGTACAGAAAGAAAGAAACAATTTCGCTTCAAAAGCCCTTACTCGATTGCCTATGCAAAAGACATTTAGGGCCCCACTTGGGCCCTCCTAATTAACATATAAAAATTTCCTTCAACAGACATGATTGAATCCTAGAGGCCTATCTTGGGACCGAGTTTGAAAATTATAACTCAATATTAAAGGGAGCTAGGATGTCTCGAAGCCTGAACCTTATTCTCGACATTTCGACTTTTTTGAAATTTTTTTTAATTATTATTCCAAAAAGTGTTCTTTATCAAAGAAAGATGCTCGATTTGATACACAGAACACCTTATGCATGATAAACTACCTAAAATGTTGCAAAAGGAGTCGAGAAATAACAAATCAACTGATTTTCCTAGATTTTTCCAGTTTTTCCCATTTTCCTAATTAAAAAAAAAATTTCCAACATGCATGACCGTCTAGAATATCGAAAAACACACCTGAAAAATAATATAATGTAAAAAAAACTAAACAAAGAAAAAAAAGGAATTTTTTTGAAAAAGTGTCCGCAGCTGAGTTTCGAACCCCCGACCCCTCCCTCCAGTCTCGACTTGCCAGTCAGGTGTCCTACCACCATAGGAAGGTGGCACGAAAAGAAAGAAACAATTTCGCTTCAAAAGCCCTTTCTTGGTGACCTACGCAATAGACCTTTAGGGCCCCACTGGGGGCCTCCTAATTAACATGAAAAAATTTCCTTTTGCAGGCATGATTGGACCATAGAGGCCTACCTTGAGACCGAGTTTGATAATTATAACTTAATATTAAATGGAGCTATGAGATCTCAAAGCCTGAACCTTATTCTCGACATTGCGACTTTTTTTAAATTTCCTTTATTATTATTCCAAAAAGTGTTCTTTAACAAAGAAGGATGCTCGATTTTATACACAGAACACCTTATGCATGATAGACTACCTAAAATGCTGCAAAAGGAGTCGAAAAATAACAAATAAACTGATTTTCCTAGATTTTTCCAGTTTTTCCCATTTTCCTAATTAAAAAAAATTTCCTACACTCATGACCCTCTAGAATATCGAAAAACACATTTAAAAAATAATATAATGTAAAAAAACTAAAGAAAGAAAAAAAAGAAATTTTTTTGAAAAAGTGTCCCCAGCTGGGTTTCGAACCCCTGACCCCTCCCTCCAGTCTGGACCTGCCAGTCAGGTGTCCTACCACCAAACCAAGGTGGTACAGAAAGAAAGAAACAATTTCGCTTCAAAAGCACTTACTCGATTGCCTATGCAAAAGACATTTAGGGCCCCACTTGGGCCCTCCTAATTAACATATAAAAATTTCCTTCAACAGACATGATTGGACCCTAGAGGCCTATCTTGGGACCGAGTTTGATAATTATAACATAATATTAAATGGAGCTAGGAGATCTCGAAGCCTGAACCTTATTCTCGACATTTCGACTTTTTTGAAATTTTTTTTTATTATTATTCCAAAAAGTGTTCTTTATCAAAGAAAGATGCTCGATTTGATACACAGAACACCTTATGCATGATAAACTACCTAAAATGTTGCAAAAGGAGTCGAAAAATATCAAATAAACTGATTTTCCTAGATTTTTCCAGTTTTTCCCATTTTCCTTTTTAAAAAAAAAATTTCCAACATGCATGACCGTCTAGAATATCGAAAAACACATCTGAAAAATAATATAATGTAAAAAAAACTAAACAAACAAAAAAAAGGAATTTTTTTGAAAAAGTGTCCGCAGCTGAGATTCGAACCCCCGACCCCTCCCTCCAGTCTCGACTTGCCAGTCAGGTCTCCTACCACCAGACCAAGGTGGTACAGAAAGAAAGAAACAATTTCGCTTCAAAAGTTCTTACTCGATTGCCTATGCAAAAGACATTTAGGGCCCCACTTGGGCCCTCCTAATTAACATATAAAAATTTCCTTCAACAGACATGATTGGACCCTAGAGGCCTATCTTGGGACCGAGTTTGAAAATTATAACTCAATATTAAAGGGAGCTAGGAGGTCTCGAAGCCTGAACCTTATTCTCGACATTTCGACTTTTTTGAAATTTTTTTTTATTATTATTCCAAAAAGTGTTCTTTATCAAAGAAAGATGCTCGATTTGATACACAGGACACCTTATGCATGATAAACTACCTAAAATGTTGCAAAAGGAGTCGAAAAATAACAAATAAACTGATTTTCCTAGATTTTTCCAGTTTTTCCCATTTTCCAAATTAAAAAAAAAATTTCCAACATGCATGACCGTCTAGAATATCGAAAAACACATCTGAAAAATAATATAATGTAAAAAAAACTAAACAAAGAAAAAAAAGAAATTTTTTTGAAAAAGTGTCAGCAGCTGAGATTGGAACCCCCGACCCCTCCCTCCAGTCTCGACTTGCCAGTCAGGTGTCCTACCACCAGACCAAGGTGGCACGAAAAGAAAGAAAAAATTTCGCTTCAAAAGCCCTTTCTTGGTGACCTACGCAATAGACCTTTAGGGCCCCACTGGGGGCCTCCTAATTAACATATAAAAATTTCCTTTTGCAGGCATGATTGGACCATAGAGGCCTACCTTGAGACCGAGTTTGATAATTATAACATAATATTAAATGGAGCTAGGAGATCTCGAAGCCTGAACCTTATTCTCGACTTTTCGACTTTTTTGAAATTTTTTTTTATTATTATTCCAAAAAGTGTTCTTTATCAAAGAAAGATGCTCGATTTGATACACAGAACACCTTATGCATGATAAACTACCTAAAATGTTGCAAAAGGAGTCGAAAAATAACAAATAAACTGATTTTCCTAGATTTTTCCAGTTTTTCCCATTTTCCTTTTTAAAAAAAAAATTTCCAACATGCATGACCGTCTAGATTATCGAAAAACACATCTGAAAAATAATATAATGTAAAAAAAACTAAACAAAGAAAAGAAAGGAATTTTTTTGAAAAAGTGTCCGCAGCTGAGATTCGAACCCCCGACCCCTCCCTCCAGTCTCGACTTGCCAGTCAGGTGTCCTACCACCAGACCAAGGTGGTACAGAAAGAAAGAAACAATTTCGCTTCAAAAGCCCTTACTCGATTGCCTATGCAAAAGACATTTAGGGCCCCACTTGGGCCCTCCTAATTAACATATAAAAATTTCCTTCAACAGACATGATTGGACCCTAGAGGCCTATCTCGGGACCGAGTTTGAAAATTATAACTCAATATTAAAGGGAGCTAGGAGGTCTCGAAGCCTGAACCTTATTCTCGACATTTCGACTTTTTTGAATTTTTTTTTTTATTATTATTCCAAAAAGTGTTCTTTATCAAAGAAAGATGCTCGATTTGATACACAGAACACCTTATGCATGATAAACTACCTAAAATGTTGCAAAAGGAGTCGAAAAATAACAAATAAACTGATTTTCCTAGATTTTTCCAGTTTTTCCCATTTTCCTAATTAAAAAAAAAATTTCCAACATGCATGACCGTCTAGAATATCGAAAAACACATCTGAAAAATAATATAATGTAAAAAAAACTAAACAAAGAAAAAAAAGGAATTTTTTTGAAAAAGTGTCCGCAGCTGAGTTTCGAACCCCCGACCGCTCCCTCCAGTCTCGACTTGCCAGTCAGGTGTCCAACCACCAGAGGAAGGTGGCACGAAAAGAAAGAAACAATTTCGCTTCAAAAGCCCTTTCTTGGTGACCTACGCAATAGACCTTTAGGGCCCCACTGGGGGCCTCCTAATTAACATAAAAAAATTTCCTTTTGCAGGCATGATTGGACCATAGAGGCCTACCTTGAGACCGAGTTTGATAATTATAACTTAATATTAAATGGAGCTATGAGATCTCAAAGCCTGAACCTTATTCTCGACATTGCGACTTTTTATAAATTTCCTTTATTATTATTCCAAAAAGTGTTCTTTAACAAAGAAGGATGCTCGATTTTATACACAGAACACCTTATGCATGATAGACTACCTAAAATGCTGCAAAAGGAGTCGAAAAATAACAAATAAACTGATTTTCCCAGATTTTTCCAGTTTTTCCCATTTTCCTAATTAAAAAAAAATTTCCTACACTCATGACCCTCTAGAATATCGAAAAACACATTTAAAAAATAATATAATGTAAAAAAACTAAAGAATGAAAAAAAAGAAATTTTTTTGAAAAAGTGTCCCCAGCTGGGTTTCGAACCCCTGACCCCTCCCTCCAGTCTGGACCTGCCAGTCAGGTGTCCTACCACCAGACCAAGGTGGTACAGAAAGAAAGAAACAATTTCGCTTCAAAAGCCCTTACTCGATTGCCTATGCAAAAGACATTTAGGGCCCCACTTGGGCCCTCCTAATTAACATATAAAAATTTCCTTCAACAGACATGATTGAACCCTAGAGGCCTATCTTGGGACCGAGTTTGAAAATTATAACTCAATATTAAAGGGAGCTAGGAGGTCTCGAAGCCTGAACCTTATTCTCGACATTTCGACTTTTTTAAAATTTTTTTTTATTATTATTCCAAAAAGTGTTCTTTATCAAAGAAAGATGCTGGATTTTATACACAGAACACCTTATGCATGATAAACTACCTAAAATGTTGCAAAAGGAGTCGAAAAATAACAAATAAACCAATTTTTCCCAGATTTTTCCAGTTTTTCCCATTTTCCTAATTAAAAAAAAATTTCCTACATGCATGACCCTCTAGAATATCGAAAAACACATCTGAAAAATAATATAATGTAAAAAAAACTAAAGAAAGAAAAAAAAGAAATTTTTTTAAAAAAGTGGTCGAAGCTGGGATTCGAGCCCCTGTCCCCTCCCTCCAACCTCGACTTGCCAGTCAGGTGTCCTACCACCAGACCAAGGTGGCACGAAAAGAAAGAAACAATTTCGCTTCAAAAGCCCTTTCTTGGTAACCTACGCAATAGACCTTTAGGACCCCACTGGGGGCCTCCTAATTAACATATAAAAATTTCCTTTTGCAGGCACGATTGGACCATAGAGGCCTTCCTTGAGACCGAGTTCGATAATTATAACTTTATATTAAATGGAGCTAGGAGATCTCGAAGCCTGAACCTTATTCTCGACATTGCGACTTTTTTTAAATTTCTTTTATTATTATTCCAAAAAGTGTTCTTTAACAAAGAAGGATGCTCGATTGTATACACAGAACACCTTATGCATGATAGACTACCTAAAATGTTGCAAAAGGAGTCGAAAAATAACAAATAAACCGATTTTCCTAGATTTTTCCAGTTTTTCCCATTTTCCTAATTAAAAAAAAAATTTCCTACATGCATGACCCTCTATAATATCGAAAAACACATCTGAAAAATAATATAATGTAAAAAAAACTAAAGAAAGAAAAAAAAGAATTTTTTTGAAAAAGTGGTCGCAGCTGGGATTCGAACCCCCGTCCTGGGATTCGAACCCCCGTCCCCTCCCTCCAACCTCGACTTGCCAGTCAGGTGTCCTACCACCAGACCAAGGCGGTACGGAAAGAAAGAAACAATTTCGCTTCAAAAGCCCTTTCTCGGTTACCTATGCAATAGACATTTAGGGCCCCACTGGGGCCCTTCTAATTAACATATAAAGATTTCCTTCGGCAGACATGATTGGACCATAGAGGCCTACCATGAGACCGAGTTTGAAAATTTTAACTTAATATTAAAGGGAGCTAGGAGGTCTCGAATCCTGAACCTTATTCTCGACATTTCGTCTTTTTTTAAATTTTTTTTTTATTATTTCAAACAGTGTTCTGTAACCAAGAAAGTTGCTCGATTTTATACACAGAACACCTTACGCATGATAAACTATCCAAAATGTTGCAAAAGGAGTCGAAAAATAACAAATAAACTGATTTTCCTAGATTTTTCCAGTTTTTCCCATTTTCCCAATTAAAAAAAAATTTCCTACATGCATGACCCTCTAGAATATCAAAAAAAAAACACATTTAAAAAATAATATAATGTAAAAAAAACTAAAGAAAAAAAAAAAGAATTTTTTTTTGAAAAAAAGTCCCCAGCTGGGTTTCGAACCCCTGACCCCTCCATCCAGTCTGGACCTGCCAGTCAGGTGTCCTACCACCAGACCAAGGTGGTACGGAAAGAAAGAAACAATTTCGCTTCAAAAGCCCTTACTCGGTTGACTCTGCAAAAGACCTTTAGGGCCCCACTGGGGCCCTACTAATTAACATATAAAAATTTCCTTCAACAGGCATGATTGGACCATAAAGGCCTATCTTTGGACCGAGTTTGAAAATTATAACTCAATATTAAAGGGAGCTAGGGGGTCTCGAAGCCTGAACCTTATTCTCGACATTTCGACTTTTTTTAAATTTTTTTTTATTATTATTCCAAAAAGTGTTCTTTGTCAAAGAAAGATGCTCGATTTTATACACAGAACACCTTATGCATGATAAACGACCTAAACTGTTGCAAAAAGAGTCGAAAAATAACAAATAAACCGATTTTTCCCAGATTTTTCCAGTTTTTCCT
Source organism: Parasteatoda lunata (assembly GCA_949128135.1). NCBI lineage: Eukaryota > Metazoa > Arthropoda > Arachnida > Araneae > Theridiidae > Parasteatoda > Parasteatoda lunata. The sequence continues at coordinate 83,465,609 of OX421977.1, forward strand.
AATTAAAAAAAAATTTCCTACATGCATGACCCTCTAGAATATCGAAAAACACATCTGAAAAATAATATAATGTAAAAAAAACTAAAGAAAGAAAAAAAAGAAATTTTTTTGAAAAAGTGGTCGAAGCTGGGATTCGAGCCCCTGTCCCCTCCCTCCAACCTCGACTTGCCAGTCAAGTGTCCTACCACCAGACCAAGGAGGCACGAAAAGAAAGAAATAATTTCGCTTCAAAAGCCCTTTCTTGGTGACCTACGCAATAGACCTTTAGGACCCCACTGGGGGCCTCCTAATTAACATATAAAAATTTCCTTTTGCAGGCACGATTGGACCATAGAGGCCTTCCTTGAGACCGAGTTCGATAATTATAACTTAATATTAAATGGAGCTAGGAGATCTCGAAGCCTGAACCTTATTCTCGACATTGCGACTTTTTTTAAATTTCTTTTATTATTATTCCAAAAAGTGTTCTTTAACAAAGAAGGATGCTCGATTGTATACACAGAACACCTTATGCATGATAGACTACCTAAAATGTTGCAAAAGGAGTCGAAAAATAACAAATAAACCGATTTTCCTAGATTTTTCCAGTTTTTCCCATTTTCCTAATTAAAAAAAAAATTTCCTACCTGCATGACCTTTAGAATATCGAAAAACACATCTAAAAAATAATGTAATGTAAAAAAAAACTAAAGAAAGAAAAAAAAGAAATTTTTCTGAAAAAGTGTCTGCAGCTGGGTTTCGAACGCCCGAACCTTTCCTCCAGTCTCGACTTGCCAGTCAGGTGGCGGTACGGAAAAAAAGAAACAATTTCGCTTCAAAAGCCCTTTCTCGGTTACCTATGCAATAGACATTTAGGACCCCACTAGGGCCCTCCTAATTAACATATAAAAATTTCCTTTTGCAGGCATGATTAGTCCATAGTGGCCTACCTTGAGACCGAGTTTGAAAATTATAACTTAATAATAAAGGGAGCTAGGAGGTCTCGAAATCTGAACCTTATTCTCGACATTTCTACTTTTTTAGAAATTTTTTTATTATTATTATAAAAGTGTTCTTTAACAAAGAAAGATGCTCGATTTTATACTCATAACACCTTATGCATGATAAACTACCTAAAATGTTGCAAAAGGAGTCGAAAAATAACAAATAAACTGATTTTTCTAGATTTTTCCAGTTTTTTTCATTTTCCTAATTAAAAAAAAAATTTCCTACATGCATGACCCTCTATAATATCGAAAATCAAATCTGAAAAATAATATAATTTAAAAAAAACTAAAGAAAGAAAAAAAAGAAATTTTTTTTAAAAAAGGGTCAAAGCTGGGATTCGAGCCCCCGTCCCCTCCCTCCAACCTCGACTTGCCAGTCAGGTGTCCTACCACCAGACCATGGGGGTAAAGAAAGAGAGAAACAATTTCGCTTCAAAAGCCCTTTCTCGGTTACCTATGCAATAGACATTTAGGGCCCCACTTGGGCCCTCCTAATTAACATATAAATATTTCCTTCTGCAGGCATGATTGGACCATAGAGGCCTACCTTGAGACCGAGTTTGAATATTATAACTGAATATTAAAGGGAGCTAGGAGGTCTCGAAGCCTGAACCTTATTCTCGACATTTCGACTTTTTTGAAATTTTTTTTTATTATTATTCCAAAAAGTGTTCTTTATCAAAGAAAGATGCTCGATTTGATACCAGAACACCTTATGCATGATAAACTACCTAAAATGTTGCAAAAGGAGTCGAAAAATAACAAATAAACTGATTTTCCTAGATTTTTCCAGTTTTTCCCATTTTCCTAATTAAAAAAAAAATTTCCAACATGCATGACCGTCTAGAATATCGAAAAACACATCTGAAAAATAATATAATGTAAAAAAAACTAAAGAAAGAAAAAAAAGAAATTTTTTTGCAAAAGGGTCCGCAGCTGAGATTCGAACCCCCGACCCCTCCCTCCAGTCTGGATCTGCCAGTCAGGTGTCCTACCACCAGAAAAAGGTGGTATGGAAAGAAAGAAACAATTTCGCTTAAAAAGCTCTTACTCGGTTGCCTATGCAATAGACCTTTAGGGCCCCACTGGGTCCCTCCTAATTAACATATAAAAATTTCCTTCAACAGGCATGATTGGACCATAGAGGCCTATCTTGGTACCGAGTTTGAAAATTATAACTCAATATTAAAGGGAGCTAATAGGTCTCGAAGCCTGAACCTTATTCTTGACATTTCGACTTTTTTAAAAAATTTTTTTATTATTATTCCAAAAAATGTTCTTTATCAAAGAAAGATGCTCGATTTTATACACAGAACACCTTATGCATGATAAACTACCTAAAATGTTGCAAAAGGAGTCGAAAAATAATAAATAAACTGATTTTTCTAGATTTTTCCAGTTTTTCCCATTTTCCTAATTAAAAAAAAATTTCCTACATGCATGACCCTCTATAATATCAAAAAACACATCTGAAAAATAATATAATGTAAAAAAAACTAAAGAAAGAAAAAAAAGAAATTTTTTTGCAAAAGTGTCCGCAGCTGAGATTCGAACCCCCGACCCCTCCCTCCAACCTCGACTTGTCAGTCAGGTTTTCTACCACCAGACCAAGGTGGCACGAAAAGAAAGAAACAATTTCGCTTCAAAAGCCCTTTCTTGGTGACCTACGCAATAGACCTTTAGGGCCCCACTGGGGGCCTCCTAATTAACATATAAAACTTTCCTTTTGCAGGCATGATTGGACCATAGAGGCCTACCTTGAGACCGAGTTTGATAATTATAACTTAATATTAAATGGAGCTAGGAGGTCTCGAAGCCTGAACCTTATTCTCGACATTGCGACTTTTTTAAAAATTTTTTTATTATTATTCCAAAAAGTGTTCTTTAACAAACAAGGATGCTCGATTTTATACACAGAACACCTTATGCATGACAGACTACCTAAAATGTTGCAAAAGGAGTCGAAAAATAACAAATAAACTGATTTTCATAGATTTTTCCTGTTTTTCCCATTTTCCTAATTAAATAAAAAATTCCTACATGCATGACCCTCTAGAATATCGAAAAACACATTTAAAAAATAAGATAATGTAAAAAAAACTAAAGAAAGAAAAAAAAGAAATTTTTTTGAAAAAGCGTCCCCAGCTGGGTTTCGAACCCCTGACCCCTCCCTCCAGTCTGGATCTGCCAGTCAGGTGTCCTACCACCAGACCAAGGTGGTATGGAAAGAAAGAAACAATTTCGCTTAAAAAGCTCTTACTCGGTTGCCTATGCAATAGACCTTTAGGGCACCACTGGGTCCCTCCTAATTAACATATAAAAATTTCCTTCAACAGGCATGATTGGACCATAGAGGCGTATCTTGGGACCGAGTTTGAAAATTATAACTCAATATTAAAGGGAGCTAATAGGTCTCGAAGCCTGAACCTTATTCTTGACATTTCGACTTTTTTAAAAAATTTTTTTATTATTATTCCAAAAAATGTTCTTTATCAAAGAAAGATGCTCGATTTTATACACAGAACACCTTATGCATGATAAACTACCTAAAATGTTGCAAAAGGAGTCGAAAAATAACAAATAAACTGATTTTCATAGATTTTTCCTGTTTTTCCCATTTTCCTAATTAAATAAAAAATTCCTACATGCATGACCCTCTAGAATATCGAAAAACACATTTAAAAAATAATATAATGTAAAAAAAACTAAAGAAAGAAAAAAAAGAAATTTTTTTGAAAAAGTGGTCGAAGCTGGGATTCGAACCCCTGACCCCTCCCTCCAGTCTGGACCTGCCTGTCAGGTGTCCTACCACCAGACCAAGGTGGTACGGAAAGACAGAAACAATTTCGCTTCAAAAGCCCTTACTCGATTGCCTATGCAATAGACCTTTAGGGCCCAACTGGGGCCCTCCTAATTAACATATAAAAATTTCCTTCAACAGACATGATTGGACCCTAGAGGCCTATCTTGGGACCGAGTTTGAAAATTATAACTCAATATTAAAGGGAGCTAATAGGTCTCGAAGCCTGAACCTTATTCTTGACATTTCGACTTTTTTAAAAAATTTTTTTATTATTATTCCAAAAAATGTTCTTTATCAAAGAAAGATGCTCGATTTTATACACAGAACACCTTATGCATGATAGACTACCTAAAATGTTGCAAAAGGAGTCGAAAAATAACAAATAAACTGATTTTCATAGATTTTTCCTGTTTTTCCCATTTTCCTAATTAAATAAAAAATTCCTACATGCATGACCCTCTAGAATATCGAAAAACACATTTAAAAAATAATATAATGTAAAAAAAACTAAAGAAAGAAAAAAAAGAAATTTTTTTGAAAAAGTGGTCGAAGCTGGGATTCGAACCCCTGACCCCTCCCTCCAGTCTGGACCTGCCTGTCAGGTGTCCTACCACCAGACCAAGGTGGTACGGAAAGACAGAAACAATTTCGCTTCAAAAGCCCTTACTCGATTGCCTATGCAATAGACCTTTAGGGCCCAACTGGGGCCCTCCTAATTAACATATAAAAATTTTCTTCAACAGACATGATTGGACCCTAGAGGCCTATCTTATGACCGAGTTTGAAAATTATAACTCAATATTAAAGGGAGCTAGGTGGTCTCGAAGCCTGAACCTTATTCTCGACATTTCGACTTTTTTGAAATTTTTTTTTATTATTATTCCAAAAAGTGTTCTTTATCAAAGAAAGATGCTCGATTTGATACACAGAACACCTTATGCATGATAAACTACCTAAAATGTTGCAAAAGGAGTCGAAAAATAACAAATAAACTGATTTTCCTAGATTTTTCCAGTTTTTTCCATTTTCCTAATTAAAAAAAAAATTTCCAACATGCATGACCGTCTAGAATATGGAAAAAAACATCTGAAAAATAATATAATGTAAAAAAAACTATAGAAAGAAAAAAAGAAATTTTTTTGAAAAAGTGTCCGCAGCTGAGATTCGAACCCCCGACCCCTCCCTCCCGTCTCGACTTGCCAGTCAGGTGTCCTACCACCAGACCAAGGTGGCACGAAAAGAAAGAAATAATTTCGCTTCAAAAGCCCTTTCTTGGTGACCTACGCAATAGACCTTTAGGGCCCCACTGGGGGCCTCCTAATTAACATATAAAAATTTCCTTTTGCAGGCATGATTGGACCATAGAGGCCTACCTTGAGACCGAGTTTGATAATTATAACTTAATATTAAATGGAGCTAGGAGATCTCGAAGCCTGAACCATATTCTCGACATTTCGACTTTTTTGAAATTTTTTTTTATTATTATTCCAAAAAGTGTTCTTTATCAAAGAAAGATGCTCGATTTTATACTCAGAACACCTTACGCATGATAAACTACCTAAAATGTTCTTAAAGGAGTCGAAATTAACAAATAAGCTGATTTTCCTAGATTTCTCCAGTTTTTCCCATTTTCCTAATTAAAAAAAATTTTCATACCTGCTTAACCCTCTAGAATATCGAAAAACACATCTAAAAAATAATATAATGTAAAAAAAACTAAAGATAGAAAAAAAAGAAATTTTTCTGAAAAAAAGTCCACTGCTGGGATTCGAACCCCTGACCCCTCCCTCCAGTCTCGACTTGCCAGTCAGTTTTCCTACCACCAGACCAAAGAGTTACGAAAAGAAAGAAACAATTTCACTTCAAAAGCCCTTTCTCGGTAACCTACGCAATAGACCTTTAGGGCCCCACTGGGGGCCTCCTAATTAACATATAAAAATTTCCTTTTGCAGGCATGATAAGGCCATAGTGGCCTACCTTGAGAACGAGTTTGAAAATTATAACTTAATATTAAAGGGAGCTAGGAGGTCTCGAAGCCTGAACCTTATTCTCGACATTTCGACTTTTTCCTAATTTTTTTAATTATTATTCCAAAAAGTGTTCTTTAACAAAGAAAGATGCTCGATTTTATACACAGAACACCTTATGCATGATAGACTACCTTAAATGTTGCAATAGGAGTCGAAAAATAACAAATAAACAGATTTTCTTAGATTTTTCCAGTTTTTTCCCATTTTCCTAAATAAAAAAAAATTTCCTACATGCAGGACCCTCCAGAATATCAAAAAACACATCTAAAAAATAATATAATGTGAAATAAACAAAAGAAAGAAAAAAAGAACTATTTTTGAAAAAGTGGCCGAAGCTGGGATTTGAACACCCGTCACCTCTCTCCAACCTCGACTTGCCAGTCAGGTGTCCTACCACCAGACCAAGGCTGTACGGAAATAAAGAAACAATTTCGCTTCAAAAACCCTTTCTCCATTTCCTATTCAATAGACATTTAGGGCCCCACTGGGGTCCTCCTAATTAACATATAAAAATTTCCTTCGGCAGGCATGATTGGACCATAGAGGCCTACCTTGAGATCGAGATTGAAAATTATAACTTAATATTAAATGGAGCAAGGAGGTCTCGAAGCCTGAACCATATTCTCGACATTTCAACTTTTTCATAATTTTTTTTAATATTATTCCTAAAAGTGTTCTTTAACAAAGAAAGATGCTCGATTTTATACACAGAACACCTTATGCATGATAGACTACCTTAAATGTTGCAATAGGAGTCGAAAAATAACAAATAAACAGATTTACCTAGATTTTTCCAGTTTTTTCCCTATTTCCTAATTAAAAAAAAATTTCCTACCTGCATGACCTTCTAGAATATCGAAAAACACATCTAAAAAATAATATAATGTAAAAAAAACTAAAGAAAGAAAAAAAAGAAATTTTTTTGCAAAAGTGTCCGCAGCTGAGATTCGAACCCCCGACCCCTCCCTCCAACCTCGACTTGTCAGTCAGGTTTTCTACCACCAGACCAAGGTGGCACGAAAAGAAAGAAACAATTTCGCTTCAAAAGCCCTTTCTTGGTGACCTACGCAATAGACCTTTAGGGCCCCACTGGGGGCCTCCTAATTAACATATAAAACTTTCCTTTTGCAGGCATGATTGGATCATAGAGGCCTACCTTGAGACCGAGTTTGATAATTATAACTTAATATTAAATGGAGCTAGGAGGTCTCGAAGCCTGAACCTTATTCTCGACATTGCGACCTTTTTTAAAATTTTTTTTATTATTATTCCAAAAGTGTTCTTTAACAAACAAGGATGCTCGATTTTATACACAGAACACCTTATGCATGATAGATTACCTAAAATGTTGCAAAAGGAGTCGAAAAATAACAAATAAACTGATTTTCATAGATTTTTCCTGTTTTTCCCATTTTCCTAATTAAAAAAAAATTCCTACATGCATGACCCTCTAGAATATCGAAAAACACATTTAAAAAATAAGATAATGTAAAAAAAACTAAAGAAAGAAAAAAAAGAAATTTTTTTGAAAAAGCGTCCCCAGCTGGGTTTCGAACCCCCGACCCCTCCCTCCAGTCTCGACTTGCTAGTCAGGTGTCCTACCACCAGACCAAGGCGGTACGGAAAGAAAGAAACAATTTCGCTTCAAAAGCCCTTTCTCGGTTACCTATGCAATAGACACTTAGGGCCCCACTGGGTCCCTCCTAATTAACATATAAAAATTTCCTTCAACAGGCATGATTGGACCATAGAGGCCTCTCTTGGGACCGAGTTTGAAAATTATAACTCAATATTAAAGGGAGCTAATAGGTCTCGAAGCCTGAACCTTATTTTTGACATTTTGACTTTTTTGAAATTTTTTTTTATTATTATTCCAAAAAGTGTTCTTTATCAAAGAAAGATGCTCGATTTTATACACAGAACACCTTATGCATGATAAACTACCTAAAATGTTGCAAAAGGAGTCGAAAAATAACAAATAAACTGATTTTTCTAGATTTTTCCAGTTTTTTTCATTTTCCTAATTAAAAAAAAAATTTCCTACATGCATGACCCTCTATAATATCGAAAAACAAATCTGAAAAATAATATAATGTAAAAAAAACTAAAGAAAGAAAAAAAAGAAAATTTTTAAAAAAGTGTCAAAGCTGGGATTCGAACCCCCGTTTCCTCCCTCCAACCTCGACTTGCCAGTCAGGTGTCCTACCACCAGACCATGGGGGTACAGAAAGAAAGAAACAATTTCGCTTCAAAAGCCCTTTCTCGGTTACCTATGCAAAAGACATTTAGGGCCCCACTTGGGCCCTCCTAATTAACATATAAATATTTCCTTCTGCAGGCATGATTGGACCATAGAGGCCTACCTTGAGACCGAGTTTGAATATTATAACTGAATATTAAAGGGAGCTAGGAGGTCTCGAAGCCTGAACCTTATTCTCGACATTTCGACTTTTTTGAAATTTTTTTTTATTATTATTCCAAAAAGTGTTCTTTATCAAAGAAAGATGCTCGATTTGATACACAGAACACCTTATGCATGATAAACTACCTAAAATGTTGCAAAAGGAGTCGAAAAATAACAAATAAACTGATTTTCCTAGATTTTCAAGTTTTTTCCATTTTCCTAATTAAAAAAAAAATTTCCAACATGCATGACCGTCTAGAATATCGAAAAAAACATCTGAAAAATAATATAATGTAAAAAAAACTAAAGAAAGAAAAAAAAGAAATTTTTTTGAAAAAGTGGTCGAAGCTGGGATTCGAACCCGAGACCCCTTCCTCCAGTCTGGACCTGCCTGTCTGGTGTCCTACCACCAGACCAAGGTGGTACCGAAAGACAGAAACAATTTCGCTTCAAAAGCCCTTACTCGATTGCCTATGCAATAGACCTTTAGGGCCTAACTGGGGCCCTCCTAATTAACATATAAAAATTTTCTTCAACAGACATGATTGGACCCTAGAGGCCTATCTTGGGACCGAGTTTGAAAATTATAACTCAATATTAAAGGGAGCTAGGTGGTCTCGAAGCCTGAACCTTATTCTCGACATTTCGACTTTTTTGAAATTTTTTTTTATTATTATTCCAAAAAGTGTTCTTTATCAAAGAAAGATGCTCGATTTGATACACAGAACACCTTATGCATGATAAACTACCTAAAATGTTGCAAAAGGAGTCGAAAAATAACAAATAAACTGATTTTCCTAGATTTTTCCAGTTTTTTTCATTTTCCTAATTAAAAAAAAAATTTCCTACATGCATGACCCTCTATAATATCGAAAAACAAATCTGAAAAATAATATAATGTAAAAAAAACTAAAGAAAGAAAAAAAAGAAATTTTTTTTAAAAAAGTGTCAAAGCTGGGATTCGAACCCCCGTTTCCTCCCTCCAACCTCGACTTGCCAGTCAGGTGTCCTACCACCAGACCATGGGGGTACAGAAAGAAAGAAACAATTTCGCTTCAAAAGCCCTTTCTCGGTTACCTATGCAATAGACATTTAGGGCCCCACTTGGGCCCTCCTAATTAACATATAAATATTTCCTTCTGCAGGCATGATTGGACCATAGAGGCCTACCTTGAGACCGAGTTTGAATATTATAACTGAATATTAAAGGGAGCTAGGAGGTCTCGAAGCCTGAACCTTATTCTCGACATTTCGACTTTTTTGAAATTTTTTTTTATTATTATTCCAAAAAGTGTTCTTTATCAAAGAAAGATGCTCGATTTGATACACAGAACACCTTATGCATGATAAACTACCTAAAATGTTGCAAAAGGAGTCGAAAAATAACAAATAAACTGATTTTCCTAGATTTTCAAGTTTTTTCCATTTTCCTAATTAAAAAAAAAATTTCCAACATGCATGACCGTCTAGAATATCGAAAAAAACATCTGAAAAATAATATAATGTAAAAAAAACTAAAGAAAGAAAAAAAAGAAATTTTTTTGAAAAAGTGGTCGAAGCTGGGATTCGAACCCGAGACCCCTCCCTCCAGTCTGGACCTGCCTGTCAGGTGTCCTACCACCAGACCAAGGTGGTACGGAAAGACAGAAACAATTTCGCTTCAAAAGGCCTTACTCGATTGCCTATGCAATAGACCTTTAGGGCCCAACTGGGGCCCTCCTAATTAACATATAAAAATTTTCTTCAACAGACATGATTGGACCCTAGAGGCCTATCTTGGGACCGAGTTTGAAAATTATGACCCAATATTAAAGGGAGCTAGGTGGTCTCGAAGCCTGAACCTTATTCTCGACATTTCGACTTTTTTGAAATTTTTTTTTATTATTATTCCAAAAAGTGTTCTTTATGATGCTCGATTTTACACACAGAACACCTTATGCATGATAGACTACCTAAAATTTTGCAAAAGGAGTTGAAAAATAAAAAATAAACTGATTTACCTAGATTTTTCCAGTTTTTCCCATTTTCCTAATTAAAAAAAAATTTCCTACCTGCATGACCTTCTAGAATATCGAAAAACACATCTAAAAAATAATATAATGTAAAAAAAACTAAAGAAAGAAAAAAAGGAATTTTTCTGAAAAAGTGTCCGCAGCTGGGTTTCGAACCCCCGACCCCTCCCTCCAGTCTCGACTTGCTAGTCAGGTGTCCTACCACCAGACCAAGGCGGTATGGAAAGAAAGAAACAATTTCGCTTCAAAAGCCCTTTCTCGGTTACCTATGCAATAGACACTTAGGGCCCCACCGGGGCCCTCCTAACTAATATATAAAGATTTCCTTCGGCAGGCATGATTGGATTATAGAGGCCTACCTTGAGACCAAGTTTGAAATTTATAACTTAATATTAAATGGAGCTAGGAGGTCTCGAAGCCTGAACCTTATTCTCGACATTTCGACTTTTTCATAATTTTTTTAAATATTATTCCTAAAAGTGTTCTTTAACAAAGAAAGATGCTCGATTTTATACACAGAACACCTTATGCATGATAGACTACCTTAAATGTTGCAATAGGAGTCGAAAAATAACAAATAAACAGATTTACCTAGATTTTTTCAGTTTTTTCCCTATTTCCTAATTAAAAAAAAATTTCCTACATGCAGGACCCTCCAGCATATCGAAAAACAAATCTAAAAAATAATATAATGTAAAATAAAAAAAAGAAAGAAAAAAAGAAATTTTTTTGAAAAAGTGGTCGTAGCTGGGATTCGAACCCCCGTCCCCTCCCTCCAACCTCGACTTGCCAGTCAGATGTCCTACCACCAGACCAAGGCGGTACGGAAAGAAAGAAACAATTTCGCTTCAAAAGCCCTTTCTCGGTTACCTATGCAATAGACATTTAGGGCCCCACTGGGGCCCTCCTAATTAACATATAAAAATTTCCTTCGACAGGCATGATTGAAAAATAGAGGCCCACCTTGAGACCGAGTTTGAAAAATATAACTTAATATTAAAGGGAGCTAGGAGGTCCCGAATCCTGAACCTTTTTCTCGACAATTCGTCTTTTTCATAATTTTTTTATTATTATTCCAAAAAGTGTTCTTTAACAAAGAAAGATGCTCGATTTTATACACAGAACATCTTATGCATGATAGACTACCTTAAATGTTGCAATAGGAGTCGAAAAATAACAAATAAACAGATTTTCCTAGATTTTTCCAGTTTTTTCCCATATTCCTAATTAAAAAAAAATTTCCTACATGCAGGACCCTCCAGAATATCGAAAAACACATCTAAAAAATAATATAATGTAAAATAAACAAAAGAAAGAAAAAAAAATTTTTTTTTGAAAAAGTGGTTGAAGCTGGGATTCGAACCCCTGTCCCCTCCCTCCAACCTCGACTTGCCAGTCAGGTGTCCTACCACCAGACCAAGGCGGTACGGAAAGAAAGAAACAATTTCGCTTCAAAAGACCTTTCTCGGTTACCTATGCAATAGACATTTAGGGCCCCACTGGGGCCCTCTTAATTAACATATAAAAATTTCCTTCGGCAGGCATGATTGGACCATAGAGGCCTACCTTGAGACCGAGTTTGGAAATTATAACTAAATATTAAAGGGAGCTAGGAGATCTCGAAGCCTGAACCTTTTTCACGTCATTTCGCCTTTTTTAAAATTTTTTTTATTATTATTTCAAAAAGTGTTCTTTAACAAAGAAAGTTGCTCGATTTTATACACAGAACACCTTACGCACTTTAAACTACCTAAAACGTTGCAAAAGGAGTCGAAAAATAACAAATAAACTGATTTTCCTAGATTTTTCCAGTTTTCCCTTTTTCCCAATTAAAAAAAAATTTCCTACATGCAGGATCCTCCAGAATATATAAAAACACATCAAAAAAATATTATAATGTAAAATTAACAAAAGAAAGAAAAAAAAGGAAATTTTTTTGAAAAAATGGTCAAAACTGGAATTCAAACCCCCGTACCCTCCCTCCAACCTCGACTTGCCAGTCAGGTGTCCTACCACCAGACCAAGGCGGTACGGAAAGCAAGAAACAATTTCGCTTCAAAAGACCTTTCTCGGTTACCTATGCAATAGACATTTAGGGCCCCACTGGGGCCCTCTTAATTAACATATAAAAATTTCCTTCGACAGGCATGATTGCACCATAGAGGCCTACCTTGAGACCGAGTTTGAAAATTATAACTTAATATTAAATGGAGCTAGGAGGTCTCGAAGCCTGAACCTTATTCTCGACATTTCGACTTTTTCATAGTTTTTTTAATACTATTCCAAAAAGTGTTCATTAACAAAGAAAGATGCTCGATTTTATACACAGAACACCTTATGCATGATAGACTACCTTAAATGTTGCAATAGGAGTCGAAAAATAGCAAATAAACAGATTTTCCTAGATTTTTCCAGTTTTTTTCCCATTTTCCTAATTAAAAAAAAATTTCCTACATGCAGGACCCTCCAGAATATCGAAAAACACATCTAAAAAGTAATATAATGTAAAATAAACAAAAGAAAGAAAGAAAGAAAATTTTTTGAAAAAGTGGTCGAAGCTGGGATTCGAACCCTCGTCCCCTCCCTCCAACCTCGACTTGCCAGTCAGGCATCCTAACACCAGACCAAGGCGGTACGGAAAGAAAGAAACAATTTCGCTTCAAAAGCCCTTTCTCGGTTACCAAAGCAATAGACATTTAGGGCTCCACTGGGGCCCTCCTAATTAACATATAAAAATTTCCTTCAGCAGGCATGATTGGACCTTAAAGGCCTACCTTGAGACCGAGTTTGAAAATTATAACTTAATATTAAAGGGAGCTAGGAGGTCTCGAAGCCTGAATTTTTTTCTCGACATTTCGCCTTTTTTTTAATTTTTTTTATTATTATTGCAAAAAGTGTTCTTTAACAAAGAAAGATGCTCGATTTTATACACAGAACACCTTATGCATAATAGACTACCTTAAATGTTGCAATAGGAGTCGAAAAATAGCAAACAAACAGATTTTCCAAGATTTTTCCAGTTTTTTCCCATTTTCCTAATTAAAAAAAAATTTCCTACATGCAGGACCCTCTAGAATATCGAAAAATACATCTAAAAAATAATATAATGAAAAAAAAACTAAAGAAAGAAAAAAAAGAAATTTTTTTGAAAAAGTGGTTAAAGCTAGGATTCGAACACCCGTCCCCTCCCTCCAACCTCGACTTGCCAGTCAGGTGTCCTACCACCAGACCAAGGCGGTACGGAAAGAAAGAAACAATTTCGCTTTAAAACCCCTTTCTCGGTTACCTACGCAATAGACCTTTAGGGCCCTCCTAATTAACATATAAAAATTTCCTTCGACAGGCATGATTGAAACATAGAGGCCCACCTTGAGACCGAGTTTGAAAACTATAACTTAATATTAAATGGAGCTAGAAGGTCTCGAAGCCTGAACCTTATTCTCGACATTTCGTCTTTTTCATAATTTTTTTTATTATTATTCCAAAAAGTGTTCTTTAACAAAGAAAGATGCTCGATTTTATACACAGAACACCTTATGCATGATAGACTACCTTAAATGTTGCAATAGGAGTCGAAAAATAGCAAGTAAACAGATTTTCCTAGATTTTTCCAGTTTTTTTCCCATTTTCCTAATTAAAAAAAAATTTCCTACATGCAGGACCCTCCAGAATATCGAAAAACACATCTAAAAAATAATATAATGTAAAATAAACAAAAGAAAGAAAGAAAGAAAATTTTTTGAAAAAGTGGTCGAAGCTGGGATTCAAACCCCCGCTTTCCCTCCAACCTCGACTTGCCAGTCAGGCGTCCTAACACCAGACCAAGGCGGTACGGAAAGAAAGAAAGAATTTCGCTTCAAAAGCCCTTTCTCGGTTACGTAAGCAATAGACATTTAGGGCTCTACTGGGGCCCTCCTAATTAACATATAAAAACTTCCTTCGGCAGGCATGATTGGACCTTAGAGGCCTACCTTGAGACCGAGTTTGAAAATTATAACTTAATATTAAAGGGAGCTAGGAGGTCTCGAAGCCTGAATTTTTTTCTCGACATTTCGCCTTTTTTTTAATTTCTTTTATTATTATTGCAAAAAGTGTTCTTTAACAAAGAAAGATGCTCGATTTTATACACAGAACACCTTATGCATGATAGACTACCTTAAATGTTGCAATAGGAGTCGAAAAATAGCAAACAAACAGATTTTCCTAGATTTTTCCAGTTTTTTCCCATTTTCCTAATTAAAAAAAAATTTCCTACATGCAGGACCCTCTAGAATATCGAAAAATACATCTAAAAAATAATATAATGAAAAAAAAACTAAAGAAAGAAAAAAAAGAAATTTTTTTGAAAAAGTGGTCAAAGCTGGGATTCGAACCCCCGTCCCCTCCCTCCAACCTCGACTTGCCAGTCAGGTGTCCTACCACCAGACCAAGGCGGTACGGAAAGAAAGAAACAATTTCGCTTCAAAAGCCCTTTCTCGGTTACCTATGCAATAGACATATAGGGCCCCACAGGGGCCCTCCTAATTAACTTATAAAAATTTTTTTCGGCAGGCATAATTGGATCATAGAGGCCTACCTTGAGACCGAGTTTGAAAATTATAACTTAATATTAAATGGAGCTAGGAGGTCTCGAAGCCTGAACCTTATTCTCGACATTTCGACTTTTTCATAATTTTTTTTAATATTATTCCAAAAAGTGTTCTTTAACAAAGAAAGATGCTCGATTTTATACACAGAACACCTTATGCATGACAGACTACCTTAAATGTTGCAATAGGAGTCGAAAAATAACAAATAAACAGATTTTCCTAGATTTTTCCAGTTTTTTCCCATTTTCCTAATTAAAAAAAAATTCCTACACGCAGGACCCTCCAGAATATCGAAAAACACATCTAAAAAATAATATAATGTAAAATAAACAAAAGATAGAAAAAAAGAAAATTTTTTGAAAAAGTGGTCGAAGCTGGGATTCGAACCCCCGTCCCCTCCCTCCAACCTCAACTTGCCAGTCAGGTGTCCTACCACCAGACCAAGGCGGTACGGAAAGAAAGAAACAATTTCGCTTCAAAAGCCCTTTCTCGGTTACCTATGCAATAGACATTTAGGGCCCCACTGGGGCCCTCCTAATTAACATATAAAAATTTCATTTGGCAGGCATGATTGGACCATAGAGGCCTACCTTGAGACCGAGTTTGAAAATTATAACTTAATATTAAATGTTGCTAGGAGGTCTCGAAGCCTGAACCTTATTCTGGACATTTCTTTTTTTTCATAATTTTTTTTAATATTATTCCAAAAAGTGTTCTTTAACAAAGAAAGATGCTCGATTTTATACACAGAGCACCTTATGCATGATAGACTACCTTAAATGTTGCAATAGGAGTCGAAAAATAACAAATAAACAGATTTTCCTAGATTTTTCCAGTTTTTTCCCATATTCCTAATTGAAAAAAAATTTCCTACATGCAGGACCCTCCAGAATATCGAAAAACACATCTAAAAAATAATATAATGTAAAATAAACAAAAGAAAGAAAAAAAATTTTTTTTTGAAAAAGTGGTCGAAGCTGGGATTCGAACCCCCGTCCCCTCCCTCCAACCTCGACTTGCCAGTCAGGTGTCCTACCACCAGCCCAAGGCGGTACGGAAAGAAAGAAACAATTTCGCTTTAAAGCCCTTTCTCGGTTACCTAAGCAATAGACATTTAGGGCTCCACTGGGGCCCTCGTAATTCACATATAAAAATTTCCTTCGGCAGGCATGATTGGACCTTAGAGGCCTACCTTGAGACCGAGTTTGAAAATTATAACTTAATATTAAAGGGAGCTAGGAGGTCTCGAAGCCTGAATTTTTTTCTCGACATTTCGCCTTTTTTTTAATTTTTTTTATTATTATTGCAAAAAGTGTTCTTTAACAAAGAAAGATGCTCGATTTTATACACAGAACACCTTATGCATGATAGACTACCTTAAATGTTGCAATAGGAGTCGAAAAATAGCAAATAAACAGATTTTCCTAGATTTTTCCAGTTTTTTCCCATTTTCCTAATTAAAAAAAAATTTCCTACATGCAGGACCCTCCAGAATATCGAAAAATACATCTAAAAAATAATATAATGAAAAAAAAACTAAAGAAAGAAAAAAAAGAAATTTTTTTGAAAAAGTGGTCAAAGCAGGGATTCGAACCCCCGTCCCCTCCCTCTAACCTCGACTTGCCAGTCAGGTGTCCTAACACCAGATCAAGGCGGTACGGAAAGAAAGAAACAATTTCGCTTTAAAAGCCCTTTCTCGGTTACCTAAGCAATAGACATTTAGAGCTCCACTGGGTCCCTCCTAATTAACATATAAAAATTTCCTTCAACAGGCATGATTGGACCATAGAGGCCTACCTTGAGACCGAGTTTGAAAATTATAACTTGATATTAAAGGGAGCTAGGAGGTCTCGAAGCCTGAATTTTTTTCTCGACATTTTGCCTTTTTTTAAATTTTTTTTATTATTATTGCAAAAAGTGTTCTTTAACAAAGAAAGATGCTCGATTTTATACACAGAACACCTTATGCATGATAGACTACCTTAAATGTTGCAATAGGAGTCGAAAAATAGCAAATAAACAGATTTTCCTAGATTTTCCCAGTTTTTTCCCATTTTCCTAATTAAAAAAAAATTTCCTACATGCAGGACCCTCCAGAATATCGAAAAATACATCTAAAAAATAATATAATGAAAAAAAAACTAAAGAAAGAAAAAAAAAATTTTTTTTTGAAAAAGTGGTCAAAGCTGGGATTCGAACCCCCATCCCCTCCCTCCAACCTCGTTTTGCCTGTCAGGTGTCCTACCACCAGACCAAGGCGGTACGGAAAGAAAGAAACAATTTCGCTTCAAAAGCCCTTTCTCGGTTACCTATGCAATAGACATTTAGGGCCCCACAGGGGCCCTCCTAATTAACTTATAAAAATTTTTTTTGGCAGGCATAATTGGATCATAGAGGCCTACCTTGAGACCGAGTTTGAAAATTATAACTTAATATTAAATGTTGCTAGGAGGTCTCGAAGCCTGAACCTTATTCTCGACATTTCGTCTTTTTCATAATTTTTTTTAATATTATTCCAAAAAGTGTTCTTTGACAAAGAAAGATGCTCGATTTTATACACAGAACACCTTATGCATGATAGACTACCTTAAATGTTGCAATAGGAGTCGAAAAATAGCAAATAAACAGATTTTCCTAGATTTTTCCAGTTTTTTTCCCATTTTCCTAATTAAAAAAAAATTTCCTACATGCAGGACCCTCCAGAATATCGAAAAACACATCTTAAAAATAATATAACGTAAAATAAACAAAAGAAACAAAGAAAGAAAATTTTTTGAAAAAGTGGTCGAAGCTGGGATTCGAACCCCCGTCCCCTCCCTCCAACCTCGACCTGCCAGTCAGGTGTCCTAACACCAGACCAAGGCGGTACGGAAAGAAAGAAACAATTTCGCTTTAAAAGCCCTTTCTCGGTTACCTAAGCAATAGACATTTAGAGCTCCACTGGGTCCCTCCTAATTAACATATAAAAATTTCCTTCGTCAGGCATGATTGGACCTTAGAGGCCTACCTTGAGACCGAGTTTGAAAATTATAACTTAATATTAAAGGGAGCTAGGAGGTCTCGAAGCCTGAATTTTTTTCTCGACATTTCGTCTTTTTCATAATTTTTTTATTATTATTCGAAAAAGTGTTCTTTAACAAAGAAAGATGCTCGATTTTATACACAGAACACCTTACGCACTATAAACTACCTAAAATGTTGCAAAAGGAGTCGAAAAATAAAAAATAAACTGATTTTCCTAGATTTTTCCAGTTTTTCCCATTTTCCTAATTAAAAAAAAAATTTCCTTCTTGCATGACCCTCTAGAATATTGAAAAACACATCTAAAAAATAATATAATGTTAAAAAAACTAAAGAAAGAAAAAAAAGAAATTTTTTTGAAAAAGTGTCTGCAGCTGGGATTCGAACCCCTGACCCCTCCCTCCAGTCTCGACTTGCCAGTCAGGTGTCCTACCACCAGACCAAGGTGGTACGAAAAGAAAGAAACAATTTCGCTTTAAAACCCCTTTCTCGGTTACCTACGCAATAGACCTTTAGGGCCCTCCTAATTAACATATAAAAATTTCCTTCGACAGGCATGATTGAAACATAGAGGCCCACCTTGAGACCGAGTTTGAAAATTATAACTTAATATTTAATGTTGCTAGGAGGTCTCGAAGCCTGAACTTTATTCTCGACATTTCGTCTTTGTCATAATTTTTTTTAATATTATTCCAAAAAGTGTTCTTTAACAAAGAAAGATGCTCGATTTTATACACAGAACACCTTATGCATGATAGACTACCTTAAATGTTGCAACAGGAGTCGAAAAATAGCAAATAAACAGATTTTCCTAGATTTTTCCAGTTTTTTTCCCATTTTCCTAATTAAAAAAAAATTTCCTACATGCAGGACCCTCCAGAATATCGAAAAACACATCTTAAAAATAATATAATGTAAAATAAACAAAAGAAAGAAAGAAAATTTTTTGAAAAAGTTGTCGAAGCAGGGATTCGAACCCCCGTCCCCTCCCTCCAACCTCGACTTGCCAGTCAGGTGTCCTAACACCAGACCAAGGCGGTACGGAAAGAAAGAAACAATTTCGCTTTAAAAGCCCTTTCTCGGTTACCTAAGCAATAGACATTTAGAGCTCCACTGGGGCCCTCCTAATTAACATATAAAAATTTCCTTCGTAAGCAATAATTGGACCTTAGAGGCCTACCTTGAGACCGAGTTTGAAAATTATAACTTAATATTAAAGGGAGCTAGGAGGTCTCGAAGCCTGAATTTTTTTCTCGACATTTCGCCTTTTTTTTAATTTTTTTTATTATTATTGCAAAAAGTGTTCTTTAACAAAAAAAGATGCTCGATTTTATACACAGAACACCTTATGCATGATAGACTACCTTAAATGTTGCAATAGGAGTCGAAAAATAACAAATAAACAGATTTTCCTAGATTTTTCCAGTTTTTTCCCATTTTCCTAATTAAAAAAAAAATTCCTACATGCAGGACCCTCCAGAATATCGAAAAACACATCTAAAAAATAATAAAATGTAAAATAAACAAAAGATAGAAAAAAAGAAATTTTTTTGAAAAAGTGGTCGAAGCTGGGATTCGAACCCCTGACCCCTCCCTCCAGTCTCGACTTGCCAGTCAGGTGTCCTACCACCAGACCAAGGTGGTACGAAAAGAAAGAAACAATTTCGCTTTAAAACCCCTTTCTCGGTTACCTACGCAATAGACCTTTAGGGCCCTCCTAATTAACATATAAAAATTTCCTTCGACAGGCATGATTGAAACATAGAGGCCCACCTTGAGACCGAGTTTGAAAATTATAACTTAATATTAAATGAAGCTAGGAGGTCTCGAAGCCTGAACCTTATTCTCGCCATTTCGTCTTTTTCATAATTTTTTTTATTATTATTCCAAAAAGTGTTCTTTAACAAAGAAAGATGCTCGATTTTATACACAGAACACCTTATGCATGATAGACTACCTCAAATGTTGCAATAGGAGTCGAAAAATAGCAAAAAAACAGATTTTCCTAGATTTTTCCAGTTTTTTTCCCATTTTCCTAATTAAAAAAAAATTTCCTACATGCAGGACCCTCCAGAATATCGAAAAACACATCTAAAAAATAATATAATGTAAAATAAACAAAAGTTAGAAAAAAAGAAATTTTTTTGAAAAAGTGGTTGAAGCTGGGATTCGAACCCCCGTCCCCTCTCTCCAACCTCAACTTGCCAGTCAGGTGTCCTACCACCAGACCAAAGCGGTACGGAAAGAAATAAACAATTTCGCTTCAAAAGCCCTTTCTCGGTTACCTATGCAATAGACATTTAGGGCCCCACTGGGGCCCTCCTAATTAACATATAAAAATTTAATTTAACAGGCATGATTGGACCATAGAGGCCTACCTTGAGACCGAGTTTGAAAATTATAACTTAATATTTAATGTTGCTAGGAGGTCTCGAAGCCTGAACTTTATTCTCGACATTTCGTCTTTTTCAAAATTTTTTTTAATATTATTCCAAAAAGTGTTCTTTAACAAAGAAAGATGCTCGATTTTATACACAGAACACCTTATGCATGATAGACTACCTTAAATGTTGCAACAGGAGTCGAAAAATAGCAAATAAACAGATTTTCCTAGATTTTTCCAGTTTTTTTCCCATTTTCCTAATTAAAAAAAAATTTCCTACATGCAGGACCCTCCAGAATATCGAAAAACACATCTTAAAAATAATATAATGTAAAATAAACAAAAGAAAGAAAGAAAATTTTTTGAAAAAGTTGTCGAAGCTGGGATTCGAACCCCCGTCCCCTCCCTCCAACCTCGACTTGCCAGTCAGGTGTCCTAACACCAGACCAAGGCGGTACGGAAAGAAAGAAACAATTTCGCTTTAAAAGCCCTTTCTCGGTTACCTAAGCAATAGACATTTAGAGCTCCACTGGGGCCCTCCTAATTAACATATAAAAATTTCCTTCGTCAGGCATGATTGGACCTTAGAGGCCTACCTTGAGACCGAGTTTGAAAATTATAACTTAATATTAAAGGGAGCTAGGAGGTCTCGAAGCCTGAATTTTTTTCTCGACATTTCGCCTTTTTTTTAATTTTTTTTATTATTATTGCAAAAAGTGTTCTTTAACAAAAAAAGATGCTCGATTTTATACACAGAACACCTTATGCATGATAGACTACCTGAAATGTTGCAATAGGAGTCGAAAAATAACAAATAAACAGATTTTCCTAGATTTTTCCAGTTTTTTCCCATTTTCCTAATTAAAAAAAAATTCCTACATTCAGGACCCTCCAGAATATCGAAAAACACATCTAAAAAATAATAAAATGTAAAATAAACAAAAGATAGAAAAAAAGAAATTTTTTTGAAAAAGTGGTCGAAGCTGGGATTCGAACCCCTGACCCCTCCCTCCAGTCTCGACTTGCCAGTCAGGTGTCCTTCCACCAGACCAAGGTGGTACGAAAAGAAAGAAACAATTTCGCTTTAAAACCCCTTTCTCGGTTACCTACGCAATAGACCTTTAGGGCCCTCCTAATTAACATATAAAAATTTCCTTCGACAGGCATGATTGAAACATAGAGGCCCACCTTGAGACAGAGTTTGAAAATTATAACTTAATATTAAATGAAGCTAGGAGGTCTCGAAGCCTGAACCTTATTCTCGCCATTTCGTCTTTTTCATAATTTTTTTTATTATTATTCCAAAAAGTGTTCTTTAACAAAGAAAGATGCTCGATTTTATACACAGAACACCTTATGCATGATAGACTACCTCAAATGTTGCAATAGGAGTCGAAAAATAGCAAATAAACAGATTTTCCTAGATTTTTCCAGTTTTTTTCCCATTTTCCTAATTAAAAAAAAAATTTCCTACATGCAGGACCCTCCAGAATATCGAAAAACACATCTAAAAAATAATATAATGTAAAATAAACAAAAGTTAGAAAAAAAGAAATTTTTTTGAAAAAGTGGTCGAAGCTGGGATTCGAACCCCCGTCCCCTCTCTCCAACCTCAACTTGCCAGTCAGGTGTCCTACCACCAGACCAAGGCGGTACGGAGAGAAAGAAACAATTTCGCTTTAAAAGCCCTTTCTCGGTTACCTAAGCAATAGACATTTAGAGCTCCACTGGGGCCCTCCTAATTAACATATAAAAATTTCCTTCGTCAGGCATGATTGGACCTTAGAGGCCTACCTTGAGACCGAGTTTGAAAATTATAACTTAATATTAAAGGGAGCTAGGAGGTCTCGAAGCCTGAATTTTTTTCTCAACATTTCGCCTTTTTTTTAATTTTTTTTATTATTATTGCAAAAAGTGTTCTTTAACAAAAAAAGATGCTCGATTTTATACACAGAACACCTTATGCATGATAGACTACCTTAAATGTTGCAATAGGAGTCGAAAAATAACAAATAAACAGATTTTCCTAGATTTTTCCAGTTTTTTCCCATTTTCCTAATTAAAAAAAAAATTCCTACATGCAGGACCCTCCAGAATATCGAAAAACACATCTAAAAAATAATAAATGTAAAATAAACAAAAGATAGAAAAAAAGAAATTTTTTTGAAAAAGTGGTCGAAGCTGGGATTCGAACCCCGGTCCCCTCCCTCCAACCTCAACTTGCCAGTCAGGCGTCCTACCACCAGACCAAGGCGGTACGGAAAGAAAGAAACAATTTCGCTTCAAAAGCCCTTTCTCGGTTACCTATGCAATAGACATTTAGGGCCCCACTGGGGCCCTCTTAATTAACATATAAAAATTTCCTTCGACAGGCATGATTGCACCATAGAGGCCTACCTTGAGACCGAGTTTGAAAATTATAACTTAATATTAAATGGAGCTAGGAGGTCTCGAAGCCTGAACCTTATTCTCGACATTTCGACTTTTTCATAGTTTTTTTAATACTATTCCAAAAAGTGTTCTTTAACAAAGAAAGATGCTCGATTTTATACACAGAACACCTTATGCATGATAGACTACCTTAAATGTTGCAATAGGAGTCAAAAAATAGCAAATAAACAGATTTTCCTAGATTTTTCCAGTTTTTTTCCCATTTTCCTAATTAAAAAAAAATTTCCTACATGCAGGACCCTCCAGAATATCGAAAAACACATCTAAAAAGTAATATAATGTAAAATAAACAAAAGAAAGAAAGAAAGAAAATTTTTTGAAAAAGTTGTCGAAGCTGGGATTCGAACCCTCGTCCCCTCCCTCCAACCTCGACATGCCAGTCAGGCATCCTAACACTAGACCAAGGCGGTACGGAAAGAAAGAAACAATTTCGCTTCAAAAGCCCTTTCTCGGTTACCTAAGCAATAGACATTTAGGGCTCCACTGGGGCCCTCCTAATTAACATATAAAAATTTCCTTCGGCAGGCATGATTGGACCTTAAAGGCCTACCTTGAGACCGAGTTTGAAAATTATAACTTAATATTAAAGAGAGCTAGGAGGTCTCGAAGCCTGAATTTTTTTCTCGACATTTCGCCTTTTTTTTAATTTTTTTTATTATTATTGCAAAAAGTGTTCTTTAACAAAGAAAGATGCTCGATTTTATACACAGAACACCTTATGCATAATAGACTACCTTAAATGTTGCAATAGGAGTCGAAAAATAGCAAACAAACAGATTTTCCTAGATTTTTCCAGTTTTTTCCCATTTTCCTAATTAAAAAAAAATTTCCTACATGCAGGACCCTCTAGAATATCGAAAAATACATCTAAAAAATAATATAATGAAAAAAAAACTAAAGAAAGAAAAAAAAGAAATTTTTTTTTAAAAAGTGGTCAAAGCTGGGATTCGAACACCCGTCCCCTCCCTCCAACCTCGACTTGCCAGTCAGGTGTCCTACCACCAGACCAAGGCGGTACGGAAAGAAAGAAACAATTTCGCTTCAAAAGCCCTTTCTCGGTTACCTATGCAATAGACATTTAGGGCCCCACAGGGGCCCTCCTAATTAACTTATAAAAAATTTTTTTGGCAGGCATAATTGGATCATAGAGGCCTACCTTGAGACCGAGTATGAAAAATATAACTTAATATTAAATGGAGCTAGGAGGTTTCGAAGCCTGAACCTTATTCTCGACATTTCGACTTTTTCATAATTTTTTTTAATATTATTCCAAAAAGTGTTCTTTAACAAAGAAAGATGCTCGATTTTATACACAGAACACCTTATGCATGATAGACTACCTTAAATGTTGCAATAGGAGTCGAAAAATAACAAATAAACAGATTTTCCTAGATTTTTCCAGTTTTTTTCCGATTTCCAAATTAAAAAAAAATTTCCTACACGCAGGACCCTCCAGAATATCGAAAAACACATCCAAAAAATAATATAATGTAAAATAAACAAAAGATAGAAAAAAAGAAATTTTTTTGAAAAAGTGGTCGAAGCTGGGATTCGAACCCCTGACCCCTCCCTCCAGTCTCGACTTGCCAGTCAGGTGTCCTACCACCAGACCAAGGTGGTACGAAAAGAAAGAAACAATTTCGCTTTAAAACCCCTTTCTCGGTTACCTACGCAATAGACCTTTAGGGCCCTCCTAATTAACATATAAAAATTTCCTTCGACAGGCATGATTGAAACATAGAGGCCCACCTTGAGACAGAGTTTGAAAATTATAACTTAATATTAAATGAAGCTAGGAGGTCTCGAAGCCTGAACCTTATTCTCGACATTGCGACTTTTTTTAAATTTCTTTTATTATTATTCCAAAAAGTGTTCTTTAACAAAGAAGGATGCTCGATTTTATACACAGAACACCTTATGCATGATAGACTACCTAAAATGCTGCAAACACCTTATTTATACACAGCTCGATTTTATACACAGAACACCTTATGCATGATAGACTACCTAAAATGCTGCAAAAGGAGTCGAAAAATAACAAATAAACTGATTTTCCTAGATTTTTCCAGTTTTTCCCATTTTCCTAATTAAAAAAAAATTTCCTAAATTCATGACCCTCTAGAATATCGAAAAACACATTTAAAAAATAATATAATGTAAAAAAACTAAAGAAAGAAAAAAAAGAAATTTTTTTGAAAAAGTGTCCCCAGCTGGTTTTCGAACCCCTGACCCCTCCCTCCAGTCTGGACCTGCCAGTCAGGTGTCCTACCACCAGACCAAGGTGGTATAGAAAGAAAGAAACAATTTCGCTTCAAAAGCCCTTACTCGATTGCCTATGCAAAAGACATTTAGGGCCCCACTTGGGCCCTCCTAATTGACATATAAAAATTTCCTTCAACAGACATGATTGGACCCTAGAGGCCTATCTTGGGACCGAGTTTGAAAATTATAACTCAATATTAAAGGGAGCTAGGAGGTCTCGAAGCCTGAACCTTATTCTCGACATTTCGACTTTTTTGAAATTTTTTTTTATTATTATTCCAAAAAGTGTTCTTTATCAAAGAAAGATGCTCGATTTGATACACAGAACACCTTATGCATGATAAACTACCTAAAATGTTGCAAAAGGAGTCGAAAAATAACAAATAAACTGATTTTCCTAGATTTTTCCAGTTTTTCCCATTTTCCTAATTAAAAAAAAAATTCCAACATGCATGACCGTCTAGAATATCGAAAAACACATCTGAAAAATAATATAATGTAAAAAAACTAAACAAAGAAAAAAAAGAAATTTTTTTGAAAAAGTGTCCGCAGCTGAGTTTCGAACCCCCGACCCCTCCCTCCAGTCTCGACTTGCCAGTCAGGTGCCCTACCACCAGAGGAAGGTGGCACGAAAAGAAAGAAACAATTTCGCTTCAAAAGCCCTTTCTTGGTGACCTACGCAATAGACCTTTAGGGCCCCACTGGGGGCCTCCTAATTAACATATAAAAATTTCCTTTTGCAGGCATGATTGGACCATAGAGGCCTACCTTGAGACCGAGTTTGATAATTATGACTTAATATTAAATGGAGCTATGAGATCTCAAAGCCTGAACCTTATTCTCGACATTGCGATTTTTTTTAAATTTCTTTTATTATTATTCCAAAAAGTGTTCTTTAACAAAGAAGGATGCTCGATTTCATACACAGAACACCTTATGCATGATAGACTACCTAAAATGCTGCTAAAGGAGTCGAAAAATAACAAATAAACTGATTTTCCTAGATTTTTCAAGTTTTTCCCATTTTTCTAATTAAAAAAAAATTTCCTACACTCATGACCCTCTAGAATATCGAAAAACACATTTAAAAAATAATATAATGTAAAAAAACTAAAGAAAGAAAAAAAAGAAATTTTTTTGAAAAAGTGTCCCCAGCTGGGTTTCGAACCCCTGACCCCTCCCTCCAGACTGGACCTGCCAGTCAGGTGTCCTACCACCTGACGAAGGTGGTACAGAAAGAAAGAAACAATTTCGCTTCAAAAGCCCTTACTCGATTGCCTATGCAAAAGACATTTAGGGCCCCACTTGGGCCCTCCTAATTAACATATAAAAATTTCCTTCAACAGACATGATTGGACCCTAGAGGCCTATCTTGGGACCGAGTTTGAAAATTATAACTCAATATTAAAGGGAGCTAGGATGTCTCGAAGCCTGAACCTTATTCTCGACATTTCAACTTTTTTGAAATTTTTTTTAATTATTATTCCAAAAAGTGTTCTTTATCAAAGAAAGATGCTCGATTTGATACACAGAACACCTTATGCATGATAAACTACCTAAAATGTTGCAAAAGGAGTCGAAAAATAACAAATAAACTGATTTTCCAAGATTTTTCCAGTTTTTCCCATTTTCCTAATTAAAAAAAAAATTTCCAACATGCATGACCGTCTAGAATATCGAAAAACACATCTGAAAAATAATATAATGTAAAAAAAACTAAACAAAGAAAAAAAAGAAATTTTTTGAAAAAGTGTCCGCAGCTGAGATTCGAACCCCCGACCCCTCCCTCCAGTCTCGACTTGCCAGTCAGGTGTCCTACCACCAGAGGAAGGTGGCACGAAAAGAATGAAACAATTTCGCTTCAAAAGCCCTTTCTTGGTGACCTACGCAATAGACCTTTAGGGCCCCACTGGGGGCCTCCTAATTAACATATAAAAATTTCCCTTTGCAGGCATGATTGGACCATAGAGGCCAATCTTGGGACCGAGTTTGAAAATTATAACTCAATATTAAAGGGAGCTATGAGATCTCAAAGTCTGAACCTTATTCTCGACAATGCGACTTTTTTTAAATTTCTTTTATTATTATTCCAAAAAGTGTTCTTTAACAAAGAAGGATGCTCGATTTTATACACAGAACACCTTATGCATGATAGACTACCTAAAATGCTGCAAAAGGAGTCGAAAAATAACAAATAAACTGATTTTCCCAGATTTTTCCAGTTTTTCCCATTTTCCTAATTAAAAAAAAATTTCCTACACTCATGAACCTCTAGAATATCGAAAAACACATTTAAAAAATAATATAATGTAAAAAAACTAAAGAAAGAAAAAAAAGAAATTTTTTTGAAAAAGTGACCCCAGCTGGGTTTCGAACCCCTGACCCCTCCCTCCAGTCTGGACCTGCCAGTCAGGTGTCCTACCACCAGACCAAGGTGGTACAGAAAGAAAGAAACAATTTCGCTTCAAAAGCCCTTACTCGATTGCCTATGCAAAAGACATTTAGGGCCCCACTTGGGCCCTCCTAATTAACATATAAAAATTTCCTTCAACAAACATGATTGGACCCTAGAGGCCTATCTTGGGACCGAGTTTGAAAATTATAACTCAATATTAAAGGGAGCTAGGAGGTCTCGAAGCTTGAACCTTATTCTCGACATTTCGACTTTTTTGAAATTTTTTTTTATTATTATTCCAAAAAGTGTTCTTTATCAAAGAAAGATGCTCGATTTGATACACAGAACACCTTATGCATGATAAACTACCTAAAATGTTGCAAAAGGAGTCGAAAAATAACAAATAAACTGATTTTCCTAGATTTTTCCAGTTTTTCCCATTTTCCCTTTTAAAAAAAAAATTTCCAACATGCATGACCGTCTAGAATATCGAAAAACACATCTGAAAAATAATATAATGTAAAAAAAACTAAACAAAGAAAAAAAAGAAATTTTTTTGAAAAAGTGTCCGCAGCTGAGATTCGAACCCCCGACCCCTCCCTCCAGTCTCGACTTGCCAGTCAGGTGTCCTACCACCAGAGGAAGGTGGCACGAAAAGAAAGAAACAATTTCGCTTCAAAAGCCCTTTCTTGGTGACCTACGCAATAGACCTTTAGGTCCCCACTGGGGGCCTCCTAATTAACATATAAAAATTTCCTTTTGCAGGCATGATTGGACCATAGAGGCCTACCTTGAGACCGAGTTTGATAATTATAACTTAATATTAAATGGTGCTATGAGATCTCAAAGCCTGAACCTTATTCTCGACATTGCGACTTTTTTTAAATTTCTTTTATTATTATTCCAAAAAGTGTTCTTTAACAAAGAAGGATGCTCGATTTTATACACAGAACACCTTATGCATGATAGACTACCTAAAATGCTGCAAACACCTTATTTATACACAGCTCGATTTTATACACAGAACACCTTATGCATGATAGACTACCTAAAATGCTGCAAAAGGAGTCGAAAAATAACAAATAAACTGATTTTCCTAGATTTTTCCAGTTTTTCCCATTTTCCTAATTAAAAAAAAATTTCCTAAATTCATGACACTCTAGAATATCGAAAAACACATTTAAAAAATAATATAATGTAAAAAAACTAAAGAAAGAAAAAAAAGAAATTTTTTTGAAAAAGTGTCCCCAGCCCGGTTTCGAAACCCTGACCCCTCCCTCCAATCTGGACCTGCCAGTCAGGTGTCCTACCACCAGACCAAGGTGGTACAGAAAGAAAGAAACAATTACGCTTCAAAAGCCCTTACTCGATTGCCTATGCAAAAAACATTTAGGGCCCCGCTTGGGCCCTCCTAATTGACATATAAAAATTTCCTTCAACAGACATGATTGGACCCTAGAGGCCTATCTTGGGACCGAGTTTGAAAATTATAACTCAATATTAAAGGGAGCTAGGAGGTCTCGAAGCCTGAACCTTATTCTCGACATTTCGACTTTTTTGAAATTTTTTTTTATTATTATTCCAAAAAGTGTTCTTTATCAAAGAAAGATGCTCGATTTGATACACAGAACACCTTATGCATGATAAACTACCTAAAATGTTGCAAAAGGAGTCGAAAAATAACAAATAAACTGATTTTCCTAGATTTTTCCAGTTTTTCCCCATTTTCCTAATTAAAAAAAAAAATTCCAACATGCATGACCGTCTAGAATATCGAAAAACACATCTGAAAAATAATATAATGTAAAAAAAACTAAACAAAGAAAAAAAAGAAATTTTTTTGAAAAAGTGTCCGCAGCTGAGTTTCGAATCCCCGACCCCTCCCTCCAGTCTCGACTTGCCAGTCAGGTGTCCTACCACCAGAGGAAGGTGGCACGAAAAGAAAGAAACAATTTCGCTTCAAAAGCCCTTTCTTGGTGACCTACGCAATAGACCTTTAGGGCCCCACTGGGGGCCTCCTAATTAACATATAAAAATTTCCTTTTGCAGGCATGATTGGACCATAGAGGCCTACCTTGAGACCGAGTTTGATAATTATGACTTAATATTAAATGGAGCTATGAGATCTCAAAGCCTGAACCTTATTCTCGACATTGCGATTTTTTTTAAATTTCTTTTATTATTATTCCAAAAAGTGTTCTTTAACAAAGAAGGATGCTCGATTTTATACACAGAACACCTTATGCATGATAGACTACCTAAAATGCTGCTAAAGGAGTCGAAAAATAACAAATAAACTGATTTTCCTAGATTTTTCCAGTTTTTCCCATTTTCCTAATTAAAAAAAAATTTCCTACACTCATGACCCTCTAGAATATCGAAAAACACATTTAAAAAATAATATAATGTAAAAAAACTAAAGAAAGAAAAAAAAGAAATTTTTTTGAAAAAGTGTCCCCAGCTGGGTTTCGAACCCCTGACCCCTCCCTCCAGTCTGGACCTGCCAGTCAGGTGTCCTACCACCAGACGAAGGTGGTACAGAAAGAAAGAAACAATTTCGCTTCAAAAGCCCTTACTCGATTGCCTATGCAAAAGACATTTAGGGCCCCACTTGGGCCCTCCTAATTAACATATAAAAATTTCCTTCAACAGACATGATTGGACCCTAGAGGCCTATCTTGGGACCGAGTTTGAAAATTATAACTCAATATTAAAGGGAGCTAGGAGGTCTCGAAGCCTGAACCTTATTCTCGACATTTCGACTTTTTTGAAATTTTTTTTAATTATTATTCCAAAAAGTGTTCTTTATCAAAGAAAGATGCTCGATTTGATACACAGAACACCTTACGCATGATAAACTACCTAAAATGTTGCAAAAGGAGTCGAAAAATAACAAATAAACTGATTTTCCTAGATTTTTCCAGTTTTTCCCATTTTCCTAATTAAAAAAAAAATTTCCAACATGCATGACCGTCTAGAATATCGAAAAACACATCTGAAAAATAATATAATGTAAAAAAAACTAAACAAAGAAAAAAAAGAAATTTTTTTGAAAAAGTGTCCGCAGCTGAAATTCGAACCCCCGACCCCTCCCTCCAGTCTCGACTTGCCAGTCAGGTGTCCTACCACCAGAGGAAGGTGGCACGAAAAGAAAGAAACAATTTCGCTTCAAAAGCCCTTTCTTGGTGACCTACGCAATAGACCTTTAGGGCCCCACTTGGGGCCTCCTAATTAACATATAAAAATTTCCTTTTGCAGGCATGATTGGACCATAGAGGCCTACCTTGAGACCGAGTTTGATAATTATAACATAATATTAAATGGAGCTAGGAGGTCTCGAAGCCTGAACCTTATTCTCGACATTTCGACTTTTTTGAAATTTTTTTTTATTATTATTCCAAAAAGTGTTCTTTATCAAAGAAAGATGCTCGATTTGATACACAGAACACCTTATGCATGATAAACTACCTAAAATGTTGCAAAAGGAGTCGAAAAATAACAAATAAACTGATTTTCCTAGATTTTTCCAGTTTTTCCCATTTTCCTAATTAAAAAAAAATTTCCTACACTCATGACCCTCTAGAATATCGAAAAACACATTTAAAAAATAATATAATGTAAAAAAACTAAAGAAAGAAAAAAAAGAAATTTTTTTGAAAAAGTGTCCCCAGCTGGGTTTCGAACCCCCGACCCCTCCCTCCAGTCTCGACTTGCCAGTCAGGTGTCCTACCACCAGAGGAAGGTGGCACGAAAAGAAAGAAACAATTTCGCTTCAAAAGCCCTTTCTTGGTGACCTACGCAATAGACCTTTAGGGCCCCACTGGGGGCCTCCTAATTTACATATAAAAATTTCCTTTTGCAGGCATGATTGGACCATAGAGGCCTACCTTGAGACCGAGTTTGATAATTATGACTTAATATTAAATGGAGCTATGAGATCTCAAAGCCTGAACCTTATTCTCGACATTGCGATTTTTTTTAAATTTCTTTTATTATTATTCCAAAAAGTGTTCTTTAACAAAGAAGGATGCTCGATTTTATACACAGAACACCTTATGCATGATAGACTACCTAAAATGCTGCTAAAGGAGTCGAAAAATAACAAATAAACTGATTTTCCTAGATTTTTCCAGTTTTTCCCATTTTCCTAATTAAAAAAAAATTTCCTACACTCATGACCCTCTAGAATATCGAAAAACACATTTAAAAAATAATATAATGTAAAAAAACTAAAGAAAGAAAAAAAAGAAATTTTTTTGAAAAAGTGTCCCCAGCTGGGTTTCGAACCCCTGACCCCTCCCTCCAGTCTGGACCTGCCAGTCAGGTGTCCTACCACCAGACGAAGGTGGTACAGAAAGAAAGAAACAATTTCGCTTCAAAAGCCCTTACTCGATTGCCTATGCAAAAGACATTTAGGGCCCCACTTGGGCCCTCCTAATTAACATATAAAAATTTCCTTCAACAGACATGATTGGACCCTAGAGGCCTATCTTGGGACCGAGTTTGAAAATTATAACTCAATATTAAAGGGAGCTAGGAGGTCTCGAAGCCTGAACCTTATTCTCGACATTTCGACTTTTTTGAAATTTTTTTTAATTATTATTCCAAAAAGTGTTCTTTATCAAAGAAAGATGCTCGATTTGATACACAGAACACCTTACGCATGATAAACTACCTAAAATGTTGCAAAAGGAGTCGAAAAATAACAAATAAACTGATTTTCCTAGATTTTTCCAGTTTTTCCCATTTTCCTAATTAAAAAAAAAATTTCCAACATGCATGACCGTCTAGAATATCGAAAAACACATCTGAAAAATAATATAATGTAAAAAAAACTAAACAAAGAAAAAAAAGAAATTTTTTTGAAAAAGTGTCCGCAGCTGAAATTCGAACCCCCGACCCCTCCCTCCAGTCTCGACTTGCCAGTCAGGTGTCCTACCACCAGAGGAAGGTGGCACGAAAAGAAAGAAACAATTTCGCTTCAAAAGCCCTTTCTTGGTGACCTACGCAATAGACCTTTAGGGCCCCACTTGGGGCCTCCTAATTAACATATAAAAATTTCCTTTTGCAGGCATGATTGGACCATAGAGGCCTACCTTGAGACCGAGTTTGATAATTATAACATAATATTAAATGGAGCTAGGAGGTCTCGAAGCCTGAACCTTATTCTCGACATTTCGACTTTTTTGAAATTTTTTTTTATTATTATTCCAAAAAGTGTTCTTTATCAAAGAAAGATGCTCGATTTGATACACAGAACACCTTATGTATGATAAACTACCTAAAATGTTGCAAAAGGAGTCGAAAAATAACAAATAAACTGATTTTCCTAGATTTTTCCAGTTTTTCCCATTTTCCTAATTAAAAAAAAATTTCCTACACTCATGACCCTCTAGAATATCGAAAAACACATTTAAAAAATAATATAATGTAAAAAAACTAAAGAAAGAAAAAAAAGAAATTTTTTTGAAAAAGTGTCCCCAGCTGGGTTTCGAACCCCCGACCCCTCCCTCCAGTCTCGACTTGCCAGTCAGGTGTCCTACCACCAGAGGAAGGTGGCACGAAAAGAAAGAAACAATTTCGCTTCAAAAGCCCTTTCTTGGTGACCTACGCAACAGACATTTAGGGCCCCACTTGGGCCCTCCTAATTAACATATAAAAATTTCCTTCAACAAACATGATTGGACCCTAGAGGCCTATCTTGGGACCGAGTTTGAAAATTATAACTCAATATTAAAGGGAGCTAGGAGGTCTCGAAGCCTGAACCTTATTCTCGACATTTCGACTTTTTTGAAATTTTTTTTTATTATTATTCCAAAAAGTGTTCTTTATCAAAGAAAGATGCTCGATTTGATACACAGAACACCTTATGCATGATAAACTACCTAAAATGTTGCAAAAGGAGTCGAAAAATAACAAATAAACTGATTTTCCTAGATTTTTCCAGTTTTTCCCATTTTCCTAATTAAAAAAAAATTTCCAACATGCATGACCGTCTAGAATATCGAAAAAAACATCTGAAAAATAATGCAATGTAAAAAAAACTAAAGAAAGAAAAAAAAGAATTTTTTTTGAAAAAGTGTCCGCAGCTGAGATTCGATCCCCCGACCCCTCCCTCCAGTCTCGACTTGCCAGTCAGGTGTTCTACCACCAGACCAAGGTGGCACGAAAAGAAAGAAAAAATTTCGCTTCAAAAGCCCATTCTTGGTGACCTACGCAATAGAACTTTAGGGCCCCACTGGGGCCTCCTAATTAACATATAAAAATTTCCTTTTGCAGGCATGATTGGACCATAGAGGCCTACCTTGAGACCGAGTTTGATAATTATAACATAATATTAAATGGAGCTAGGAGATCTCGAAGCCTGAACCTTATTCTCGACATTTCGACTTTTTTGAAATTTTTTTTTATTATTATTCCAAAAAGTGTTCTTTATCAAAGAAAGATGCTCGATTTGATACACAGAACACCTTATGCATGATAAACTACCTAAAATGTTGCAAAAGGAGTCGAAAAATAACAAATAAACTGATTTTCCTAGATTTTTCCAGTTTTTCCCATTTTCCTTTTTAAAAAAAAATTTCCAACATGCATGACCGTCTAGAATATCGAAAAACACATCTGAAAAATAATATAATGTAAAAAAAACTAAACAAAGAAAAAAAAGAAATTTTTTTGCAAAAGTGTCCGCAGCTGAGATTCGAATCCCCGACCCCTCCCTCCAGTCTCGACTTGCCAGTCAGGTGTCCTAACACCAGAGGAAGGTGGCACGAAAAGAAAGAAACAATTTCGCTTCAAAAGCCCTTTCTTGGTGACCTACGCAATAGACCTTTAGGGCCCCACTGGGGGCCTCCTAATTAACATATAAAAATTTCCTTTTGCAGGCATGATTGGACCGTAGAGGCCTACCTTGAGACCGAGTTTGATAATTATAACTTAATATTAAATGGAGCTATGAGATCTCCAAGCCTGAACCTTATTCTCGACATTGCGACTTTTTTTAAATTTCTTTTATTATTATTCCAAAAAGTGTTCTTTAACAAAGAAGGATGCTCGATTTTATACACAGAACACCTTATGCATGATAGACTACCTAAAATGCTGCAAAAGGAGTCGAAAAATAACAAATAAACTGATTTTCCTAGATTTTTCCAGTTTTTCTAATTAAAAAAAAATTTCCTACATTCATGACCCTCTAGAATATCGAAAAACACATTTAAAAAATAATATAATGTAAAAAAACTAAAGAAAGAAAAAAAAGAAATTTTCTTGAAAAAGTGTCCCCAGCTGGGTTTCGAACCCCTGACCCCTCCCTCCAGTCTGGACCTGCCAGTCAGGTGTCCTACCACCAGACCAAGGTGGTACAGATAGAAAGAAACAATTTCGCTTCAAAAGCCCTTACTCGATTGCCTATGCAAAAGACATTTAGGGCCCCACTTGGGCCCTCCTAATTAACATATAAAAATTTCCTTCAACAGACATGATTGGACCCTAGAGGCCTATCTTGGGACCGAGTTTGAAAATTATAACTCAATATTAAAGGGAGCTAGGAGGTCTCGAAGCCTGAACCTTATTCTCGACATTTCGACTTTTTTGAAATTTTTTTTTATTATTATTCCAAAAAGTGTTCTTTATCAAAGAAAGATGCTCGATTTGATACACAGGACACCTTATGCATGATAAACTACCTAAAATGTTGCAAAAGGAATCGAAAAATAACAAATAAACTGATTTTCCTAGATTTTTCCAGTTTTTCCCATTTTCCTAATTAAAAAAAAAATTTCCAACATGCATGACCGTCTAGAATATCGAAAAACACATCTGAAAAATAATATAATGTAAAAAAAACTAAACAAAGAAAAAAAAGAAATTTTTTTGAAAAAGTGTCCGCAGCTGAGATTCGAACCCCCGACCCCTCCCTCCAGTCTCGACTTGCCAGTCAGGTGTCCTACCACCAGAGGAAGGTGGCACGAAAAGAAAGAAACAATTTCGCTTCAAAAGCCCTTTCTTGGTGACCTACGCAATAGACCTTTAGGGCCCCACTTGGGGCCTCCTAATTAACATATAAAAATTTCCTTTTGCAGGCATGATTGGACCATAGAGGCCTACCTTGAGACCGAGTTTGATAATTATAACATAATATTAAATGGAGCTAGGAGGTCTCGAAGCCTGAACCTTATTCTCGACATTTCGACTTTTTTGAAATTTTTTTTTATTATTATTCCAAAAAGTGTTCTTTATCAAAGAAAGATGCTCGATTTGATACACAGAACACCTTATGCATGATAAACTACCTAAAATGTTGCAAAAGGAGTCGAAAAATAACAAATAAACTGATTTTCCTAGATTTTTCCAGTTTTTCCCATTTTCCTAATTAAAAAAAAATTTCCTACACTCATGACCCTCTAGAATATCGAAAAACACATTTAAAAAATAATATAATGTAAAAAAACTAAAGAAAGAAAAAAAAGAAATTTTTTTGAAAAAGTGTCCCCAGCTGGGTTTCGAACCCCTGACCCCTCCCTCCAGTCTGGACCTGCCAGTCAGGTG
Source organism: Parasteatoda lunata (assembly GCA_949128135.1). NCBI lineage: Eukaryota > Metazoa > Arthropoda > Arachnida > Araneae > Theridiidae > Parasteatoda > Parasteatoda lunata. The sequence goes on from OX421977.1 coordinate 83,501,495, forward strand.
TCCTACCACCAGACCAAGGTGGTACAGAAAGAAAGAAACAATTTCGCTTCAAAAGCCCTTACTCGATTGCCTATGCAAAAGACATTTAGGGCCCCACTTGGGCCCTCCTAATTAACATATAAAAATTTCCTTCAACAGACATGATTGGACCCTAGAGGCCTATCTTGGGACCGAGTTTGAAAATTATAACTCAATATTAAAGGGAGCTAGGAGGTCTCGAAGCCTGAACCTTATTCTCGACATTTCGACTTTTTTGAAATTTTTTTTAATTATTATTCCAAAAAGTGTTCTTTATCAAAGAAAGATGCTCGATTTGATACACAGAACACCTTATGCATGATAAACTACCTAAAATGTTGCAAAAGGAGTCGAAAAATAACAAATAAACAGATTTTCCTAGATTTTTCCAGTTTATCCCATTTTCCTAATTAAAAAAAAAATTTCCAACATGCATGACCGTCTAGAATATCGAAAAACACATCTGAAAAATAATATAATGTAAAAAAAACTAAACAAAGAAAAAAAAGAAATTTTTTTGAAAAAGTGTCCGCAGCTGAGATTCGAACCCCCGACCCCTCCCTCCAGTCTCGACTTGCCAGTCAGGTGTCCTACCACCAGAGGAAGGTGGCACGAAAAGAAAGAAACAATTTCGCTTCAAAAGCCCTTTCTTGGTGACCTACGCAACAGACATTTAGGGCCCCACTTGGGCCCTCCTAATTAACATATAAAAATTTCCTTTTGCAGGCATGATTGGACCATAGAGGCCTACCTTGAGACCGAGTTTGATAATTATAACATAATATTAAATGGAGCTAGGAGATCTCGAAGCCTGAACCTTATTCTCGACATTTCGACTTTTTTGAAATTTTTTTTTATTATTATTCCAAAAAGTGTTCTTTATCAAAGAAAGATGCTCGATTTGATACACAGAACACCTTATGCATGATAAACTACCTAAAATGTTGCAAAAGGAGTCGAAAAATAACAAATAAACTGATTTTCCTAGATTTTTCCAGTTTTTCCCATTTTCCTTTTTAAAAAAAAATTTCCAACATGCATGACCGTCTAGAATATCGAAAAACACATCTGAAAAATAATATAATGTAAAAAAAACTAAACAAAGAAAAAAAAGAAATTTTTTTGAAAAAGTGTCCGCAGCTGAGATTCGAATTCCCGACCCCTCCCTCCAGTCTCGACTTGCCAGTCAGGTGTCCTAACACCAGAGGAAGGTGGCACGAAAAGAAAGAAACAATTTCGCTTCAAAAGCCCTTTCTTGGTGACCTACGCAATAGACCTTTAGGGCCCCACTGGGGGCCTCCTAATTAACATATAAAAATTTCCTTTTGCAGGCATGATTGGACCATAGAGGCCTACCTTGAGACCGAGTTTGATAATTATAACTTAATATTAAATGGAGCTATGAGATCTCCAAGCCTGAACCTTATTCTCGACATTGCGACTTTTTTTAAATTTCTTTTATTATTATTCCAAAAAGTGTTCTTTAACAAAGAAGGATGCTCGATTTTATACACAGAACACCTTATGCATGATAGACTACCTAAAATGCTGCAAAAGGAGTCGAAAAATAACAAATAAACTGATTTTCCTAGATTTTTCCAGTTTTTCTAATTAAAAAAAAATTTCCTACATTCATGACCCTCTAGAATATCGAAAAACACATTTAAAAAATAATATAATGTAAAAAAACTAAAGAAAGAAAAAAAAGAAATTTTCTTGAAAAAGTGTCCCCAGCTGGGTTTCGAACCCCTGACCCCTCCCTCCAGTCTGGACCTGCCAGTCAGGTGTCCTACCACCAGACCAAGGTGGTACAGAAAGAAAGAAACAATTTCGCTTCAAAAGCCCTTACTCGATTGCCTATGCAAAAGACATTTAGGGCCCCACTTGGGCCCTCCTAATTAACATATAAAAATTTCCTTCAACAGACATGATTGGACCCTAGAGGCCTATCTTGGGACCGAGTTTAAAAATTATAACTCAATATTAAAGGGAGCTAGGAGGTCTCGAAGCCTGAACCTTATTCTCGACATTTCGACTTTTTTGAAATTTTTTTTTATTATTATTCCAAAAAGTGTTCTTTATCAAAGAAAGATGCTCGATTTGATACACAGGACACCTTATGCATGATAAACTACCTAAAATGTTGCAGAAGGAGTCGAAAAATAACAAATAAACTGATTTTCCTAGATTTTTCCAGTTTTTCCCATTTTCCTAATTAAAAAAAAAATTTCCAACATGCATGACCGTCTAGAATATCGAAAAACACATCTGAAAAATAATATAATGTAAAAAAAACTAAACAAAGAAAAAAAAGGAATTTTTTTGAAAAAGTGTCCGCAGCTGAGTTTCGAACCCCCGACCCCTCCCTCCAGTCTCGACCTGCCAGTCAGGTGTCCTACCACCAGACCAAGGTGGTACAGAAAGAAAGAAACAATTTCGCTTCAAAAGCCCTTACTCGATTGCCTATGCAAAAGACATTTAGGGCCCCACTTGGGCCCTCCTAATTAACATAAAAAAATTTCCTTCAACAGACATGATTGGACCCTAGAGGCCTATCTTGGGACCGAGTTTGAAAATTATAACTCAATATTAAAGGGAGCTAGGAGGTCTCGAAGCCTGAACCTTATTCTCGACATTTCGACTTTTTTGAAATTTTTTTTTATTATTATTCCATCAAAGAAAGATGCTCGATTTGATACACAGGACACCTTATGCATGATAAACTACCTAAAATGTTGCAAAAGGAGTCGAAAAATATCAAATAAACTGATTTTCCTAGATTTTTCCAGTTTTTCCCATTTTCCTAATTAAAAAAAAAATTTCCAACATGCATGACCGTCTAGAATATCGAAAAAAACATCTGAAAAATAATGTAATGTAAAAAAAACTAAAGAAAGAAAAAAAAGAATTTTTTTTGAAAAAGTGTCCGCAGCTGAGATTCGAACCCACGACCCCTCCCTTCAGTCTCGACTTGCCAGTCAGGTGTCCTACCACCAGACCAAGGTGGCACGAAAAGAAAGAAAAAATTTAGCTTCAAAAGCCCTTTCTTGGTGACCTACGCAATAGACCTTTAGGGCCCCACTGGGGCCTCCTAATTAACATATAAAAATTTCCTTTTGCAGGCATGATTGGACCATAGAGGCCTACCTTGAGACCGAGTTTGATAATTATAACATAATATTAAATGGAGCTAGGAGATCTCGAAGCCTGAACCTTATTCTCGACATGTCGACTTTTTTGAAATTTTTTTTTATTATTATTCCAAAAAGTGTTCTTTATCAAAGAAAGATGCTCGATTTGATACACAGAACACCTTATGCATGATAAACTACCTAAAATGTTGCAAAAGGAGTCGAAAAATAACAAATAAACTGATTTTCCTAGATTTTTCCAGTTTTTCTCATTTTCCTTTTAAGAAAAAAAAATTTCCAACATGCATGACCGTCTAGAATATCGAAAAACACATCTGAAAAATAATATAATGTAAAAAAAACTAAACAAAGAAAAAAAAGGAATTTTTTTGAAAAAGTGTCCGCAGCTGAGATTCGAACCCCCGACCCCTCCCTCCAGTCTCGACTTGCCAGTCAGGTGTCCTACCACCAGACCAAGGTGGTACAGAAAGAAAGAAACAATTTCGCTTCAAAAGCCCTTACTCGATTGCCTATGCAAAAGACATTTAGGGCCCCACTTGGGCCCTCCTAATTAACATATAAAAATTTCCTTCAACAGACATGATTGAATCCTAGAGGCCTATCTTGGGACCGAGTTTGAAAATTATAACTCAATATTAAAGGGAGCTAGGATGTCTCGAAGCCTGAACCTTATTCTCGACATTTCGACTTTTTTGAAATTTTTTTTAATTATTATTCCAAAAAGTGTTCTTTATCAAAGAAAGATGCTCGATTTGATACACAGAACACCTTATGCATGATAAACTACCTAAAATGTTGCAAAAGGAGTCGAGAAATAACAAATCAACTGATTTTCCTAGATTTTTCCAGTTTTTCCCATTTTCCTAATTAAAAAAAAAATTTCCAACATGCATGACCGTCTAGAATATCGAAAAACACACCTGAAAAATAATATAATGTAAAAAAAACTAAACAAAGAAAAAAAAGGAATTTTTTTGAAAAAGTGTCCGCAGCTGAGTTTCGAACCCCCGACCCCTCCCTCCAGTCTCGACTTGCCAGTCAGGTGTCCTACCACCATAGGAAGGTGGCACGAAAAGAAAGAAACAATTTCGCTTCAAAAGCCCTTTCTTGGTGACCTACGCAATAGACCTTTAGGGCCCCACTGGGGGCCTCCTAATTAACATGAAAAAATTTCCTTTTGCAGGCATGATTGGACCATAGAGGCCTACCTTGAGACCGAGTTTGATAATTATAACTTAATATTAAATGGAGCTATGAGATCTCAAAGCCTGAACCTTATTCTCGACATTGCGACTTTTTTTAAATTTCCTTTATTATTATTCCAAAAAGTGTTCTTTAACAAAGAAGGATGCTCGATTTTATACACAGAACACCTTATGCATGATAGACTACCTAAAATGCTGCAAAAGGAGTCGAAAAATAACAAATAAACTGATTTTCCTAGATTTTTCCAGTTTTTCCCATTTTCCTAATTAAAAAAGAATTTCCTACACTCATGACCCTCTAGAATATCGAAAAACACATTTAAAAAATAATATAATGTAAAAAAACTAAAGAAAGAAAAAAAAGAAATTTTTTTGAAAAAGTGTCCCCAGCTGGGTTTCGAACCCCTGACCCCTCCCTCCAGTCTGGACCTGCCAGTCAGGTGTCCTACCACCAAACCAAGGTGGTACAGAAAGAAAGAAACAATTTCGCTTCAAAAGCCCTTACTCGATTGCCTATGCAAAAGACATTTAGGGCCCCACTTGGGCCCTCCTAATTAACATATAAAAATTTCCTTCAACAGACATGATTGGACCCTAGAGGCCTATCTTGGGACCGAGTTTGATAATTATAACATAATATTAAATGGAGCTAGGAGATCTCGAAGCCTGAACCTTATTCTCGACATTTCGACTTTTTTGAAATTTTTTTTTATTATTATTCCAAAAAGTGTTCTTTATCAAAGAAAGATGCTCGATTTGATACACAGAACACCTTATGCATGATAAACTACCTAAAATGTTGCAAAAGGAGTCGAAAAATAACAAATAAACTGATTTTCCTAGATTTTTCCAGTTTTTCCCATTTTCCTTTTTAAAAAAAAATTTCCAACATGCATGACCGTCTAGAATATCGAAAAACACATCTGAAAAATAATATAATGTAAAAAAAACTAAACAAAGAAAAAAAAGGAATTTTTTTGAAAAAGTGTCCGCAGCTGAGATTCGAACCCCCGACCCCTCCCTCCAGTCTCGACTTGCCAGTCAGGTCTCCTACCACCAGACCAAGGTGGTACAGAAAGAAAGAAACAATTTCGCTTCAAAAGTTCTTACTCGATTGCCTATGCAAAAGACATTTAGGGCCCCACTTGGGCCCTCCTAATTAACATATAAAAATTTCCTTCAACAGACATGATTGGACCCTAGAGGCCTATCTTGGGACCGAGTTTGAAAATTATAACTCAATATTAAAGGGAGCTAGGAGGTCTCGAAGCCTGAACCTTATTCTCGACATTTCGACTTTTTTGAAATTTTTTTTTATTATTATTCCAAAAAGTGTTCTTTATCAAAGAAAGATGCTCGATTTGATACACAGGACACCTTATGCATGATAAACTACCTAAAATGTTGCAAAAGGAGTCGAAAAATAACAAATAAACTGATTTTCCTAGATTTTTCCAGTTTTTCCCATTTTCCTAATTAAAAAAAAAATTTCCAACATGCATGACCGTCTAGAATATCGAAAAACACATCTGAAAAATAATATAATGTAAAAAAAACTAAACAAAGAAAAAAAAGAAATTTTTTTGAAAAAGTGTCAGCAGCTGAGATTGGAACCCCCGACCCCTCCCTCCAGTCTCGACTTGCCAGTCAGGTGTCCTACCACCAGACCAAGGTGGCACGAAAAGAAAGAAAAAATTTCGCTTCAAAAGCCCTTTCTTGGTGACCTACGCAATAGACCTTTAGGGCCCCACTGGGGGCCTCCTAATTAACATATAAAAATTTCCTTTTGCAGGCATGATTGGACCATAGAGGCCTACCTTGAGACCGAGTTTGATAATTATAACATAATATTAAATGGAGCTAGGAGATCTCGAAGCCTGAACCTTATTCTCGACATTTCGACTTTTTTGAAATTTTTTTTTATTATTATTCCAAAAAGTGTTCTTTATCAAAGAAAGATGCTCGATTTGATACACAGAACACCTTATGCATGATAAACTACCTAAAATGTTGCAAAAGGAGTCGAAAAATAACAAATAAACTGATTTTCCTAGATTTTTCCAGTTTTTCCCATTTTCCTTTTTAAAAAAAAAATTTCCAACATGCATGACCGTCTAGATTATCGAAAAACACATCTGAAAAATAATATAATGTAAAAAAAACTAAACAAAGAAAAGAAAGGAATTTTTTTGAAAAAGTGTCCGCAGCTGAGATTCGAACCCCCGACCCCTCCCTCCAGTCTCGACTTGCCAGTCAGGTGTCCTACCACCAGACCAAGGTGGTACAGAAAGAAAGAAACAATTTCGCTTCAAAAGCCCTTACTCGATTGCCTATGCAAAAGACATTTAGGGCCCCACTTGGGCCCTCCTAATTAACATATAAAAATTTCCTTCAACAGACATGATTGGACCCTAGAGGCCTATCTCGGGACCGAGTTTGAAAATTATAACTCAATATTAAAGGGAGCTAGGAGGTCTCGAAGCCTGAACCTTATTCTCGACATTTCGACTTTTTTGAATTTTTTTTTTTATTATTATTCCAAAAAGTGTTCTTTATCAAAGAAAGATGCTCGATTTGATACACAGAACACCTTATGCATGATAAACTACCTAAAATGTTGCAAAAGGAGTCGAAAAATAACAAATAAACTGATTTTCCTAGATTTTTCCAGTTTTTCCCATTTTCCTAATTAAAAAAAAAATTTCCAACATGCATGACCGTCTAGAATATCGAAAAACACATCTGAAAAATAATATAATGTAAAAAAAACTAAACAAAGAAAAAAAAGGAATTTTTTTGAAAAAGTGTCCGCAGCTGAGTTTCGAACCCCCGACCGCTCCCTCCAGTCTCGACTTGCCAGTCAGGTGTCCAACCACCAGAGGAAGGTGGCACGAAAAGAAAGAAACAATTTCGCTTCAAAAGCCCTTTCTTGGTGACCTACGCAATAGACCTTTAGGGCCCCACTGGGGGCCTCCTAATTAACATAAAAAAATTTCCTTTTGCAGGCATGATTGGACCATAGAGGCCTACCTTGAGACCGAGTTTGATAATTATAACTTAATATTAAATGGAGCTATGAGATCTCAAAGCCTGAACCTTATTCTCGACATTGCGACTTTTTATAAATTTCCTTTATTATTATTCCAAAAAGTGTTCTTTAACAAAGAAGGATGCTCGATTTTATACACAGAACACCTTATGCATGATAGACTACCTAAAATGCTGCAAAAGGAGTCGAAAAATAACAAATAAACTGATTTTCCCAGATTTTTCCAGTTTTTCCCATTTTCCTAATTAAAAAAAAATTTCCTACACTCATGACCCTCTAGAATATCGAAAAACACATTTAAAAAATAATATAATGTAAAAAAACTAAAGAATGAAAAAAAAGAAATTTTTTTGAAAAAGTGTCCCCAGCTGGGTTTCGAACCCCTGACCCCTCCCTCCAGTCTGGACCTGCCAGTCAGGTGTCCTACCACCAGACCAAGGTGGTACAGAAAGAAAGAAACAATTTCGCTTCAAAAGCCCTTACTCGATTGCCTATGCAAAAGACATTTAGGGCCCCACTTGGGCCCTCCTAATTAACATATAAAAATTTCCTTCAACAGACATGATTGGACCCTAGAGGCCTATCTTGGGACCGAGTTTGAAAATTATAACTCAATATTAAATGGAGCTAGGAGGTCTCGAAGCCTGAACCTTATTCTCGACATTTCGACTTTTTTGAAATTTTTTTTTATTATTATTCCAAAAAGTGTTCTTTATCAAAGAAATATGCTCGATTTGATACACAGAACACCTTATGCATGATAAACTACCTAAAATGTTGCAAAAGGAGTCGAAAAATAACAAATAAACTGATTTTCCTAGATTTTTCCAGTTTTTCCCATTTTCCTAATTAAAAAAAAAATTTCCAACATGCATGACCGTCTAGAATATCGAAAAAAACATCTGAAAAATAATGTAATGTAAAAAAAACTAAAGAAAGAAAAAAAAGAATTTTTTTTGAAAAAGTGTCCGCAGCTGAGATTCGAACCCCCGACCCCTCCCTCCAGTCTCGACTTGCCAGTCAGGTGTCCTACCACCAGACCAAGGTGGCACGAAAAGAAAGAAAAAATTTCGCTTCAAAAGCCCTTTCTTGGTGACCTACGCAATAGACTTTTAGGGCCCCACTGGGGCCTCCTAATTAACATATAAAAATTTCCTTTTGCAGGCATGATTGGACCATAGAGGCCTACCTTGAGACCGAGTTTGATAATTATAACATAATATTAAATGGAGCTAGGAGATCTCGAAGCCTGAACCTTATTCTCGACATTTCGACTTTTTTGAAATTTTTTTTTATTATTATTCCAAAAAGTGTTCTTTATCAAAGAAAGATGCTCGATTTGATACACAGAACAACTTATGCATGATAAACTACCTAAAATGTTGCAAAAGGAGTCGAAAAATAACAAATAAACTGATTTTCCTAGATTTTTCCAGTTTTTCCCATTTTCCTTTTTAAAAAAAAAATTTCCAACATGCATGACCGTCTAGAATATCGAAAAACACATCTGAAAAATAATATAATGTAAAAAAAACTAAACAAAGAAAAAAAATGAATTTTTTTGAAAAAGTGTCCGCAGCTGAGATTCGAACCCCCGACCCCTCCCTCCAGTCTCGACTTGCCAGTCAGGTGTCCTACCACCAGAGGAAGGTGGCACGAAAAGAAAGAAACAATTTCGCTTAAAAAGCCCTTTCTTGGTGACCTACGCAATAGACCTTTAGGGCCCCACTGGGGGCCTCCTAATTAACATATAAAAATTTCCTTTTGCAGGCATGATTGGACCATAGAGGCCTACCTTGAGACCGAGTTTGATAATTATAACTTAATATTAAATGGAGCTATGAGATCTCAAAGCCTGAACCTTATTCTCGACATTGCGACTTTTTTTAAATTTCTTTTATTATTATTCCAAAAAGTGTTCTTTAACAAAGAAGGATGCTCGATTTTATACGCAGAACACCTTATGCATGATAGACTACCTAAAATGCTGCAAAAGGAGTCGAAAAATAACAAATAAACTGATTTTCCTAGATTTTTCCAGTTTTTCCCATTTTCCTAATTAAAAAAAAATTTCCTACACTCATGACCCTCTAGAATATCGAAAAACACATTTAAAAAATAATATAATGTAAAAAAACTAAAGAAAGAAAAAAAAGAAATTTTTTTGAAAAGTGTCCCCAGCTGGGTTTCGAACCCCTGACCCCTCCCTCCAGTCTGGACCTGCCAGTCAGGTGTCCTACCACCAGACCAAGGTGGTACAGAAAGAAAGAAACAATTTCGCTTCAAAAGCCCTTACTCGATTGCCTATGCAAAAGACATTTAGGGCCCCACTTGGGCCCTCCTAATTAACATATAAAAATTTCCTTCAACAGACATGATAGACAGAGGCCTATCTTGGGACCGAGTTTGATAATTATAACTCAATATTAAAGGGAGCTAGGAGGTCTCGAAGCCTGAACCTTATTCTCGACATTTCGACTTTTTTGAAATTTTTTTTTATTATTATTCCAAAAAGTGTTCTTTATCAAAGAAAGATGCTCGATTTGATACACAGAACACCTTATGCATGATAAACTACCTAAAATGTTGCAAAAGGAGTCGAAAAATAACAAATAAACCGATTTTCCTAGATTTTTCCAGTTTTTCCCATTTTCCTAATTAAAAAAAAATTTCCTACATGCATGACCCTCTAGAATATCGAAAAACACATCTGAAAAATAATATAATATAAAAAAAACTAAAGAAAGAAAAAAAAGAAATTTTTTTGAAAAAGTGGTCGAAGCTGGGATTCGAACCCCCGTCCCCTCCCTCCAACCTCGACTTGCCAGTCAGGTGTCCTACCACCAGACCAAGGCGGTACGGAAAGAAAGAAACAATTTCGCTTCAAAAGCCCTTTCTTGGTGACCTACGCAATAGACATTTAGGGCCCCACTGGGGCCCTCCTAATTAACATATAAAAATTTCTTTCAACAGACATGATTGGACCCTAGAGGCCTATCTTGGGACCGAGTTTGAAAATTTTAACTTAATATTAAAGGGAGCTAGGAGGTCTCGAAGCCTGAACCTTATTCTCGACATTTCGTCTTTTTTTAAATTTTTTTTTTATTATTTCAAAAAGTGTTCTGTAACCAAGAAAGTTGCTCGATTTTATACACAGAACACCTTACGCATGATAAACTATGCAAAATATTGCAAAAGGAGTCGGAAAATAACAAATAAACTGATTTTCATAGATTTTTCCAGTTTTTCCTCTTTTCCTAATTAAAAAAAAATTTCCTACATGCATGACCCTCTAGAATATCAAAAAACACATTTAAAAAATAATATAATGTAAAAAAAACTAAAGAAAAAAAAAAGAAGTTTTTTTGAAAAAAAGTCCCCAGCTGGGTTTCGAACCCCTGACCCCTCCCTCCAGTCTGGACCTGCCAGTCAGGTGTCCTACCACCAGACCAAGGTGGTACGGAAAGAAAGAAACAATTTCGCTTCAAAAGCCCTTTCTCGGTTACCTATGCAATAGACATTTAGGGCCCTCCTAATTAACATATAAAAATTTCCTTCGGCAGGCATGATTGGACCATAGAGGCCTACCTTGAGACCGAGTTTGATAATTATAACTTAATATTAAATGGAGCTAGGAGGTCTCGAAGCCTGAACCTTATTCTCGACATTGCGACTTTTTTTAAATTTTTTTTATTATTATTCCAAAAAGTGTCCTTTAACAAACAAGGATGCTCGATTTTATACACAGAACACCTTATGCATGATAGACTACCTAAAATGTTGCAAAAGGAGTCGAAAAATAACAAATAAACCGATTTTCCTAGATTTTTTCCAGTTTTTCCCATTTTCCTAATTCAAAAAAAAATTTCCTACATGCAGGACCCTCCAGAATATCGAAAAACACATCTAAAAAATAATATAATGTAAAATAAAAGAAAGAAAGAAAAAAAAGAAATTTTTTTGAAAAGTGTCCCCAGCTGGGTTTCGAACCCCTGACCCCTCCCTCCAGTCTGGACCTGCCAGTCAGGTGTCCTACCACCAGACCAAGGTGGTACAGAAAGAAAGAAACAATTTCGCTTCAAAAGCCCTTACTCGATTGCCTATGCAAAAGACATTTAGGGCCCCACTTGGGCCCTCCTAATTAACATATAAAAATTTCCTTCAACAGACATGATAGACAAAGGCCTATCTTGGGACCGAGTTTGAAAATTATAACTCAATATTAAAGGGAGCTAGGATGTCTCGAAGCCTGAACCTTATTCTCGACATTTCGACTTTTTTGAAATTTTTTTTTATTATTATTCCAAAAAGTGTTCTTTATCAAAGAAAGATGCTCGATTTGATACACAGAACACCTTATGCATGATAAACTACCTAAAATGTTGCAAAAGGAGTCGAAAAATAACAAATAAACCGATTTTCCTAGATTTTTCCAGTTTTTCCCATTTTCCTAATTAAAAAAAAATTTCCTACATGCATGACCCTCTAGAATATCGAAAAACACATCTGAAAAATAATATAATATAAAAAAAACTAAAGAAAGAAAAAAAAGAAATTTTTTTGAAAAAGTGGTCGAAGCTGGGATTCGAACCCCCGTCCCCTCCCTCCAACCTCGACTTGCCAGTCAGGTGTCCTACCACCAGACCAAGGCGGTACGGAAAGAAAGAAACAATTTCGCTTCAAAAGCCCTTTCTTGGTGACCTACGCAATAGACATTTAGGGCCCCACTGGGGCCCTCCTAATTAACATATAAAAATTTCCTTCAACAGACATGATTGGACCCTAGAGGCCTATCTTGGGACCGAGTTTGAAAATTATAACTTAATATTAAATGGAGCTAGGAGGTCTCGAAGCCTGAACCTTATTCTCGACATTGCGACTTTTTTTAAATTTTTTTTATTATTATTCCAAAAAGTGTCCTTTAACAAACAAGGATGCTCGATTTTATACACAGAACACCTTATGCATGATAGACTACCTAAAATGTTGCAAAAGGAGTCGAAAAATAACAAATAAACCGATTTTCCTAGATTTTTTCCAGTTTTTCCCATTTTCTTTTTTAAAAAAAAAATTTCCAACATGCATGACCCTCTATAATATCGAAAAACACATCTGAAAAATAATATAATGTAAAAAAAACTAAAGAAAGAAAAAAAAGAAATTTTTTTTAAAAAGTGGTCAAGGCTGGGATTCGAACCCCCTACCCCTCCCTCCAACCTCGACTTGCCAGTCAGGTGTCCTACCACCAGACCAAGGTGGTACGGAAAGAAAGAAACAATTTCGCTTCAAAAGCCCTTACTCGATTGCCTATGCAATAGACCTTTAGGGCCCCACTGGGGCCCTCCTAATTAACATATAAAATTTCCTTCCACAGGCATGATTGGACCATAGAGGCCTATCTTGGGACCGAGTTTGAAAATTATAACTCAATATTAAAGGGAGCTAGGAGGTCTCGAAGCCTGAACCTTATTCTCGACATTTCGACTTTTTTAAAATTTTTTTTTATTATTATTCCAAAAAGTGTTCTTTATCAAAGAAAGATGCTGGATTTTATACACAGAACACCTTATGCATGATAGACTACCTAAAATGTTGCAAAAGGAGTCGAAAAATAACAAATAAACTGATTTTCCTAGATTTTTCCAGTTTTTCCCATTTTCCTAATTAAAAAAAAATTTCCTACATGCATGACCCTCTAGAATATCGAAAAACACATCTGAAAAATAATATAATGTAAAAAAAACTAAAGAAAGAAAAAAAAGAAATTTTTTTAAAAAAGTGGTCGAAGCTGGGATTCGAGCCCCTGTCCCCTCCCTCCAACCTCGACTTGCCAGTCAGGTGTCCTACCACCAGACCAAGGCGGCACGAAAAGAAAGAAACAATTTCGCTTCAAAAGCCCTTTCTTGGTAACCTACGCAATAGACCTTTAGGACCCCACTGGGGGCCTCCTAATTAACATATAAAAATTTCCTTTTGCAGGCACGATTGGACCATAGAGGCCTTCCTTGAGACCGAGTACGATAATTATAACTTTATATTAAATGGAGCTAGGAGATCTCGAAGCCTGAACCTTATTCTCGACATTGCGACTTTTTTTAAATTTCTTTTATTATTATTCCAAAAAGTGATCTTTAACAAAGAAGGATGCTCGATTGTATACACAGAACACCTTATGCATGATAGACTACCTAAAATGTTGCAAAAGGAGTCGAAAAATAACAAATAAACCGATTTTCCTAGATTTTTCCAGTTTTTCCCATTTTCCTAATTAAAAAAAAAATTTCCTACATGCATGACCCTCTATAATATCGAAAAACACATCTGAAAAATAATATAATGTAAAAAAAACTAAAGAAAGAAAAAAAAGAATTTTTTTGAAAAAGTGGTCGCAGCTGGGATTCGAACCCCCGTCCTGGGATTCGAACCCCCATCCCCTCCCTCCAACCTCGACTTGCCAGTCAGGTGTCCTACCACCAGACCAAGGCGGTACGGAAAGAAAGAAACAATTTCGCTTCAAAAGCCCTTTCTCGGTTACCTATGCAATAGACATTTAGGGCCCCACTGGGGCCCTTCTTATTAACATATAAAAATTTCCTTCGGCAGACATGATTGGACCATAGAGGCCTACCATGAGACCGAGTTTGAAAATTTTAACTTAATATTAAAGGGAGCTAGGAGGTCTCGAATCCTGAACCTTATTCTCGACATTTCGTCTTTTTTTAAATTTTTTTTTTATTATTTCAAACAGTGTTCTGTAACCAAGAAAGTTGCTCGATTTTATACACAGAACACCTTACGCATGATAAACTATCCAAAATGTTGCAAAAGGAGTCGAAAAATAACAAATAAACTGATTTTCCTAGATTTTTCCAGTTTTTCCCATTTTCCCAATTAAAAAAAAATTTCCTACATGCATGACCCTCTAGAATATCAAAAAAAAAACACATTTAAAAAATAATATAATGTAAAAAAAACTAAAGAAAAAAAAAAAGAATTTTTTTTTGAAAAAAAGTCCCCAGCTGGGTTTCGAACCCCTGACCCCTCCATCCAGTCTGGACCTGCCAGTCAGGTGTCCTACCACCAGACCAAGGTGGTACGGAAAGAAAGAAACAATTTCGCTTCAAAAGCCCTTACTCGGTTGACTCTGCAAAAGACCTTTAGGGCCCCACTGGGGCCCTTCTAATTAACATATAAAAATTTCCTTCAACAGGCATGATTGGACCATAAAGGCCTATCTTTGGACCGAGTTTGAAAATTATAACTCAATATTAAAGGGAGCTAGGGGGTCTCGAAGCCTGAACCTTATTCTCGACATTTCGACTTTTTTTAAATTTTTTTTTATTATTATTCCAAAAAGTGTTCTTTGTCAAAGAAAGATGCTCGATTTTATACACAGAACACCTTATGCATGATAAACGACCTAAACTGTTGCAAAAAGAGTCGAAAAATAACAAATAAACCGATTTTTCCCAGATTTTTCCAGTTTTTCCTAATTAAAAAAAAATTTCCTACATGCATGACCCTCTAGAATATCGAAAAACACATCTGAAAAATAATATAATGTAAAAAAAACTAAAGAAAGAAAAAAAAGAAATTTTTTTGAAAAAGTGGTCGAAGCTGGGATTCGAGCCCCTGTCCCCTCCCTCCAACCTCGACTTGCCAGTCAAGTGTCCTACCACCAGACCAAGGAGGCACGAAAAGAAAGAAATAATTTCGCTTCAAAAGCCCTTTCTTGGTGACCTACGCAATAGACCTTTAGGACCCCACTGGGGGCCTCCTAATTAACATATAAAAATTTCCTTTTGCAGGCACGATTGGACCATAGAGGCCTTCCTTGAGACCGAGTTCGATAATTATAACTTAATATTAAATGGAGCTAGGAGATCTCGAAGCCTGAACCTTATTCTCGACATTGCGACTTTTTTTAAATTTCTTTTATTATTATTCCAAAAAGTGTTCTTTAACAAAGAAGGATGCTCGATTGTATACACAGAACACCTTATGCATGATAGACTACCTAAAATGTTGCAAAAGGAGTCGAAAAATAACAAATAAACCGATTTTCCTAGATTTTTCCAGTTTTTCCCATTTTCCTAATTAAAAAAAAAATTTCCTACCTGCATGACCTTTAGAATATCGAAAAACACATCTAAAAAATAATGTAATGTAAAAAAAAACTAAAGAAAGAAAAAAAAGAAATTTTTCTGAAAAAGTGTCTGCAGCTGGGTTTCGAACGCCCGAACCTTTCCTCCAGTCTCGACTTGCCAGTCAGGTGGCGGTACGGAAAAAAAGAAACAATTTCGCTTCAAAAGCCCTTTCTCGGTTACCTATGCAATAGACATTTAGGACCCCACTAGGGCCCTCCTAATTAACATATAAAAATTTCCTTTTGCAGGCATGATTAGTCCATAGTGGCCTACCTTGAGACCGAGTTTGAAAATTATAACTTAATAATAAAGGGAGCTAGGAGGTCTCGAAATCTGAACCTTATTCTCGACATTTCTACTTTTTTAGAAATTTTTTTATTATTATTATAAAAGTGTTCTTTAACAAAGAAAGATGCTCGATTTTATACTCATAACACCTTATGCATGATAAACTACCTAAAATGTTGCAAAAGGAGTCGAAAAATAACAAATAAACTGATTTTTCTAGATTTTTCCAGTTTTTTTCATTTTCCTAATTAAAAAAAAAATTTCCTACATGCATGACCCTCTATAATATCGAAAAACAAATCTGAAAAATAATATAATTTAAAAAAAACTAAAGAAAGAAAAAAAAGAAATTTTTTTTAAAAAAGGGTCAAAGCTGGGATTCGAGCCCCCGTCCCCTCCCTCCAACCTCGACTTGCCAGTCAGGTGTCCTACCACCAGACCATGGGGGTAAAGAAAGAGAGAAACAATTTCGCTTCAAAAGCCCTTTCTCGGTTACCTATGCAATAGACATTTAGGGCCCCACTTGGGCCCTCCTAATTAACATATAAATATTTCCTTCTGCAGGCATGATTGGACCATAGAGGCCTACCTTGAGACCGAGTTTGAATATTATAACTGAATATTAAAGGGAGCTAGGAGGTCTCGAAGCCTGAACCTTATTCTCGACATTTCGACTTTTTTGAAATTTTTTTTTATTATTATTCCAAAAAGTGTTCTTTATCAAAGAAAGATGCTCGATTTGATACCAGAACACCTTATGCATGATAAACTACCTAAAATGTTGCAAAAGGAGTCGAAAAATAACAAATAAACTGATTTTCCTAGATTTTTCCAGTTTTTCCCATTTTCCTAATTAAAAAAAAAATTTCCAACATGCATGACCGTCTAGAATATCGAAAAACACATCTGAAAAATAATATAATGTAAAAAAAACTAAAGAAAGAAAAAAAAGAAATTTTTTTGCAAAAGCGTCCGCAGCTGAGATTCGAACCCCCGACCCCTCCCTCCAGTCTGGATCTGCCAGTCAGGTGTCCTACCACCAGAAAAAGGTGGTATGGAAAGAAAGAAACAATTTCGCTTAAAAAGCTCTTACTCGGTTGCCTATGCAATAGACCTTTAGGGCCCCACTGGGTCCCTCCTAATTAACATATAAAAATTTCCTTCAACAGGCATGATTGGACCATAGAGGCCTATCTTGGTACCGAGTTTGAAAATTATAACTCAATATTAAAGGGAGCTAATAGGTCTCGAAGCCTGAACCTTATTCTTGACATTTCGACTTTTTTAAAAAAATTTTTTATTATTATTCCAAAAAATGTTCTTTATCAAAGAAAGATGCTCGATTTTATACACAGAACACCTTATGCATGATAAACTACCTAAAATGTTGCAAAAGGAGTCGAAAATAATAAATAAACTGATTTTTCTAGATTTTTCCAGTTTTTCCCATTTTCCTAATTAAAAAAAAATTTCCTACATGCATGACCCTCTATAATATCAAAAAACACATCTGAAAAATAATATAATGTAAAAAAAACTAAAGAAAGAAAAAAAAGAAATTTTTTTGCAAAAGTGTCCGCAGCTGAGATTCGAACCCCCGACCCCTCCCTCCAACCTCGACTTGTCAGTCAGGTTTTCTACCACCAGACCAAGGTGGCACGAAAAGAAAGAAACAATTTCGCTTCAAAAGCCCTTTCTTGGTGACCTACGCAATAGACCTTTAGGGCCCCACTGGGGGCCTCCTAATTAACATATAAAACTTTCCTTTTGCAGGCATGATTGGACCATAGAGGCCTACCTTGAGACCGAGTTTGATAATTATAACTTAATATTAAATGGAGCTAGGAGGTCTCGAAGCCTGAACCTTATTCTCGACATTGCGACTTTTTTAAAAATTTTTTTATTATTATTCCAAAAAGTGTTCTTTAACAAACAAGGATGCTCGATTTTATACACAGAACACCTTATGCATGACAGACTACCTAAAATGTTGCAAAAGGAGTCGAAAAATAACAAATAAACTGATTTTCATAGATTTTTCCTGTTTTTCCCATTTTCCTAATTAAATAAAAAATTCCTACATGCATGACCCTCTAGAATATCGAAAAACACATTTAAAAAATAAGATAATGTAAAAAAAACTAAAGAAAGAAAAAAAAGAAATTTTTTTGAAAAAGCGTCCCCAGCTGGGTTTCGAACCCCTGACCCCTCCCTCCAGTCTGGATCTGCCAGTCAGGTGTCCTACCACCAGACCAAGGTGGTATGGAAAGAAAGAAACAATTTCGCTTAAAAAGCTCTTACTCGGTTGCCTATGCAATAGACCTTTAGGGCCCCACTGGGTCCCTCCTAATTAACATATAAAAATTTCCTTCAACAGGCATGATTGGACCATAGAGGCGTATCTTGGGACCGAGTTTGAAAATTATAACTCAATATTAAAGGGAGCTAATAGGTCTCGAAGCCTGAACCTTATTCTTGACATTTCGACTTTTTTAAAAAAATTTTTTATTATTATTCCAAAAAATGTTCTTTATCAAAGAAAGATGCTCGATTTTATACACAGAACACCTTATGCATGATAAACTACCTAAAATGTTGCAAAAGGAGTCGAAAAATAACAAATAAACTGATTTTCATAGATTTTTCCTGTTTTTCCCATTTTCCTAATTAAATAAAAAATTCCTACATGCATGACCCTCTAGAATATCGAAAAACACATTTAAAAAATAATATAATGTAAAAAAAACTAAAGAAAGAAAAAAAAGAAATTTTTTTGAAAAAGTGGTCGAAGCTGGGATTCGAACCCCTGACCCCTCCCTCCAGTCTGGACCTGCCTGTCAGGTGTCCTACCACCAGACCAAGGTGGTACGGAAAGACAGAAACAATTTCGCTTCAAAAGCCCTTACTCGATTGCCTATGCAATAGACCTTTAGGGCCCAACTGGGGCCCTCCTAATTAACATATAAAAATTTCCTTCAACAGACATGATTGGACCCTAGAGGCCTATCTTGGGACCGAGTTTGAAAATTATAACTCAATATTAAAGGGAGCTAATAGGTCTCGAAGCCTGAACCTTATTCTTGACATTTCGACTTTTTTAAAAAAATTTTTTATTATTATTCCAAAAAATGTTCTTTATCAAAGAAAGATGCTCGATTTTATACACAGAACACCTTATGCATGATAGACTACCTAAAATGTTGCAAAAGGAGTCGAAAAATAACAAATAAACTGATTTTCATAGATTTTTCCTGTTTTTCCCATTTTCCTAATTAAATAAAAAATTCCTACATGCATGACCCTCTAGAATATCGAAAAACACATTTAAAAAATAATATAATGTAAAAAAAACTAAAGAAAGAAAAAAAAGAAATTTTTTTGAAAAAGTGGTCGAAGCTGGGATTCGAACCCCTGACCCCTCCCTCCAGTCTGGACCTGCCTGTCAGGTGTCCTACTACCAGACCAAGGTGGTACGGAAAGACAGAAACAATTTCGCTTCAAAAGCCCTTACTCGATTGCCTATGCAATAGACCTTTAGGGCCCAACTGGGGCCCTCCTAATTAACATATAAAAATTTTCTTCAACAGACATGATTGGACCCTAGAGGCCTATCTTATGACCGAGTTTGAAAATTATAACTCAATATTAAAGGGAGCTAGGTGGTCTCGAAGCCTGAACCTTATTCTCGACATTTCGACTTTTTTGAAATTTTTTTTTATTATTATTCCAAAAAGTGTTCTTTATCAAAGAAAGATGCTCGATTTGATACACAGAACACCTTATGCATGATAAACTACCTAAAATGTTGCAAAAGGAGTCGAAAAATAACAAATAAACTGATTTTCCTAGATTTTTCCAGTTTTTTCCATTTTCCTAATTAAAAAAAAAATTTCCAACATGCATGACCGTCTAGAATATGGAAAAAAACATCTGAAAAATAATATAATGTAAAAAAAACTATAGAAAGAAAAAGAGAAATTTTTTTGAAAAAGTGTCCGCAGCTGAGATTCGAACCCCCGACCCCTCCCTCCCGTCTCGACTTGCCAGTCAGGTGTCCTACCACCAGACCAAGGTGGCACGAAAAGAAAGAAATAATTTCGCTTCAAAAGCCCTTTCTTGGTGACCTACGCAATAGACCTTTAGGGCCCCACTGGGGGCCTCCTAATTAACATATAAAAATTTCCTTTTGCAGGCATGATTGGACCATAGAGGCCTACCTTGAGACCGAGTTTGATAATTATAACTTAATATTAAATGGAGCTAGGAGATCTCGAAGCCTGAACCATATTCTCGACATTTCGACTTTTTTGAAATTTTTTTTTATTATTATTCCAAAAAGTGTTCTTTATCAAAGAAAGATGCTCGATTTTATACTCAGAACACCTTACGCATGATAAACTACCTAAAATGTTCTTAAAGGAGTCGAAATTAACAAATAAGCTGATTTTCCTAGATTTCTCCAGTTTTTCCCATTTTCCTTATTAAAAAAAATTTTCATACCTGCTTAACCCTCTAGAATATCGAAAAACACATCTAAAAAATAATATAATGTAAAAAAAACTAAAGATAGAAAAAAAAGAAATTTTTCTGAAAAAAAGTCCACTGCTGGGATTCGAACCCCTGACCCCTCCCTCCAGTCTCGACTTGCCAGTCAGTTTTCCTACCACCAGACCAAAGAGTTACGAAAAGAAAGAAACAATTTCACTTCAAAAGCCCTTTCTCGGTAACCTACGCAATAGACCTTTAGGGCCCCACTGGGGGCCTCCTAATTAACATATAAAAATTTCCTTTTGCAGGCATGATAAGGCCATAGTGGCCTACCTTGAGAACGAGTTTGAAAATTATAACTTAATATTAAAGGGAGCTAGGAGGTCTCGAAGCCTGAACCTTATTCTCGACATTTCGACTTTTTCCTAATTTTTTTAATTATTATTCCAAAAAGTGTTCTTTAACAAAGAAAGATGCTCGATTTTATACACAGAACACCTTATGCATGATAGACTACCTTAAATGTTGCAATAGGAGTCGAAAAATAACAAATAAACAGATTTTCTTAGATTTTTCCAGTTTTTTCCCATTTTCCTAAATAAAAAAAAATTTCCTACATGCAGGACCCTCCAGAATATCAAAAAACACATCTAAAAAATAATATAATGTAAAATAAACAAAAGAAAGAAAAAAAGAACTATTTTTGAAAAAGTGGCCGAAGCTGGGATTTGAACACCCGTCACCTCTCTCCAACCTCGACTTGCCAGTCAGGTGTCCTACCACCAGACCAAGGCTGTACGGAAATAAAGAAACAATTTCGCTTCAAAAACCCTTTCTCCATTTCCTATTCAATAGACATTTAGGGCCCCACTGGGGTCCTCCTAATTAACATATAAAAATTTCCTTCGGCAGGCATGATTGGACCATAGAGGCCTACCTTGAGGTCGAGATTGAAAATTATAACTTAATATTAAATGGAGCAAGGAGGTCTCGAAGCCTGAACCATATTCTCGACATTTCAACTTTTTCATAATTTTTTTTAATATTATTCCTAAAAGTGTTCTTTAACAAAGAAAGATGCTCGATTTTATACACAGAACACCTTATGCATGATAGACTACCTTAAATGTTGCAATAGGAGTCGAAAAATAACAAATAAACAGATTTACCTAGATTTTTCCAGTTTTTTCCCTATTTCCTAATTAAAAAAAAATTTCCTACATGCAGGACCCTCCAGCATATCGAAAAACAAATCTAAAAAATAATATAATGTAAAATAAACAAAAGAAAGAAAAAAAGAAATTTTTTTGAAAAAGTGGTCGTAGCTGGGATTCGAACCCCCGTCCCCTCCCTCCAACCTCGACTTGCCAGTCAGATGACCTACCACCAGACCAAGGCGGTACGGAAAGAAAGAAACAATTTCGCTTCAAAAGCCCTTTCTCGGTTACCTATGCAATAGACATTTAGGGCCCCACTGGGGCCCTCCTAATTAACAGATAAAAATTTCCTTTGACAGGCATGATTGAACCATAGAGGCCTACCTTGAGACCGAGATTGAAAATTATAACTTAATATTAAATGGAGCTAGGAGGTCTCGAAGCCTGAACCTTATTCTCGACATTTCAACTTTTTCATAATTTTTTTTAATATTATTCCTAAAAGTGTTCTTTAACAAAGAAAGATGCTCGATTTTATACACAGAACACCTTATGCATGATAGACTACCTAAAAGTTTGCAAAAGGAGTCGAAAAATAAAAAATAAACTGATTTACCTAGATTTTTCCAGTTTTTCCCATTTTCCTAATTAAAAAAAAATTTCCTACCTGCATGACCTTCTAGAATATCGAAAAACACATCTAAAAAATAATATAATGTAAAAAAAACTAAAGAAAGAAAAAAAAGAAATTTTTTTGCAAAAGTGTCCGCAGCTGAGATTCGAACCCCCGACCCCTCCCTCCAACCTCGACTTGTCAGTCAGGTTTTCTACCACCAGACCAAGGTGGCACGAAAAGAAAGAAACAATTTCGCTTCAAAAGCCCTTTCTTGGTGACCTACGCAATAGACCTTTAGGGCCCCACTGGGGGCCTCCTAATTAACATATAAAACTTTCCTTTTGCAGGCATGATTGGACCATAGAGGCCTACCTTGAGACCGAGTTTGATAATTATAACTTAATATTAAATGGAGCTAGGAGGTCTCGAAGCCTGAACCTTATTCTCGACATTGCGACTTTTTTAAAATTTTTTTTATTATTATTCCAAAAGTGTTCTTTAACAAACAAGGATGCTCGATTTTATACACAGAACACCTTATGCATGATAGATTACCTAAAATGTTGCAAAAGGAGTCGAAAAATAACAAATAAACTGATTTTCATAGATTTTTCCTGTTTTTCCCATTTTCCTAATTAAAAAAAAATTCCTACATGCATGACCCTCTAGAATATCGAAAAACACATTTAAAAAATAAGATAATGTAAAAAAAACTAAAGAAAGAAAAAAAAGAAATTTTTTTGAAAAAGCGTCCCCAGCTGGGTTTCGAACCCCCGACCCCTCCCTCCAGTCTCGACTTGCTAGTCAGGTGTCCTACCACCAGACCAAGGCGGTACGGAAAGAAAGAAACAATTTCGCTTCAAAAGCCCTTTCTCGGTTACCTATGCAATAGACACTTAGGGCCCCACTGGGTCCCTCCTAATTAACATATAAAAATTTCCTTCAACAGGCATGATTGGACCATAGAGGCCTCTCTTGGGACCGAGTTTGAAAATTATAACTCAATATTAAAGGGAGCTAATAGGTCTCGAAGCCTGAACCTTATTCTTGACATTTTGACTTTTTTGAAATTTTTTTTTATTATTATTCCAAAAAGTGTTCTTTATCAAAGAAAGATGCTCGATTTTATACACAGAACACCTTATGCATGATAAACTACCTAAAATGTTGCAAAAGGAGTCGAAAAATAACAAATAAACTGATTTTTCTAGATTTTTCCAGTTTTTTTCATTTTCCTAATTAAAAAAAAAATTTCCTACATGCATGACCCTCTATAATATCGAAAAACAAATCTGAAAAATAATATAATGTAAAAAAAACTAAAGAAAGAAAAAAAAGAAAATTTTTAAAAAAGTGTCAAAGCTGGGATTCGAACCCTCGTTTCCTCCCTCCAACCTCGACTTGCCAGTCAGGTGTCCTACCACCAGACCATGGGGGTACAGAAAGAAAGAAACAATTTCGCTTCAAAAGCCCTTTCTCGGTTACCTATGCAAAAGACATTTAGGGCCCCACTTGGGCCCTCCTAATTAACATATAAATATTTCCTTCTGCAGGCATGATTGGACCATAGAGGCCTACCTTGAGACCGAGTTTGAATATTATAACTGAATATTAAAGGGAGCTAGGAGGTCTCGAAGCCTGAACCTTATTCTCGACATTTCGACTTTTTTGAAATTTTTTTTTATTATTATTCAAAAAAGTGTTCTTTATCAAAGAAAGATGCTCGATTTGATACACAGAACACCTTATGCATGATAAACTACCTAAAATGTTGCAAAAGGAGTCGAAAAATAACAAATAAACTGATTTTCCTAGATTTTCAAGTTTTTTCCATTTTCCTAATTAAAAAAAAAATTTCCAACATGCATGACCGTCTAGAATATCGAAAAAAACATCTGAAAAATAATATAATGTAAAAAAAACTAAAGAAAGAAAAAAAAGAAATTTTTTTGAAAAAGTGGTCGAAGCTGGGATTCGAACCCGAGACCCCTTCCTCCAGTCTGGACCTGCCTGTCAGGTGTCCTACCACCAGACCAAGGTGGTACCGAAAGACAGAAACAATTTCGCTTCAAAAGCCCTTACTCGATTGCCTATGCAATAGACCTTTAGGGCCCAACTGGGGCCCTCCTAATTAACATATAAAAATTTTCTTCAACAGACATGATTGGACCCTAGAGGCCTATCTTGGGACCGAGTTTGAAAATTATAACTCAATATTAAAGGGAGCTAGGTGGTCTCGAAGCCTGAACCTTATTCTCGACATTTCGACTTTTTTGAAATTTTTTTTTATTATTATTCCAAAAAGTGTTCTTTATCAAAGAAAGATGCTCGATTTGATACACAGAACACCTTATGCATGATAAACTACCTAAAATGTTGCAAAAGGAGTCGAAAAATAACAAATAAACTGATTTTCCTAGATTTTCAAGTTTTTTCCATTTTCCTAATTAAAAAAAAAATTTCCAACATGCATGACCGTCTAGAATATCGAAAAAAACATCTGAAAAATAATATAATGTAAAAAAAACTAAAGAAAGAAAAAAAAGAAATTTTTTTGAAAAAGTGGTCGAAGCTGGGATTCGAACCCGAGACCCCTTCCTCCAGTCTGGACCTGCCTGTCAGGTGTCCTACCACCAGACCAAGGTGGTACCGAAAGACAGAAACAATTTCGCTTCAAAAGCCCTTACTCGATTGCCTATGCAATAGACCTTTAGGGCCCAACTGGGGCCCTCCTAATTAACATATAAAAATTTTCTTCAACAGACATGATTGGACCCTAGAGGCCTATCTTGGGACCGAGTTTGAAAATTATAACTCAATATTAAAGGGAGCTAGGTGGTCTCGAAGCCTGAACCTTATTCTCGACATTTCGACTTTTTTGAAATTTTTTTTTATTATTATTCCAAAAAGTGTTCTTTATCAAAGAAAGATGCTCGATTTGATACACAGAACACCTTATGCATGATAAACTACCTAAAATGTTGCAAAAGGAGTCGAAAAATAACAAATAAACTGATTTTCCTAGATTTTTCCAGTTTTTTTCATTTTCCTAATTAAAAAAAAAATTTCCTACATGCATGACCCTCTATAATATCGAAAAACAAATCTGAAAAATAATATAATGTAAAAAAAACTAAAGAAAGAAAAAAAAGAAATTTTTTTTAAAAAAGTGTCAAAGCTGGGATTCGAACCCCCGTTTCCTCCCTCCAACCTCGACTTGCCAGTCAGGTGTCCTACCACCAGACCATGGGGGTACAGAAAGAAAGAAACAATTTCGCTTCAAAAGCCCTTTCTCGGTTACCTATGCAATAGACATTTAGGGCCCCACTTGGGCCCTCCTAATTAACATATAAATATTTCCTTCTGCAGGCATGATTGGACCATAGAGGCCTACCTTGAGACCGAGTTTGAATATTATAACTGAATATTAAAGGGAGCTAGGAGGTCTCGAAGCCTGAACCTTATTCTCGACATTTCGACTTTTTTGAAATTTTTTTTTATTATTATTCCAAAAAGTGTTCTTTATCAAAGAAAGATGCTCGATTTGATACACAGAACACCTTATGCATGATAAACTACCTAAAATGTTGCAAAAGGAGTCGAAAAATAACAAATAAACTGATTTTCCTAGATTTTCAAGTTTTTTCCATTTTCCTAATTAAAAAAAAAATTTCCAACATGCATGACCGTCTAGAATATCGAAAAAAACATCTGAAAAATAATATAATGTAAAAAAAACTAAAGAAAGAAAAAAAAGAAATTTTTTTGAAAAAGTGGTCGAAGCTGGGATTCGAACCCGAGACCCCTCCCTCCAGTCTGGACCTGCCTGTCAGGTGTCCTACCACCAGACCAAGGTGGTACGGAAAGACAGAAACAATTTCGCTTCAAAAGGCCTTACTCGATTGCCTATGCAATAGACCTTTAGGGCCCAACTGGGGCCCTCCTAATTAACATATAAAAATTTTCTTCAACAGACATGATTGGACCCTAGAGGCCTATCTTGGGACCGAGTTTGAAAATTATGACCCAATATTAAAGGGAGCTAGGTGGTCTCGAAGCCTGAACCTTATTCTCGACATTTCGACTTTTTTGAAATTTTTTTTTATTATTATTCCAAAAAGTGTTCTTTATGATGCTCGATTTTACACACAGAACACCTTATGCATGATAGACTACCTAAAATTTTGCAAAAGGAGTTGAAAAATAAAAAATAAACTGATTTACCTAGATTTTTCCAGTTTTTCCCATTTTCCTAATTAAAAAAAAATTTCCTACCTGCATGACCTTCTAGAATATCGAAAAACACATCTAAAAAATAATATAATGTAAAAAAAACTAAAGAAAGAAAAAAAGGAATTTTTCTGAAAAAGTGTGCGCAGCTGGGTTTCGAACCCCCGACCCCTCCCTCCAGTCTCGACTTGCTAGTCAGGTGTCCTACCACCAGACCAAGGCGGTATGGAAAGAAAGAAACAATTTCGCTTCAAAAGCCCTTTCTCGGTTACCTATGCAATAGACACTTAGGGCCCCACCGGGGCCCTCCTAACTAATATATAAAGATTTCCTTCGGCAGGCATGATTGGATTATAGAGGCCTACCTTGAGACCAAGTTTGAAATTTATAACTTAATATTAAATGGAGCTAGGAGGTCTCGAAGCCTGAACCTTATTCTCGACATTTCGACTTTTTCATAATTTTTTTAAATATTATTCCTAAAAGTGTTCTTTAACAAAGAAAGATGCTCGATTTTATACACAGAACACCTTATGCATGATAGACTACCTTAAATGTTGCAATAGGAGTCGAAAAATAACAAATAAACAGATTTACCTAGATTTTTTCAGTTTTTTCCCTATTTCCTAATTAAAAAAAAATTTCCTACATGCAGGACCCTCCAGCATATCGAAAAACAAATCTAAAAAATAATATAATGTAAAATAAACAAAAGAAAGAAAAAAAGAAATTTTTTTGAAAAAGTGGTCGTAGCTGGGATTCGAACCCCCGTCCCCTCCCTCCAACCTCGACTTGCCAGTCAGATGTCCTACCACCAGACCAAGGCGGTACGGAAAGAAAGAAACAATTTCGCTTCAAAAGCCCTTTCTCGGTTACCTATGCAATAGACATTTAGGGCCCCACTGGGGCCCTCCTAATTAACATATAAAAATTTCCTTCGACAGGCATGATTGAAAAATAGAGGCCCACCTTGAGACCGAGTTTGAAAAATATAACTTAATATTAAAGGGAGCTAGGAGGTCCCGAATCCTGAACCTTTTTCTCGACAATTCGTCTTTTTCATAATTTTTTTATTATTATTCCAAAAAGTGTTCTTTAACAAAGAAAGATGCTCGATTTTATACACAGAACATCTTATGCATGATAGACTACCTTAAATGTTGCAATAGGAGTCGAAAAATAACAAATAAACAGATTTTCCTAGATTTTTCCAGTTTTTTCCCATATTCCTAATTAAAAAAAAATTTCCTACATGCAGGACCCTCCAGAATATCGAAAAACACATCTAAAAAATAATATAATGTAAAATAAACAAAAGAAAGAAAAAAAAAATTTTTTTTGAAAAAGTGGTTGAAGCTGGGATTCGAACCCCTGTCCCCTCCCTCCAACCTCGACTTGCCAGTCAGGTGTCCTACCACCAGACCAAGGCGGTACGGAAAGAAAGAAACAATTTCGCTTCAAAAGACCTTTCTCGGTTACCTATGCAATTGACATTTAGGGCCCCACTGGGGCCCTCTTAATTAACATATAAAAATTTCCTTCGGCAGGCATGATTGGACCATAGAGGCCTACCTTGAGACCGAGTTTGGAAATTATAACTAAATATTAAAGGGAGCTAGGAGATCTCGAAGCCTGAACCTTTTTCACGTCATTTCGCCTTTTTTAAAATTTTTTTTATTATTATTTCAAAAAGTGTTCTTTAACAAAGAAAGTTGCTCGATTTTATACACAGAACACCTTACGCACTTTAAACTACCTAAAACGTTGCAAAAGGAGTCGAAAAATAACAAATAAACTGATTTTCCTAGATTTTTCCAGTTTTCCCTTTTTCCCAATTAAAAAAAAATTTCCTACATGCAGGATCCTCCAGAATATATAAAAACACATCAAAAAAATATTATAATGTAAAATTAACAAAAGAAAGAAAAAAAAGGAAATTTTTTTGAAAAAATGGTCAAAACTGGAATTCAAACCCCCGTACCCTCCCTCCAACCTCGACTTGCCAGTCAGGTGTCCTACCACCAGACCAAGGCGGTACGGAAAGCAAGAAACAATTTCGCTTCAAAAGACCTTTCTCGGTTACCTATGCAATAGACATTTAGGGCCCCACTGGGGCCCTCTTAATTAACATATAAAAATTTCCTTCGACAGGCATGATTGCACCATAGAGGCCTACCTTGAGACCGAGTTTGAAAATTATAACTTAATATTAAATGGAGCTAGGAGGTCTCGAAGCCTGAACCTTATTCTCGACATTTCGACTTTTTCATAGTTTTTTTAATACTATTCCAAAAAGTGTTCATTAACAAAGAAAGATGCTCGATTTTATACACAGAACACCTTATGCATGATAGACTACCTTAAATGTTGCAATAGGAGTCGAAAAATAGCAAATAAACAGATTTTCCTAGATTTTTCCAGTTTTTTTCCCATTTTCCTAATTAAAAAAAAATTTCCTACATGCAGGACCCTCCAGAATATCGAAAAACACATCTAAAAAGTAATATAATGTAAAATAAACAAAAGAAAGAAAGAAAGAAAATTTTTTGAAAAAGTGGTCGAAGCTGGGATTCGAACCCTCGTCCCTTCCCTCCAACCTCGACTTGCCAGTCAGGCATCCTAACACCAGACCAAGGCGGTACGGAAAGAAAGAAACAATTTCGCTTCAAAAGCCCTTTCTCGGTTACCAAAGCAATAGACATTTAGGGCTCCACTGGGGCCCTCCTAATTAACATATAAAAATTTCCTTCAGCAGGCATGATTGGACCTTAAAGGCCTACCTTGAGACCGAGTTTGAAAATTATAACTTAATATTAAAGGGAGCTAGGAGGTCTCGAAGCCTGAATTTTTTTCTCGACATTTCGCCTTTTTTTTAATTTTTTTTATTATTATTGCAAAAAGTGTTCTTTAACAAAGAAAGATGCTCGATTTTATACACAGAACACCTTATGCATAATAGACTACCTTAAATGTTGCAATAGGAGTCGAAAAATAGCAAACAAACAGATTTTCCAAGATTTTTCCAGTTTTTTCCCATTTTCCTAATTAAAAAAAAATTTCCTACATGCAGGACCCTCTAGAATATCGAAAAATACATCTAAAAAATAATATAATGAAAAAAAAACTAAAGAAAGAAAAAAAAGAAATTTGTTTGAAAAAGTGGTCAAAGCTAGGATTCGAACACCCGTCCCCTCCCTCCAACCTCGACTTGCCAGTCAGGTGTCCTACCACCAGACCAAGGCGGTACGGAAAGAAAGAAACAATTTCGCTTTAAAACCCCTTTCTCGGTTACCTACGCAATAGACCTTTAGGGCCCTCCTAATTAACATATAAAAATTTCCTTCGACAGGCATGATTGAAACATAGAGGCCCACCTTGAGACCGAGTTTGAAAACTATAACTTAATATTAAATGGAGCTAGAAGGTCTCGAAGCCTGAACCTTATTCTCGACATTTCGTCTTTTTCATAATTTTTTTTATTATTATTCCAAAAAGTGTTCTTTAACAAAGAAAGATGCTCGATTTTATACACAGAACACCTTATGCATGATAGACTACCTTAAATGTTGCAATAGGAGTCGAAAAATAGCAAGTAAACAGATTTTCCTAGATTTTTCCAGTTTTTTTCCCATTTTCCTAATTAAAAAAAAATTTCCTACATGCAGGACCCTCCAGAATATCGAAAAACACATCTAAAAAATAATATAATGTAAAATAAACAAAAGAAAGAAAGAAAGAAAATTTTTTGAAAAAGTGGTCGAAGCTGGGATTCAAACCCCCGCTTTCCCTCCAACCTCGACTTGCCAGTCAGGCGTCCTAACACCAGACCAAGGCGGTACGGAAAGAAAGAAAGAATTTCGCTTCAAAAGCCCTTTCTCGGTTACGTAAGCAATAGACATTTAGGGCTCTACTGGGGCCCTCCTAATTAACATATAAAAACTTCCTTCGGCAGGCATGATTGGACCTTAGAGGCCTACCTTGAGACCGAGTTTGAAAATTATAACTTAATATTAAAGGGAGCTAGGAGGTCTCGAAGCCTGAATTTTTTTCTCGACATTTCGCCTTTTTTTTAATTTTTTTTATTATTATTGCAAAAAGTGTTCTTTAACAAAGAAAGATGCTCGATTTTATACACAGAACACCTTATGCATGATAGACTACCTTAAATGTTGCAATAGGAGTCGAAAAATAGCAAACAAACAGATTTTCCTAGATTTTTCCAGTTTTTTCCCATTTTCCTAATTAAAAAAAAATTTCCTACATGCAGGACCCTCTAGAATATCGAAAAATACATCTAAAAAATAATATAATGAAAAAAAAACTAAAGAAAGAAAAAAAAGAAATTTTTTTGAAAAAGTGGTCAAAGCTGGGATTCGAACCCCCGTCCCCTCCCTCCAACCTCGACTTGCCAGTCAGGTGTCCTACCACCAGACCAAGGCGGTACGGAAAGAAAGAAACAATTTCGCTTCAAAAGCCCTTTCTCGGTTACCTATGCAATAGACATATAGGGCCCCACAGGGGCCCTCCTAATTAACTTATAAAAATTTTTTTCGGCAGGCATAATTGGATCATAGAGGCCTACCTTGAGACCGAGTTTGAAAATTATAACTTAATATTAAATGGAGCTAGGAGGTCTCGAAGCCTGAACCTTATTCTCGACATTTCGACTTTTTCATAATTTTTTTTAATATTATTCCAAAAAGTGTTCTTTAACAAAGAAAGATGCTCGATTTTATACACAGAACACCTTATGCATGATAGACTACCTTAAATGTTGCAATAGGAGTCGAAAAATAACAAATAAACAGATTTTCCTAGATTTTTCCAGTTTTTTCCCATTTTCCTAATTAAAAAAAAATTCCTACACGCAGGACCCTCCAGAATATCGAAAAACACATCTAAAAAATAATATAATGTAAAATAAACAAAAGATAGAAAAAAAGAAAATTTTTTGAAAAAGTGGTCGAAGCTGGGATTCGAACCCCCGTCCCCTCCCTCCAACCTCAACTTGCCAGTCAGGTGTCCTACCACCAGACCAAGGCGGTACGGAAAGAAAGAAACAATTTCGCTTCAAAAGCCCTTTCTCGGTTACCTAAGCAATAGACATTTAGGGCCCCACTGGGGCCCTCCTAATTAACATATAAAAATTTCATTTGGCAGGCATGATTGGACCATAGAGGCCTACCTTGAGACCGAGTTTGAAAATTATAACTTAATATTAAATGTTGCTAGGAGGTCTCGAAGCCTGAACCTTATTCTGGACATTTCTTTTTTTTCATAATTTTTTTTAATATTATTCCAAAAAGTGTTCTTTAACAAAGAAAGATGCTCGATTTTATACACAGAGCACCTTATGCATGATAGACTACCTTAAATGTTGCAATAGGAGTCGAAAAATAACAAATAAACAGATTTTCCTAGATTTTTCCAGTTTTTTCCCATATTCCTAATTGAAAAAAAATTTCCTACATGCAGGACCCTCCAGAATATCGAAAAACACATCTAAAAAATAATATAATGTAAAATAAACAAAAGAAAGAAAAAAAAATTTTTTTTGAAAAAGTGGTCGAAGCTGGGATTCGAACCCCCGTCCCCTCCCTCCAACCTCGACTTGCCAGTCAGGTGTCCTACCACCAGCCCAAGGCGGTACGGAAAGAAAGAAACAATTTCGCTTTAAAGCCCTTTCTCGGTTACCTAAGCAATAGACATTTAGGGCTCCACTGGGGCCCTCGTAATTCACATATAAAAATTTCCTTCGGCAGGCATGATTGGACCTTAGAGGCCTACCTTGAGACCGAGTTTGAAAATTATAACTTAATATTAAAGGGAGCTAGGAGGTCTCGAAGCCTGAATTTTTTTCTCGACATTTCGCCTTTTTTTTAATTTTTTTTATTATTATTGCAAAAAGTGTTCTTTAACAAAGAAAGATGCTCGATTTTATACACAGAACACCTTATGCATGATAGACTACCTTAAATGTTGCAATAGGAGTCGAAAAATAGCAAATAAACAGATTTTCCTAGATTTTTCCAGTTTTTTCCCATTTTCCTAATTAAAAAAAAATTTCCTACATGCAGGACCCTCCAGAATATCGAAAAATACATCTAAAAAATAATATAATGAAAAAAAAACTAAAGAAAGAAAAAAAAGAAATTTTTTTGAAAAAGTGGTCAAAGCAGGGATTCGAACCCCCGTCCCCTCCCTCTAACCTCGACTTGCCAGTCAGGTGTCCTAACACCAGATCAAGGCGGTACGGAAAGAAAGAAACAATTTCGCTTTAAAAGCCCTTTCTCGGTTACCTAAGCAATAGACATTTAGAGCTCCACTGGGTCCCTCCTAATTAACATATAAAAATTTCCTTCAACAGGCATGATTGGACCATAGAGGCCTACCTTGAGACCGAGTTTGAAAATTATAACTTGATATTAAAGGGAGCTAGGAGGTCTCGAAGCCTGAATTTTTTTCTCGACATTTTGCCTTTTTTTAAATTTTTTTTATTATTATTGCAAAAAGTGTTCTTTAACAAAGAAAGATGCTCGATTTTATACACAGAACACCTTATGCATGATAGACTACCTTAAATGTTGCAATAGGAGTCGAAAAATAGCAAATAAACAGATTTTCCTAGATTTTCCCAGTTTTTTCCCATTTTCCTAATTAAAAAAAAATTTCCTACATGCAGGACCCTCCAGAATATCGAAAAATACATCTAAAAAATAATATAATGAAAAAAAAACTAAAGAAAGAAAAAAAAAATTTTTTTTGAAAAAGTGGTCAAAGCTGGGATTCGAACCCCCATCCCCTCCCTCCAACCTCGTTTTGCCTGTCAGGTGTCCTACCACCAGACCAAGGCGGTACGGAAAGAAAGAAACAATTTCGCTTCAAAAGCCCTTTCTCGGTTACCTATGCAATAGACATTTAGGGCCCCACAGGGGCCCTCCTAATTAACTTATAAAAATTTTTTTTGGCAGGCATAATTGGATCATAGAGGCCTACCTTGAGACCGAGTTTGAAAATTATAACTTAATATTAAATGTTGCTAGGAGGTCTCGAAGCCTGAACCTTATTCTCGACATTTCGTCTTTTTCATAATTTTTTTTAATATTATTCCAAAAAGTGTTCTTTGACAAAGAAAGATGCTCGATTTTATACACAGAACACCTTATGCATGATAGACTACCTTAAATGTTGCAATAGGAGTCGAAAAATAGCAAATAAACAGATTTTCCTAGATTTTTCCAGTTTTTTTCCCATTTTCCTAATTAAAAAAAAATTTCCTACATGCAGGACCCTCCAGAATATCGAAAAACACATCTTAAAAATAATATAACGTAAAATAAACAAAAGAAAGAAAGAAAGAAAATTTTTTGAAAAAGTGGTCGAAGCTGGGATTCGAACCCCCGTCCCCTCCCTCCAACCTCGACCTGCCAGTCAGGTGTCCTAACACCAGACCAAGGCGGTACGGAAAGAAAGAAACAATTTCGCTTTAAAAGCCCTTTCTCGGTTACCTAAGCAATAGACATTTAGAGCTCCACTGGGTCCCTCCTAATTAACATATAAAAATTTCCTTCGTCAGGCATGATTGGACCTTAGAGGCCTACCTTGAGACCGAGTTTGAAAATTATAACTTAATATTAAAGGGAGCTAGGAGGTCTCGAAGCCTGAATTTTTTTCTCGACATTTCGTCTTTTTCATAATTTTTTTATTATTATTCGAAAAAGTGTTCTTTAACAAAGAAAGATGCTCGATTTTATACACAGAACACCTTATGCATGATAGACTACCTTAACTGTTGCAATAGGAGTCGAAAAATAGCAAATAAACAGATTTTCCTAGATTTTTCCAGTTTTTTTCCCATTTTCCTAATTAAAAAAAAATTTCCTACATGCAGGACCCTCCAGAATATCGAAAAACACATCTAAAAAATAATATAATGTAAAATAAACAAAAGATAGAAAAAAAGAAATTGTTTTGAAAAAGTGGTCGAAGCTGGGATTCGAACCCCCGTACCCTCCCTCCAACCTCAACTTGCCAGTCAGGTGTCCTACCACCAGACCAAGGCGGTACGGAAAGAAAGAAACAATTTTGCTTCAAAAGCCCTTTCTCGGTTACCTATGCAATAGACATTTAGGGCCCCACTGGGGCCCTCCTAATTAACATATAAAAATTTCATTCGGCAGGCATGATTGGACCATAGAGGCCTACCTTGAGACTGAGTTTGAAAATTATAACTTAATATTAAATGTTGCTAGGAGGTCTCGAAGCCTGAACCTTATTCTCGACATTTCGTCTTTTTCATAATTTTTTTATTATTATTCCAAACAGTGTTCTTTAACAAAGAAAGATGCTCGATTTTATACACAGAACACCTTACGCACTATAAACTACCTAAAATGTTGCAAAAGGAGTCGAAAAATAAAAAATAAACTGATTTTCCTAGATTTTTCCAGTTTTTCCCATTTTCCTAATTAAAAAAAAAATTTCCTTCTTGCATGACCCTCTAGAATATTGAAAAACACATCTAAAAAATAATATAATGTTAAAAAAACTAAAGAAAGAAAAAAAAGAAATTTTTTTGAAAAAGTGTCTGCAGCTGGGATTCGAACCCCTGACCCCTCCCTCCAGTCTCGACTTGCCAGTCAGGTGTCCTACCACCAGACCAAGGTGGTACGAAAAGAAAGAAACAATTTCGCTTTAAAACCCCTTTCTCGGTTACCTACGCAATAGACCTTTAGGGCCCTCCTAATTAACATATAAAAATTTCCTTCGACAGGCATGATTGAAACATAGAGGCCCACCTTGAGACCGAGTTTGAAAATTATAACTTAATATTAAATGAAGCTAGGAGGTCTCGAAGCCTGAACCTTATTCTCGCCATTTCGTCTTTTTCATAATTTTTTTTATTATTATTCCAAAAAGTGTTCTTTAACAAAGAAAGATGCTCGATTTTATACACAGAACACCTTATGCATGATAGACTACCTCAAATGTTGCAATAGGAGTCGAAAAATAGCAAAAAAACAGATTTTCCTAGTTTTTCCAGTTTTTTTCCCATTTTCCTAATTAAAAAAAAATTTCCTACATGCAGGACCCTCTAGAATATCGAAAAATACATCTAAAAAATAATATAATGAAAAAAAAACTAAAGAAAGAAAAAAAAGAAATTTTTTTGAAAAAGTGGTCAAAGCTGGGATTCGAACCCCCGTCCCCTCCCTCCAACCTCGACTTGCCAGTCAGGTGTCCTACCACCAGACCAAGGCGGTACGGAAAGAAAGAAACAATTTCGCTTCAAAAGCCCTTTCTCGGTTACCTATGCAATAGACATATAGGGCCCCACAGGGGCCCTCCTAATTAACTTATAAAAATTTTTTTCGGCAGGCATAATTGGATCATAGAGGCCTACCTTGAGACCGAGTTTGAAAATTATAACTTAATATTAAATGGAGCTAGGAGGTCTCGAAGCCTGAACCTTATTCTCGACATTTCGACTTTTTCATAATTTTTTTTAATATTATTCCAAAAAGTGTTCTTTAACAAAGAAAGATGCTCGATTTTATACACAGAACACCTTATGCATGATAGACTACCTTAAATGTTGCAATAGGAGTCGAAAAATAACAAATAAACAGATTTTCCTAGATTTTTCCAGTTTTTTCCCATTTTCCTAATTAAAAAAAAATTCCTACACGCAGGACCCTCCAGAATATCGAAAAACACATCTAAAAAATAATATAATGTAAAATAAACAAAAGATAGAAAAAAAGAAAATTTTTTGAAAAAGTGGTCGAAGCTGGGATTCGAACCCCCGTCCCCTCCCTCCAACCTCAACTTGCCAGTCAGGTGTCCTACCACCAGACCAAGGCGGTACGGAAAGAAAGAAACAATTTCGCTTCAAAAGCCCTTTCTCGGTTACCTATGCAATAGACATTTAGGGCCCCACTGGGGCCCTCCTAATTAACATATAAAAATTTCATTTGGCAGGCATGATTGGACCATAGAGGCCTACCTTGAGACCGAGTTTGAAAATTATAACTTAATATTAAATGTTGCTAGGAGGTCTCGAAGCCTGAACCTTATTCTGGACATTTCTTTTTTTTCATAATTTTTTTTAATATTATTCCAAAAAGTGTTCTTTAACAAAGAAAGATGCTCGATTTTATACACAGAGCACCTTATGCATGATAGACTACCTTAAATGTTGCAATAGGAGTCGAAAAATAACAAATAAACAGATTTTCCTAGATTTTTCCAGTTTTTTCCCATATTCCTAATTGAAAAAAAATTTCCTACATGCAGGACCCTCCAGAATATCGAAAAACACATCTAAAAAATAATATAATGTAAAATAAACAAAAGAAAGAAAAAAAAATTTTTTTTGAAAAAGTGGTCGAAGCTGGGATTCGAACCCCCGTCCCCTCCCTCCAACCTCGACTTGCCAGTCAGGTGTCCTACCACCAGCCCAAGGCGGTACGGAAAGAAAGAAACAATTTCGCTTTAAAGCCCTTTCTCGGTTACCTAAGCAATAGACATTTAGGGCTCCACTGGGGCCCTCGTAATTCACATATAAAAATTTCCTTCGGCAGGCATGATTGGACCTTAGAGGCCTACCTTGAGACCGAGTTTGAAAATTATAACTTAATATTAAAGGGAGCTAGGAGGTCTCGAAGCCTGAATTTTTTTCTCGACATTTCGCCTTTTTTTTAATTTTTTTTATTATTATTGCAAAAAGTGTTCTTTAACAAAGAAAGATGCTCGATTTTATACACAGAACACCTTATGCATGATAGACTACCTTAAATGTTGCAATAGGAGTCGAAAAATAGCAAATAAACAGATTTTCCTAGATTTTTCCAGTTTTTTCCCATTTTCCTAATTAAAAAAAAATTTCCTACATGCAGGACCCTCCAGAATATCGAAAAATACATCTAAAAAATAATATAATGAAAAAAAAACTAAAGAAAGAAAAAAAAGAAATTTT
The DNA here is from genome assembly GCA_949128135.1 of Parasteatoda lunata. Taxonomy (NCBI): domain Eukaryota; kingdom Metazoa; phylum Arthropoda; class Arachnida; order Araneae; family Theridiidae; genus Parasteatoda; species Parasteatoda lunata. Next base: position 83,538,823 of record OX421977.1, read on the forward strand.
TTTGAAAAAGTGGTCAAAGCAGGGATTCGAACCCCCGTCCCCTCCCTCTAACCTCGACTTGCCAGTCAGGTGTCCTAACACCAGATCAAGGCGGTACGGAAAGAAAGAAACAATTTCGCTTTAAAAGCCCTTTCTCGGTTACCTAAGCAATAGACATTTAGAGCTCCACTGGGTCCCTCCTAATTAACATATAAAAATTTCCTTCAACAGGCATGATTGGACCATAGAGGCCTACCTTGAGACCGAGTTTGAAAATTATAACTTGATATTAAAGGGAGCTAGGAGGTCTCGAAGCCTGAATTTTTTTCTCGACATTTTGCCTTTTTTTAAATTTTTTTTATTATTATTGCAAAAAGTGTTCTTTAACAAAGAAAGATGCTCGATTTTATACACAGAACACCTTATGCATGATAGACTACCTTAAATGTTGCAATAGGAGTCGAAAAATAGCAAATAAACAGATTTTCCTAGATTTTCCCAGTTTTTTCCCATTTTCCTAATTAAAAAAAAATTTCCTACATGCAGGACCCTCCAGAATATCGAAAAATACATCTAAAAAATAATATAATGAAAAAAAAACTAAAGAAAGAAAAAAAAAAATTTTTTTTGAAAAAGTGGTCAAAGCTGGGATTCGAACCCCCATCCCCTCCCTCCAACCTCGTTTTGCCTGTCAGGTGTCCTACCACCAGACCAAGGCGGTACGGAAAGAAAGAAACAATTTCGCTTCAAAAGCCCTTTCTCGGTTACCTATGCAATAGACATTTAGGGCCCCACAGGGGCCCTCCTAATTAACTTATAAAAATTTTTTTTGGCAGGCATAATTGGATCATAGAGGCCTACCTTGAGACCGAGTTTGAAATATATAACTTAATATTAAATGTTGCTAGGAGGTCTCGAAGCCTGAACCTTATTCTCGACATTTCGTCTTTTTCATAATTTTTTTTAATATTATTCCAAAAAGTGTTCTTTGACAAAGAAAGATGCTCGATTTTATACACAGAACACCTTATGCATGATAGACTACCTTAAATGTTGCAATAGGAGTCGAAAAATAGCAAATAAACAGATTTTCCTAGATTTTTCCAGTTTTTTTCCCATTTTCCTAATTAAAAAAAAATTTCCTACATGCAGGACCCTCCAGAATATCGAAAAACACATCTTAAAAATAATATAACGTAAAATAAACAAAAGAAAGAAAGAAAGAAAATTTTTTGAAAAAGTGGTCGAAGCTGGGATTCGAACCCCCGTCCCCTCCCTCCAACCTCGACCTGCCAGTCAGGTGTCCTAACACCAGACCAAGGCGGTACGGAAAGAAAGAAACAATTTCGCTTTAAAAGCCCTTTCTCGGTTACCTAAGCAATAGACATTTAGAGCTCCACTGGGTCCCTCCTAATTAACATATAAAAATTTCCTTCGTCAGGCATGATTGGACCTTAGAGGCCTACCTTGAGACCGAGTTTGAAAATTATAACTTAATATTAAAGGGAGCTAGGAGGTCTCGAAGCCTGAATTTTTTTCTCGACATTTCGTCTTTTTCATAATTTTTTTATTATTATTCGAAAAAGTGTTCTTTAACAAAGAAAGATGCTCGATTTTATACACAGAACACCTTATGCATGATAGACTACCTTAACTGTTGCAATAGGAGTCGAAAAATAGCAAATAAACAGATTTTCCTAGATTTTTCCAGTTTTTTTCCCATTTTCCTAATTAAAAAAAAATTTCCTACATGCAGGACCCTCCAGAATATCGAAAAACACATCTAAAAAATAATATAATGTAAAATAAACAAAAGATAGAAAAAAAGAAATTGTTTTGAAAAAGTGGTCGAAGCTGGGATTCGAACCCCCGTACCCTCCCTCCAACCTCAACTTGCCAGTCAGGTGTCCTACCACCAGACCAAGGCGGTACGGAAAGAAAGAAACAATTTCGCTTCAAAAGCCCTTTCTCGGTTACCTATGCAATAGACATTTAGGGCCCCACTGGGGCCCTCCTAATTAACATATAAAAATTTCATTCGGCAGGCATGATTGGACCATAGAGGCCTACCTTGAGACTGAGTTTGAAAATTATAACTTAATATTAAATGTTGCTAGGAGGTCTCGAAGCCTGAACCTTATTCTCGACATTTCGTCTTTTTCATAATTTTTTTATTATTATTCCAAACAGTGTTCTTTAACAAAGAAAGATGCTCGATTTTATACACAGAACACCTTACGCACTATAAACTACCTAAAATGTTGCAAAAGGAGTCGAAAAATAAAAAATAAACTGATTTTCCTAGATTTTTCCAGTTTTTCCCATTTTCCTAATTAAAAAAAAAATTTCCTTCTTGCATGACCCTCTAGAATATTGAAAAACACATCTAAAAAATAATATAATGTTAAAAAAACTAAAGAAAGAAAAAAAAGAAATTTTTTTGAAAAAGTGTCTGCAGCTGGGATTCGAACCCCTGACCCCTCCCTCCAGTCTCGACTTGCCAGTCAGGTGTCCTACCACCAGACCAAGGTGGTACGAAAAGAAAGAAACAATTTCGCTTTAAAACCCCTTTCTCGGTTACCTACGCAATAGACCTTTAGGGCCCTCCTAATTAACATATAAAAATTTCCTTCGACAGGCATGATTGAAACATAGAGGCCCACCTTGAGACCGAGTTTGAAAATTATAACTTAATATTAAATGAAGCTAGGAGGTCTCGAAGCCTGAACCTTATTCTCGCCATTTCGTCTTTTTCATAATTTTTTTTATTATTATTCCAAAAAGTGTTCTTTAACAAAGAAAGATGCTCGATTTTATACACAGAACACCTTATGCATGATAGACTACCTCAAATGTTGCAATAGGAGTCGAAAAATAGCAAAAAAACAGATTTTCCTAGTTTTTCCAGTTTTTTTCCCATTTTCCTAATTAAAAAAAAATTTCCTACATGCAGGACCCTCCAGAATATCGAAAAACACATCTAAAAAATAATATAATGTAAAATAAACAAAAGTTAGAAAAAAAGAAATTTTTTTGAAAAAGTGGTCGAAGCTGGGATTCGAACCCCCGTCCCCTCTCTCCAACCTCAACTTGCCAGTCAGGTGTCCTACCACCAGACCAAAGCGGTACGGAAAGAAATAAACAATTTCGCTTCAAAAGCCCTTTCTCGGTTACCTATGCAATAGACATTTAGGGCCCCACTGGGGCCCTCCTAATTAACATATAAAAATTTCATTCGGCAGGCATGATTGGACCATAGAGGCCTACCTTGAGACCGAGTTTGAAAATTATAACTTAATATTTAATGTTGCTAGGAGGTCTCGAAGCCTGAACTTTATTCTCGACATTTCGTCTTTTTCATAATTTTTTTTAATATTATTCCAAAAAGTGTTCTTTAACAAAGAAAGATGCTCGATTTTATACACAGAACACCTTATGCATGATAGACTACCTTAAATGTTGCAACAGGAGTCGAAAAATAGCAAATAAACAGATTTTCCTAGATTTTTCCAGTTTTTTTCCCATTTTCCTAATTAAAAAAAAATTTCCTACATGCAGGACCCTCCAGAATATCGAAAAACACATCTTAAAAATAATATAATGTAAAATAAACAAAAGAAAGAAAGAAAATTTTTTGAAAAAGTTGTCGAAGCTGGGATTCGAACCCCCGTCCCCTCCCTCCAACCTCGACTTGCCAGTCAGGTGTCCTAACACCAGACCAAGGCGGTACGGAAAGAAAGAAACAATTTCGCTTTAAAAGCCCTTTCTCGGTTACCTAAGCAATAGACATTTAGAGCTCCACTGGGGCCCTCCTAATTAACATATAAAAATTTCCTTCGTCAGGCATGATTGGACCTTAGAGGCCTACCTTGAGACCGAGTTTGAAAATTATAACTTAATATTAAAGGGAGCTAGGAGGTCTCGAAGCCTGAATTTTTTTCTCGACATTTCGCCTTTTTTTTAATTTTTTTTATTATTATTGCAAAAAGTGTTCTTTAACAAAAAAAGATGCTCGATTTTATACACAGAACACCTTATGCATGATAGACTACCTTAAATGTTGCAATAGGAGTCGAAAAATAACAAATAAACAGATTTTCCTAGATTTTTCCAGTTTTTTCCCATTTTCCTAATTAAAAAAAAAATTCCTACATTCAGGACCCTCCAGAATATCGAAAAACACATCTAAAAAATAATAAAATGTAAAATAAACAAAAGATAGAAAAAAAGAAATTTTTTTGAAAAAGTGGTCGAAGCTGGGATTCGAACCCCTGACCCCTCCCTCCAGTCTCGACTTGCCAGTCAGGTGTCCTACCACCAGACCAAGGTGGTACGAAAAGAAAGAAACAATTTCGCTTTAAAACCCCTTTCTCGGTTACCTACGCAATAGACCTTTAGGGCCCTCCTAATTAACATATAAAAATTTCCTTCGACAGGCATGATTGAAACATAGAGGCCCACCTTGAGACAGAGTTTGAAAATTATAACTTAATATTAAATGAAGCTAGGAGGTCTCGAAGCCTGAACCTTATTCTCGCCATTTCGTCTTTTTCATAATTTTTTTTATTATTATTCCAAAAAGTGTTCTTTAACAAAGAAAGATGCTCGATTTTATACACAGAACACCTTATGCATGATAGACTACCTCAAATGTTGCAATAGGAGTCGAAAAATAGCAAATAAACAGATTTTCCTAGATTTTTCCAGTTTTTTTCCCATTTTCCTAATTAAAAAAAAAATTTCCTACATGCAGGACCCTCCAGAATATCGAAAAACACATCTAAAAAATAATATAATGTAAAATAAACAAAAGTTAGAAAAAAAGAAATTTTTTTGAAAAAGTGGTCGAAGCTGGGATTCGAACCCCCGTCCCCTCTCTCCAACCTCAACTTGCCAGTCAGGTGTCCTACCACCAGACCAAAGCGGTACGGAAAGAAATAAACAATTTCGCTTCAAAAGCCCTTTCTCGGTTACCTATGCAATAGACATTTAGGGCCCCACTGGGGCCCTCCTAATTAAGATATAAAAATTTCATTCGTCAGGCATGATTGGACCTTAGAGGCCTACCTTGAGACCGAGTTTGAAAATTATAACTTAATATTAAAGGGAGCTAGGAGGTCTCGAAGCCTGAATTTTTTTCTCGACATTTCGCCTTTTTTTTAATTTTTTTTATTATTATTGCAAAAAGTGTTCTTTAACAAAAAAAGATGCTCGATTTTATACACAGAACACCTTATGCATGATAGACTACCTTAAATGTTGCAATAGGAGTCGAAAAATAACAAATAAACAGATTTTCCTAGATTTTTCCAGTTTTTTCCCATTTTCCTAATTAAAAAAAAAATTCCTACATGCAGGACCCTCCAGAATATCGAAAAACACATCTAAAAAATAATAAAATGTAAAATAAACAAAAGATAGAAAAAAAGAAATTTTTTTGAAAAAGTGGTCGAAGCTGGGATTCGAACCCCGGTCCCCTCCCTCCAACCTCAACTTGCCAGTCAGGCGTCCTACCACCAGACCAAGGCGGTACGGAAAGAAAGAAACAATTTCGCTTCAAAAGCCCTTTCTCGGTTACCTATGCAATAGACATTTAGGGCCCCACTGGGGCCCTCCTAATAAACATATAAAAATTTCCTTCGTCAGGCATGATTGGACCATAGAGGCCTACCTTGAGACCGAGTTTGTAAATTATTACTTAATATTAAATGTTGCTAGGAGGTCTCGAAGCCTGAACCTTATTCTCGACATTTCGTCTTTTTCATAATTTTTTTATTATTATTCGAAAAAGTGTTCTTTAACAAAGAAAGATGCTCGATTTTATACACAGAACACCTTATGCATGATAGACTACCTTAACTGTTGCAATAGGAGTCGAAAAATAGCAAATAAACAGATTTTCCTAGATTTTTCCAGTTTTTTTCCCATTTTCCTAATTAAAAAAAAATTTCCTACATGCAGGACCCTCCAGAATATCGAAAAACACATCTAAAAAATAATATAATGTAAAATAAACAAAAGTTAGAAAAAAAGAAATTTTTTTGAAAAAGTGGTCGAAGCTGGGATTCGAACCCCCGTCCCCTCTCTCCAACCTCAACTTGCCAGTCAGGTGTCCTACCACCAGACCAAAGCGGTACGGAAAGAAATAAACAATTTCGCTTCAAAAGCCCTTTCTCGGTTACCTATGCAATAGACATTTAGGGCTCCACTGGGGCCCTCCTAATTAACATATAAAAATTTCATTCGGCAGGCATGATTGGACCATAGAGGCCTACCTTGAGACCGAGTTTGAAAATTATAACTTAATATTTAATGTTGCTAGGAGGTCTCGAAGCCTGAACTTTATTCTCGACATTTCGTCTTTTTCATAATTTTTTTAAATATTATTCCAAAAAGTGTTCTTTAACAAAGAAAGATGCTCGATTTTATACACAGAACACCTTATGCATGATAGACTACCTTAAATGTTGCAACAGGAGTCGAAAAATAGCAAATAAACAGATTTTCCTAGATTTTTCCAGTTTTTTTCCCATTTTCCTAATTAAAAAAAAATTTCCTACATGCAGGACCCTCCAGAATATCGAAAAACACATCTTAAAAATAATATAATGTAAAATAAACAAAAGAAAGAAAGAAAATGTTTTGAAAAAGTTGTCGAAGCTCGGATTCGAACCCCCGTCCCCTCCCTCCAACCTCGACTTGCCAGTCAGGTGTCCTAACACCAGACCAAGGCGGTACGGAGAGAAAGAAACAATTTCGCCTTAAAAGCCCTTTCTCGGTTACCTAAGCAATAGACATTTAGAGCTCCACTGGGGCCCTCCTAATTAACATATAAAAATTTCCTTCGTCAGGCATGATTGGACCTTAGAGGCCTACCTTGAGACCGAGTTTGAAAATTATAACTTAATATTAAAGGGAGCTAGGAGGTCTCGAAGCCTGAATTTTTTTCTCAACATTTCGCCTTTTTTTTAATTTTTTTTATTATTATTGCAAAAAGTGTTCTTTAACAAAAAAAGATGCTCGATTTTATACACAGAACACCTTATGCATGATAGACTACCTTAAATGTTGCAATAGGAGTCGAAAAATAACAAATAAACAGATTTTCCTAGATTTTTCCAGTTTTTTCCCATTTTCCTAATTAAAAAAAAAATTCCTACATGCAGGACCCTCCAGAATATCGAAAAACACATCTAAAAAATAATAAATGTAAAATAAACAAAAGATAGAAAAAAAGAAATTTTTTTGAAAAAGTGGTCGAAGCTGGGATTCGAACCCCGGTCCCCTCCCTCCAACCTCAACTTGCCAGTCAGGCGTCCTACCACCAGACCAAGGCGGTACGGAAAGAAAGAAACAATTTCGCTTCAAAAGCCCTTTCTCGGTTACCTATGCAATAGACATTTAGGGCCCCACTGGGGCCCTCTTAATTAACATATAAAAATTTCCTTCGACAGGCATGATTGCACCATAGAGGCCTACCTTGAGACCGAGTTTGAAAATTATAACTTAATATTAAATGGAGCTAGGAGGTCTCGAAGCCTGAACCTTATTCTCGACATTTCGACTTTTTCATAGTTTTTTTAATACTATTCCAAAAAGTGTTCTTTAACAAAGAAAGATGCTCGATTTTATACACAGAACACCTTATGCATGATAGACTACCTTAAATGTTGCAATAGGAGTCAAAAAATAGCAAATAAACAGATTTTCCTAGATTTTTCCAGTTTTTTTCCCATTTTCCTAATTAAAAAAAAATTTCCTACATGCAGGACCCTCCAGAATATCGAAAAACACATCTAAAAAGTAATATAATGTAAAATAAACAAAAGAAAGAAAGAAAGAAAATTTTTTGAAAAAGTTGTCCAAGCTGGGATTCGAACCCTCGTCCCCTCCCTCCAACCTCGACTTGCCAGTCAGGCATCCTAACACCAGACCAAGGCGGTACGGAAAGAAAGAAACAATTTCGCTTCAAAAGCCCTTTCTCGGTTACCTAAGCAATAGACATTTAGGGCTCCACTGGGGCCCTCCTAATTAACATATAAAAATTTCCTTCGGCAGGCATGATTGGACCTTAAAGGCCTACCTTGAGACCGAGTTTGAAAATTATAACTTAATATTAAAGGGAGCTAGGAGGTCTCGAAGCCTGAATTTTTTTCTCGACATTTCGCCTTTTTTTTAATTTTTTTTATTATTATTGCAAAAAGTGTTCTTTAACAAAGAAAGATGCTCGATTTTATACACAGAACACCTTATGCATAATAGACTACCTTAAATGTTGCAATAGGAGTCGAAAAATAGCAAACAAACAGATTTTCCTAGATTTTTCCAGTTTTTTCCCATTTTCCTAATTAAAAAAAAATTTCCTACATGCAGGACCCTCTAGAATATCGAAAAATACATCTAAAAAATAATATAATGAAAAAAAAACTAAAGAAAGAAAAAAAAGAAATTTTTTTTTAAAAAGTGGTCAAAGCTGGGATTCGAACACCCGTCCCCTCCCTCCAACCTCGACTTGCCAGTCAGGTGTCCTACCACCAGACCAAGGCGGTACGGAAAGAAAGAAACAATTTCGCTTCAAAAGCCCTTTCTCGGTTACCTATGCAATAGACATTTAGGGCCCCACAGGGGCCCTCCTAATTAACTTATAAAAAATTTTTTTGGCAGGCATAATTGGATCATAGAGGCCTACCTTGAGACCGAGTATGAAAAATATAACTTAATATTAAATGGAGCTAGGAGGTTTCGAAGCCTGAACCTTATTCTCGACATTTCGACTTTTTCATAATTTTTTTTAATATTATTCCAAAAAGTGTTCTTTAACAAAGAAAGATGCTCGATTTTATACACAGAACACCTTATGCATGATGGACTACCTTAAATGTTGCAATAGGAGTCGAAAAATAACAAATAAACAGATTTTCCTAGATTTTTCCAGTTTTTTTCCGATTTCCTAATTAAAAAAAAATTTCCTACACGCAGGACCCTCCAGAATATCGAAAAACACATCCAAAAAATAATATAATGTAAAATAAACAAAAGATAGAAAAAAAGAAATTTTTTTGAAAAAGTGGTCGAAGCTGGGATTCGAACCCCTGACCCCTCCCTCCAGTCTCGACTTGCCAGTCAGGTGTCCTACCACCAGACCAAGGTGGTACGAAAAGAAAGAAACAATTTCGCTTTAAAACCCCTTTCTCGGTTACCTACGCAATAGACCTTTAGGGCCCTCCTAATTAACATATAAAAATTTCCTTCGACAGGCATGATTGAAACATAGAGGCCCACCTTGAGACAGAGTTTGAAAATTATAACTTAATATTAAATGAAGCTAGGAGGTCTCGAAGCCTGAACCTTATTCTCGCCATTTCGTCTTTTTCATAATTTTTTTTATTATTATTCCAAAAAGTGTTCTTTAACAAAGAAAGATGCTCGATTTTATACACAGAACACCTTATGCATGATAGACTACCTCAAACGTTGCAATAGGAGGCGAAAAATAGCAAATAAACAGATTTTCCTAGATTTTTCCAGTTTTTTTCCCATTTTCCTAATTAAAAAAAAAATTTCCTACATGCAGGACCCTCCAGAATATCGAAAAACACATCTAAAAAATAATATAATGTAAAATAAACAAAAGTTAGAAAAAAAGAAATTTTTTTGAAAAAGTGGTCGAAGCTGGGATTCGAACCCCCGTCCCCTCTCTCCAACCTCAACTTGCCAGTCAGGTGTCCTACCACCAGACCAAAGCGGTACGGAAAGAAATAAACAATTTCGCTTCAAAAGCCCTTTCTCGGTTACCTATGCAATAGACATTTAGGGCCCCACTGGGGCCCTCCTAATTAAGATATAAAAATTTCATTCGTCAGGCATGATTGGACCTTAGAGGCCTACCTTGAGACCGAGTTTGAAAATTATAACTTAATATTAAAGGGAGCTAGGAGGTCTCGAAGCCTGAATTTTTTTCTCGACATTTCGCCTTTTTTTTAATTTTTTTTATTATTATTGCAAAAAGTGTTCTTTAACAAAAAAAGATGCTCGATTTTATACACAGAACACCTTATGCATGATAGACTACCTTAAATGTTGCAATAGGAGTCGAAAAATAACAAATAAACAGATTTTCCTAGATTTTTCCAGTTTTTTCCCATTTTCCTAATTAAAAAAAAAATTCCTACATGCAGGACCCTCCAGAATATCGAAAAACACATCTAAAAAATAATAAAATATAAAATAAACAAAAGATAGAAAAAAAGAAATTTTTTTGAAAAAGTGGTCGAAGCTGGGATTCGAACCCCGGTCCCCTCCCTCCAACCTCAACTTGCCAGTCAGGCGTCCTACCACCAGACCAAGGCGGTACGGAAAGAAAGAAACAATTTCGCTTCAAAAGCCCTTTCTCGGTTACCTATGCAATAGACATTTAGGGCCCCACTGGGGCCCTCCTAATAAACATATAAAAATTTCCTTCGTCAGGCATGATTGGACCATAGAGGCCTACCTTGAGACCGAGTTTGTAAATTATTACTTAATATTAAATGTTGCTAGGAGGTCTCGAAGCCTGAACCTTATTCTCGACATTTCGTCTTTTTCATAATTTTTTTATTATTATTCGAAAAAGTGTTCTTTAACAAAGAAAGATGCTCGATTTTATACACAGAACACCTTATGCATGATAGACTACCTTAACTGTTGCAATAGGAGTCGAAAAATAGCAAATAAACAGATTTTCCTAGATTTTTCCAGTTTTTTTCCCATTTTCCTAATTAAAAAAAAATTTCCTACATGCAGGACCCTCCAGAATATCGAAAAACACATCTAAAAAATAATATAATGTAAAATAAACAAAAGTTAGAAAAAAAGAAATTTTTTTGAAAAAGTGGTCGAAGCTGGGATTCGAACCCCCGTCCCCTCTCTCCAACCTCAACTTGCCAGTCAGGTGTCCTACCACCAGACCAAAGCGGTACGGAAAGAAATAAACAATTTCGCTTCAAAAGCCCTTTCTCGGTTACCTATGCAATAGACATTTAGGGCCCCACTGGGGCCCTCCTAATTAACATATAAAAATTTCATTCGGCAGGCATGATTGGACCATAGAGGCCTACCTTGAGACCGAGTTTGAAAATTATAACTTAATATTTAATGTTGCTAGGAGGTCTCGAAGCCTGAACTTTATTCTCGACATTTCGTCTTTTTCATAATTTTTTTAAATATTATTCCAAAAAGTGTTCTTTAACAAAGAAAGATGCTCGATTTTATACACAGAACACCTTATGCATGATAGACTACCTTAAATGTTGCAACAGGAGTCGAAAAATAGCAAATAAACAGATTTTCCTAGATTTTTCCAGTTTTTTTCCCATTTTCCTAATTAAAAAAAAATTTCCTACATGCAGGACCCTCCAGAATATCGAAAAACACATCTTAAAAATAATATAATGTAAAATAAACAAAAGAAAGAAAGAAAATTTTTTGAAAAAGTTGTCGAAGCTCGGATTCGAACCCCCGTCCCCTCCCTCCAACCTCGACTTGCCAGTCAGGTGTCCTAACACCAGACCAAGGCGGTACGGAGAGAAAGAAACAATTTCGCTTTAAAAGCCCTTTCTCGGTTACCTAAGCAATAGACATTTAGAGCTCCACTGGGGCCCTCCTAATTAACATATAAAAATTTCCTTCGTCAGGCATGATTGGACCTTAGAGGCCTACCTTGAGACCGAGTTTGAAAATTATAACTTAATATTAAAGGGAGCTAGGAGGTCTCGAAGCCTGAATTTTTTTCTCATCATTTCGCCTTTTTTTTAATTTTTTTTATTATTATTGCAAAAAGTGTTCTTTAACAAAAAAAGATGCTCGATTTTATACACAGAACACCTTATGCATGATAGACTACCTTAAATGTTGCAATAGGAGTCGAAAAATAACAAATAAACAGATTTTCCTAGATTTTTCCAGTTTTTTCCCATTTTCCTAATTAAAAAAAAAATTCCTACATGCAGGACCCTCCAGAATATCGAAAAACACATCTAAAAAATAATAAATGTAAAATAAACAAAAGATAGAAAAAAAGAAATTTTTTTGAAAAAGTGGTCGAAGCTGGGATTCGAACCCCGGTCCCCTCCCTCCAACCTCAACTTGCCAGTCAGGCGTCCTACCACCAGACCAAGGCGGTACGGAAAGAAAGAAACAATTTCGCTTCAAAAGCCCTTTCTCGGTTACCTATGCAATAGACATTTAGGGCCCCACTGGGGCCCTCTTAATTAACATATAAAAATTTCCTTCGACAGGCATGATTGCACCATAGAGGCCTACCTTGAGACCGAGTTTGAAAATTATAACTTAATATTAAATGGAGCTAGGAGGTCTCGAAGCCTGAACCTTATTCTCGACATTTCGACTTTTTCATAGTTTTTTTAATACTATTCCAAAAAGTGTTCTTTAACAAAGAAAGATGCTCGATTTTATACACAGAACACCTTATGCATGATAGACTACCTTAAATGTTGCAATAGGAGTCAAAAAATAGCAAATAAACAGATTTTCCTAGATTTTTCCAGTTTTTTTCCCATTTTCCTAATTAAAAAAAAATTTCCTACATGCAGGACCCTCCAGAATATCGAAAAACACATCTAAAAAGTAATATAATGTAAAATAAACAAAAGAAAGAAAGAAAGAAAATTTTTTGAAAAAGTTGTCGAAGCTGGGATTCGAACCCTCGTCCCCTCCCTCCAACCTCGACTTGCCAGTCAGGCATCCTAACACCAGACCAAGGCGGTACGGAAAGAAAGAAACAATTTCGCTTCAAAAGCCCTTTCTCGGTTACCTAAGCAATAGACATTTAGGGCTCCACTGGGGCCCTCCTAATTAACATATAAAAATTTCCTTCGGCAGGCATGATTGGACCTTAAAGGCCTACCTTGAGACCGAGTTTGAAAATTATAACTTAATATTAAAGGGAGCTAGGAGGTCTCGAAGCCTGAATTTTTTTCTCGACATTTCGCCTTTTTTTTAATTTTTTTTATTATTATTGCAAAAAGTGTTCTTTAACAAAGAAAGATGCTCGATTTTATACACAGAACACCTTATGCATAATAGACTACCTTAAATGTTGCAATAGGAGTCGAAAAATAGCAAACAAACAGATTTTCCTAGATTTTTCCAGTTTTTTCCCATTTTCCTAATTAAAAAAAAATTTCCTACATGCAGGACCCTCTAGAATATCGAAAAATACATCTAAAAAATAATATAATGAAAAAAAAACTAAAGAAAGAAAAAAAAGAAATTTTTTTTTAAAAAGTGGTCAAAGCTGGGATTCGAACACCCGTCCCCTCCCTCCAACCTCGACTTGCCAGTCAGGTGTCCTACCACCAGACCAAGGCGGTACGGAAAGAAAGAAACAATTTCGCTTCAAAAGCCCTTTCTCGGTTACCTATGCAATAGACATTTAGGGCCCCACAGGGGCCCTCCTAATTAACTTATAAAAAATTTTTTTGGCAGGCATAATTGGATCATAGAGGCCTACCTTGAGACCGAGTATGAAAAATATAACTTAATATTAAATGGAGCTAGGAGGTTTCGAAGCCTGAACCTTATTCTCGACATTTCGACTTTTTCATAATTTTTTTTAATATTATTCCAAAAAGTGTTCTTTAACAAAGAAAGATGCTCGATTTTATACACAGATAACCTTATGCATGATAGACTACCTTAAATGTTGCAATAGGAGTCGAAAAATAACAAATAAACAGATTTTCCTAGATTTTTCCAGTTTTTTTCCGATTTCCTAATTAAAAAAAAATTTCCTACACGCAGGACCCTCCAGAATATCGAAAAACACATCCAAAAAATAATATAATGTAAAATAAACAAAAGATAGAAAAAAAGAAATTTTTTTGAAAAAGTGGTCGAAGCTGGGATTCGAACCCCTGACCCCTCCCTCCAGTCTCGACTTGCCAGTCAGGTGTCCTACCACCAGACCAAGGTGGTACGAAAAGAAAGAAACAATTTCGCTTTAAAACCCCTTTCTCGGTTACCTACGCAATAGACCTTTAGGGCCCTCCTAATTAACATATAAAAATTTCCTTCGACAGGCATGATTGAAACATAGAGGCCCACCTTGAGACAGAGTTTGAAAATTATAACTTAATATTAAATGAAGCTAGGAGGTCTCGAAGCCTGAACCTTATTCTCGCCATTTCGTCTTTTTCATAATTTTTTTTATTATTATTCCAAAAAGTGTTCTTTAACAAAGAAAGATGCTCGATTTTATACACAGAACACCTTATGCATGATAGACTACCTCAAATGTTGCAATAGGAGTCGAAAAATAGCAAATAAACAGATTTTCCTAGATTTTTCCAGTTTTTTTCCCATTTTCCTAATTAAAAAAAAAATTTCCTACATGCAGGACCCTCCAGAATATCGAAAAACACATCTAAAAAATAATATAATGTAAAATAAACAAAAGTTAGAAAAAAAGAAATTTTTTTGAAAAAGTGGTCGAAGCTGGGATTCGAACCCCCGTCCCCTCTCTCCAACCTCAACTTGCCAGTCAGGTGTCCTACCACCAGACCAAAGCGGTACGGAAAGAAATAAACAATTTCGCTTCAAAAGCCCTTTCTCGGTTACCTATGCAATAGACATTTAGGGCCCCACTGGGGCCCTCCTAATTAAGATATAAAAATTTCATTCGTCAGGCATGATTGGACCTTAGAGGCCTACCTTGAGACCGAGTTTGAAAATTATAACTTAATATTAAAGGGAGCTAGGAGGTCTCGAAGCCTGAATTTTTTTCTCGACATTTCGCCTTTTTTTTAATTTTTTTTATTATTATTGCAAAAAGTGTTCTTTAACAAAAAAAGATGCTCGATTTTATACACAGAACACCTTATGCATGATAGACTACCTTAAATGTTGCAATAGGAGTCGAAAAATAACAAATAAACAGATTTTCCTAGATTTTTCCAGTTTTTTCCCATTTTCCTAATTAAAAAAAAAATTCCTACATGCAGGACCCTCCAGAATATCGAAAAACACATCTAAAAAATAATAAAATGTAAAATAAACAAAAGATAGAAAAAAAGAAATTTTTTTGAAAAAGTGGTCGAAGCTGGGATTCGAACCCCGGTCCCCTCCCTCCAACCTCGACTTGCCAGTCAGGCGTCCTACCACCAGACCAAGGCGGTACGGAAAGAAAGAAACAATTTCGCTTCAAAAGCCCTTTCTCGGTTACCTATGCAATAGACATTTAGGGCCCCACTGGGGCCCTCCTAATAAACATATAAAAATTTCCTTCGTCAGGCATGATTGGACCATAGAGGCCTACCTTGAGACCGAGTTTGTAAATTATTACTTAATATTAAATGTTGCTAGGAGGTCTCGAAGCCTGAACCTTATTCTCGACATTTCGTCTTTTTCATAATTTTTTTATTATTATTCGAAAAAGTGTTCTTTAACAAAGAAAGATGCTCGATTTTATACACAGAACACCTTATGCATGATAGACTACCTTAACTGTTGCAATAGGAGTCGAAAAATAGCAAATAAACAGATTTTCCTAGATTTTTCCAGTTTTTTTCCCATTTTCCTAATTAAAAAAAAATTTCCTACATGCAGGACCCTCCAGAATATCGAAAAACACATCTAAAAAATAATATAATGTAAAATAAACAAAAGTTAGAAAAAAAGAAATTTTTTTGAAAAAGTGGTCGAAGCTGGGATTCGAACCCCCGTCCCCTCTCTCCAACCTCAACTTGCCAGTCAGGTGTCCTACCACCAGACCAAAGCGGTACGGAAAGAAATAAACAATTTCGCTTCAAAAGCCCTTTCTCGGTTACCTATGCAATAGACATTTAGGGCAGCACTGGGGCCCTCCTAATTAACATATAAAAATTTCATTCGGCAGGCATGATTGGACCATAGAGGCCTACCTTGAGACCGAGTTTGAAAATTATAACTTAATATTTAATGTTGCTAGGAGGTCTCGAAGCCTGAACTTTATTCTCGACATTTCGTCTTTTTCATAATTTTTTTAAATATTATTCCAAAAAGTGTTCTTTAACAAAGAAAGATGCTCGATTTTATACACAGAACACCTTATGCATGATAGACTACCTTAAATGTTGCAACAGGAGTCGAAAAATAGCAAATAAACAGATTTTCCTAGATTTTTCCAGTTTTTTTCCCATTTTCCTAATTAAAAAAAAATTTCCTACATGCAGGACCCTCCAGAATATCGAAAAACACATCTTAAAAATAATATAATGTAAAATAAACAAAAGAAAGAAAGAAAATTTTTTGAAAAAGTTGTCGAAGCTCGGATTCGAACCCCCGTCCCCTCCCTCCAACCTCGACTTGCCAGTCAGGTGTCCTAACACCAGACCAAGGCGGTACGGAGAGAAAGAAACAATTTCGCTTTAAAAGCCCTTTCTCGGTTACCTAAGCAATAGACATTTAGAGCTCCACTGGGGCCCTCCTAATTAACATATAAAAATTTCCTTCGTCAGGCATGATTGGACCTTAGAGGCCTACCTTGAGACCGAGTTTGAAAATTATAACTTAATATTAAAGGGAGCTAGGAGGTCTCGAAGCCTGAATTTTTTTCTCAACATTTCGCCTTTTTTTTAATTTTTTTTATTATTATTGCAAAAAGTGTTCTTTAACAAAAAAAGATGCTCGATTTTATACACAGAACACCTTATGCATGATAGACTACCTTAAATGTTGCAATAGGAGTCGAAAAATAACAAATAAACAGATTTTCCTAGATTTTTCCAGTTTTTTCCCATTTTCCTAATTAAAAAAAAAATTCCTACATGCAGGACCCTCCAGAATATCGAAAAACACATCTAAAAAGTAATAAATGTAAAATAAACAAAAGATAGAAAAAAAGAAATTTTTTTGAAAAAGTGGTCGAAGCTGGGATTCGAACCCCGGTCCCCTCCCTCCAACCTCAACTTGCCAGTCAGGCGTCCTACCACCAGACCAAGGCGGTACGGAAAGAAAGAAACAATTTCGCTTCAAAAGCCCTTTCTCGGTTACCTATGCAATAGACATTTAGGGCCCCACTGGGGCCCTCTTAATTAACATATAAAAATTTCCTTCGACAGGCATGATTGCACCATAGAGGCCTACCTTGAGACCGAGTTTGAAAATTATAACTTAATATTAAATGGAGCTAGGAGGTCTCGAAGCCTGAACCTTATTCTCGACATTTCGACTTTTTCATAGTTTTTTTAATACTATTCCAAAAAGTGTTCTTTAACAAAGAAAGATGCTCGATTTTATACACAGAACACCTTATGCATGATAGACTACCTTAAATGTTGCAATAGGAGTCAAAAAATAGCAAATAAACAGATTTTCCTAGATTTTTCCAGTTTTTTTCCCATTTTCCTAATTAAAAAAAAATTTCCTACATGCAGGACCCTCCAGAATATCGAAAAACACATCTAAAAAGTAATATAATGTAAAATAAACAAAAGAAAGAAAGAAAGAAAATTTTTTGAAAAAGTTGTCGAAGCTGGAATTCGAACCCTCGTCCCCTCCCTCCAACCTCGACTTGCCAGTCAGGCATCCTAACACCAGACCAAGGCGGTACGGAAAGAAAGAAACAATTTCGCTTCAAAAGCCCTTTCTCGGTTACCTAAGCAATAGACATTTAGGGCTCCACTGGGGCCCTCCTAATTAACATATAAAAATTTCCTTCGGCAGGCATGATTGGACCTTAAAGGCCTACCTTGAGACCGAGTTTGAAAATTATAACTTAATATTAAAGGGAGCTAGGAGGTCTCGAAGCCTGAATTTTTTTCTCGACATTTCGCCTTTTTTTTAATTTTTTTTATTATTATTGCAAAAAGTGTTCTTTAACAAAGAAAGATGCTCGATTTTATACACAGAACACCTTATGCATAATAGACTACCTTAAATGTTGCAATAGGAGTCGAAAAATAGCAAACAAACAGATTTTCCTAGATTTTTCCAGTTTTTTCCCATTTTCCTAATTAAAAAAAAATTTCCTACATGCAGGACCCTCTAGAATATCGAAAAATACATCTAAAAAATAATATAATGAAAAAAAAACTAAAGAAAGAAAAAAAAGAAATTTTTTTTTAAAAAGTGGTCAAAGCTGGGATTCGAACACCCGTCCCCTCCCTCCAACCTCGACTTGCCAGTCAGGTGTCCTACCACCAGACCAAGGCGGTACGGAAAGAAAGAAACAATTTCGCTTCAAAAGCCCTTTCTCGGTTACCTATGCAATAGACATTTAGGGCCCCACAGGGGCCCTCCTAATTAACTTATAAAAAATTTTTTTGGCAGGCATAATTGGATCATAGAGGCCTACCTTGAGACCGAGTATGAAAAATATAACTTAATATTAAATGGAGCTAGGAGGTTTCGAAGCCTGAACCTTATTCTCGACATTTCGACTTTTTCATAATTTTTTTTAATATTATTCCAAAAAGTGTTCTTTAACAAAGAAAGATGCTCGATTTTATACACAGAACACCTTATGCATGATAGACTACCTTAAATGTTGCAATAGGAGTCGAAAAATAACAAATAAACAGATTTTCCTAGATTTTTCCAGTTTTTTTCCGATTTCCTAATTAAAAAAAAATTTCCTACACGCAGGACCCTCCAGAATATCGAAAAACACATCCAAAAAATAATATAATGTAAAATAAACAAAAGATAGAAAAAAAGAAATTTTTTTGAAAAAGTGGTCGAAGCTGGGATTCGAACCCCCGTCCCCTCCCTCCAACCTCATCTTGCCAGTCAGTTGTCCTACCACCAGACCAAGGCAGTACGGAAGGAAAGAAACAATTTCGCTTTAAAACCCCTTTCTCGGTTACCTACGCAATAGACCTTTAGGGCCCTCCTAATTAACATATAAAAATTTCCTTCGACAGGCATGATTGAAACATAGAGGCCCACCTTGAGACCGAGTTTGAAAACTATAACTTAATATTAAATGGAGCTAGAAGGTCTCGAAGCCTGAACCTTATTCTCGACATTTCGTCTTTTTCATAATTTTTTTTATTATTATTCCAAAAAGTGTTCTTTAACAAAGAAAGATGCTCGATTTTATACACAGAACACCTTATGCATGATAGACTACCTTAAATGTTGCAATAGGAGTCGAAAAATAGCAAATAAACAGATTTTCCTAGATTTTTCCAGTTTTTTTCCCATTTTCCTAATTAAAAAAAAATTTCCTACATGCAGGACCCTCCAGAATATCGAAATACACATCTAAAAAATAATATAATGTAAAATAAACAAAAGAAAGAAAATTTTTTGAAAAAGTGGTCGAAGCTGGGATTCAAACCCCCGTCCCCTCCCTCCAACCTCGACTTGCCAGTCAGGCGTCCTAACACCAGACCAAGGCGATACGGAAAGAAAGAAAGAATTTCGCTTCAAAAGCCCTTTCTCGGTTACGTAAGCAATAGACATTTAGGGCTCTACTGGGGCCCTCCTAATTAACATATAAAAACTTCCTTCGGCAGGCATGATTGGACCTTAGAGGCCTACCTTGAGACCGAGTTTGAAAATTATAACTTAATATTAAAGGGAGCTAGGAGGTCTCGAAGCCTGAATTTTTTTCTCGACATTTCGCCTTTTTTTTAATTTTTTTTATTATTATTGCAAAAAGTGTTCTTTAACAAAGAAAGATGCTCGATTTTATACACAGAACACCTTATGCATGATAGACTACCTTAAATGTTGCAATAGGAGTCGAAAAATAGCAAACAAACAGATTTTCCTAGATTTTTCCAGTTTTTTCCCATTTTCCTAATTAAAAAAAAATTTCCTACATGCAGGACCCTCTAGAATATCGAAAAATACATCTAAAAAATAATATAATAAAAAAAAAACTAAAGAAAGAAAAAAAAGAAATTTTTTTGAAAAAGTGGTCAAAGCTGGGATTCGAACCCCCGTCCCCTCCCTCCAACCTCGACTTGCCAGTCAGGTGTCCTACCACCAGACCAAGGCGGTACGGAAAGAAAGAAACAATTTCGCTTCAAAAGCCCTTTCTCGGTTACCTATGCAATAGACATTTAGGGCCCAACAGGGGCCCTCCTAATTAACTTATAAAATTTTTTTTCGGCAGGCATAATTGGATCATAGAGGCCGACCTTGAGACCGAGTTTGAAAATTATAACTTAATATTAAATGGAGCTAGGAGGTCTCGAAGCCTGAACCTTATTCTCGACATTTCGACTTTTTCATAATTTTTTTTAATATTATTCCAAAAAGTGTTCTTTAACAAAGAAAGATGCTCGATCTTATACACAGAACACCTTATGCATGATAGACTACCTTAAATGTTGCAATAGGAGTCGAAAAATAACAAATAAACAGATTTTCCTAGATTTTTCCAGTTTTTTCCCATTTTCCTAATTAAAAAAAAATTCCTACACGCAGTACCCTCCAGAATATCGAAAAACACATCTAAAAAATAATATAATGTAAAATAAACAAAAGATAGAAAAAAAGAAAATTTTTTGAAAAAGTGGTTCGAAGCTGGGATTCGAACCCCCGTCTCCTCCCTCCAACCTCAACTTGCCAGTCAGGTGTCCTACCACCAGACCAAGGCGAAACGGAAAGAAAGAAACAATTTCGCTTCAAAAGCCCTTTCTCGGTTACCTATGCAATAGACATTTAGGGCCCCACTGGGGCCCTCCTAATTAACATATAAAAATTTCATTTGGCAGGCATGATTGGACCATAGAGGCCTACCTTGAGACCGAGTTTGAAAATTATAACTTAATATTAAATGTTGCTAGGAGGTCTCGAAGCCTGAACCTTATTCTGAACATTTCGTCTTTTTCATAATTTTTTTTAATATTATTCCAAAAAGTGTTCTTTAACAAAGAAAGATGCTCGATTTTATACACAGAACACCTTATGCATGATAGACTACCTTAAATGTTGCAATAGGAGTCGAAAAATAGCAAACAAACAGATTTTCCTAGATTTTTCCAGTTTTTTCCCATTTTCCTAATTAAAAAAAAATTTCCTACATGCAGGACCCTCTAGAATATCGAAAAATACATCTAAAAAATAATATAATAAAAAAAAAACTAAAGAAAGAAAAAAAAGAAATTTTTTTGAAAAAGTGGTCAAAGCTGGGATTCGAACCCCCGTCCCCTCCCTCCAACCTCGACTTGCCAGTCAGGTGTCCTACCACCAGACCAAGGCGGTACGGAAAGAAAGAAACAATTTCGCTTCAAAAGCCCTTTCTCGGTTACCTATGCAATAGACATTTAGGGCCCCACTGGGGCCCTCCTAATTAACATATAAAAATTTCCTTCGTCAGGCATGATTGGACCATAGAGGCCTACCTTGAGACCGAGTTTGTAAATTATTACTTAATATTAAATGTTGCTAGGAGGTCTCGAAGCCTGAACCTTATTCTCGACATTTCGTCTTTTTCATAATTTTTTTATTATTATTCGAAAAAGTGTTCTTTAACAAAGAAAGATGCTCGATTTTATACACAGAACACCTTATGCATGATAGACTACCTTAACTGTTGCAATAGGAGACGAAAAATAGCAAATAAACAGATTTTCCTAGATTTTTCCAGTTTTTTTCCTATTTTCCTAATTAAAAAAAATTTCCTACATGCAGGACCCTCCAGAATATCGAAAAACACATCTAAAAAATAATATAATGTAAAATAAACAAAATTTAGAAAAAAAGAAATTTTTTTGAAAAAGTGGTCGAAGCTGGGATTTGAACCCCCGTCCCCTCTCTCCAACCTCAACTTGCCAGTCAGGTGTCCTACCACCAGACCAAAGCGGTACGGAAAGAAATAAACAATTTCGCTTCAAAAGCCCTTTCTCGGTTACCTATGCAATAGACATTTAGGGCCCCACTGGGGCCCTCCTAATTAACATATAAAAATTTCATTCGGCAGGCATGATTGGACCATAGAGGCCTACCTTGAGACCGAGTTTGAAAATTATAACTTAATATTTAATGTTGCTAGGAGGTCTCGAAGCCTGAACTTTATTCTCGACATTTCGTCTTTTTCATAATTTTTTTAAATATTATTCCAAAAAGTGTTCTTTAACAAAGAAAGATGCTCGATTTTATACACAGAACACCTTATGCATGATAGACTACCTTAAATGTTGCAACAGGAGTCGAAAAATAGCAAATAAACAGATTTTCCTAGATTTTTCCAGTTTTTTTCCCATTTTCCTAATTAAAAAAAAATTTCCTACATGCAGGACCCTCCAGAATATCGAAAAACACATCTTAAAAATAATATAATGTAAAATAAACAAAAGAAAGAAAGAAAATTTTTTGAAAAAGTTGTCGAAGCTGGGATTCGAACCCCCGTCCCCTCCCTCCAACCTCGACTTGCCAGTCAGGTGTCCTAACACCAGACCAAGGCGGTACGGAAAGAAAGAAACAATTTCGCTTTAAAAGCCCTTTCTCGGTTACCTAAGCAATAGACATTTAGAGCTCCACTGGGGCCCTCCTAATTAACATATAAAAATTTCCTTCGTCAGGCATGATTGGACCTTAGAGGCCTACCTTGAGACCGAGTTTGAAAATTATAACTTAATATTAAAGGGAGCTAGGGGGTCCGAAGCCTGAATTTTTTTCTCGACATTTCGCCTTTTTTTTAATTTTTTTTATTATTATTGCAAAAAGTGTTCTTTAACAAAAAAAGATGCTCGATTTTATACACAGAACACCTTATGCATGATAGACTACCTTAAATGTTGCAATAGGAGTCGAAAAATAACAAATAAACAGATTTTCCTAGATTTTTCCAGTTTTTTCCCATTTTCCTAATTAAAAAAAAAATTCCTACATGCAGGACCCTCCAGAATATCGAAAAACACATCTAAAAAATAATAAAATGTAAAATAAACAAAAGATAGAAAAAAAGAAATTTTTTTGTAAAAGTGGTCGAAGCTGGGATTCGAACCCCGGTCCCCTCCGTCCAACCTCAACTTGCCAGTCAGGCGTCCTACCACCAGACCAAGGCGGTACGGAAAGAAAGAAACAATTTCGCTTCAAAAGCCCTTTCTCGGTTACCTATGCAATAGACATTTAGGGCCCCACTGGGGCCCTCCTAATTAACATATAAAAATTTCCTTCGTCAGGCATGATTGGACCATAGAGGCCTACCTGGAGACCGAGTTTGTAAATTATTACTTAATATTAAATGTTGCTAGGAGGTCTCGAAGCCTGAACCTTATTCTCGACATTTCGTCTTTTTCATAATTTTTTTATTATTATTCGAAAAAGTGTTCTTTAACAAAGAAAGATGCTCGATTTTATACACAGAACACCTTATGCATGATAGACTACCTTAACTGTTGCAATAGGAGTCGAAAAATAGCAAATAAACAGATTTTCCTAGATTTTTCCAGTTTTTTTCCCATTTTCCTATTTAAAAAAAAATTTCCTACATGCAGGACCCTCCAGAATATCGAAAAACACATCTAAAAAATAATATAATGTAAAATAAACAAAAGATAGAAAAAAAGAAATTGTTTTGAAAAAGTGGTCGAAGCTGGGATTCGAACCCCCGTCCCCTCCCTCCAACCTCAACTTGCCAGTCAGGTGTCCTACCACCAGACCAAGGCGGTACGGAAAGAAAGAAACAATTTCGCTTCAAAAGCCCTTTCTCGGTTACCTATGCAATAGACATTTAGGGCCCCACTGGGGCCCTCCTAATTAACATATAAAAATTTCATTCGGCAGGCATGATTGGACCATAGAGGCCTACCTTGAGACTGAGTTTGAAAATTATAACTTAATATTAAATGTTGCCAGGAGGTCTCGAAGCCTGTACCTTATTCTCGACATTTCGTCTTTTTCATAATTTTTTTATTATTATTCCAAACAGTGTTCTTTAACAAAGAAAGATGCTCGATTTTATACACAGAACACCTTACGCACTATAAACTACCTAAAATGTTGCAAAAGGAGTCGAAAAATAACAAATAAACTGATTTTCCTAGATTTTTCCAGTTTTTCCCACTTTCCTAATTAAAAAAAAAATTTCTTTCTTGCATGACTCTCTAGAATATTGAAAAACACATCTAAAAAATAATATAATGTTAAAAAAACTAAAGAAAGAAAAAAAAGAAATTTTTTTGAAAAAGTGTCCGCAGCTGGGATTCGAACCCCCGACCCCTCCCTCCAGTCTCGACTTGCCAGTCAGGTGTCCTAACACCAGACCAAGGCGGTACGGAAAGAAAGAAACAATTTCGCTTTAAAAGCCCTTTCTCGGTTACCTAAGCAATAGATATTTAGGGCTCCACTGGGGCCCTCCTAATTAACATATAAAAATTTCCTTTGTCAGGCATGATTGGACCTTAGAGGCCTACCTTGAGACCGAGTTTGAAAATTATAACTTAATATTAAATGGAGCTAGGAGGTCTCGATGCCTGAACCTTATTCTCGACATTTCGACTTTTTCATAATTTTTTTTAATATTATTGCAAAAAGTGTTCTTTAACAAAGAAAGATGCTCGATTTTATACACAGAACACCTTATGCATGATAGACTACCTTAAATGTTGCAATAGGAGTCGAAAAATAGCAAATAAACTGATTTTCCTAGATTTTTCCAGTTTTTTCCCATTTTCCTAATAAAAAAAATTTCCTACATGCAGGACCCTCTAGAATATCGAAAAATACATCTAAAAAATAATATAATGAAAAAAAACTAAAGAAAGAAAAAAAAGAAATTTTTTTGAAAAAGTGGTCAAAGCTGGGATTCGAACCCCCGTCCCCTCCCTCCAACCTCGACTTGCCAGTCAGGTGTCCTACCACCAGACCAAGGCGGTACGGAAAGAAAGAAACAATTTCGCTTCAAAAGCCCTTTCTCGGTTACCTATGCAATAGACATTTAGGGCCCCACAGGGGCCCTCCTAATTAACTTATAAAATTTTTTTTTGGCAGGCATAATTGGATCATAGAGGCCTACCTTGAGACCGAGTTTGAAAATTATAACTTAATATTAAATGGAGCTAGGAGGTCTTGAAGCCTGAACCTTATTCTCGACATTTCGATTTTTTCATAATTTTTTTTAATATTATTCCAAAAAGTTTTCTTTAACAAAGAAAGATGCTCGATTTTATACACAGAACACCTTATGCATGATAGACTACCTTAAATGTTGCAATAGGAGTCGAAAAATAACAAATAAACAGATTTTTCCAGTTTTTTCCCATTTTCCTAATTAAAAAAAAATTTCCTACATGCAGGACCCTCCAGAATATCGAAAAACACATCTAAAAAATAATATAATGTAAAATAAACAAAAGATAGAAAAAAAGAACTTTTTTTGAAAAAGTGGTCGAAGCTGGGATTCGAACCCCCGTCCCCTCCCTCCAACCTCAACTTGCCAGTCAGGCGTCCTACCACCAGTCCAAGGCGGTACGGAAAGAAAGAAACAATTTCGCTTCAAAAGCCCTTTCTCGGTTAACTATGCAATAGACATTTAGGGCCCCACTGGGGCCCTCCTAATTAACATATAAAAATTTCATTCAGCAGGCATGATTGGACCATAGAGGCCTACCTCGAGACCGAGTTTGAAAATTATAACTTAATATTAAATGTTGCTAGGAGGTCTCGAAGCCTGAACCTTATTCTCGACATTTCGTCTTTTTCATAATTTTTTTTAATATTATTCCAAAAAGTGTTCTTTAACAAAGAAAGATGCTCGATTTTATACACAGAACATCTTATGCATGATAGACTACCTTAAATGTTGCAATAAGAGTCGAAAAATAACAAATAAACTGATTTTCCTAGATTTTTCCAGTTTTTCCCATTTTCCTAATTAAAAAAAAATTTCCTTCTTGCATGACCCTCTAGAATATTGAAAAACACATCTAAAAAATAATATAATGTTAAAAAAACTAAAGAAAGAAAAAAAGGAAATTTTTTTGAAAAAGAGTCCGCAGCTGGGATTCGAACCCCCGTCCCCTCCCTCCAACCTCGACTTGCCAGTCAGGTGTCCTACCTCCTGACCAAGGTGGTACGGAAAGAAAGAAACAATTTCGCTTCAAAAACCCTTTCTCGGTTACATATGCAATAGACATTTAGGGCCCCACTGGGGCCCTCCTAATTAACATATAAAAATTTCATTCAGCAGGCATGATTGGACCATAGAGGCCTACCTCGAGACCGAGTTTGAAAATTATAACTTAATATTAAATGTTGCTAGGAGGTCTCGAAGCCTGAACCTTATTCTCGACATTTCGTCTTTTTCATAATTTTTTTTAATATTATTCCAAAAAGTGTTCTTTAACAAAGAAAGATGCTCGATTTTATACACAGAACATCTTATGCATGATAGACTACCTTAAATTTTGCAATAAGAGTCGAAAAATAACAAATAAACTGATTTTCCTAGATTTTTCCAGTTTTTCCCATTTTCCTAATTAAAAAAAAATTTCCTTCTTGCATGACCCTCTAGAATATTGAAAAACACATCTAAAAAATAATATAATGTTAAAAAAACTAAAGAAAGAAAAAAAGGAAATTTTTTTGAAAAAGTGTCCGCAGCTGGGATTCGAACCCCCGACCCCTCCCTCCAGTCTCGACTTGCCAGTCAGGTGTCCTAACACCAGACCAAGGCGGTACGGAAAGAAAGAAACAATTTCGCTTTAAAAGCCCTTTCTCGGTTACCTAAGCAATAGATATTTAGGGCTCCACTGGGGCCCTCCTAATTAACATATAAAAATTTCCTTCTTCAGGCATGATTGGACCTTAGAGGCCTACCTTGAGACCGAGTTTGAAAATTATAACTTAATATCAAATGGAGCTAGGAGGTCTCGATGCCTGAACCTTATTCTCGACATTTCGACTTTTTCATAATTTTTTTTAATATTATTGCAAAAAGTGTTCTTTAACAAAGAAAGATGCTCGATTTTATACACAGAACACCTTATGCATGATAGACTACCTTAAATGTTGCAATAGGAGTCGAAAAATAGCAAATAAACAGATTTTCCTAGATTTTTCCAGTTTTTTCCCATTTTCCTAATAAAAAAAATTTCCTACATGCAGGATCCTCTAGAATATCGAAAAATACATCTAAAAAATAATATAATGAAAAAAAAACTAAAGAAAGAAAAAAAAGAAATTTTTTTGAAAAAGAGTCCGCAGCTGGGATTCGAACCAGCGACCCCTCCCTCCAGTCTCGACTTGCCAGTCAGGTGTCCTAACACCAGACCAAGGCGGTACGGAAAGAAAGAAACAATTTCGCTTTAAAAGCCCTTTCTCGGTTACCTAAGCAATAGATATTTAGGGCTCCACTGGGGCCCTCCTAATTAACATATAAAAATTTCCTTCGTCAGGCATGATTGGACCTTAGAGGCCTACCTTGAGACCGAGTTTGAAAATTATAACTTAATATTAAATGGAGCTAGGAGGTCTCGATGCCTGAACCTTATTCTCGACATTTCGTCTTTTTCATAATTTTTTTTAATATTATTCCAAAAAGTGTTCTTTAACAAAGAAAGATGCTCGATTTTATACACAGAACATCTTATGCATGATAGACTACCTTAAATGTTGCAATAAGAGTCGAAAAATAACAAATAAACTGATTTTCCTAGATTTTTCCAGATTTTCCCATTTTCCTAATTAAAAAAAAAATTTCCTTCTTGCATGACCCTCTAGAATATTGAAAAACACATCTAAAAAATAATATAATGTTAAAAAAACTAAAGAAAGAAAAAAAGGAAATTTTTTTGAAAAAGTGTCCGCAGCTGGGATTCGAACCCCCGACCCCTCCCTCCAGTCTCGACTTGCCAGTCAGGTGTCCTAACACCAGACCAAGGCGGTACGGAAAGAAAGAAACAATTTCGCTTTAAAAGCCCTTTCTCGGTTACCTAAGCAATAGATATTTAGGGCTCCACTGGGACCCTCCTAATTAACATATAAAAATTTCCTTCTTCAGGCATGATTGGACCTTAGAGGCCTACCTTGAGACCGAGTTTGAAAATTATAACTTAATATTAAATGGAGCTAGGAGGTCTCGATGCCTGAACCTTATTCTCGACATTTCGACTTTTTCATAATTTTTTTTTATATTATTGCAAAAAGTGTTCTTTAACAAAGAAAGATGCTCGATTTTATACACAGAACACCTTATGCATGATAGACTACCTTAAATGTTGCAATAGGAGTCGAAAAATAGCAAATAAACAGATTTTCCTAGATTTTTCCAGTTTTTTCCCATTTTCCTAATAAAAAAAATTTCCTACATGCAGGATCCTCTAGAATATCGAAAAATACATCTAAAAAATAATATAATGAAAAAAAAAACTAAAGAAAGAAAAAAAAGAAATTTTTTTGAAAAAGTGGTCAAAGCTGGGATTCGAACCCCCGTCCCCTCCCTCCAACCTCGACTTGCCAGTCAGGTGTCCTACCACCAGACCAAGGCGGTACGGAAAGAAAGAAACAATTTCGCTTCAAAAGCCCTTTCTCGGTTACCTATGCAATAGACATTTAGGGCACCACTGGGGCCCTCCTAATAAACATATAAAAATTTCCTTCAACAGGCATGATTGGACAATAGAGTCCTACCTTGAGACTGAGTTTGAAAATTATAACGTAACATTAAAGGGAGCTAGGAGGTCTCGAAGCCTGAACCTTATTCTCGACATTTCGACTTTTTCATAATTTTTTTTAATATTATTCCAAAAAGTGTTCTTTAACAAAGAAAGATGCTCGATTTTATAAACAGAACACCTTATGCATGATAGACTACCCTAAATGTAGCAATAGGAGTCGAAAAATAACAAATAAACAGATTTTCCTAGATTTTTCCAGTTTTTTGCCATTTTCCTAATTAAAAAAAAATTTCCTACATGCAGGACCCTCCAGAATATCGAAAAACACATCTAAAAAATAATATAATGTAAAATAAACAATAGAAAGAAAAAAAGAAATTTTTTTGAAAAAATGGTCGAAGCTGGGTTTCGAACCCCTGACCCCTCCCTCCAGTCTGGACCTGCCAGTCAGGTGTCCTACCACCAGACCAAGGTGGTGCGGAAAGAGAGAAACAATTTCGCTTCAAAAGCCCTTACTCGGTTGCTTATGCAATAGACCTTTAGGGCCCCACTGGGGCCCTCCTAATTAACATATAAAAATTTCCTTCAACAGGCATGATTGGACAATAGAGGCCTATCTTGGGACCGAGTTTGAAAATTATAACTCAATATTAAAGGGAGCTAGGAGGTCTCGAAGCCTGAACCTTATTCTCGACATTTTGACTTTTTAAAAAAATTTTTTATTATTATTCCAAAAAGTGTTTTTTATCAAAGAAAGATGCTCGATTTTATACACAGAACACCTTAGGCATGATAAACTACCTAAAATGTTGCAAAAGGAGTCGAAAAATAACAAATAAAACGATTTTCCTAGAGTTTTCCAGTTTTTCCCATTTTCCTAATTAAAAAAAAAATTTCCTACATGCATGACCATCTAGAATATCGAAAAACACATCTGAAAAATAATATAATGTAAAAAAAACTAAAGAAAGAAAAAATAGAATTTTTTTTAAAAAGTGGTCGAAGCTGGGATTCGAACCCCCGTCCCCTCCCTCCAACCTCGACTTGCCAGTCAGGTGTCCTACCACCAGACCAAGCCGGTACGGAAAGAAAGAAACAATTTCGCTTCAAAATCCCTTTCTCGCTTACCTATGCTATAGACATTTAGGGCCCCACAGGGGCCCTCCTAATTAACATATAAAAATTTCCTTCGCAGGCATGATTGGACCGTAGAGGCCTACCATGAGACCGAGTTTGAAAATTTTAACTTAATATTAAAGGGAGCTAGGAGGTCTTAAAGCCTGAACCTTATTCTCGACATTTCATCTTTTTTTAAATTTTTTCTATTATTATTCCAAAAAGTGTTCCTTAACAAAGAAGGATGCTCGATTTTATACACAGAACAACTTATGCATCATAAACTGCCTAAAATGTTGCAAAAGGAGTCGAAAAATAACAAATAAACTGATTGCCCTAGATTTTTCCAGTTTTTCCCATTTTCCAAATTAAAAAAAAAACTTCCTACATGCATGACCTTCTAGAATATCGAAAAACACATTTAAAAAATAATATAATGTAAAAAAAACTAAAGAAAGAAAAAAAAGAAATTTTTTTGAAAAAGTGTCCCCAGCTGGGTTTTGAACCCCCGTCCCCTCCCTCCAACCTCGACTTGCCAGTCAGTAGTCCTACCACCAGACCAAGGCGGTACGGAAAGAAAGAAACAATTTCGCTTCAAAAGCCCTTTCTCGGTTACCTATGCAATAGACATTTAGGGCCCCGCTGGGGCCCTCCTAATTAACATATAAAAATTTCCTTCGACAGGCATGATTGAACCATAGAGGCCTATCATGAGACCGAGTTCAAAAATTTTAACTTAATATTAAAGGGAGCTAGGAGGTCTCGAAGCCTGAACCTTATTCTTGACATTTTGTCTTTTTTAAATTTTTTTTTTTATTATTTCAAAAAGTGTTCTTTAACAAAGAAAGTTGCTCGATTTTATACACAGAACACCTTATGCATGATAGACTATCCAAAATGTTGTAAAAGGAGTCAAAAAATAGCAAATAAACTGATTTTCCTAGATTTTTCCAGTTTTTCCCATTTTCCTAATTAAAAAAAAAATTTCCTACATGCATGACCCTCTAGAATATCGAAAAACACATTTAAAAAATAATATAATGTAAAAAAAACTAAAGAAAGAAAAAAAAGAAATTTTTTTGAAAAAGTGTCCCCAGCTGGGTTTCGAACCCCTGAGCCCTCCCTCCAGTCTCGACTTGCCAGTCAGGTGTCCTACCACCAGACCAAGGCGGTACGGATAGAAAGAAACAATTTCGCTTCAAAAGCCCTTACTCGGTTGCCTATGCAATAGACCTTTAGGGCCCTTCTGGGGCCCTCCTAATTAACATATAAAAATTTCCTTCCACAGGCATGATTGGAACCATAGAGGCCTACCTTGGTACCGAGTTTGAAAATTATAACTTAATATTAAAGGGAGCTAGGAGGTCTCGAAGCCTGAACCTTATTCTCGACATTTCGCCTTTTTTTAAATTGTTTTTATTATTATTCCAAAAAGAGTTATTTAACGAAGAAAGTTGCTTGATTATATACACAGAACACCTTATGCATGATAGACTTCCTAAAATAATACAAAAAGAGTTGAGAAATATCAAATACACTGATTTTCCTAGATTTTTCCAGTTTTTTCCCATTTTCCTAATTAAAAAAAAATTTCCTACATGCAGGACCCTTCAGAATATCGAAAAACACATCTAAAAAATAATATAATGTAAAATAAACAAAAGAAAGAAAAAAAGAGATTTTTTTGAAAAAGTGTCCTCAGCTGGGTTTCGAACCCCTGACCCCTCCCTCCAGTCTCGACTTGCTAGTCAGGTGTTCTACCACCAGACCAAGGTGGTACGGATAGAAAGAAACAATTTCGCTTCAAAAGCCCTTACTCGGTTGCCTATGCAATAGACCTTTAGGACCCCACTAGGGCCCTCCTAATTAACATATAAAAATTTCCTTCGGCAGGCATGATTGGACCATAGAGGCCTACCTTGAGACCGAGTTTGAAAATTATAACTTAATAATAAAGGGAGCTAGGAAGTCTCGAAGCCTGAACCTTATTCTCGACATTTCGCCTTTATTTAAATTTTTTTTATTATTATTTCAAAAAGTGTTCTTTAACAAAGAAAGTTGCTCGATTTTATACACAGAACACCTTACGCACTATAAACTACCTAAAATGTTGCAAAAGGAGTCGAAAAATAACAAATAAACTGATTTTCCTAGATTTTTCCAGTTTTTCCCATTTTCCTAATTAAAAAAAAAATTTCCTACTTGCATGACCCTCTAGAATATCGAAAAACACATCTAAAAAATAATATAATGTGAAAAAAACTAAAGAAAGAAAAAAAAGAAATTTTTTTGAAAAAGTGTCTGCAGCTGGGATTCGAACCCCCGACCTCTCCGTCCTGTCTCGACTTGCCAGTCAGGTGTCCTACCTCCAGACCAAGGTGGTATGAAAAGAAAGAAACAATTTCGCTTCAAAAGCCCTTACTCGGTTACCTATGCAATAGACATTTAGGGCACCACTGGGGCCCTCTTAAATAACAAATAAAAATTTCCTTCGACAGGCATGATTGCACCATAGAGGCCTACCTTGAGACCGAGTTTGAAAATTATAACTTAATATTAAATGGAGCTAGGAGGTCTCGAAGCCTGAACCTTATTCTCGACATTTCGACATTTTCATAATTTTTTTTAATATTACTCCAAAAATTGTTCTTTAACAAAGAAAGATGCTCGATTTTATACACAGAACACCTTATGCATGATAGACTACCTTAAATGTTGCAATAGGAGTCGAAAAATAGCAAATAAACAGATTTTCCTAGATTTTTCCAGTTTTTTCCCATTTTCCTAATTAAAAAAAAATTTCCTACATGCAGGATCCTCCAGAATATCGAAAAACACATCTAAAAAATATTATAATGTAAAATAAACAAAAGAAAGAAAAAAAAGGAAATTTTTTTGAAAAAATGTCCGCAGCTGGGATTCGAACCCCCCACCTCTCCGTCCTGTCTCGACTTGCCAGTCAGGTGTCCTACCACCAGACCAAGGTGGTACGAAAAGAAAGAAACAATTTCGCTTCAAAAGCCCTTACTCGGTTACCTATGCAATAGACATTTAGGGCACCACTGGGGCCCTCTTAATTAACATATAAAAATTTCCTTCGACAGGCATGATTGCACCATAGAGGCCTACCTTGAGACCGAGTTTGAAAATTATAACTTAATATTAAATGGAGCTAGGAGGTCTCGAAGCCTGAACCTTATTCTCGACATTTCGACATTTTCATAATTTTTTTTAATATTACTCCAAAAATTGTTCTTTAACAAAGAAAGATGCTCGATTTTATACACAGAACACCTTATGCATGATAGACTACCTTAAATGTTGCAATAGGATTCGAAAAATAGCAAATAAACAGATTTTCCTAGATTTTTCCAGTTTTTTCCGATTTTCCTAATTAAAAAAAAATTTCCTACATGCAGGACCCTCCAGAATATCGCAAAACACATTTAAAAAATATTATAATGTAAAATAAACAAAAGAAAGAAAAAAAAGGAAATTTTTTTGAAAAAGTGGTCAAAGATGGGATTCGAACCCCCGTCCCCTCCCTCCAACCTCGACTTGCCGGTCAGGTGTCCTACCACCAGACCAAGGCGATACGGAAAAAAAGAAACAATTTCGCTTCAAAAGCCCTTTCTCGGTTACCTATGCAATAGACATTTAGGGCCCCACTGGGGCCCTCCTAATTAACATATAAAAATTTCCTTCGGCAGGCATAATTGGACAATAGAGGCCTACCTTGAGACCGAGTTTTAAAATTATAACTTAATATTAAATGGAGCTAGAAGGTCTCGAAGCCTGAACCTTATTCTCGACATTTCGACTTTTTCATAGTTTTTTTAATACTATTCCAAAAAGTGTTCTTTAACAAAGAAAGATTCTCGATTTTATACACAGAACACCTTATGCATGATAGACTACCTTAAATGTTGCAATAGGAGTCGAAAAATAGCAAATAAACAGATTTTCCTAGATTTTTCCAGTTTTTTCCCATTTTCCTAATTAAAAAAAAATTTCCTACATGCAGGACCCTCCAGAATATCGAAAAACACATCTAAAAAATATTATAATGTAAAATAAATAAAGAAAGAAAAAAAAGGAAATTTTTTTGAAAAAGTGGTCAAAGCTGGGATTCGAACCCCCGTCCCCTCCCTCCAACCTCTTGCCAGTCAGGTGTCCTACCACCAGACCAAGGCGGTACGGAAAAAAAGAAACAATTTCGCTTCAAAAGCCCTTTCTCGGTTACCTATGCAATAGACATTTAGGGCCCCACTAGGGCCCTCCTAATTAACATATAAAAATTTCCTTCGGCAGTCATGATTGGACCATAGAGGCCTACCTGGAGACCGAGTTTGAAAATTATAACTTAATAATAAAGGGAGCTAGGAGGTCTCGAAGCCTGAACCTTATTCTCGACATTTCGCCTTTATTTAAATTTTTTTTATTATTATTTCAAAAAGTGTTCTTTAACAAAGAAAGTTGCTCGGTTTTATACACAGAACACCTTACGCACTATAAACTACCTAAAATGTTGCAAAAGGAGTCGAAAAATAACAAATAAACTGATTTTCCTAGATTTTTCCAGTTTTTTCCCATTTTCCTAATTAAAAAAAAAATTTCCTACTTGCATGACCCTCTAGAATGTCGAAAAACACATCTAAAAAATAATATAATGTAAAAAAATCTAAAGAAAGAAAAAAAAGGAAATTTTTTTGAAAAAGTGGTCAAAGCTGGGATTCGAACCCCCGTCCGCTCCCTCCTACCTCGACTTGCCAGTCAGGTGTCTTACCAACAGACCAAGGTGGTACGAAAAGAAAGAAACAATTTCGCTTCAAAAGCCCTTAGTTTTTTTTAATATTATTCCAAAAAGTGTTCTTTAACAAAGAAAGATGCTCGATTTTATACACAGGACACCTTATGCATTATAGACTACCTTAAATGTTGCAATAGGAGTCGAAAAATAACAAATAAACAGATTTTCCTAGAAATTTCTAGTTTTTTCCCATTTTCCTAATTAACAAAAAATTTCCTACATGCAGGACCCTTCAGAATATCGCAAAACACATCTAAAAAATAATATAATGTAAAATAAACAAAAGAAAGAAAAAAAGAAATTTTTTTGAAAAAGTGGTCGAAGGTGGGATTCGAACACCCGTCCCCTCCCTCAAACCTCTTACCAGTCAGGTGTCCTACCACCAGACCAAGGCGATTCGGAAAAAAAGAAACAATTTCGCTTCAAAAGCCCGTTCTCGGTTACCTATGCAATAGACATTTAGGGCCCCACTGGGGCCCTCCTAATTAACATATAAAAATTTCCTTCGGCAGGCATGATTGGACTATAGAGGCCTACCTTGAGACAGAGTTTGAAAATTATAACTTAATAATAAAGGGAGCTAGGAAGTCTCGAAGCCTGAATCTTATTCTCGACTTTTCGCCTTTCTTTAAATTTTTTTTATTATTATTTCAAAAAGTGTTCTTTAACAAAGAAAGTTGCTCGATTTTATACACAGAACACCTTACGCACTATAAACTACCTAAAATGTTGCAAAAGGAGTCGAAAAATAACAAATAAACTGATTTTCCTAGATTTTTCCAGTTTTTCCCGTTTTCCTAATTAAAAAAAAAATTTCCTACTTGCATGACCCTCTAGAATATCGAAAAACACATCTAAAAGATAATATAATGTAAAAAAAACTAAAGAAAGAAAAAAAAGAAATTTTTTTGAAAAAGTGTCTGCAGCTGGGATTCGAACCCCCGACCTCTGCGTCCTGTCTCGACTTGCCAGTCAGGTGTCCTACCTCCAGACCAAGGTGGTATGAAAAGAAAGAAACAATTTCGCTTCAAAAGTCCATACTCGGTTACCTATGCAATAGACATTTAGGGCACCACTGGGGCCCTCTTAATTAACATATAAAAATTTCCTTCGACAGGCATGATTGCACCATAGAGGCCTACCTTGAGACCGAGTTTGAAAATTATAACTTAATATTAAATGGAGCTAGGAGGTCTCGAAGCCTGAACCTTATTCTCGACATTTCGACATTTTCATAATTTATTTTAATATTACTCCAAAAATTGTTCTTTAACAAAGAAAGATGCTCGATTTTATACACAGAACACCTTATGCATGATAGACTACCTTAAATGTTGCAATAGGAGTCGAAAAATAGCAAATAAACAGATTTTCCTAGATTTTTCCAGTTTTTTCCCATTTTCCTAATTAAAAAAAAATTTCCTACATGCAGGACCCTCCAGAATATCGAAAAACACATCTAAAAAATATTATAATGTAAAATAAACAAAAGAAAGAAAAAAAAGGAAATTTTTTTGAAAAAGTGGTCAAAGCTGGGATTCGAACCCCCGTCCCCTCCCTCCAACCTCGACTTGCCGGTCAGGTGTCCTACCACCAGACCAAGGCGGTACGGAAGAAAGAAACAATTTCGCTTCAAAAGCCCTTTCTCGGTTACCTATGCAATAGACATTTAGGGCCCCACTGGGGCCCTCCTAATTAACATATAAAAATTTCCTTCGGCAGACATAATTGGACGATAGAGGCCTACCTTGAGACCGAGTTTGAAAATTATAACTTCATATTAAATGGAGCTAGGAGGTCTCGAAGTCTGAACCTTATTCTCGACATTTCGTCTTTTTTTAAATTTTTTTTATTATTATTTCAAAAAGTGTTCTTTAACAAAGAAAGTTGCTCGATTTTATACAAAGAACACCTTACGCATGATAAACTACCTAAAATGTTGCAAAAGGAGTCGAAAAATAACAAATAAACTGATTTTCCTAGATTTTTCCAGTTTTTCCCATTTTCCTAATTAAAAAAAAAATTCCTACATGCATGACCCTCTAGAATATCTAAAAACACATCTGAAAAATAATATAATGTAAAAAAAACTAAAGAAAGAAAAAAAAAAAAAATTTTTTTGAAAAAGTGTCCGCAGCAGAGATTCGAACCCCCGACCCCTCCCTCCAACCTCGACTTGTCAGTCAGGTTTCCTACCACCAGACCAAGGTGGCACGAAAAGAAAGAAACAATTTCGCTTCAAAAGCCCTTTCTTGGTGACCTACGCAATAGACCTTTAGGGCCCCACTGGGGGCCTCCTAATTAACATATAAAACTTTTCTTTTGCAGGCATGATTGGACCATAGAGGCCTACCTTGGGACCGAGTTTGATCATTATAACTTAATATTAAATGGAGCTAGGAGGTCTCGAAGCCTGAACCTTATTCTCGACATTGCGACTTTTTTAAATTTTTTTTTATTATTATTCCAAAAAGTGTTCTTTAACAAACAAGGATGCTCGATTTTATACACAGAACACCTTATGCATGATAGACTACCTAAAATGTTGCAAAAGGAGTCGAAAAATAACAAATAAACTGTTTTTCCTAGATTTTTCCTGTTTTTCCCATTTTCCTAATTAAAAAAAAAATTTCCTACATGCATGACCCTCTATAATATCGAAAAACACATCTGAAAAATTATATAATGTAAAAAAAACTAAAGAAAGAAAAAAAAGAAAATTTTTTGAAAAAGTGTCCCCAGCTGGGTTTCGAACCCCTGACCCCTCCCTCCAGTCTGGATCTGCCAGTCAGGTGTCTTACCACCAGACCAAGGTGGTACGGAAAGAAAGAAACAATTTCGCTTCAAAAGCTCTTACTCGGTTGCCTATGCAATAGACCTTTAGGGCCTAACTGGGTCCCTCCTAATTAACATATAAAAATTTCCTTCAACAGGCATGATTGGACCATAGAGGCCTATCTTGGGACCGAGTTTGAAAATTATAACTCAATATTAAAGGGAGCTAATAGGTCTCGAAGCCTGAACCTTATTCTTGACATTTCGACTTTTTTAAAAAAATTTTTTATTATTATTCCAAAAAGTGTTCTTTATAAAAGAAAGATGCTCGATTTTATACACAGAACACCTTATGCATGATAAACTACCTAAAATGTTGCAAAAGGAGTCGAAAAATAACAAATAAACTGATTTTCCCAGATTTTTCCAGTTTTTCCCATTTTCCTAATTAAAAATAAATTTCCTACACTCATGTCCCTCTAGAGTATCGAAAAACACATTTAAAAAATAATATAATGTAAAAAAAACTAAAGAAAGAAAAAAAAAAAAAATTTTTTTGAAAAAGTGTCCGCAGCAGAGATTCGAACCCCCGACCCCTCCCTCCAACCTCGACTTGTCAGTCAGGTTTCCTACCACCAGACCAAGGTGGCACGAAAAGAAAGAAACAATTTCGCTTCAAAAGCCCTTTCTTGGTGACCTACGCAATAGACCTTTAGGGCCCCACTGGGGGCCTCCTAATTAACATATAAAACTTTTCTTTTGCAGGCATGATTGGACCATAGAGGCCTACCTTGGGACCGAGTTTGATCATTATAACTTAATATTAAATGGAGCTAGGAGGTCTCGAAGCCTGAACCTTATTCTCGACATTGCGACTTTTTTAAATTTTTTTTTATTATTATTCCAAAAAGTGTTCTTTAACAAACAAGGATGCTCGATTTTATACACAGAACACCTTATGCATGATAGACTACCTAAAATGTTGCAAAAGGAGTCGAAAAATAACAAATAAACTGTTTTTCCTAGATTTTTCCTGTTTTTCCCATTTTCCTAATTAAAAAAAAAATTTCCTACATGCATGACCCTCTATAATATCGAAAAACACATCTGAAAAATTATATAATGTAAAAAAAACTAAAGAAAGAAAAAAAAGAAAATTTTTTGAAAAAGTGTCCCCAGCTGGGTTTCGAACCCCTGACCCCTCCCTCCAGTCTGGATCTGCCAGTCAGGTGTCTTACCACCAGACCAAGGTGGTACGGAAAGAAAGAAACAATTTCGCTTCAAAAGCTCTTACTCGGTTGCCTATGCAATAGACCTTTAGGGCCTAACTGGGTCCCTCCTAATTAACATATAAAAATTTCCTTCAACAGGCATGATTGGACCATAGAGGCCTATCTTGGGACCGAGTTTGAAAATTATAACTCAATATTAAAGGGAGCTAATAGGTCTCGAAGCCTGAACCTTATTCTTGACATTTCGACTTTTTTAAAAAAATTTTTTATTATTATTCCAAAAAGTGTTCTTTATAAAAGAAAGATGCTCGATTTTATACACAGAACACCTTATGCATGATAAACTACCTAAAATGTTGCAAAAGGAGTCGAAAAATAACAAATAAACTGATTTTCCCAGATTTTTCCAGTTTTTCCCATTTTCCTAATTAAAAATAAATTTCCTACACTCATGTCCCTCTAGAGTATCGAAAAACACATTTAAAAAATAATATAATGTAAAAAAAACTAAAGAAAGAAAAAAAAAAAAAATTTTTTTGAAAAAGTGTCCGCAGCAGAGATTCGAACCCCCGACCCCTCCCTCCAACCTCGACTTGTCAGTCAGGTTTCCTACCACCAGACCAAGGTGGCACGAAAAGAAAGAAACAATTTCGCTTCAAAAGCCCTTTCTTGGTGACCTACGCAATAGACCTTTAGGGCCCCACTGGGGGCCTCCTAATTAACATATAAAACTTTTCTTTTGCAGGCATGATTGGACCATAGAGGCCTACCTTGGGACCGAGTTTGATCATTTTAACTTAATATTAAATGGAGCTAGGAGGTCTCGAAGCCTGAACCTTATTCTCGACATTGCGACTTTTTTAAATTTTTTTTTATTATTATTCCAAAAAGTGTTCTTTAACAAACAAGGATGCTCGATTTTATACACAGAACACCTTATGCATGATAGACTACCTAAAATGTTGCAAAAGGAGTCGAAAAATAACAAATAAACTGTTTTTCCTAGATTTTTCCTGTTTTTCCCATTTTCCTAATTAAAAAAAAAATTTCCTACATGCATGACCCTCTATAATATCGAAAAACACATCTGAAAAATTATATAATGTAAAAAAAACTAAAGAAAGAAAAAAAAGAAAATTTTTTGAAAAAGTGTCCCCAGCTGGGTTTCGAACCCCTGACCCCTCCCTCCAGTCTGGATCTGCCAGTCAGGTGTCTTACCACCAGACCAAGGTGGTACGGAAAGAAAGAAACAATTTCGCTTCAAAAGCTCTTACTCGGTTGCCTATGCAATAGACCTTTAGGGCCTAACTGGGTCCCTCCTAATTAACATATAAAAATTTCCTTCAACAGGCATGATTGGACCATAGAGGCCTACCTTGGGACCGAGTTTGATCATTATAACTTAATATTAAATGGAGCTAGGAGGTCTCGAAGCCTGAACCTTATTCTCGACATTGCGACTTTTTTAAATTTTTTTTTATTATTATTCCAAAAAGTGTTCTTTAACAAACAAGGATGCTCGATTTTATACACAGAACACCTTATGCATGATAGACTACCTAAAATGTTGCAAAAGGAGTCGAAAAATAACAAATAAACTGTTTTTCCTAGATTTTTCCTGTTTTTCCCATTTTCCTAATTAAAAAAAAAATTTCCTACATGCATGACCCTCTATAATATCGAAAAACACATCTGAAAAATTATATAATGTAAAAAAAACTAAAGAAAGAAAAAAAAGAAAATTTTTTGAAAAAGTGTCCCCAGCTGGGTTTCGAACCCCTGACCCCTCCCTCCAGTCTGGATCTGCCAGTCAGGTGTCTTACCACCAGACCAAGGTGGTACGGAAAGAAAGAAACAATTTCGCTTCAAAAGCTCTTACTCGGTTGCCTATGCAATAGACCTTTAGGGCCTAACTGGGTCCCTCCTAATTAACATATAAAAATTTCCTTCAACAGGCATGATTGGACCATAGAGGCCTATCTTGGGACCGAGTTTGAAAATTATAACTCAATATTAAAGGGAGCTAATAGGTCTCGAAGCCTGAACCTTATTCTTGACATTTCGACTTTTTTAAAAAAATTTTTTATTATTATTCCAAAAAGTGTTCTTTATAAAAGAAAGATGCTCGATTTTATACACAGAACACCTTATGCATGATAAACTACCTAAAATGTTGCAAAAGGAGTCGAAAAATAACAAATAAACTGATTTTCCCAGATTTTTCCAGTTTTTCCCATTTTCCTAATTAAAAATAAATTTCCTACACTCATGTCCCTCTAGAGTATCGAAAAACACATTTAAAAAATAATATAATGTAAAAAAAACTAAAGAAAGAAAAAAAAAAAAATTTTTTTGAAAAAGTGTCCGCAGCAGAGATTCGAACCCCCGACCCCTCCCTCCAACCTCGACTTGTCAGTCAGGTTTCCTACCACCAGACCAAGGTGGCACGAAAAGAAAGAAACAATTTCGCTTCAAAAGCCCTTTCTTGGTGACCTACGCAATAGACCTTTAGGGCCCCACTGGGGGCCTCCTAATTAACATATAAAACTTTTCTTTTGCAGGCATGATTGGACCATAGAGGCCTACCTTGGGACCGAGTTTGATCATTATAACTTAATATTAAATGGAGCTAGGAGGTCTCGAAGCCTGAACCTTATTCTCGACATTGCGACTTTTTTAAATTTTTTTTTATTATTATTCCAAAAAGTGTTCTTTAACAAACAAGGATGCTCGATTTTATACACAGAACACCTTATGCATGATAGACTACCTAAAATGTTGCAAAAGGAGTCGAAAAATAACAAATAAACTGTTTTTCCTAGATTTTTCCTGTTTTTCCCATTTTCCTAATTAAAAAAAAAATTTCCTACATGCATGACCCTCTATAATATCGAAAAACACA
This sequence comes from Parasteatoda lunata, assembly GCA_949128135.1. NCBI lineage: Eukaryota > Metazoa > Arthropoda > Arachnida > Araneae > Theridiidae > Parasteatoda > Parasteatoda lunata. The sequence goes on from OX421977.1 coordinate 83,580,190, forward strand.
TCTGAAAAATTATATAATGTAAAAAAAACTAAAGAAAGAAAAAAAAGAAAATTTTTTGAAAAAGTGTCCCCAGCTGGGTTTCGAACCCCTGACCCCTCCCTCCAGTCTGGATCTGCCAGTCAGGTGTCTTACCACCAGACCAAGGTGGTACGGAAAGAAAGAAACAATTTCGCTTCAAAAGCTCTTACTCGGTTGCCTATGCAATAGACCTTTAGGGCCTAACTGGGTCCCTCCTAATTAACATATAAAAATTTCCTTCAACAGGCATGATTGGACCATAGAGGCCTATCTTGGGACCGAGTTTGAAAATTATAACTCAATATTAAAGGGAGCTAATAGGTCTCGAAGCCTGAACCTTATTCTTGACATTTCGACTTTTTTAAAAAAAATTTTTATTATTATTCCAAAAAGTGTTCTTTATAAAAGAAAGATGCTCGATTTTATACACAGAACACCTTATGCATGATAAACTACCTAAAATGTTGCAAAAGGAGTCGAAAAATAACAAATAAACTGATTTTCCCAGATTTTTCCAGTTTTTCCCATTTTCCTAATTAAAAATAAATTTCCTACACTCATGTCCCTCTAGAGTATCGAAAAACACATTTAAAAAATAATATAATGTAAAAAAAACTATAGAAAGAAAAATAAGGAAATTTTTTTGAAAAAGTGGTCAAAGATGGGATTCGAACCCCCGTCCCCTCCCTCCAACCTCGACTTGCCGGTCAGGTGTCCTACCACCAGACCAAGGCGGTACAGAAAGAAAGAAACAATTTCGCTTCAAAAGCCCTTTCTCGGTTACCTATGCAATAGACATTTAGGGCCCCACAGGGGCCCTCCTAATTAACATATAAAAATTTCCTTCAACAGGCATTATTGGACCATAGTGGCCTACCTTGAGACCGAGTTTGAAAATTATAAATTAATATTAAAGAGAGCTAGGAGGTCTCAAAGCCTGAACCTTATTCTCGACATTTCGTCTTTTTTTAAATTTTTTTTATTATTATTTCAAAAAGTGTTCTTTAACAAAGAAAGTTGCTCGATTTTATACAAAGAACACCTTACGCATGATAAACTACCTAAAATGTTGCAAAAGGAGTCGAAAAATAACAAATAAACTGATTTTCCTAGATTTTTCCAGTTTTTCCCATTTTCCTAATTAAAAAAAAAAATTCCTACATGCATGACCCTCTAGAATATCTAAAAACACATCTGAAAAATAATATAATGTAAAAAAAACTAAAGAAAGAAAAAAAAAATTGTTTTTGAAAAAGTGTCCGCAGCTGAGATTCGAACCCCCGACCCCTCCCTCCAACCTCGACTTGTCAGTCAGGTTTCCTACCACCAGACAAAGGTGGCATGAAAAGAAAGAAACAATTTCGCTTCAAAAGCCCTTTCTTGGTGACCTACGCAATAGACCTTTAGGGCCCCACTGGGGGCCTCCTAATTAACATATAAAACTTTCCTTTTGCAGGCATGATTGGACCATAGAGGCCTACCTTGGGACCGAGATTGATAATTATAACTTAATATTAAATGGAGCTAGGAGGTCTCGAAGCCTGAACCTTATTCTCGACATTACGACTTTTTTAAAAATTTTTTTATTATTATTCCAAAAAGTGTTCTTTAACAAACAAGGATGCTCGATTTTATACACAGAACACCTTATGCATGATAGACTACCTAAAATGTTGCAAAAGGAGTCGAAAAATAACAAATAAACTGTTTTTCCTAGATTTTTCCTGTTTTTCCCATTTTCCTAATTAAAAAAAAAAAAATTCCTACATGCATGACCCTCTAGAATATCGAAAAACACATTTAAAAAATAAGATAATGTAAAAAAAACTAAAGAAAGAAAAAAAAGAAATTTTTTTGAAAAAGTGTCCCCAGCTGGGTTTCGAACCCCTGACCCCTCCCTCCAGTCTGGTCTGCCAGTCAGGTGTCTTACCACCAGACCAAGGTGGTACGGAAAGAAAGAAACAATTTCGCTTCAAAAGCTCTTACTCGGTTGCCTATGCAATAGACCTTTAGGGCCCCACTGGGTCCCTCCTAATTAACATATAAAAATTTCTTTCTACAGGCATGATTGGACCATAGAGGCCTATCTTGGGACCGAGTTTGAAAATTATAACTCAATATTAAAGGGAGCTAATAGGTCTCGAAGCCTGAACCTTATTCTTCACATTTCGACTTTTTTAAAAAAAATTTTTATTATTATTCCAAAAAGTGTTCTTTATCAAAAAAAAGATGCTCGATTTTATACACAGAACACCTTATGCATGATAAACTACCTAAAATGTTGCAAAAGGAGTCGAAAAATAACAAATAAACTGATTTTCCTAGATTTTTCCAATTTTTCCCATTTTCCTAATTAAAAAAAAAATTTCCTACATGCATGACCCTCTATAATATCGAAAAACACATCTGAAAAATTATATAATGAAAAAAAAACTAAAGAAAGAAAAAAAAGAAAATTTTTTAAAAAGTGGTCGAAGCTGGGAATCGAGCCCCTGTCCCCTCCCTCCAACCTCGACTTGCCAGTCAGGTGTCCCACCACCACACCAAGGGGGTACGGAAAGAAAGAAACAATTTCGCTTCAAAAGCCCTATCTCGGTAACCTATGCAATAGACATTTAGGGCCCCACTTGGGCCCTCCTAATTAACATATAAAAATTTCCTTCAACAGACATGATTGGACCATAGAGGCCTACCTTGTGACCGAGTTTGAAAATTATAACTTAATATTAAAGAGAGCTAGGAGGTCTCGAAGCCAGAACCTTATTCTCGACATTTCGTCTTTTTTTAAATTTTTTTTATTATTATTTCAAAAAGTGTTCTTTAACAAAGAAAGTTGCTCGATTTTATACAAAGATCACCTTACGCATGATAAACTACCTAAAATGTTGCAAAAGGAGTCGAAAAATAACAAATTAACTGATTTTCCTAGATTTTTGCAGTTTTTCCCATTTTCCTAATTAAAAAAAAATTTCCAAAATGCATGACCGTCTAGAATATCTAAAAACACATCTGAAAAATAATATAATGTAAAAAAAACAAAAGAAAGAAAAAAAAGAAATTTTTTTGAAAAAGTGTCCCCAGCTGGGTTTCGAACCCCTGACCCCTCCCTCCAGTCTGGACCTGCCTGTCAGGTGTCCTACCACCAGACCAAGGTGGTACGGAAAGAAAGAAACAATTTCGCTTCAAAAGCCCTTACTCGATTGCCTATGCAATAGACCTTTAGGGCCCCACTGGGGCCCTCCTAATTAACATATAAAAATTTCCTTCAACAGACATGATTGGACCATAGAGGCCTACCTTGAGACCGAGTTTGAATATTATAACTTAATATTAAAGGGAGCTAGGAGGAATCGAAGCCTGAACCTTATTCTCAACATTTCGCCTTTTTTAAAAAAAATTTTATTATTATTTCAAAAAGTGTTCTTTAACAAAGAAAGTTGCTCGATTTTATACACAGAACACCTTACGCACTATAAACTACCTAAAATGTTGCAAAAGGAGTCGAAAAATAACAAATAAACTGATTTTCCTAGATTTTTCAAGTTTTTCCCATTTTCCTAATTAAAAAAAAATTTCCTACACTCATGACCCTCTAGAATATCGAAAAACACATTTAAAAATAATATAATGTAAAAGAAACTAAAGAAAGAAAAAAAAGAAATTTTTTTGAAAAAGTGGTCGAAGATGGGATTCGAACCCCTGATCCCTCCCTTCAGTCTGGACCTGCCTGTCAGGTGTCCTACCACCAGACCAAGGTGGTACGGAAAGAAAGAAACAATTTCGCTTCAAAAGCCCTTACTCGATTGCCTATGCAATAGACCTTTAGGGCCCCACTGGGGCCCTCCTAATTAACATATAAAAATTTCCTTTTGCAGGCATGATTGGACCATAGAGGCCTACCTTGAGACCGAGTTTGATAATTATAACTTAATATTAAATGGAGCTAGGAGATCTCGAAGCCTGAACCTTATTCTCGACATTTCGACTTTTTTTAAATTTTTTTTTATTATTATTCCAAAAAGTGTTCTTTATCAAAGAAAGATGCTCGATTTGATACACAGAACACCTTATGCATGATAAACTACCTAAAATGTTGCAAAAGGAGTCGAAAAATAACAAATAAACTGATTTTCCTAGATTTTTCCAGTTATTCCCATTTTCGTTTTTAAAAAAAAAATTTCCAACATGCATGACCCTCTAGAATATCTAAAAACACATCTGAAAAATAATATAATGTAAAAAAAACTAAAGAAAGAAAAAAAAAATTGTTTTTGAAAAAGTGTCCGCAGCTGAGATTCGAACCCCCGACCCCTCCCTCCAACCTCGACTTGTCAGTCAGGTTTCCTACCACCAGACAAAGGTGGCATGAAAAGAAAGAAACAATTTCGCTTCAAAAGCCCTTTCTTGGTGACCTACGCAATAGACCTTTAGGGCCCCACTGGGGGCCTCCTAATTAACATATAAAACTTTCCTTTTGCAGGCATGATTGGACCATAGAGGCCTACCTTGGGACCGAGATTGATAATTATAACTTAATATTAAATGGAGCTAGGAGGTCTCGAAGCCTGAACCTTATTCTCGACATTACGACTTTTTTAAAAATTTTTTTATTATTATTCCAAAAAGTGTTCTTTAACAAACAAGGATGCTCGATTTTATACACAGAACACCTTATGCATGATAGACTACCTAAAATGTTGCAAAAGGAGTCGAAAAATAACAAATAAACTGTTTTTCCTAGATTTTTCCTGTTTTTCCCATTTTCCTAATTAAAAAAAAAAAAATTCCTACATGCATGACCCTCTAGAATATCGAAAAACACATTTAAAAAATAAGATAATGTAAAAAAAACTAAAGAAAGAAAAAAAAGAAATTTTTTTGAAAAAGTGTCCCCAGCTGGGTTTCGAACCCCTGACCCCTCCCTCCAGTCTGGTCTGCCAGTCAGGTGTCTTACCACCAGACCAAGGTGGTACGGAAAGAAAGAAACAATTTCGCTTCAAAAGCTCTTACTCGGTTGCCTATGCAATAGACCTTTAGGGCCCCACTGGGTCCCTCCTAATTAACATATAAAAATTTCTTTCTACAGGCATGATTGGACCATAGAGGCCTATCTTGGGACCGAGTTTGAAAATTATAACTCAATATTAAAGGGAGCTAATAGGTCTCGAAGCCTGAACCTTATTCTTCACATTTCGACTTTTTTAAAAAAAATTTTTATTATTATTCCAAAAAGTGTTCTTTATCAAAAAAAAGATGCTCGATTTTATACACAGAACACCTTATGCATGATAAACTACCTAAAATGTTGCAAAAGGAGTCGAAAAATAACAAATAAACTGATTTTCCTAGATTTTTCCAATTTTTCCCATTTTCCTAATTAAAAAAAAAATTTCCTACATGCATGACCCTCTATAGTATCGAAAAACACATCTGAAAAATTATATAATGAAAAAAAAACTAAAGAAAGAAAAAAAAGAAAATTTTTTAAAAAGTGGTCGAAGCTGGGAATCGAGCCCCTGTCCCCTCCCTCCAACCTCGACTTGCCAGTCAGGTGTCCCACCACCACACCAAGGGGGTACGGAAAGAAAGAAACAATTTCGCTTCAAAAGCCCTATCTCGGTAACCTATGCAATAGACATTTAGGGCCCCACTTGGGCCCTCCTAATTAACATATAAAAATTTCCTTCAACAGACATGATTGGACCATAGAGGCCTACCTTGTGACCGAGTTTGAAAATTATAACTTAATATTAAAGAGAGCTAGGAGGTCTCGAAGCCAGAACCTTATTCTCGACATTTCGTCTTTTTTTAAATTTTTTTTATTATTATTTCAAAAAGTGTTCTTTAACAAAGAAAGTTGCTCGATTTTATACAAAGATCACCTTACGCATGATAAACTACCTAAAATGTTGCAAAAGGAGTCGAAAAATAACAAATTAACTGATTTTCCTAGATTTTTGCAGTTTTTCCCATTTTCCTAATTAAAAAAAAATTTCCAAAATGCATGACCGTCTAGAATATCTAAAAACACATCTGAAAAATAATATAATGTAAAAAAAACAAAAGAAAGAAAAAAAAGAAATTTTTTTGAAAAAGTGTCCCCAGCTGGGTTTCGAACCCCTGACCCCTCCCTCCAGTCTGGACCTGCCTGTCAGGTGTCCTACCACCAGACCAAGGTGGTACGGAAAGAAAGAAACAATTTCGCTTCAAAAGCCCTTACTCGATTGCCTATGCAATAGACCTTTAGGGCCCCACTGGGGCCCTCCTAATTAACATATAAAAATTTCCTTCAACAGACATGATTGGACCATAGAGGCCTACCTTGAGACCGAGTTTGAATATTATAACTTAATATTAAAGGGAGCTAGGAGGAATCGAAGCCTGAACCTTATTCTCAACATTTCGCCTTTTTTAAAAAAAATTTTATTATTATTTCAAAAAGTGTTCTTTAACAAAGAAAGTTGCTCGATTTTATACACAGAACACCTTACGCACTATAAACTACCTAAAATGTTGCAAAAGGAGTCGAAAAATAACAAATAAACTGATTTTCCTAGATTTTTCAAGTTTTTCCCATTTTCCTAATTAAAAAAAAATTTCCTACACTCATGACCCTCTAGAATATCGAAAAACACATTTAAAAATAATATAATGTAAAAGAAACTAAAGAAAGAAAAAAAAGAAATTTTTTTGAAAAAGTGGTCGAAGATGGGATTCGAACCCCTGATCCCTCCCTTCAGTCTGGACCTGCCTGTCAGGTGTCCTACCACCAGACCAAGGTGGTACGGAAAGAAAGAAACAATTTCGCTTCAAAAGCCCTTACTCGATTGCCTATGCAATAGACCTTTAGGGCCCCACTGGGGCCCTCCTAATTAACATATAAAAATTTCCTTTTGCAGGCATGATTGGACCATAGAGGCCTACCTTGAGACCGAGTTTGATAATTATAACTTAATATTAAATGGAGCTAGGAGATCTCGAAGCCTGAACCTTATTCTCGACATTTCGACTTTTTTTAAATTTTTTTTTATTATTATTCCAAAAAGTGTTCTTTATCAAAGAAAGATGCTCGATTTGATACACAGAACACCTTATGCATGATAAACTACCTAAAATGTTGCAAAAGGAGTCGAAAAATAACAAATAAACTGATTTTCCTAGATTTTTCCAGTTATTCCCATTTTCGTTTTTAAAAAAAAAATTTCCAACATGCATGACCCTCTATAATATCGAAAAACACATCTGAAAAATAATATAATGTAAAAAAACTAAAGAAAGAAAAAAAAGATATTACTTTTTAAAAAGTGGTCGAAGCTGGGATTCGATCCCCCGTCCCCTCCCTCCAACCTCGACTTGCCAGTCAGGTGTCCTATCACCAGACCAAGGCGGTACGGAAAGAAAGAAACAATTTCGCTTCAAAAGCTCTTACATGGTTGCCTATGCAATAGACCTTTAGGGCCTAACTGGGTCCCTCCGAATTAACATATAAAAATTTCCTTCAACAGGCATGATTGGACCATAGAGGCCTATCTTGGGACCGAGTTTGAAAATTATAACTCAATATTAAAGGGAGCTAATAGGTCTCGAAGCCTGAACCTTATTCTTGACATTTCGACTTTTTTAAAAAAAAATTTTATTATTATTCCAAAAAGTGTTCTTTATAAAAGAAAGATGCTCGATTTTATACACAGAACACCTTATGCATGATAAACTACCTAAAATGTTGCAAAAGGAGTCGAAAAATAACAAATAAACGGATTTTCCCAGATTTTTCCAGTTTTTCCCATTTTCCTAATTAAAAATAAATTTCCTACACTCATGTCCCTCTAGAGTATCGAAAAACACATTTAAAAAATAATATAATGTAAAAAAAACTATAGAAAGAAAAAAAAGAAATTTTTTTGAAAAAGTGTCCCCAGCTGGGTTTCGAACCCCTGACCCCTCCCTCCAGTCTGGACCTGCCAGTCAGGTGTCCTACCATCAGACCAAGGCGGTACAGAAAGAAAGAAACAATTTCGCTTCAAAAGCCCTTTCTCGGTTACCTATGCAATAGACATTTAGGGCCCCACTGGGGCCCTCCTAATTAACATATAAAAATTTGCTTCAACAGGCATTATTGGACCATAGTGGCCTACCTTGGGACCGAGTTTGAAAATTATAACTTAATATTAAGAAGAGCCAGGAGGTCTCAAAGCCTGAACCTTATTCTCGACATTTCGTCTTTTTTTAAATTTTTTTTATTATTATTTCAAAAAGTGTTCTTTAACAAAGAAAGTTGCTCGATTTTATACAAAGAACACCTTACGCATGATAAACTACCTAAAATGTTGCAAAAGGAGTCGAAAAATAACAAATAAAATGATTTTCCTAGATTTTTCCAGTTTTTCCCATTTTCCTAATTAAAAAAAAAAAATCCTACATGCATGACCCTCTAGAATATCTAAAAACACATCTGAAAAATAATATAATGTAAAAAAAACTAAAGAAAGAAAAAAAAAAAAAATTGTTTTTGAAAAAGTGTCCGCAGCTGAGATTCGAACCCCCGACCCCTCCCTCCAACCTCGACTTGTCAGTCAGGTTTCTTACCACCAGACCAAGGTGGCACGAAAAGAAAGAAACAATTTCGCTTCAAAAGCCCTTTCTTAGTGACCTACGCAATAGACCTTTAGGGCCCCACTGGGGGCCTCCTAATTAACATATAAAACTTTCCTTTTGCAGGCATGATTGGACCATGGAGGCCTACCTTGGGACCGAGTTTGATAATTATAACTTAGTATGAAATGGAGCTAGGAGGTCTCGAAGCCTGAACCTTATTCTCGACATTGCGACTTTTTTAAAATTTTTTTTATTATTATTCCAAAAAGTGTTCTTTAACAAACAAGGATGCTCGATTTTATACACAGAACACCTTATGCATGATAGACTACCTAAAATGTTGCAAAAGGAGTCGAAAAATAACAAATAAACTGTTTTTCCTAGATTTTTCCTGTTTTTCCCATTTTCCTAATTAAAAAAAAAAAAATTCCTACATGCATGACCCTCTATAATATCGAAAAACACATCTGAAAAATTATATAATGTAAAAAAAACTAAAGAAAGAAAAAAAAGAAATTTTTTTGAAAAAGTGTCCCCAGCTGGGTTTCGAACCCCTGACCCCTCCCTCCAGTCTGGATCTGCCAGTCAGGTGTCCTACCACCAGACCAAGGTGGTACGGAAAGAAAGAAACAATTTCGCTTCAAAAGCTCTTACTCGGTTGCCTATGCAATAGACCTTTAGGGCCCCACTTGGGCCCTCCTAATTAACATATAAAAATTTCCTTCAACAGACATGATTGGAACATAGAGGCCTACCTTAAGACCGAGTTTAAATATTATAACTTAATATTAAAGGGAGCTAGGAGGTCTCGAAGCCTGAAACTTATTCTCAACATTTCGCCTTTTTTAAAAAGTTTTTTATTATTACTTCAAAAAGTGTTCTTAACAAAGAAAGTTGCTCGATTTTATACACAGAACACCTTACGCACTATAAACTACCTAAAATGTTGCAAAAGGAGTCGAAAAATAACAAATTAACTGATTTTCCTAGATTTTTGCAATTTTTCCCATTTTCCTAATTAAAAAAAATTTCCAACATGCATGACCGTCTAGAATATCTAAAAACACATCTGAAAAATAATATAATGTAAAAAAAACTAAAGAAAGAAAAAAAAGAAATTTTTTTGAAAAAGTGTCCCCAGCTGGGTTTCGAACCCCTGACCCATCCCTCCAGTCTGGACCTGCCTATCAGGTTTCCTACCACCAGACCAAGGTGGCACGAAAAGAAAGAAACAATTTCGCTTCAAAAGCCCTTTCTTGGTGACCTACGCAATAGACCAATAGACCTTTAGGGCCCCACTGGGGGCCTCCTAATTAACATATAAAAATTTCCTTTTGCAGGCATGATTGGACCATAGAGGCCTACCTTGAGACCGAGTTTGATAATTATAACTTACTTTTAAATGGAGCTAGGAGATCTCGAAGCCTGAACCTTATTCTCGACATTTCGACTTTTTTTAAATTTTTTTTTATTATTATTCCAAAAAGTGTTCTTTATCAAAGAAAGATGCTCGATTTGATACACAGAACACCTTACGCACTATAAAATACCTAAAATGTTGCAAAAGGAGTCGAAAAATATCAAATAAACTGATTTTCCTAGATTTTTCCAGTTTTTCCCATTTTCCTAATTAAAAAAAATTTCCTACACTCATGACCCTCTAGAATATCGAAAAACACATTTAAAAATAATTTAATGTAAGAGAAATTAAAGAAAGAAAAAAAACAAATTTTTTTGAAAAAGTGGTCGAAGCAGGGTTTCGAACCCCTGACCCCTCCCTCCAGTCTGGACCTGCCTGTCAGGTGTCCTACCACCAGACCAAGGTGGTACAGAAAGAAAGAAACAATTTCGCTTTAAAAGCCCTTACTCGATTGCCTATGCAATAGACCTTTAGGGCCCCACTGGGGCCCTCCTAATTAACATATAAAAATTTCCTTCAACAGACATGATTGGACCATAGAGGCCTACCTTGAGACCGAGTTTAAATATTATAACTTAGTATTAAAGGGAGCTAGGAGGTCTCGAAGCCTGAACCTTATTCTCAACATTTCGCCTTTTTTAAAAATTTTTTTATTATTATTTCAAAAAGTGTTCTTTAACAAAGAAAGTTGCTCGATTTTATACACAGAACACCTTACGCACTATAAAATACCTAAAATGTTGCAAAAGGAGTCGAAAAATATCAAATAAACTGATTTTCCTAGATTTTTCCAGTTTTTCCCATTTTCCTAATTAAAAAAAATTTCCTACACTCATGACCCTCTAGAATATCGAAAAACACATTTAAAAATAATTTAATGTAAGAGAAATTAAAGAAAGAAAAAAAACAAATTTTTTTGAAAAAGTGGTCGAAGCTGGGATTCGAACCCCTGACCCCTCCCTCCAGTCTGGACCTGCCTGTCAGGTGTCCTACCACCAGACCAAGGTGGTACAGAAAGAAAGAAACAATTTCGCTTCAAAAGCCCTTACTCGATTGCCTATGCAATAGACCTTTAGAGCCCCACTGGGGCCCTCCTAATTAACATATAAAAATTTCCTTCAACAGACATGATTGGACCCTAGAGGCCTATCTTGGGACCGAGTTTGAAAACTATAACTCAATATTAAAGGGAGCTGGGAGGTCTCGAAGCCTGAACCTTATTCTCGACATTGCGACTTTTTTTAAATTTTTTTTATTATTATTCCAAAAAGTGTTCTTTAACAAACAAGGATGCTCGATTTTATACACAGAACACCTTATGCATGATAGACTACCTAAAATGTTGCAAAAGGAGTCGAAAAATAACAAATAAACTGATTTTCCTAGATTTTTCCTGTTTTTCCCATTTTCCTAATTAAAAAAAAAAAATTCCTACATGCATGACCCTCTAGAATATCGAAAAACACATTTAAAAAATAAGATAATGTAAAAAAAACTAAAGAAAGAAAAAAAAGAAATTTTTTTGAAAAAGTGTCCCCAGCTGGGTTTCGAACCCCTGCCCCTCCCTCCAGTCTTGATCTGCCAGTCAGGTGTCTTACCCCCAGACCAAGGTGGTACGGAAAGAAAGAAACAATTTCGCTTCAAAAGCTCTTACTCGGTTGCCTATGCAATAGACATTTAGGGCCCCACTGGGTCCCTCCTAATTAACATATAAAAATTTCCTTCAACAGGCAGCATTGGACCATAGAGGCCTATCTTGGGACCGAGTTTGAAAATTATAACTCAATAATAAAGGGAGCTAATAGGTCTCGAAGCCTGAACCTTAATCTTGACATTTCGACTTTTTTAAAAAAAAATTTTATTATTATTCCAAAAAGTGTTCTTTATCAAAGAAAGATGCTCGATTTTATACACAGAACACCTTATGCATGATAAACTACTTAAAATGTTGCAAAAGGAGTCGAAAAATAACAAATAAACTGATTTTCCTAGATTTTTCCAGTTTTTCCCATTTTCCTTATTAAAAAAAAAATTTCCTACATGCATGACCCTCTATAATATCGAAAAACACATCTGAAAAATTATATAATGTAAAAAAAACTAAATAAAGAAAAAAAAGAAAATTTTTTAAAAAGTGGTCGAAGCTGGGATTCAAACCCCCGTCCCCTCCATCCAACCTCGACTTGCCAGTCAGGTGTCCTACCACCAGACCAAGGGGGTACGGAAAGAAAGAAACAACTTCGCTTCAAAAGCCCTATCTCGGTTACCTATGCAATAGACATTTAGGGCCCAACTTGGGCCCTCCTAATTAACACATAAATATTTCCTTCGGCAGGCATGATTGGACCATAGAGGCCTACCTTGAGACCAAATTTGAATATTATAACTTAATATTAAAGGGAGCTAGGAGGTCTCAAAGCCTGAACCTTATTCTCGACATTTCGTCTTTTTTCAAATTTTTTTTTATTATTATTCCAAAAAGTGTTCTTTATCAAAGAAAGATGCTCGATTTGATACACAGAACACCTTATGCATGATAAACTATCTAAAATATTGCAAAAGGAGTCTAAAAATAACAAATAAACTGATTTTCCTAGATTTTTCCAGTTTTTCCCATTTTCCTAATTAAAAAAAAAATTCCAACATGCATGACCGTCTAGAATATCTAAAAACACATCTGAAAAATAATATAATGTAAAAAAAACTAAAGAAAGAAAAAAAAGAAATTTTTTTGAAAAAGTGTCCGCAGCTGAGATTCGAACCCCGACCCCTCCCTCCAACCTCGACTTCTCAGTCAGGTTTCCTACCACCAGACCAAGGTGGCACGAAAAGAAAGAAACAATTTCGCTTCAAAAGCCCTTTCTTGGTGACCTACGCAATAGACCAATAGACCTTTAGGGCCCCACTGGGGGCCTCCTAATTAACATATAAAAATTTCCTTTTGCAGGCATGATTGGACCATAGAGGCCTACCTTGAAACCGAGTTTGATAATTATAACTCAATATTAAAGGGAGCTAGGAGGTCTCAAAGCCTGAACCTTATTCTCGACATTTCGTCTTTTTTTAAATTTTCTTTTATTATTATTCCAAAAAGTGTTCTTTATCAAAGAAAAATACTCGGATTTATACACGAAACACCTTATGCATGATAAACTACCTAAAATGTTGCAAAAGGAGTCGAAAAATAACAAATTAACCGATTTTTCTAGATTTTTCCAGTTTTTCCCATTTTCCTAATTAAAAAAAAATTTCCTACATGCATGACCCTCTAGAATATCGAAAAACACATCTGAAAAATAATATAATGTAAAAAAAAACTAAAGAAAGAAAAAAAAGAAATTTTTTGAAAAAGTGGTCGAAGCTGGGATTCGAACCCCCGTCCCCTCCCTCCAACCTCGACTTGCCAGTCAGGTGTCCTACCATCAGACCAAGGCAGTATGGAAAGAAAGAAACAATTTCGCTTCAAAAGCCCTTTCACGGTAACCTATGCAATAGACATTTAGGGCCCCACTGGGGCCCTCCTAATCAACATATAAAATTTTCCTTCGGCAGGCATGATTGGACCATAGAGGCCTACCATGAGACCCAGTTTGAAAATTTTAACTTAATATTAAAGGGAGCTAGGAGGTCTCAAAGCCTGAACCTTATTCTCGACATTTCGTCTTTTTTCAAATTTTTTTTTTATTATTTCAAAAAGTGTTCTTTAACAAAGAAAGTTGCTCGATTTTATAAACAGAACACCTTACGCATGATAAACTATCCAAAATGTTGCAAAAGGAGTCGAAAAATAACAAATAAACTGATTTTCCTAGATTTTTCCAGTTTTTCCCATTTTCCTAATTAAAAAAAAAAATTTCCTTTTTTTGAAAAAGTGTCCCCAGCTGGGTTTCGAAACCCTGACCCCTCCCTTCAGTCCCGACTTGCCAGTCAGGTGTCCTACCACCAGACCAAGGTGGTACGTAAAGAAAGAATCAATTTCGCTTCAAAAGCCCTTACTCGGTTGCCTATGCAATAGACCTTTAGGGCCCCACTGGGGCCCTTCTAATTAACATATAAAAATTTCCTTTTGCACGCATGATTGGACCATAGAGGCCTACCTTGAAACCGAGTCTGATAATTATGACTTAATATTAAATGGAGCTAGGAGGTCTCGAAGCCTGAACCTTATTCTCGACATTGCGACGTTTTTTAAATTTTTTTTATTATTATTCCAAAAAGTGTTCCTTAACAAAGAAGGATGCTCGATTTTATACACAGAACACCTTATGCATGATAGACTATCTAAACTGTTACAGAAGGAGTCGAAAAATAATAAATAAACTGATTTTCCTAGATTTTTCCAGTTTTTCCCATTTTCCTAAGTAAAAAAAAAATTTCCTACAGGCAGGACCCTCTAGAATATCGAAAAACACATTTAAAAAATAATTTAATGTAAAAAAAACTAAAGAAAGAAAAAAAACAAATTTTTTTGAAAAAGTGTCCCCAGCTGGGATTCGAACACCGTCCCCTCCCTCCAACCTCGACTTGCCAGTCAGGTGTCCTACCACCAGACCAAGGTGGTACGGAAAGAAAGAAACAATTTTGCTTCAAAAGCCCTTTCTCGGTTACCTATGCAATAGACATTTAGGGCCCCACTGGGGCCCTCCTAATTAACATATAAAAATTTCCTTCGGCAGGCATAATTGGACCATAGAGGCCTACCTTGAGACCGAGTTTGAAAATTATAACTTAATATTAAAGGGAGCTAGGAGGTCTCGAAATCTGAACCTTATTCTCGACATTTCAACTTTTTCTTAATTTCTTTTTATTATTATTCCAAAAATTGTTCTTTAACAAAGAAAGATGCTTGATTTTATACACAGAACACCCTATGCATGATAGACTACCTAAAAGGTTGCAAAAGGAGTCGAAAAACAACAAATAAACTGATTTTCCTAGATTCTTCCAGTTTTTCCCATTTTCCTAATTAAAAAAAAAATTTCCTTCCTGCATGACCCTCTAGAATATCGAAAAACACATCTAAAAAATAATATAATGTAAAAAAAACTAAAGAAAGAAAAAAAAGAAATTTTTCTGAAAAAGTGTCTGCAGCTGGGATTCGAACCCCCGAACCCTCCCTCTAGTCTCGTCCTGCAAGTCAGATGTTCTACCACTAGACCAAGGTGGCACGAAAAGAAAGAAACAATTTCGCTTTAAAACCCCTTTCTCGGTTACCTACGCAATAGACCTTTAGGGCCCTCCTAATTAACATATAAAAATTTCCTTCAACAGGCATGATTGGACCATAGAGGCCTATCTCGGGACCGAGTTTGAAAATTATAACTCAATATTAAAGGGAGCTAATAGGTCTCGAAGCCTGAACCTTATTCTTGACATTTCGACTTTTTTAAAAAAAATTTTTGTTATTATTCCAAAAAGTGTTCTTTATCAAAGAAAGATGCTCGATTTTATACACAGAACACCTTATGCATGATAAACTACCTAAAATGTTGCAAAAGGAGTCGAAAAATAACAAATAAACTAATTTTCCTAGATTTTTCCAGTTTTTCCCATTTTCCTAATTAAAAAAAAAATTTCCTACATGCATGACCCTCTATAATATCGAAAAACACATCTGAAAAATTATATAATGTAAAAAAAACTAAATAAAGAAAAAAAAGAAAATTTTTTAAAAAGTGGTCGAAGCTGGGATTCGAACCCCCGTCCCCTCCCTCCTACCTCGACCTGCCAGTCAGGTGTCCTACCACCAGACCAAGGGAGTACGGAAAGAAAGAAACAATTTCGCTTCAAAAGCCCTATCTCTGTTAACTATGCAATAGACATTTAGGGCCCCACTTGGGCCCTACTAATTAACATATAAATATTTCCTTCGGCAGGCATGATTGGACCATAGAGGCCTACCTTAAGACCAAATTTGAATATTATAACTTAATATTAAAGGGAGCTAGGAGGTCTCGAAGCCTGAACCTTATTCTCGACATTTCGCCTTTTTTAAAAATTTTTTTATTATTATTTCAAAAAGTGTTCTTTAACAAAGAAAGTTGCTCGATTTTATACACAGAACACCTTACGCACTATAAACTACCTAAAATGTTGTAAAAGGAGTCGAAAAATAACAAATAAACTGATTTTCCTAGATTTTTCCAGTTTTTCCCATTTTCCTAATGAAAAAAAAATTTCCTACACTCATAACCCTCTAGAATATCGAAAAACACATTTAAAAATAATATAATGTAAAAAAAACTAAAGAAAGAAAAAAAAGAAATTTTTTTTAAAAAGTGGTCGAAGCTGGGATTCGAACCCCCGTCCCCTCCCTCCAACCTCGACTTGCCAATCAGGTGTCCTACCACCAGACCAAAGCGGTACAGAAAGAAAGAAACAATTTCGCTTCAAAAGCCCTTTCTTGGTTAACTATGCAATAGACATTTAGGGCCCCACTGGGGCCCTCCTAATTAACATATAAAAATTTCCTTCAACAGACATGATTGGACCATAGAGGCCTACCTTGAGACCGAGTTTAAATATTATAACTTAATATTAAAGGGAGCTAGGAGGTCTCGAAGCCTGAACCTTATTCTCAACATTTCGCCTTTTTTAAAAAAAATTTTTATTATTATTTCAAAAAGTGTTCTTTAACAAAGAAAGTTGCTCGATTTTATACACAGAACACCTTACGCACTATAAAATACCTAAAATGTTGCAAAAGGAGTCGAAAAATATCAAATAAACTGATTTTCCTAGATTTTTCCAGTTTTTCCCATTTTCCTAATTAAAAAAAATTTCCTACACTCATGACCCTCTAGAATATCGAAAAACACATTTAAAAATAATTTAATGTAAGAGAAATTAAAGAAAGAAAAAAAACAAATTTTTTTGAAAAAGTGGTCGAAGCAGGGTTTCGAACCCCTGACCCCTCCCTCCAGTCTGGACCTGCCTGTCAGGTGTCCTACCACCAGACCAAGGTGGTACAGAAAGAAAGAAACAATTTCGCTTTAAAAGCCCTTACTCGATTGCCTATGCAATAGACCTTTAGAGCCCCACTGGGGCCCTCCTAATTAACATATAAAAATTTCCTTCAACAGACATGATTGGACCCTAGAGGCCTATCTTGTGACCGAGTTTGAAAACTATAACTCAATATTAAAGGGAGCTGGGAGGTCTCGAAGCCTGAACCTTATTCTCGACATTGCGACTTTTTTTAAATTTTTTTTATTATTATTCCAAAAAGTGTTCTTTAACAAACAAGGATGCTCGATTTTATACACAGAACACCTTATGCATGATAGACTACCTAAAATGTTGCAATAGGAGTCGAAAAATAACAAATAAACTGATTTTCCTAGATTTTTCCTGTTTTTCCCATTTTCCTAAAGAAAAAAAAAAATTCCTACATGTATGACCCTCTAGAATATCGAAAAACACATTTAAAAAATAAGATAATGTAAAAAAAACTAAAGAAAGAAAAAAAAGAAATTTTTTTGAAAAAGTGTCCCCAGCTGGGTTTCGAACCCCTGACCCCTCCCTCCAGTCTTGATCTGCCAGTCAGGTGTCTTACCCCCAGACCAAGGTGGTACGGAAAGAAAGAAACAATTTCGCTTCAAAAGCTCTTACTCGATTGCCTATGCAATAGACCTTTAGGGCCCCACTGGGTCCCTCCTAATTAACATATAAAAATTTCCTTCAACAGGCATGATTGGACCATAGAGGCCTATCTTGGGACCGAGTTTGAAAATTATAACTCAATAATAAAGGGAGCTAATAGGTCTCGAAACCTGAACCTTATTCTTGACATTTCGACTTTTTTAAAAAAAAATTTTATTATTATTCCAAAAAGTGTTCTTTATCAAAGAAAGATGCTCGATTTTATACACAGAACACCTTATGCATGATAAACTACCTAAAATGTTGCAAAAGGAGTCGAAAAATAACAAATAAACTGATTTTCCTAGATTTTTCCAGTTTTTCCCATTTTCCTTATTAAAAAAAAAATTTCCTACATGCATGACCCTCTATAATATCGAAAAACACATCTGAAAAATTATATAATGTAAAAAAAACTAAATAAAGAAAAAAAAGAAAATTTTTTAAAAAGTGGTCGAAGCTGGGATTCAAACCCCCGTCCCCTCCATCCAACCTCGACTTGCCAGTCAGGTGTCCTACCACCAGACCAAGGGGGTACGGAAAGAAAGAAACAATTTCGCTTCAAAAGCCCTATCTCGGTTACCTATGCAATAGACATTTAGGGCCCAACTTGGGCCCTCCTAATTAACACATAAATATTTCCTTCGGCAGGCATGATTGGACCATAGAGGCCTACCTTGAGACCAAATTTGAATATTATAACTTAATATTAAAGGGAGCTAGGAGTTCTCGAAGCCTGAACCTTATTCTCGACATTTCGCCTTTTTTAAAATTTTTTTATTATTATTTCAAAAAGTGTTCTTTAACAAAGAAAGTTGCTCGATTTTATACACAGAACACCTTACGCACTATAAACTACCTAAAATGTTGTAAAAGGAGTCGAAAAATAACAAATAAACTGATTTTCCTAGATTTTTCCAGTTTTTCCCATTTTCCTAATTAAAAAAAAATTTCCTACACTCATGACCCTCTAGAATATCGAAAAACACATTTAAAAATAATATAATGTAAAAAAACTAAAGAAAGAAAAAAAAGAAATTTTTTTTAAAAAGTGGTCGAAGCTGGGATTCGAACCCCCGTCCCCTCCCTCCAAACTTGACTTGTCAGTCAGGTTTCCTACCACCAGACCAAGGTGGCACGAAAAGAAAGAAACAATTTCGCTTCAAAAGCCCTTTCTTGGTGACCTACGCAATAGACCAATAGACCTTTAGGGCCCCACTGGGAGCCTCCTAATTAACATATAAAAATTTCCTTCAACAGGCATGATTGGACCATAGAGGCCTATCTTGGGACCGAGTTTGAAAATTATAACTCAATATTAAAGGGAGCTAGGACGTCTCGAAGCCTGAACCTTATTCTCGACATTTCGACTTTTTTTAAATTTTCTTTTATTATTATTCCAAAAAGTGTTCTTTATCAAAGAAAAATACTCGGATTTATACACAAAAGACCTTATGCATGATAAACTACCTAAAATGTTGCAAAAGGAGTCGAAAAATAACAAATTAACCGATTTTCCTAGATTTTTCCAGTTTTTCCCATTTTCCTAATTAAAAAAAAATTTCCTACATGCATGACCCTCTAGAATATCGAAAAACACATCTGAAAAATAATATAATGTAAAAAAAACTAAAGAAAGAAAAAAAAGAAATTTTTTTGAAAAAGTGGTCAAAGCTGGGATTCGAACCCCCGTCCCCTCCCTCCAACCTCAACTTGCCAGTCAGGTGTCCTACCACCAGACCAAGGCGGTACGGAAAGAAAGAAACAATTTCGCTTAAAAAGCCCTTTCTCGGTTACCTATGCAATAGACATTTAGGGCCCCACTGGGGCCCTACT
Source organism: Parasteatoda lunata (assembly GCA_949128135.1). Lineage (NCBI taxonomy): Eukaryota > Metazoa > Arthropoda > Arachnida > Araneae > Theridiidae > Parasteatoda > Parasteatoda lunata. The sequence goes on from OX421977.1 coordinate 83,599,700, forward strand.
AATCAACATATAAAAATTTCCTTCGGCAGGCATGATTGGACCATAGAGGCCTACCATGAGACCCAGTTTGAAAATTTTAACTTAATATTAAAGGGAGCTAGGAGGTCTCAAAGCCTGAACCTTATTCTCGACATTTCGTCTTTTTTCAAATTTTTTTTTATTATTATTCCAAAAAGTGTTCTTTATCAAAGAAAGATGCTCGATTTGATACACAGAACACCTTATGCATGATAAACTATCTAAAATATTGCAAAAGGAGTCTAAAAATAACAAATAAACTGATTTTCCTAGATTTTTCCAGTTTTTCCCATTTTCCTAATTAAAAAAAAAAATTCCAACATGCATGACCGTCTAGAATATCTAAAAACACATCTGAAAAATAATATAATGTAAAAAAAACTAAAGAAAGAAAAAAAAGAAATTTTTTTGAAAAAGTGTCCGCAGCTGAGATTCGAACCCCCGACCCCTCCCTCCAACCTCGACTTGTCAGTCAGGTTTCCTACCACCAGACCAAGGTGGCACGAAAAGAAAGAAACAATTTCGCTTCAAAAGCCCTTTCTTGGTGACCTACGCAATAGACCAATAGACCTTTAGGGCCCCACTGGGGGCCTCCTAATTAACATATAAAAATTTCCTTTTGCAGGCATGATTGGACCATAGAGGCCTACCTTGAGACCGAGTTTGATAATTATAACTTAATATTAAATGGAGCTAGGAGATCTCGAAGCCTGAACCTTTTTCTCGACATTTCGACTTTTTTTAAATTTTTTTTTAATATTATTCCAAAAAGTGTTCTTTATCAAAGAAAGATGCTCGATTTGATACACAGAACACCTTATGCATGATAAACTACCTAAAATGTTGCAAAAGGAGTCGAAAAATAACAAATAAACTGATTTTCCTAGATTTTTCCAGTTTTTCCCACTTTCCTTTTTAAAAAAAAAATTTCCAACATGCATGACCCTCTATAATATCCAAAAACACATCTGAAAAATAATATAATGTAAAAAAAACTAAAGAAAGAAAAAAAAGAAATTTTTTTTAAAAAGTGGTCGAAGCTGGGATTCGAACCCCCGTCCCCTCCTTCCAACCTCGACTTGCCAGTCAGGTGTCCTACCACCAGACCAAGGCGGTACAGAAAGAAAGAAACAATTTCGCTTCAAAAGCCCTTTCTCGGTTACCTATGCAATAGACCTTTAGGGCCCCACTGGGGTGCTCCTAATTAACATATAAAAATTTCCTTCGGCAGGCATGATTGGACCATAGAGGCCTACCATGAGACCCAGTTTGAAAATTTTAACTTAATATTAAAGGGAGCTAGGAGGTCTCAAAGCCTGAACCTTATTCTCGACATTTCGTCTTTTTTCAAATTTTTTTTTATTATTATTCCAAAAAGTGTTCTTTATCAAAGAAAGATGCTCGATTTGATACACAGAACACCTTATGCATGATAAACTATCTAAAATATTGCAAAAGGAGTCTAAAAATAACAAATAAACTGATTTTCCTAGATTTTTCCAGTTTTTCCCATTTTCCTAATTAAAAAAAAAAATTCCAACATGCATGACCGTCTAGAATATCTAAAAACACATCTGAAAAATAATATAATGTAAAAAAAACTAAAGAAAGAAAAAAAAGAAATTTTTTTGAAAAAGTGTCCGCAGCTGAGATTCGAACCCCCGACCCCTCCCTCCAACCTCGACTTGTCAGTCAGGTTTCCTACCACCAGACCAAGGTGGCACGAAAAGAAAGAAACAATTTCGCTTCAAAAGCCCTTTCTTGGTGACCTACGCAATAGACCAATAGACCTTTAGGGCCCCACTGGGTCCCTCCTAATTAACATATAAAAATTTCCTTCAACAGGCATGATTGGACCATAGAGGCCTATCTTGGGACCGAGTTTGAAAATTATAACTCAATATTAAAGGGAGCTAATAGGTCTCGAAGCCTGAACCTTATTCTTGACATTTCGACTTTTTTTAAAAATTTTTTTATTATTATTCCAAAAAGTGTTCTTTATCAAAGAAAGATGCTCGATTTTATACACAGAACACCTTATGCATGATAAACTACCTAAAATGTTGCAAAAGGAGTCGAAAAATAACAAATAAACTGATTTTCCTAGATTTTTCCAGTTTTTCCCATTTTCCTAATTAAAAAAAAAATTTCCTACATGCATGACCCTCTATAATATCGAAAAACACATCTGAAAAATTATATTATGTAAAAAAAACTAAATAAAGAAAAAAAAGAAAATTTTTTAAAAAGTGGTCGAAGCTGGGATTCGAACCCCCGTCCCCTCCCTCCTACCTCGACTTGCCAGTCAGGTGTCCTACCACCAGACCAAGGGTGTACGGAAAGAAAGAAACAATTTCGCTTCAAAAGCCCTATCTCGGTTACCTATGCAATAGACATTTAGGGCCCCACTTGGGCCCTACTAATTAACATATAAATATTTCCTTCGGCAGGCATGATTGGACCATAGAGGCCTACCTTAAGACCAAATTTGAATATTATAACTTAATATTAAAGGGAGCTAGGAGGTCTCGAAGCCTGAACCTTATTCTCGACATTTCGCCTTTTTTAAAAATTTTTTTATTATTATTTCAAAAAGTGTTCTTTAACAAAGAAAGTTGCTCGATTTTATACACAGAACACCTTACGCACTATAAACTACCTAAAATGTTGTAAAAGGAGTCGAAAAATAACAAATAAACTGATTTTCCTAGATTTTTCCAGTTTTTCCCATTTTCCTAATTAAAAAAAAATTTCCTTCACTCATGACCCTCTAGAATATCGAAAAACACATTTAAAAATAATATAATGTAAAAAAAACTAAAGAAAGAAAAAAAAGAATTTTTTTTTAAAAAGTGGTCGAAGCTGGGATTCGAACCCCCGTCCCCTCCCTCCAACCTCGACTTGCCAATCAGGTGTCCTACCACCAGACCAAAGCGGTTCAGAAAGAAAGAAACAATTTCGCTTCAAAAGCCCTTTCTCGGTTAACTATGCAATAGACATTTAGGGCCCCACTGGGGCCCTCCCAATTATTATATAAAAATTTCCTTCAACAGGCATTATTGGACCATAGTGGCCTACTTTGGGACCGAGTTTGAAAATTATAACTTAATATTAAAGAGAGCTAGGAGGTCTCAAAGCCTGAACCTTATTCTCGACATTTCGTCTTTTTTTAAATTTTTTTTTTATTATTTCAAAAAGTGTTCTTTAACAAAGAAAGTTGCTCGATTTTATACACAGAACACCTTACGCATGATAAACTATCCAAAATGTTGCAAAAGGAGTCGAAAAATAACAAATAAACTGATTTTCCTAGATTTTTCCAGTTTTTCCCATTTTCCTAATTAAAAAAAAAAATTTCCTTTCTTTGAAAAAGTGTCCCCAGCTGGGTTTCGAACCCCTGACCCCTCCCTCCAGTCACGACTTGCCAGTCAGGTGCCCTACCACCAGACCAAGGTGGTACGTAAAGAAAGAAACAATTTCGCTTCAAAAGCCCTTACTCGGTTGCCTATGCAATAGACCTTTAGGGCCCCACTGGGGCCCTTCTATTTAACATATAAAAATTTCCTTTTGCACGCATGATTGGACCATAGAGGCCTACCTCGAGACCGAGTTTGATAATTATGACTTAATATTAAATGGAGCTAGGAGGTCTCGAAGCCTGAACCTTATTCTCGACATTGCGACGTTTTTTAAATTTTTTTTATTATTATTCCAAAAAGTGTTCTTTAACAAAGAAGGATGCTCGATTTTATACACAGAACACCTTATGCATGATAGACTACCTAAACTGTTACAAAAGGAGTCGAAAAATAATAAATAAACTGATTTTCCTAGATTTTTCCAGTTTTTCCCATTTTCCTAAGTAAAAAAAAAATTTCCTACATGCCATGACACTCTAGAATATCGAAAAACACATTTAAAAAATAATTTAATGTAAAAAAAACTAAAGAAAGAAAAAAAACAAATTTTTTTGAAAAAGTGTCCCCAGCTGGGATTCGAACACCGTCCCCTCCCTCCAACCTCGACTTGCCAGTCAGGTGTCCTACCACCAGACCAAGGTGGTACGGAAAGAAAGAAACAATTTTGCTTCAAATGCCCTTACTCGGTTGCCTATGCAATAGACATTTAGGGAACCACTGGGGCCCTCCTAATTAACAAATAAAAATTTCCTTCGACAGGCATGATTGGACCATAGAGGCCTACCTTGAGACCGAGTTTGAAAATTATAACTTAATATTAAAGGGAGCTAGGAGGTCTCGAAATCTGAACCTTATTCTCGACATTTCAACTTTTTCTTAATTTCTTTTTATTATTATTCCAAAAATTGTTCTTTAACAAAGAAAGATGCTTGATTTTATACACAGAACACCCTATGCATGATAGACTACCTAAAAGGTTGCAAAAGGAGTCGAAAAACAACAAATAAACTTATTTTCCAAGATTCTTCCAGTTTTTCCCATTTTCCTAATTAAAAAAAAAATTTCCTTCCTGCATGACCCTCTAGAATATCGAAAAACACATCTAAAAAATAATATAATGTAAAAAAAACTAAAGAAAGAAAAAAAAGAAATTTTTCTGAAAAAGTGTCTGCAGCTGGGATTCGAACCCCCGAACCCTCCCTCTAGTCTCGACCTGCAAGTCAGATGTTCTACCACTAGACCAAGGTGGCACGAAAAGAAAGAAACAATTTCGCTTTAAAACCCCTTTCTCGGTTACCTACGCAATAGACCTTTAGGGCCCTCCTAATTAACATATAAAAATTTCCTTCTGCAGGCATGATTGGACCATAGAGGCCTACCTTGAGACCGAGTTTGAATATTATAACTTAATATTAAAGGGAGCTAGGAGGTCTCGAAGCCTGAACCTTATTCTCGACATTGCGACTTTTTTTAAATTTTTTTTATTATTATTCCAAAAAGTGTTCTTTAACAAAGAAGGATGCTCGATTTTATACACAGAACACCTTATGCATGATAGACTACCTAAAAGGTTGCAAAAGGAGTCGAAAAATAACAAATAAACTGATTTTCCTAGATTTTTCCTGTTTTTCCCATTTTCCTAATTAAAAAAAAAATTCCTACATGCATGACCCTCTAGAATATCGAAAAACACATTTAAAAAATAAGATAATGTAAAAAAAACTAAAGAAAGAAAAAAAAGAAATTTTTTTGAAAAAGTGCCCCCAGCTGGGTTTCGAACCCCTGACCCCTCCCTCCAGTCTGGATCTGCCAGTCAGGTGCCTTACCCCCAGACCAAGGTGGTACGGAAAGAAAGAAACAATTTCGCTTCAAAAGCTCTTACTCGGTTGCCTATGCAATAGACCTTTAGGGCCCCACTGGGTCCCTCCTAATTAACATATAAAAATTTCCTTCAACAGGCATGATTGGACCATAGAGGCCTATCTTGGGACCGAGTTTGAAAATTATAACTCAATATTAAAGGGAGCTAATAGGTCTCGAAGCCTGAACCTTATTCTTGACATTTCGACTTTTTTAAAAAAAATTTTTATTATTATTCCAAAAAGTGTTCTTTATCAAAGAAAGATGTTCGATTTTATACACAGAACACCTTATGCATGATAAACTACCTAAAATGTTGCAAAAGGAGTCGAAAAATAACAAATAAACTGATTTTCCTAGATTTTTCCAGTTTTTCCCATTTTCCTTATTAAAAAAAAAATTTCCTACATGCATGACCCTCTATAATATCGAAAAACACATCTGAAAAATTATATAATGTAAAAAAAACTAAATAAAGAAAAAAAAGAAAAATTTTTAAAAAGTGGTCGAAGCTGGGATTCGAACCCCCGTCCCCTCCCTCCTACCTCGACTTGCCAGTCAGGTGTCCTACCACCAGACCAAGGGTGTACGGAAAGAAAGAAACAATTTCGCTTCAAAAGCCCTATCTCGGTTACCTATGCAATAGACATTTAGGGCCCCACTTGGGCCCTACTAATTAACATATAAATATTTCCTTCGGCAGGCATGATTGGACCATAGAGGCCTACCTTAAGACCAAATTTGAATATTATAACTTAATATTAAAGGGAGCTAGGAGGTCTCGAAGCCTGAACCTTATTCTCGACATTTCGCCTTTTTTAAAAATTTTTTTATTATTATTTCAAAAAGTGTTCTTTAACAAAGAAAGTTGCTCGATTTTATACACAGAACACCTTACGCACTATAAACTACCTAAAATGTTGTAAAAGGAGTCGAAAAATAACAAATAAACTGATTTTCCTAGATTTTTCCAGTTTTTCCCACTTTCCTAATTAAAAAAAAATTTCCTTCACTCATGACCCTCTAGAATATCGAAAAACACATTTAAAAATAATATAATGTAAAAAAAACTAAAGAAAGAAAAAAAAGAATTTTTTTTTAAAAAGTGGTCGAAGCTGGGATTCGAACCCCCGTCCCCTCCCTCCAACCTCGACTTGCCAATCAGGTGTCCTACCACCAGACCAAAGCGGTTCAGAAAGAAAGAAACAATTTCGCTTCAAAAGCCCTTTCTCGGTTAACTATGCAATAGACATTTAGGGCCCCACTGGGGCCCTCCCAATTATTATATAAAAATTTCCTTCAACAGGCATTATTGGACCATAGTGGCCTACTTTGGGACCGAGTTTGAAAATTATAACTTAATATTAAAGAGAGCTAGGAGGTCTCAAAGCCTGAACCTTATTCTCGACATTTCGTCTTTTTTTAAATTTTTTTTTTATTATTTCAAAAAGTGTTCTTTAACAAAGAAAGTTGCTCGATTTTATACACAGAACACCTTACGCATGATAAACTATCCAAAATGTTGCAAAAGGAGTCGAAAAATAACAAATAAACTGATTTTCCTAGATTTTTCCAGTTTTTCCCATTTTCCTAATTAAAAAAAAAAATTTCCTTTCTTTGAAAAAGTGTCCCCAGCTGGGTTTCGAACCCCTGACCCCTCCCTCCAGTCACGACTTGCCAGTCAGGTGCCCTACCACCAGACCAAGGTGGTACGTAAAGAAAGAAACAATTTCGCTTCAAAAGCCCTTACTCGGTTGCCTATGCAATAGACCTTTAGGGCCCCACTGGGGCCCTTCTATTTAACATATAAAAATTTCCTTTTGCACGCATGATTGGACCATAGAGGCCTACCTTGAGACCGAGTTTGATAATTATGACTTAATATTAAATGGAGCTAGGAGGTCTCGAAGCCTGAACCTTATTCTCGACATTGCGACGTTTTTTAAATTTTTTTTATTATTATTCCAAAAAGTGTTCTTTAACAAAGAAGGATGCTCGATTTTATACACAGAACACCTTATGCATGATAGACTACCTAAACTGTTACAAAAGGAGTCGAAAAATAATAAATAAACTGATTTTCCTAGATTTTTCCAGTTTTTCCCATTTTCCTAAGTAAAAAAAAAATTTCCTACATGCCATGACACTCTAGAATATCGAAAAACACATTTAAAAAATAATTTAATGTAAAAAAAACTAAAGAAAGAAAAAAAACAAATTTTTTTGAAAAATTGTCCCCAGCTGGGATTCGAACACCGTCCCCTCCCTCCAACCTCGACTTGCCAGTCAGGTGTCCTACCACCAGACCAAGGTGGTACGGAAAGAAAGAAACAATTTTGCTTCAAAAGCCCTTTCTCGGTTACCTATGCAATAGACATTTAGGGCCCCACTGGGGCCCTCCTAATTAACATATAAAAATTTCCTTCGGCAGGCATAATTGGACCATAGAGGCCTACCATGAGACTGAGGTTGAAAATTATAACTTAATATTAAATGGAGCTAGGAGGTCTCGAAGCCTGAACCTTATTCTCGACATTTCTACTTTTTTAGAAATTTTTTTATTATTATTATAAAAAGTGTTCTTTAAGAAAGAAAGATGCTCGATTTTATACTCAGAACACCTTACGCATGATAAACTACCTAAAAGGTTGCAAAAGGAGTCGAAAAACCACAAATAAACTGATTTTCCTAGATTCTTCCAGTTTTTCCCATTTTCCTAATTAAAAAAAAAATTTCCTTCCTGCATGACCCTCTAGAATATCGAAAAACACATTTAAAAAATAATTTAATGTAAAAAAAACTAAAGAAAGAAAAAAAACAAATTTTTTTGAAAAAGTGTTCCCAGCTGGGATTCGAACACCGTCCCCTCCCTCCAACCTCGACTTGCCAGTCAGGTGTCCTACCACCAGACCAAGGTGGTACGGAAAGAAAGAAACAATTTTGCTTCAAATGCCCTTACTCGGTTGCCTATGCAATAGACATTTAGGGAACCACTGGGGCCCTCCTAATTAACAAATAAAAATTTCCTTCGACAGGCATGATTGGACCATAGAGGCCTACCTTGAGACCGAGTTTGAAAATTATAACTTAATATTAAAGGGAGCTAGGAGGTCTCGAAATCTGAACCTTATTCTCGACATTTCAACTTTTTCTTAATTTCTTTTTATTATTATTCCAAAAATTGTTCTTTAACAAAGAAAGATGCTTGATTTTATACACAGAACACCCTATGCATGATAGACTACCTAAAAGGTTGCAAAAGGAGTCGAAAAACAACAAATAAACTTATTTTCCAAGATTCTTCCAGTTTTTCCCATTTTCCTAATTAAAAAAAAAATTTCCTTCCTGCATGACCCTCTAGAATATCGAAAAACACATCTAAAAAATAATATAATGTAAAAAAAACTAAAGAAAGAAAAAAAAGAAATTTTTCTGAAAAAGTGTCTGCAGCTGGGATTCGAACCCCCGAACCCTCCCTCTAGTCTCGACCTGCAAGTCAGATGTTCTACCACTAGACCAAGGTGGCACGAAAAGAAAGAAACAATTTCGCTTTAAAACCCCTTTCTCGGTTACCTACGCAATAGACCTTTAGGGCCCTCCTAATTAACATATAAAAATTTCCTTCTGCAGGCATGATTGGACCATAGAGGCCTACCTTGAGACCGAGTTTGAATATTATAACTTAATATTAAAGGGAGCTAGGAGGTCTCGAAGCCTGAACCTTATTCTCGACATTGCGACTTTTTTTAAATTTTTTTTATTATTATTCCAAAAAGTGTTCTTTAACAAAGAAGGATGCTCGATTTTATACACAGAACACCTTATGCATGATAGACTACCTAAAAGGTTGCAAAAGGAGTCGAAAAATAACAAATAAACTGATTTTCCTAGATTTTTCCTGTTTTTCCCATTTTCCTAATTAAAAAAAAAATTCCTACATGCATGACCCTCTAGAATATCGAAAAACACATTTAAAAAATAAGATAATGTAAAAAAAACTAAAGAAAGAAAAAAAAGAAATTTTTTTGAAAAAGTGCCCCCAGCTGGGTTTCGAACCCCTGACCCCTCCCTCCAGTCTGGATCTGCCAGTCAGGTGCCTTACCCCCAGACCAAGGTGGTACGGAAAGAAAGAAACAATTTCGCTTCAAAAGCTCTTACTCGGTTGCCTATGCAATAGACCTTTAGGGCCCCACTGGGTCCCTCCTAATTAACATATAAAAATTTCCTTCAACAGGCATGATTGGACCATAGAGGCCTATCTTGGGACCGAGTTTGAAAATTATAACTCAATATTAAAGGGAGCTAATAGGGCTCGAAGCCTGAACCTTATTCTTGACATTTCGACTTTTTTAAAAAAATTTTTTATTATTATTCCAAAAAGTGTTCTTTATCAAAGAAAGATGTTCGATTTTATACACAGAACACCTTATGCATGATAAACTACCTAAAATGTTGCAAAAGGAGTCGAAAAATAACAAATAAACTGATTTTCCTAGATTTTTCCAGTTTTTCCCATTTTCCTAATTAAAAAAAAAAATTTCCTACATGCATGACCCTCTATAATATCGAAAAACACATCTGAAAAATTATATAATGTAAAAAAAACTAAATAAAGAAAAAAAAGAAAATTTTTTAAAAAGTGGTCGAAGCTGGGATTCGAACCCCCGTCCCCTCCCTCCTACCTCGACTTGCCAGTCAGGTGTCCTACCACCAGACCAAGGGTGTACGGAAAGAAAGAAACAATTTCGCTTCAAAAGCCCTATCTCGGTTACCTATGCAATAGACATTTAGGGCCCCACTTGGGCCCTACTAATTAACATATAAATATTTCCTTCGGCAGGCATGATTGGACCATAGAGGCCTACCTTAAGACCAAATTTGAATATTATAACTTAATATTAAAGGGAGCTAGGAGGTCTCGAAGCCTGAACCTTATTCTCGACATTTCGCCTTTTTTAAAAATTTTTTTATTATTATTTCAAAAAGTGTTCTTTAACAAAGAAAGTTGCTCGATTTTATACACAGAACACCTTACGCACTATAAACTACCTAAAATGTTGTAAAAGGAGTCGAAAAATAACAAATAAACTGATTTTCCTAGATTTTTCCAGTTTTTCCCATTTTCCTAATTAAAAAAAAATTTCCTACACTCATGACCCTCTAGAATATCGAAAAACACATTTAAAAATAATATAATGTAAAAAAAACTAAAGAAAGAAAAAAAAGAATTTTTTTTTAAAAAGTGTTCGAAGCTGGGATTCGAACCCCCGTCCCCTCCCTCCAACCTCGACTTGCCAATCAGGTGTCCTACCACCAGACCAAAGCGGTACAGAAAGAAAGAAACAATTTCGCTTCAAAACCCCTTTCTCGGTTAACTATGCAATAGACATTTAGGGCCCCACTGGGGCCCTCCCAATTAACATATAAAAATTTCCTTCAACAGGCATTATTGGACCATAGTGGCCTACTTTGGGACCGAGTTTGAAAATTATAACTTAATATTAAAGAGAGCTAGGAGGTCTCAAAGCCTGAACCTTATTCTCGACATTTCGTCTTTTTTTAAATTTTTTTTATTATTATTTCAAAAAGTGTTCTTTAACAAAGAAAGTTGCTCGATTTTATACAAAGAACACCTTACGCATGATAAACTACCTAAAATGTTGCAAAAGGAGTCGAAAAATAACAAATAAACTGATTTTCCTAGATTTTTCCAGTTTTTCCCATTTTCCTAATTAAAAAAAAAATTTCCAACATGCATGACCGTCAAGAATATCTAAAAACACATCTGAAAAATAATATAATGTAAAAAAAACTAAAGAATGAAAAAAAAGAAATTTTTTTGAAAAAGTGTCCCCAGCTGGGTTTCGAACCCCTGACCCCTCCCTCCAGTCTGAATCTGACAGTCAGGTGTCCTACCACCAGACCAAGGTGGTACGGAAAGAAAGAAACAATTTCGCTTCAAAAGCCCTTACTCGATTGCCAATGCAATAGACCTTTAGGGCCCCACTGCGGCCCTCCTAATTAACATATAAAAATTTCCTTCAACAGACATGATTGGACCCAAGAGGCCTATCTTGGGACCGAGTTTGAAAACTATAACTCAATATTAAAGGGAGCTGTGAGGTCTCGAAGCCTGAACCTTATTCTCGACATTTCTACTTTTTTGAAATTTTTTTTTATTATTATTCCAAAAAGTGTTCTTTATCAAAGAAAGATGCTCGATTTGATACACAGTACACCTTATGCATGATAAACTACCTAAAATGTTGCAAAAGGAGTCGAAAAATAACAAATAAACTGATTTTCCTAGATTTTTCCAGTTTTTACCATTTTCCTTTTTAAAAAAAAAATTTCCAACATGCATGACCCTCTATATTATCGAAAAACACATCTGAAAAATAATATAATGTAAAAAAAACTAAAGAAAGAAAAAAAAGAAATTTTTTTTAAAAAGTGGTCAAAGCTGGGACTCGAATCCCCGTCCCCTCCCTCCAACCTCGACTTGCCAGTCAGGTGTCCTACCACCAGACCAAGGCGGTACAGAAAGAAAGAAACAATTTCGCTTCAAAAGCCCTTTCTCGGATACCTATGCAATAGACATTTAGGGCCCCACTTGGGCCCTCCTAATTAACATATAAAAATTTCCTTCAACAGGCATATTGGACCATAGTGGCCTACCTTGGGACCGAGTTTGAAAATTATAACTTAATAATAAAGACAGCTAGGAGGTCTCAAAGCCTGAACCTTATTCTCGACATTTCGTCTTTTTTTAAATTTTTTTTATTATTATTTCAAAAAGTGTTCTTTAACAAAGAAAGTTGCTCGATTTTATACAAAGAACACCTTACGCATGATAAACTACCTAAAATGTTGCAAAAGGAGTCGAAAAATAACAAATAAACTGACTTTCCTAGATTTTTCCAGTTTTTCCAATTTTCCTAATTAAAAAAAAAATTTCCAACATGCATGACCCTCTAGAATATTTAAAAACACATCTGAAAAATAATATAATGTAAAAAAAACTAAAGAAAGAAAAAAAAGAAATTTTTTTGAAAAAGTGTCCGCAGCTGAGATTCGAACCCCCGACCCCTCCCTCCAACCTCGACTTGTCAGTCAGGTTTCCTACCACCAGACCAAGGTGGCACGAAAAGAAAGAAACAATTTCGCTTCAAAAGCCCTTTCTTGGTGACATACGCAATAGACCTTTAGGGCCCCTCTGGGGGCCTCCTAATTAACATATAAAACTTTCCTTTTGCAGGCATGATTGGACCATAGAGGCCTACCTTGAGACCGAGTTTGATAATTATAACTTAATATTAAATGGAGCTAGGAGGTCTCGAAGCCTGAACCTTATTCTCGACATTGCGACTTTTTTAAAATTTTTTTTATTATTATTCCAAAAAGTGTTCTTTAACAAACAAGGATGCTCGATTTTATACACAGAACACCTTATGCATGATAGACTACCTAAAATGTTGCAAAAGGAATCGAAAAAAAACAAATAAACTGATTTTCCTAGATTTTTCCTGTTTTTCCCATTTTCCTAATTAAAAAAATAATTCCTACATGCATGACCCTCTAGAATATCGAAAAACACATTTAAAAAATAAGATAATGTAAAAAAAACTAAAGAAAGAAAAAAAAGAAATTTTTTTAAAAAAGTGTCCCCAGCTGGGTTTTGAACCCCTGACCCCTCCCTCCAGTCTGGATCTGCCAGTCAGGCGTCCTTCCACCAGACCAAGGTGGTACGGAAAGAAAGAAACAATTTCGCTTCAAAAGCCCTTACTCAGTTGCCTATGCAATAGACCTTTAGTGCCCCACTGGGGCCCTTCTAATTAACATATAAAAATTTCCTTTTGCACGCATGATTGGACCATAGAGGCCTACCTTGAGACCGAGTTTGATAATTATAACTTAATATTAAATGGAGCTAGGAGGTCTCGAAGCCTGAACCTTATTCTCGACATTTCTACTTTTTTAGAAATTTTTTTATTATTATTATAAAAAGTGTTCTTTAAGAAAGAAAGATGCTCGATTTTATACTCAGAACACCTTACGCATGATAAACTACCTAAAATGTTCTAAAAGGAGTCGAAAATTAAGTAATAAACTGATTTTCCTAGATTTCTCCAGTTTTTCCCATTTTCCTAATTAAAAAAAAATTTCCTACCTGCATGACCCTCTAGAATAACGAAAAACACATCTAAAAAATAATGTAATGTAACAAAAACTAAAGAAAGAAAAAAAAGAAATTTTTCTGAAAAAGTGTCTGCAGCTGGGATTCGAACCCCCGACCCCTCCCTCCAGTCTCGACTTGCCAGTCAGGTGTCCTACCACCAGACCAAGATGGTACGAAAAGAAAGAAACAATTTTGCTTCAAAAGCCCTTACTCGGTTGCCTATGCAATAGACATTTAGGGCACCACTGGAGTCCTCCTAATTAACAAATAAAAATTTCCTTCGACAGGCATGATTGGACCATAGAGGCCTACCTTGAGACCGAGTTTGAAAATTATAACTTAATATTAAAGGGAGCTAGGAGGTCTCGAAATCTGAACCTTATTCTCGACATTTCAACTTTTTCTTAATTTCTTTTTATTATTATTCCAAAAAGTGTTCTTTAACAAAGAAAGATGCTTGATTTTATACACAGAACACCCTATGCATGATAGACTACCTTAAATGTTGCAATAGGAGTCGAAAAATAACAAATAAACAGATTTTCCTAAATTTTTCCATTTTTTTCTATTCTCCTAATTAAAAAAAAATTTCCTACATGCAGGACCCTCCGGAATATCGAAAAACACATATAAAAAATAATATAATGTAAAATGAACAAAAGAAAGAAAAAAAGAAATTTTTTTGAAAAAGTGGTCGAAGCTGGGATTCGAACCCCCGTTCCCTCCCTCCAACCTCGACTTGCCAGTCAGGTGTCCTTTCTCGGTTACCTACGCAATAGACATTTAGGGCCCCACTGGGACCCTCCTTATTAACATATAAAAATTTCCTTCGACAGGCATGATTGGACCATAGAGGCCTACCTTGAGACCGAGTTTAAAAATTATATCTTAATATTAAAGGGAGCTAGGAGGTCTCGAAGGCTGAACCTTATTGTCGACATTTCGACTTTTTTGAAAAAAATTTTATTACTATTCCAAAAAGTGTTCTTTAACAAAGAAAGTTGCTCGATTTTATACAAAGAACACCTTACGCATGATAAACTACCTAAAATGTTGCAAAAGGAGTCGAAAAATACCAAATAAACTGATTTTCCTAGATTTTTCCAGTTTTTCCCATTTTCCTAATTAAAAAAATAATTCCTACATGCATGACCCTCTAGAATATCGAAAAACACATTTAAAAAATAAGATAATGTAAAAAAAACTAAAGAAAGAAAAAAAAGAAATTTTTTTAAAAAAGTGTCCCCAGCTGGGTTTTGAACCCCTGACCCCTCCCTCCAGTCTGGATCTGCCAGTCAGGCGTCCTTCCACCAGACCAAGGTGGTACGGAAAGAAAGAAACAATTTCGCTTCAAAAGCCCTTACTCAGTTGCCTATGCAATAGACCTTTAGTGCCCCACTGGGGCCCTTCTAATTAACATATAAAAATTTCCTTTTGAACGCATGATTGGACCATAGAGGCCTACCTTGAGACCGAGTTTGATAATTATAACTTAATATTAAATGGAGCTAGGAGGTCTCGAAGCCTGAACCTTATTCTCGACATTTCTACTTTTTTAGAAATTTTTTTATTATTATTATAAAAAGTGTTCTTTAAGAAAGAAAGATGCTCGATTTTATACTCAGAACACCTTACGCATGATAAACTACCTAAAAT
Organism: Parasteatoda lunata; assembly: GCA_949128135.1. Lineage (NCBI taxonomy): Eukaryota > Metazoa > Arthropoda > Arachnida > Araneae > Theridiidae > Parasteatoda > Parasteatoda lunata. The sequence continues at coordinate 83,614,832 of OX421977.1, forward strand.
GTTCTAAAAGGAGTCGAAAATTAAGTAATAAACTGATTTTCCTAGATTTCTCCAGTTTTTCCCATTTTCCTAATTAAAAAAAAATTTCCTACCTGCATGACCCTCTAGAATAACGAAAAACACATCTAAAAAATAATGTAATGTAACAAAAACTAAAGAAAGAAAAAAAAGAAATTTTTCTGAAAAAGTGTCTGCAGCTGGGATTCGAACCCCCGACCCCTCCCTCCAGTCTCGACTTGCCAGTCAGGTGTCCTACCACCAGACCAAGATGGTACGAAAAGAAGAAACAATTTTGCTTCAAAAGCCCTTACTCGGTTGCCTATGCAATAGACATTTAGGGCACCACTGGAGTCCTCCTAATTAACAAATTAAAATTTCCTTCGACAGGCATGATTGGACCATAGAGGCCTACCTTGAGACCGAGTTTGAAAATTATAACTTAATATTAAAGGGAGCTAGGAGGTCTCGAAATCTGAACCTTATTCTCGACATTTCAACTTTTTCTTAATTTCTTTTTATTATTATTCCAAAAAGTGTTCTTTAACAAAGAAAGATGCTTGATTTTATACACAGAACACCCTATGCATGATAGACTACCTTAAATGTTGCAATAGGAGTCGAAAAATAACAAATAAACAGATTTTCCTAAATTTTTCCATTTTTTTCTATTCTCCTAATTAAAAAAAAATTTCCTACATGCAGGACCCTCCGGAATATCGAAAAACACATATAAAAAATAATATAATGTAAAATGAACAAAAGAAAGAAAAAAAGAAATTTTTTTGAAAAAGTGGTCGAAGCTGGGATTCGAACCCCCGTTCCCTCCCTCCAACCTCGACTTGCCAGTCAGGTGTCCTTTCTCGGTTACCTACGCAATAGACATTTAGGGCCCCACTGGGACCCTCCTTATTAACATATAAAAATTTCCTTCGACAGGCATGATTGGACCATAGAGGCCTACCTTGAGACCGAGTTTAAAAATTATATCTTAATATTAAAGGGAGCTAGGAGGTCTCGAAGGCTGAACCTTATTGTCGACATTTCGACTTTTTTGAAAAAAATTTTATTACTATTCCAAAAAGTGTTCTTTAACAAAGAAAGTTGCTCGATTTTATACAAAGAACACCTTACGCATGATAAACTACCTAAAATGTTGCAAAAGGAGTCGAAAAATACCAAATAAACTGATTTTCCTAGATTTTTCCAGTTTTTCCCATTTTCCTAATTAAAAAAAAAATTTCCAACATGCATGACCGTCTAGAATATCGAAAAACACATCTGAAAAATAATATAATGTAATATCGTCTTTTTTTAAATTTTTTTTATTATTATTTCAAAAAGTGTTCTTTAACAAAGAAAGTTGCTCGATTTTATACAAAGAACACCTTACGCATGATAAACTACCTAAAATGTTGCAAAAGGAGTCGAAAAATAGTAAATAAACTGATTTTCCTAGATTTTTAAAGTTTTTCCCATTTTCCTAATTAAAAAAAAAATTTCCAACATGCATGACCGTCTAGAATATCGAAAAACACATCTGAAAAATAATATAATGTAAAAAAAAACTAAAGAAAGAAAAAAAAGAAATTTTTTTGAAAAAGTTTCCGCAGCTGAGATTCGAACCCCCGACCCCTCCCTCCAACCTCGACTTGTCAGTCAGGTTTTCTACCACCAGACCAAGGTGGCACGAAAAGAAAGAAACAATTTCACTTCAAAAGCCCTTTCTTGGTAACCTACGCAATAGACCTTTAGGGCCCCACTGGGGGCCTCCTAATTAACATATAAAATTTTCCTTTTGCAGGCATGATTGGACCATAGAGGCCTACCTTGAGACCGAGTTTGATAATTATAACTTAATATTACATGGAGCTAGGAGGTCTCGAAGCCTGAACCTTATTCTCGACATTGCGACTTTTTTAAAAAAATTTTTATTATTATTCCAAAAAGTGTACTTTAACAAACAAGGATGCTCGATTTTATACACAGAACACCTTATGCATGATAGACTACCAAAAATGTTGCAAAAGGAGTCGAAAAATAACAAATAAACTGATTTTCCTAGATTTTTCCTGTTTTTCCCATTTTCCTAATTAAAAAAAAAAAATTCCTACATGCATGACCCTCTAGAATATCGAAAAACACATTTAAAAAATAAGATAATGTAAAAAAAACTAAAGAAAGAAAAAAAAATAAATTTTTTTTAAAAAGTGGTCGAAGCTGGGATTCGAACCCCCGTCCCCTCCCTCCAACATCGACTTGCCAGTCAGGTGTCCTACCACCAGACCAAGGCGGTACAGAAAGAAAGAAACAATTTCGCTTCAAAAGCCCTTTCTCGGTTACCTATGCAATAGACATTTAGGGCCCCACTGGGGCACTCCTAATTAACATATAAAAATTTCCTTCAACAGGCATTATTGGACCATAGTGGCCTACCTTGGGACCGAGTTTGAAAATTATAACTTAATATTAAAGAGAGCTAGGAGGTCTCAAAGCCTGAACCTTATTCTCGACATTTCGTCTTTTTTTAAATTTTTTTTATTATTATTTCAAAAAGTGTTCTTTAACAAAGAAAGTTGCTCGATTTTATACAAAGAACACCTTACGCATGATAAACTACCTAAAATGTTGCAAAAGGAGTCGAAAAATACCAAATAAACTGATTTTCCTAGATTTTTCCAGTTTTTCCCATTTTCCTAATTAAAAAAAAAATTTCCAACATGCATGACCGTCTAGAATATCGAAAAACACATTTGAAAAATAATATAATGTAATATCGTCTTTTTTTAAATTTTTTTTATTATTATTTCAAAAAGTGTTCTTTAACAAAGAAAGTTGCTCGATTTTATACAAAGAACACCTTACGCATGATAAACTACCTAAAATGTTGCAAAAGGAGTCGAAAAATAGTAAATAAACTGATTTTCCTAGATTTTTAAAGTTTTTCCCATTTTCCTAATTAAAAAAAAAATTTCCAACATGCATGACCGTCTAGAATATCGAAAAACACATCTGAAAAATAATATAATGTAAAAAAAAACTAAAGAAAGAAAAAAAAGAAATTTTTTTGAAAAAGTTTCCGCAGCTGAGATTCGAACCCCCGACGCCTCCCTCCAACCTCGACTTGTCAGTCAGGTTTTCTACCACCAGACCAAGGTGGCACGAAAAGAAAGAAACAATTTCACTTCAAAAGCCCTTTCTTGGTGACCTACGCAATAGACCTTTAGGGCCCCACTGGGGGCCTCCTAATTAACATATAAAATTTTCCTTTTGCAGGCATGATTGGACCATAGAGGCCTACCTTGAGACCGAGTTTGATAATTATAACTTAATATTACATGGAGCTAGGAGGTCTCGAAGCCTGAACCTTATTCTCGACATTTCGCCTTTTTTAAAAAATTTTTTATTATTATTTCAAAAAGTGTTCTTTAACAAAGAAAGTTGCTCGATTTTATACAAAGAACATCTTACGCATGATAAACTACCTAAAATGTTGCAAAAGGAGTCGAAAAATAACAAATAAACTGATTTTCCTAGATTTTTCCAGTTTTTCCCATTTTCCTAATTAAAAAAAAATTTCCTACACTCATGACCCTCTAGAATATCGAAAAACACATTTAAAAAATAATATAATGTAAAAAAAACTAAAGAAGGAAAAAAAAGAAATTTTTTTAAAAAGGCGTCGAAGCTGGGATTCGAACCCCCGTCCCCTCCCTCCAACCTCGACTTGCCAGTCAGGTGTCCTACCACCAGACCAAGGCGGTACAGAAAGAAAGAAACAATTTCGCTTCAAAAGGCCTTTCTCGGTTACCTATGCAATAGACATTTAGGGCCCCACTGGGGCCCTCCTAATTAAAATATAAAAATTTCCTTCAACAGGCATTATTGGACCATAGTGGCCTACCATGGGACCGAGTTTGAAAATTATAACTTAATATTAAAGAGAGCTAGGAGGTCTCAAAGCCTGAACCTTATTCTCGACATTTCGTCTTTTTTTAAATTTTTTTTATTATTATTTAAAAAAGTGTTCTTTAACAAAGAAAGTTGCTCGATTTTATACAAAGAACACCTTACGCATGATAAACTACCTAAAATGTTGCAAAAGGAGTCGAAAAATAACAAATAAACTGATTTTCCTAGATTTTTCCAGTTTTTCCCATTTTCCTAATTAAAAAAAAAATTTCCAACATGCATGACCGTCTAGAATATCTAAAAACACATTTAAAAAATAAGATAATGTAAAAAAAACTAAAGAAAGAAAAAAAAGAAATTTTTTTGAAAAAGTGTCCCCAGCTGGGTTTCGAACCCCTGACCCCTCCCTCCAGTCTGGATCTGCCGGTTAGGTGTCCTACCACCAGACCAAGGTGATACGGAAAGAAAGAAACAATTTCGCTTCAAAAGCTCTTACTCGGTTGCCTATGCAATAGACCTTTAGGGCCCCACTGGGTCCCTCCTAATTAACATATAAAAATTTCCTTCAACAGGCATGATTGGACCATAGAGGCCTATCTTGGGACCGAGTTTGAAAATTATAACTCAATATTAAAGGGAGCTAATAGGTCTCGAAGCCTGAACCTTATTCTTGACATTTCGACTTTTTTAAAAAAAATTTTTATTATTATCCAAAAAAGTGTACTTTATCAAAGAAAGATGCTCGATTTTATACACAGAACACCTTATGCATGATAAACTACCTAAAATGTTGCAAAAGGAGTCGAAAAATAACAAATAAACTGATTTTCCTAGATTTTTCCAGTTTTTCCCATTTTCCTAATTAAAAAAAAATTTCCTACACTCATGACCCTCTAGAATATCGAAAAACACATTTAAAAATAATATAATGTAAAAAAAACTAAAGAAAGAAAAAAAAGAAATTTTTTTTAAAAAGTGGTCGAAGCTGGGATTCGAACCCCCGTCCCCTCCCTCCAACCTCGACTTGCCAGTCAGGTGTCCTACCACCAGACCAAGGCGGTACAGAAAGAAAGAAACAATTTCGCTTCAAAAGCCCTTTCTCGGTTACCGATGCAATAGACATTTAGGGCCCCACCGGGGCCCTCCTAATTAACATATAATAATTTCCTTCAACAAGCATGATTGGACCATAGTGGCCTACCTTGGGACCGAGTTTGAAAATTATAACTTAATATTAAAGAGAGCTAGGAGGTCTCAAAGCCTGAACCTTATTCTCGACATTTCGTCTTTTTTTAAATTTTTTTTAGTATTATTTCAAAAAGTGTTCTTTAACAAAGAAAGTTGCTCGATTTTATACACAAAACACCTTATGCATGATAGACTACCTAAAATGTTGCAAAAGGAGTCGAAAAATAACAAATAAACTGATTTTCCTAGATTTTTCCTGTTTTTCTCATTTTCCTAATTAAAAAAAAAATTTCCAACATGCATGACCGTCTAGAATATCTAAAAACACATCTGAAAAATAATATAATGTAAAAAAAACTAAAGAAAGAAAAAAAAGAAATTTTTTTGAAAAAGTGGTCGAAGATGGGATTCGAACCCCTGACCCCTCCCTCCAGTCTGGACCTGCCTGTCAGGTGTCCTACCACCAGACCAAGGTGGTACGGAAAGAAAGAAACAATTTCGCTTCAAAAGCTCTTACTCGGTTGCCTATGCAATAGACCTTTAGGGCCCCACTGGGTCCCTCCTAATTAACATATAAAAATTTCCTTCAACGGGCATGATTGGACCATAGAGGCCTATCTTGGGACTGAGTTTGAAAATTATAACTCAATATTAAAGGGAGCTAATAGGTCTCGAAGCCTGAACCTTATTCTTGAAATTTCGACTTTTTTAAAAAAAATTTTTATTATTGTTCCAAAAAGTGTTCTTTATCAAAGAAAGATGCTCGATTTTATACACAGAACACCTTATGCATGATAAACTACCTAAAATGTTGCAAAAGGAGTCGAAAAATAACAAATAAACTGATTTTCCTAGATTTTTCCAGTTTTTCCCATTTTCCTAATTAAAAAAAATATTTCCTACATGCATGACCCTCTATAATATCGAAAAACACATCTGAAAAATAATATAATGTAAAAAAATCTAAAGAAAGAAAAAAAAGAATTTTTTTTTAAAAAGTGGTCGAAGCTGGGATTCGAACCCCCGTCCCCTCCCTCCAACCTCGACTTGCCAGTCAGGTGTCCTACCACCAGACCAAGGGGGTACGTAAAGAAAGAAACAATTTCCCTTCAAAAGCCCTATCTCGGTTACCTATGCAATAGACATTTAGGGCCCCACTGGGGCCCTCTTAATTAAAATATAAAAATTTCCTTCAACAGGCATTATTGGACCATAGTGGCCTACCTTGGGACCGAGTTTGAAAATTATAACTTAATATTAAAGAGAGCTAGGAGGTCTCAAAGCCTGAACCTTATTCTCGACATTTCGTCTTTTTTTAAATTTTTTTTATTATTATTTAAAAAAGTGTTCTTTAACAAAGAAAGTTGCTCGATTTTATACAAAGAACACCTTACGCATGATAAACTACCTAAAATGTTGCAAAAGGAGTCGAAAAATAACAAATAAACTGATTTTCCTAGATTTTTCCAGTTTTTCCCATTTTCCTAATTAAAAAAAAAATTTCCAACATGCATGACCGTCTAGAATATCTAAAAACACATTTAAAAAATAAGATAATGTAAAAAAAACTAAAGAAAGAAAAAAAAGAAATTTTTTTGAAAAAGTGGTCGAAGATGGGATTCGAACCCCTGACCCCTCCCTCCAGTCTGGACCTGCCTGTCAGGTGTCCTACCACCAGACCAAGGTGGTACGGAAAGAAAGAAACAATTTCGCTTCAAAAGCTCTTACTCGGTTGCCTATGCAATAGACCTTTAGGGCCCCACTGGGTCCCTCCTAATTAACATATAAAAATTTCCTTCAACGGGCAAGATTGGACCATAGAGGCCTATCTTGGGACTGAGTTTGAAAATTATAACTCAATATTAAAGGGAGCTAATAGGTCTCGAAGCCTGAACCTTATTCTTGAAATTTCGACTTTTTTAAAAAAAATTTTATTATTGTTCCAAAAAGTGTTCTTTATCAAAGAAAGATGCTCGATTTTATACACAGAACACCTTATGCATGATAAACTACCTAAAATGTTGCAAAAGGAGTCGAAAAATAACAAATAAACTGATTTTCCTAGATTTTTCCAGTTTTTCCCATTTTCCTAATTAAAAAAAATATTTCCTACATGCATGACCCTCTATAATATCGAAAAACACATCTGAAAAATAATATAATGTAAAAAAAACTAAAGAAAGAAAAAAAAGAATTTTTTTTTAAAAAGTGGTCGAAGCTGGGATTCGAACCCCCGTCCCCTCCCTCCAACCTCGACTTGCCAGTCAGGTGTCCTACCACCAGACCAAGGGGGTACGTAAAGAAAGAAACAATTTCCCTTCAAAAGCCCTATCTCGGTTACCTATGCAATAGACATTTAGGGCCCCACTTAGGCCCTCCTAATTAACATATAAATATTTCCTTCGGCAGGCATGATTGGACCTTAGAGGCCTACCTTGAGACCGAGTTTGAATATTATAACTTAATATTAAAGGGAGCTAGGAGGTCTCAAAGCCTGAACCTTATTCTCGACTTTTCGTCTTTTTTTAAATTTTTTTTATTATTATTTAAAAAAGTGTTCTTTAACAAAGAAAGTTGCTCGATTTTATACAAAGAACACCTTACGCATGATAAACTACCTAAAATGTTGCAAAAGGAGTCGAAAAATAACAAATAAACTGATTTTCCTAGATTTTTCCAGTTTTTCCCATTTTCATAATTAAAAAAAAAATTTCCAACATGCATGACCGTCTAGAATATCTAAAAACACATTTAAAAAATAAGATAATGTAAAAAAAACTAAAGAAAGAAAAAAAAGAAATTTTTTTGAAAAAGTGTCCCCAGCTGGGTTTCGAACCCCTGACCCCTCCCTCCAGTCTGGATCTGCCAGTCAGGTGTCCTACCACCAGACCAAGGTGGTACGGAAAGAAAGAAACAATTTCGCTTCAAAAGCTCTTACTCGGTTGCCTATGCAATAGACCTTTAGGGCCCCACTGGGTCCCTCCTAATTAACATATAAAAATTTCCTTCAACAGGCATGATTGGACCATAGAGGCCTATCTTGGGACCGAGTTTGAAAATTATAACTCAATATTAAAGAGAGCTAGGAGGTCTCAAAGCCTGAACCTTATTCTCGACATTTCGTCTTTTTTTAAATTTTTTTTATTATTATTTCAAAAAGTGTTCTTTAACAAAGAAAGTTGCTCGATTTTATACAAAGAACACCTTACGCATGATAAACTACCTAAAATGTTGCAAAAGGAGTCGAAAAATAACAAATAAACTGATTTTCCTAGATTTTTCCAGTTTTTCCTATTTTCCTAATTAAAAAAAAATTTCCAACATGCATGACCGTCTAGAATATCTAAAAACACATCTGAAAAATAATATAATGTAAAAAAAAACTAAAGAAAGAAAAAAAAGAAATTTTTTTGAAAAAGTGTCCGCAGCTGAGATTCGAAACCCCGACCCCTCCCTCCAACCTCGACTCATCAGTCAGGTTTCCTACCACCAGACCAAGGTGGCACGAAAAGAAAGAAACAATTTCGCTTCAAAAGCCCTATCTCGGTTACCTATGCAATAGACCTTTAGGGCCCCACTGGGGGCCTCCTAATTAACATATAAAACTTTCCTTTTGCAGGCATGATTGGACCATAGAGGCCTACCTTGAGACCGAGTTTAAATAATATAACTTAATATTAAAGGGAGCTAGGAGGTCTCGAAGCCTGAACCTTATTCTCAACATTTCGCCTTTTTTTAAAAATTTTTTATTATTATTTCAAAAAGTGTTCTTTAACAAAGAAAGTTGCTCGATTTTATACACAGAACACCTTACGCACTATAAAATACCTAAAATGTTGCAAAAGGAGTCGAAAAATATCAAATAAACTGATTTTCCTAGATTTTTCCAGTTTTTCCCATTTTCCTAATTAAAAAAAAATTTCCTACACTCATGACCCTCTAGAATATCGAAAAACACATTTAAAAATAATTTAATGTAAGAGAAATTAAAGAAAGAAAAAAAACAAATTTTTTTGAAAAAGTGGTCGAAGCTGGGATTCGAACCCCTGACCCCTCGCTTCAGTCTGGACCTGCCTGTCAGGTGTCCTACCACCAGACCAAGGTGGTACAGAATGAAAGAAACAATTTCGCTTCAAAAGCCCTTACTCGATTGCCTATGCAATAGACCTTTAGGGCCCCACTGGGGCCCTCCTAATTAACATATAAAAATTTCCTTCAACAGACATGATTGGACCCTAGAGGCCTATCTTGGGACCGAGTTTGAAAACTATAACTCAATATTAAAGGGAGCTGGGAGGTCTCGAAGCCTGAACCTTATTCTTGACATTGCGACTTTTTTAAAATTTTTTTTATTATTATTCCAAAAAGTGTTCTTTAACAAACAAGGATGCTCGATTTTATACACAGAACACCTTATGCATGATAGACTACCTAAAATGTTGCAAAAGGAGTCGAAAAATAACAAATAAACTGATTTTCCTAGATTTTTCCTGTTTTTCCCATTTTCCTAATTAAAAAAAATAAATTCCTACATGCATGACCCTCTAGAATATCGAAAAACACATTTAAAAAATAAGATAATGAAAAAAAAACTAAAGAAAGAAAAAAAAGAAATTTTTTTGAAAAAGTGTCCCCAGCTGGGTTTCGAACCCCTGACCCCTCCCTCCAGTCTGGATCTGCCAGTCAGGTGTCCTACCACCAGACCAAGGTGGTACGGAAAGAAAGAAACAATTTCGCTTCAAAAGCTCTTACTCGGTTGCCTATGCAATAGACCTTTAGGGCCCCACTGGGTCCCTCCTAATTAACATATAAAAATTTCCTTCAACAGGCATGATTGGACCATAGAGGCCTATCTTGGGACCGAGTTTGAAAATTATAACTCAATATTAAAGGGAGCTAATAGGTCTCGAAGCCTGAACCTTATTCTTGACATTTCGACTTTTTTAAAAAAAAATTTTATTATTATTCCAAAAAGTGTTCTTTATTAAAGAAAGATGCTCGATTTTATACACAGAACACCTTATGCATGATAAACTACCTAAAATGTTGCAAAAGGAGTCGAAAAATAACAAATAAACTGATTTTCCTAGATTTTTCCAGTTTTTCCCATTTTCCTCATTAAAAAAAAAATTTCCTACATGCATGACCCTCTATAATATCGAAAAACACATCTGAAAAATTATATAATGTAAAAAAAACTAAATAAAGAAAAAAAAGAAAATTTTTTAAAAAGTGGTCGAAGCTGGGATTCAAACCCCCGTCCCCTACATCAACCTCGACTTGCCAGTCAGGTGTCCTACCACCAGACCAAGGGGGTACGGAAAGAAAGAAACAATTTCGCTTCAAAAGCCCTATCTCGGTTACCTATGCAATAGACATTTAGGGCCCAACTTGGGCCCTCCTAATTAACACATAAATATTTCCTTCGGCAGGCATGATTGGACCATAGAGGCCTACCTTGAGACCAAATTTGAATATTATAACTTAATATTAAAGGGAGCTAGGAGGTCTCGAAGCCTGAACCTTATTCTCAACATTTCGCCTTTTTTAAAAATTTTTTTATTATTATTTCAAAAAGTGTTCTTTAACACTGGGGGATTCGAACCCCTGACCCCTCCCTCCAGTCTGGATCTGCCAGTCAGGTGTCCTACCACCAGACCAAGGCGGTACAGAAAGAAAGAAACAATTTCGCTTCAAAAGCCCTTTCTCGGTTACCGATGCAATAGACATTTAGGGCCCCACCGGGGCCCTCCTAATTAACATATAAAAATTTCCTTCAACAGGCATTATTGGACCATAGTGGCCTACCTTGGGACCGAGTTTGAAAATTATAACTTAATATTAAAGAGAGCTAGGAGGTCTCAAAGCCTGAACCTTATTCTCGACATTTCGTCTTTTTTTAAATTTTTTTTATTATTATTTCAAAAAGTGTTCTTTAACAAAGAAAGTTGCTCGATTTTATACAAAGAACACCTTACGCATGATCAACTACCTAAAATGTTGCAAAAGGAGTCGAAAAATAACAAATAAACTGACTTTCCTAGATTTTTCCAGTTTTTCCAATTTTCCTAATTAAAAAAAAAATTTCCAACATGCATGACCGTCTAGAATATCTAAAAACACATCTGAAAAATATTATAATGTAAAAAAAACTAAAGAAAGAAAAAAAAAGAAATTTTTTTGAAAAAGTGTCCGCAGCTGAGATTCGAACCCCCGACCCCTCCCTCCAACCTCGACTTGTCAGTCAGGTTTCCTACCACCAGGCCAAGGTGGCACGAAAAGAAAGAAACAATTTCGCTTCAAAAGCCCTTTCTTGGTGACCTACGCAATAGACCTTTAGGGCCCCACTGGGGGCCTCCTAATTAACATATAAAACTTTCCTTTTGCAGGCATGATTGGACCATAGAGGCCTACCTTGAGACCGAGTTTGATAATTATAACTTAATATTAAATGGAGCTAGGAGGTCTCGAAGCCTGAACCTTATTCTCGACATTGCGACTTTTTTTAAATTTTTTTTATTATTATTCCAAAAAGTGTTCTTTAACAAACAAGGATGCTCGATTTTATACACAGAACACCTTATGCATGATAGACTACCTAAAATGTTGCAAAAGGAGTCGAAAAAAAAACAAATAAACTGATTTTCCTAGATTTTTCCTGTTTTTCCCATTTTCCTAATTAAAAAAAAAATTCCTACATGCATCACCCTCTAGAATATCGAAAAACACATTTAAAAAATAAGATAATGTAAAAAAAACTAAAGAAAGAAAAAAAAGAAATTTTTTTGAAAAAGTGTCCCCAGCTGGGTTTCGAACCCCTGACCCCTCCCTCTAGTCTGGATCTGCCAGTCAGGTGTCCTACCACCAGACCAAGGTTGTACGGAAAGAAAGAAACAATTTCGCTTCAAAAGCTCTTACTCGGTTGCCTATGCAATAGACCTTTAGGGCCCCACTGGATCCCTCCTAATTAACATATAAAAATTTCCTTCAACAGGCATGATTGGACCATAGAGGCCTATCTTGGGACCGAGTTTCAAAATTATAACTCAATATTAAAGGGAGCTAGGAGGTCTCGAAGCCTGAACCTTATTCTCGACATATCGACTTTTTTAAAATTTTCTTTTATTATTATTCCAAAAAGTGTTCTTTATCAAAGAAAGATACTCGATTTTATACACAGAACACCTTATGCATGATAAACTACCTAAAATGTTGCAAAAGGAGTCGAAAAATAACAAATTAACCGATTTTCCTAGATTTTTCCAGTTTTTCCCCATTTTCCTAATTAAAAAAAATTTCCTACATGCAGGACCCTCTAGAATATCGAAAAACACATTTAAAAAATAAGATAATGTAAAAAAAACTAAAGAAAGAAAAAAAAACAAATTTTTTTGAAAAAGTGTCCCCAGCTGGGTTTCGAACCCCTGACCCCTCCCTCCAACCTTGACTTGCCAGTCAGGTGTCCTACCACCAGACCAAGGCGGTACGGGAAGAAAGAAACAATTTCGCTTCAAAAGCCCTTTCTCGGTTACCTATGCAATAGACATTTAGGGCCCTCCTAATACATATAAAAATTTCCTTGGGCAGGCATGATTGGACCATAGAGGCCTACCATGAGACCGAGTTTTAAAATTTCAACTTAATATTACAGGGAGCAAGGAGGTCTCGAAGTCTGAAACTTATTCTCGACATTTCGTCTTTTTTTAAAAATTTTTTTTATTATTTCAAAAAGTGTTCTTTGGCAAAGAAAGTTGCTCGATTTTATACACAGAACACCTTACGCATGATAAACTATCCAAAATGTTGCAAAAGGAGTCGAAAAATAACAAATAAACAGATTTTCCTCGATTTTTCCAGTTTTTTTCCCATTTTCTTAATTAAAAAAAAATTTCCTACACTCATGACCCTCTAGAATATCGAAAAACACATTTAAAAATAATTTAATGTAAGAGAAATTAAAGAAAGAAAAAAAACAAATTTTTTTGAAAAAGTGGTCGAAGCTGGGATTCGAACCCCTGACCCCTCGCTTCAGTCTGGACCTGCCTGTCAGGTGTCCTACCACCAGACCAAGGTGGTACAGAAAGAAAGAAACAATTTCGCTTCAAAAGCCCTTACTCGATTGCCTATGCAATAGACCTTTAGGGCCCCACTGGGGCCCTCCTAATTAACATATAAAAATTTCCTTCAACAGACATGATTGGACCCTAGAGGCCTATCTTGGGACCGAGTTTGAAAACTATAACTCAATATTAAAGGGAGCTGGGAGGTCTCGAAGCCTGAACCTTATTCTTGACATTGCGACTTTTTTAAAATTTTTTTTATTATTATTCCAAAAAGTGTTCTTTAACAAACAAGGATGCTCGATTTTATACACAGAACACCTTATGCATGATAGACTACCTAAAATGTTGCAAAAGGAGTCGAAAAATAACAAATAAACTGATTTTCCTAGATTTTTCCTGTTTTTCCCATTTTCCTAATTAAAAAAAATAAATTCCTACATGCATGACCCTCTAGAATATCGAAAAACACATTTAAAAAATAAGATAATGAAAAAAAAACTAAAGAAAGAAAAAAAAGAAATTTTTTTGAAAAAGTGTCCCCAGCTGGGTTTCGAACCCCTGACCCCTCCCTCCAGTCTGGATCTGCCAGTCAGGTGTCCTACCACCAGACCAAGGTGGTACGGAAAGAAAGAAACAATTTCGCTTCAAAAGCTCTTACTCGGTTGCCTATGCAATAGACCTTTAGGGCCCCACTGGGTCCCTCCTAATTAACATATAAAAATTTCCTTCAACAGGCATGATTGGACCATAGAGGCCTATCTTGGGACCGAGTTTGAAAATTATAACTCAATATTAAAGGGAGCTAATAGGTCTCGAAGCCTGAACCTTATTCTTGACATTTCGACTTTTTTAAAAAAAAATTTTATTATTATTCCAAAAAGTGTTCTTTATTAAAGAAAGATGCTCGATTTTATACACAGAACACCTTATGCATGATAAACTACCTAAAATGTTGCAAAAGGAGTCGAAAAATAACAAATAAACTGATTTTCCTAGATTTTTCCAGTTTTTCCCATTTTCCTCATTAAAAAAAAAATTTCCTACATGCATGACCCTCTATAATATCGAAAAACACATCTGAAAAATTATATAATGTAAAAAAAACTAAATAAAGAAAAAAAAGAAAATTTTTTAAAAAGTGGTCGAAGCTGGGATTCAAACCCCCGTCCCCTACATCAACCTCGACTTGCCAGTCAGGTGTCCTACCACCAGACCAAGGGGGTACGGAAAGAAAGAAACAATTTCGCTTCAAAAGCCCTATCTCGGTTACCTATGCAATAGACATTTAGGGCCCAACTTGGGCCCTCCTAATTAACACATAAATATTTCCTTCGGCAGGCATGATTGGACCATAGAGGCCTACCTTGAGACCAAATTTGAATATTATAACTTAATATTAAAGGGAGCTAGGAGGTCTCGAAGCCTGAACCTTATTCTCAACATTTCGCCTTTTTTAAAAAATTTTTTATTATTATTTCAAAAAGTGTTCTTTAACACTGGGGGATTCGAACCCCTGACCCCTCCCTCCAGTCTGGATCTGCCAGTCAGGTGTCCTACCACCAGACCAAGGCGGTACAGAAAGAAAGAAACAATTTCGCTTCAAAAGCCCTTTCTCGGTTACCGATGCAATAGACATTTAGGGCCCCACCGGGGCCCTCCTAATTAACATATAAAAATTTCCTTCAACAGGCATTATTGGACCATAGTGGCCTACCTTGGGACCGAGTTTGAAAATTATAACTTAATATTAAAGAGAGCTAGGAGGTCTCAAAGCCTGAACCTTATTCTCGACATTTCGTCTTTTTTTAAATTTTTTTTATTATTATTTCAAAAAGTGTTCTTTAACAAAGAAAGTTGCTCGATTTTATACAAAGAACACCTTACGCATGATCAACTACCTAAAATGTTGCAAAAGGAGTCGAAAAATAACAAATAAACTGACTTTCCTAGATTTTTCCAGTTTTTCAAATTTTCCTAATTAAAAAAAAAATTTCCAACATGCATGACCGTCTAGAATATCTAAAAACACATCTGAAAAATATTATAATGTAAAAAAAACTAAAGAAAGAAAAAAAAAGAAATTTTTTTGAAAAAGTGTCCGCAGCTGAGATTCGAACCCCCGACCCCTCCCTCCAACCTCGACTTGTCAGTCAGGTTTCCTACCACCAGGCCAAGGTGGCACGAAAAGAAAGAAACAATTTCGCTTCAAAAGCCCTTTCTTGGTGACCTACGCAATAGACCTTTAGGGCCCCACTGGGGGCCTCCTAATTAACATATAAAACTTTCCTTTTGCAGGCATGATTGGACCATAGAGGCCTACCTTGAGACCGAGTTTGATAATTATAACTTAATATTAAATGGAGCTAGGAGGTCTCGAAGCCTGAACCTTATTCTCGACATTGCGACTTTTTTTAAATTTTTTTTATTATTATTCCAAAAAGTGTTCTTTAACAAACAAGGATGCTCGATTTTATACACAGAACACCTTATGCATGATAGACTACCTAAAATGTTGCAAAAGGAGTCGAAAAAAAAACAAATAAACTGATTTTCCTAGATTTTTCCTGTTTTTCCCATTTTCCTAATTAAAAAAAAAATTCCTACATGCATCACCCTCTAGAATATCGAAAAACACATTTAAAAAATAAGATAATGTAAAAAAAACTAAAGAAAGAAAAAAAAGAAATTTTTTTGAAAAAGTGTCCCCAGCTGGGTTTCGAACCCCTGACCCCTCCCTCTAGTCTGGATCTGCCAGTCAGGTGTCCTACCACCAGACCAAGGTTGTACGGAAAGAAAGAAACAATTTCGCTTCAAAAGCTCTTACTCGGTTGCCTATGCAATAGACCTTTAGGGCCCCACTGGATCCCTCCTAATTAACATATAAAAATTTCCTTCAACAGGCATGATTGGACCATAGAGGCCTATCTTGGGACCGAGTTTCAAAATTATAACTCAATATTAAAGGGAGCTAGGAGGTCTCGAAGCCTGAACCTTATTCTCGACATATCGACTTTTTTAAAATTTTCTTTTATTATTATTCCAAAAAGTGTTCTTTATCAAAGAAAGATACTCGATTTTATACACAGAACACCTTATGCATGATAAACTACCTAAAATGTTGCAAAAGGAGTCGAAAAATAACAAATTAACCGATTTTCCTAGATTTTTCCAGTTTTTCCCCATTTTCCTAATTAAAAAAAATTTCCTACATGCAGGACCCTCTAGAATATCGAAAAACACATTTAAAAAATAAGATAATGTAAAAAAAACTAAAGAAAGAAAAAAAAACAAATTTTTTTGAAAAAGTGTCCCCAGCTGGGTTTCGAACCCCTGACCCCTCCCTCCAACCTTGACTTGCCAGTCAGGTGTCCTACCACCAGACCAAGGCGGTACGGGAAGAAAGAAACAATTTCGCTTCAAAAGCCCTTTCTCGGTTACCTATGCAATAGACATTTAGGGCCCTCCTAATACATATAAAAATTTCCTTGGGCAGGCATGATTGGACCATAGAGGCCTACCATGAGACCGAGTTTTAAAATTTCAACTTAATATTACAGGGAGCAAGGAGGTCTCGAAGTCTGAAACTTATTCTCGACATTTCGTCTTTTTTTAAAATTTTTTTTTATTATTTCAAAAAGTGTTCTTTGGCAAAGAAAGTTGCTCGATTTTATACACAGAACACCTTACGCATGATAAACTATCCAAAATGTTGCAAAAGGAGTCGAAAAATAACAAATAAACAGATTTTCCTCGATTTTTCCAGTTTTTTTCCCATTTTCTTAATTAAAAAAAAATTTCCTACATGCAGGACCCTCTAGAAAATCGAAAAACACATTTAAAAAATAATATAATGTAAAAAAAACTAAAGAAAGAAAAAAAAAAAATTTTTTTGAAAAAGTTTCCCCAGCTGGGTTTTGAACCCCTGACCCCTCCCTCCAGTCTGGACCTGCCAGTCAGGTGTCCTACCACCAGACCAAGGTGGTACGGAAAGAAAGAAACAATTTCGCTTCAAAAGCCCTTACTCGGTTGCCTATGCAATAGACCTTTAGGGCCCCACTGGGGCGCTCCTAATTAACATATAAAAATTTCCTTCAACAGGCATGATTGGACCATAGAGGCCTATCTTGGGACCGCGTTTGAAAATTATAACTCAATATTAAAGGGAGCTAGGACGTCTCGAAGCCTGAACCTTATTCTCGACATTTCGACTTTTTTTAAATTTTCTTTTATTATTATTCCAAAAAGTGTTCTTTATCAAAGAAAAATACTCGGATTTATACACAAAACACCTTATGCATGATAAACTACCTAAAATGTTGCAAAAGGAGTCGTAAAATAACAAATTAACCGATTTTCCTAGATTTTTCCAGTTTTTCCCATTTTCCTAATTAAAAAAAAATTTCCTACATGCATGACCCTCTAGAATATCGAAAAACACATCTGAAAAATAATATAATGTAAAAAAAACTAAAGAAAGAAAAAAAAGAAATTTTTTTGAAAAAGTGTCCGCAGCTGAGATTCGAACCCCCGACCCCTCCCTCCAACTCGACTTGTCAGTCAGGTTTCCTACCACCAGACCAAGGTGGCACGAAAAGAAAGAAACAATTTCGCTTCAAAAGCCCTTTCTTGGTGACCTACGCAATAGACCAATAGACCTTTAGGGCCCCACTGGGGGCCTCCTAATTAACATATAAAAATATCCTTTTGCAGGCATGATTGGACCATAGAGGCCTACCTTGAGACCGAGTTTGATAATTATAACTTAATATTAAATGGAGCTAGGAGATCTCGAAGCCTAAACCTTATTCTCGACATTTCGACTTTTTTTAAATTTTTTTTTATTATTATTCCAAAAAGTGTTCTTTATCAAAGAAAGATGCTCGATTTGATACACAGAACACCTTATGCATGATAAACTACCTAAAATGTTGCAAAAGGAGTCGAAAAATAACAAATAAACTGATTTTCCTAGATTTTTCCAGTTTTTCCCATTTCCCTTTTTAAAAAAAAAATTTCCAACATGCATGACCCTCTATAATATCCAAAAACACATCTGAAAAATAATATAATGTAAAAAAAACTAAAGAAAGAAAAAAAGAAATTTTTTTTAAAAAGTGGTCGAAGCTGGGATTCGAACCACCGTCCCCTCCCTCCAACCTCGACTTGCCAGTCAGGTGTCCTACCACCAGACCAAGGCGGTACAGAAAGAAAGAAACAATTTCGCTTCAAAAGCCCTTTCTCGGTTACCTATGCAATAGACATTTAGGGCCCCACTGGGGCCCTCCTAATTAACATATAAAAATTTCCTTCAACAGGCACTATTGGACCATTGTGGCCTACCTTGGGACCGAGTTTGAAAATTATAACTTAATATTAAAGAGAGCTAGGAGGTCTCAAAGCCTGAACCTTATTCTCGACATTTCGTCTTTTTTTAAATTTTTTTTATTATTATTTCAAAAAGTGTTCTTTAACAAAGAAAGTTGCTCGATTTTATACAAAGAACACCTTACGCATGATAAACTACCTAAAATGTTGCAAAAGGAGTCGAAAAATAACAAATTAACCGATTTTCCTAGATTTTTCCAGTTTTTCCCATTTTCCTAATTAAAAAAAAATTTCCTACATGCATGACCCTCTAGAATATCGAAAAACACATCTGAAAAATAATATAATGTAAAAAAAACTAAAGAAAGAAAAAAAGAAATTTTTTTGAAAAAGTGGTCGAAGCTGGGATTCGAACCCCCGAACCCTCCCTCTAGTCTCGACCTGCAAGTCAGATGTTCTACCACTAGACCAAGGTGGCACGAAAAGAAATAAACAATTTCGCTTTAAAACCCCTTTCTCGGTTACCTACGCAATAGACCTTTAGGGCCCTCCTAATTAACATATAAAAATTTCCTTCTGCAGGCATGATTGGACCATAGAGGCCTACCTTGAGACCGAGTTTGAATATTATAACTTAATATTAAAGGGAGCTAGGAGGTCTCGAAGCCTGAACCTTATTCTCGACATTTCGCCTTTTTTAAAAATTTTTTTATTATTATTTCAAAAAGTGTTCTTTAACAAAGAAAGTTGCTCGATTTTATACACAGAACACCTTACGCACTATAAACTACCTAAAATGTTGTAAAAGGAGTCGAAAAATAACAAATAAACTGATTTTCCTAGATTTTTCCAGTTTTTCCCATTTTCCTAATTAAAAAAAAATTTCCTACACTCATGACCCTCTAGAATATCGAAAAACACATTTAAAAATAATATAATGAAAAACTAAACTAAAGAAAGAAAAAAAAGAAATTTTTTTTAAAAAGTGGTCGAAGCTGGGATTCGAACCCCCGTCCCCTCCCTCCAACCTCGACTTGCCAATCAGGTGTCCTACCACCAGACCAAAGCGGTACAGAAAGAAAGAAACAATTTCGCTTCAAAAGCCCTTTCTCGGTTAACTATGCAATAGACATTTAGGGCCCCACTGGGGCCCTCCTAATTAACATATAAAAATTTCCTTCGGCAGGCATGATTGGACCATAGAGGCCTACCATGAGACTGAGTTTGAAAATTATAACTTAATATTAAAGAGAGCTAGGAGGTCTCAAAGCCTGAACCTTATTCTCGACATTTCGTCTTTTTTTAAATTTTTTTTATTATTATTTCAAAAAGTGTTCTTTAACAAAGAAAGTTGCTCGATTTTATACAAAGAACACCTTACGCATCATAAACTACCTAAACTGTTACAAAAGGAGTCGAAAAATAATAAATAAACTGATTTTACTAGATTTTTCCAGTTTTTCCCATTTTCCTAATTAAAAAAAAAATTTCCTACATGCATGACCCTCTAGAATATCGAAAAACACATTTAAAAAATAATTTAATGTAAAAAAAACTAAAGAAAGAAAAAAAACAAATTTTTTTGAAAAAGTGTCCCCAGCAGGGATTCGAGCACCGTCCCCTCCCTCCAACCTCGACTTGCCAGTCAGGTGTCCTACCACCAGACCAATGTGGTACGGAAAGAAAGAAACAATTTTGCTTCAAAAGCCCTTTCTCGGTTACCTATGCAATAGACATTTAGGGCCCCACTGGGGCCCTCCTAATTAACATATAAAAATTTCCTTCGGCAGGCATGATTGGACCATAGAGGCCTACCATGAGACTGAGTTTGAAAATTATAACTTAATATTAAATGGAGCTAGGAGGTCTCGAAGCCTGAACCTTATTCTCGACATTTCTACTTTTTTAGAAATTTTTTTATTATTATTATAAAAAGTGTTCTTTAAGAAAGAAAGATGCTCGATCTTATACTCAGAACACCTTACGCATGATAAACTACCTAAAATGTTCTAAAAGGAGTCGAAAATTAACAAATAAACTGATTTTCCTAGATTTCTCCAGTTTTTCCCATTTTCCTAATTAAAAAAAAATTTCCTACCTGCATGACCCTCTAGAATAACGAAAAACACATCTAAAAAATAATGTAATGTAACAAAAACTAAAGAAAGAAAAAAAAGAAATTTTTCTGAAAAAGTGTCTGCAACTAGGATTCGAAACCCCGACCCCTCCCTCCAGTCTCGACTTACCAGTCAGGTGTCCTACCACCAGACCAAGATGGTACGAAAAGAAAGAAACAATTTTGCTTCAAAAGCCCTTACTCGGTTGCCTATGCAATAGACATTTAGGGCACCACTGGGGCCCTCCTAATTAACAAATAAAAATTTCCTTCGACAGGCATGATTGGACCATAGAGGCCTACCTTGAGACCGAGTTTGAAAATTATAACTTAATATTAAAGGGAGCTAGGAGGTCTCGAAATCTGAACCTTATTCTCGACATTTCAACTTTTTCTTAATTTCTTTTTATTATTATTCCAAAAATTGTTCTTTAACAAAGAAAGATGCTTGATTTTATACACAGAACACCCTATGCATGATAGACTACCTAAAAGGTTGCAAAAGGAGTCGAAAAACAACAAATAAACTGATTTTCCTAGATTCTTCCAATTTTTCCCATTTTCCTAATTAAAAAAAAAATTTCCTTCCTGCATGACCCTCTAGAATATCGAAAAACACATCTAAAAAATAATATTATGTAAAAAAAACTAAAGAAAGAAAAAAAAGAAATTTTTCTGAAAAAGTGTCTGCAGCTGGGATTCGAACCCCCGAACCCTCCCTCTAGTCTCGACCTGCAAGTCAGATGTTCTACCACTAGACCAAGGTGGCACGAAAAGAAAGAAACAATTTCGCTTTAAAACCCCTTTCTCGGTTACCTACGCAATAGACCTTTAGGGCCCTCCTAATTAACATATAAAAATTTCCTTCTGCAGGCATGATTGGACCATAGAGGCCTACTTTGAGACCGAGTTTGAATATTATAACTTAATATTAAAGGGAGCTACGAGGTCTCGAAGCCTGAACCTTATTCTCGACATTGCGACTTTTTTTAAATTTTTTTTATTATTATTCCAAAAAGTGTTCTTTAACAAAGAAGGATGCTCGATTTTATACACAGAACACCTTATGCATGATAGACTACCTAAAATGTTGCAAAAGGAGTCGAAAAATAACAAATAAACTGATTTTCCTAGATTTTTCCTGTTTTTCCCATTTTCCTAATTAAAAAAAAAATTCCTACATGCATGACCCTCTAGAATATCGAAAAACACATTTAAAAAATAAGATAATGTAAAAAAAACTAAAGAAAGAAAAAAAAGAAATTTTTTTGAAAAAGTGTCCCCAGCTGGGTTTCGAACCCCTGTCCCCTCCCTCCAGTCTGGATCTGCCAGTCAGGTGCCTTACCCCCAGACCAAGGTGGTACGGAAAGAAAGAAACAATTTCGCTTCAAAAGCTCTTACTCGGTTGCCTATGCAATAGACCTTTAGGGCCCCACTGGGTCCCTCCTAATTAACATATAAAAATTTCCTTCAACAGGCATGATTGGACCATAGAGGCCTATCTTGGGACCGAGTTTGAAAATTATAACTCAATATTAAAGGGAGCTGGGAGGTCTCGAAGCCTGAACCTTATTCTCGACATTTCGACTTTTTTGAAATTTTTTTTTATTATTATTCCAAAAAGTGTTCTTTATCAAAGAGAGATGCTCGATTTGATACACAGAACACCTTATGCATGATAAACTACCTAAAATATTGCAAAAGGAGTAGAAAAAAAAAAAGTTATTTTCCTAGATTTTTCCAGTTTTTCCCATTTTCCTAATTAAAAAAAAAATTTCCAACATGCATGACCGTCTAGAATATCTAAAAACACATCTGAAAAATAATATAATGTAAAAAAAACTAAAGAAAGAAAAAAAAGAAATTTTTTTGAAAAAGTGTCCGCAGCTGAGATTCGAACCCCCGAACCCTCCCTCCAACCTCGACTTGTCAGTCAGGTTTCCTACCACCAGACCAAGGTGGCACGAAAAGAAAGAAACAATTTCGCTTCAAAAGCCCTTTCTTGGTGACCTACGCAATAGACCTTTAGGGCCCCACTGGGGGCCTCCTAATTAACATATAAAACTTTCCTTTTGCAGGCATGATTGGACCATAGAGGCCTACCTTGAGACCGAGTTTGATAATTATAACTTAATATTACATGGAGCTAGGAGGTCTCGAAGCCTGAACCTTATTCTCGACATTGCGACTTTTTTTAAATTTTTTTTATTATTATTCCAAAAAGTGTTCTTTAACAAACAAGGATGCTCGATTTTATACACAGAACACCTTATGCATGATAGACTACCTAAAATGTTGCAAAAGGAGTCGAAAAATAACAAATAAACTGATTTTCCTAGATTTTTCCTGTTTTTCCAATTTTCCTAATTAAAAAAAATATTTCCTACATGCATGACCCTCTATAATATCGAAAAACACATTTAAAAATAATATAATGTAAAAAAAACTAAAGAAAGAAAAAAAAGAAATTTTTTTTAAAAGTGGTCGAAGCTGGGATTCGAACCCCCGTCCCCTCCCTCCAACCTCGACTTGCCAGTCAGGTGTCCTACCACCAGACCAAGGGGGTACGTAAAGAAAGAAACAATTTCGCTTCAAAAGCCCTATCTCGGTTACCTATGCAATAGACATTTAGGGCCCCACTTAGGCCCTCCTAATTAACATATAAATATTTCCTTCGGCAGGCATGATTGGACCATAGAGGCCTACCTTGAGACCGAGTTTGAATATTATAACTTAATATTAAAGGGAGCTAGGAGGTCTCGAAGCCTGAACCTTATTCTCGACATTTCGCCTTTTTAAAAAATTTTTTTATTATTATTTCAAAAAGTGTTCTTTAACAAAGAAAGTTGCTCGATTTTATACAAAGAACACCTTACGCATGATAAACTACCTAAAATGTTGCAAAAGGAGTCGAAAAATAACAAATAAACTGATTTTCCTAGATTTTTCCAGTTTTTCCCATTTTCCTAAATAAAAAAAAATTTCCTACACTCATGACCCTCTAGAATATCGAAAAACACATTTAAAAAATAATATAATGTAAAAAAAACTAAAGAAGGAAAAAAAAGAAATTTTTTTTAAAAAGGGGTCGAAGCTGGGATTCGAACCCCCGTCCCCTCCCTCCAACCTCGACTTGCCAGTCAGGTGTCCTACCACCAGACCAAGGCGGTACAGAAAGAAAGAAACAATTTCGCTTCAAAAGCCCTTTCTCGGTTACCTATGCAATGGACATTTAGGGCCCCACTGGGGCCCTCCTAATTAACATATAAAAATTTCCTTCAACAGGCATTATTGGACCATAGTGGCCTACCTTGGGACCGAGTTTGAAAATTATAACTTAATATTAAAGAGAGCTAGGAGGTCTCAAAGCCTGAACCTTATTCTCGACATTTCGTCTTTTTTTAAATTTTTTTTATTATTATTTCAAAAAGTGTTCTTTAACAAAGAAAGTTGCTCGATTTTATACAAAGAACACCTTACGCATGATAAACTACCTAAAATGTTGCAAAAGGAGTCGAAAAATAACAAATAAACTGATTTTCCAAGATTTTTCCAGTTTTTCCCATTTTCCTAATTAAAAAAAAAAATTCCAACATGCATGACCGTCTAGAATATCTAAAAACACATCTGAAAAATAATATAATGTAAAAAAAACTAAAGAAAGAAAAAAAAGAAATTTTTTTGAAAAAGTGTTCGCAGCTGAGATTCGAACCCCCGACCCCTCCCTCCAACCTCGACTCGTCACTCAGGTTTCCTACCACCAGACCAAGGTGGCCTGAAAATAAAGAAACAATTTCGCTTCAAAAGCCCTTTCTTGGTGACCTACAGACCTTTAGGGCCCCACTGGGGGCCTCCTAATTAACATATAAAACTTTCCTTTTGCAGGCATGATTGGACCATAGAGGCCTACCTTGGGACCGAGTTTGAAAATTATAACTTAATATTAAAGAGAGCTAGGAGGTCTCAAAGCCTGAACCTTATTCTCGACATTTCGTCTTTTTTTAAATTTTTTTTATTATTATTTCAAAAAGTGTTCTTTAATTAGAAAGTTGCTCGATTTTATACACAAAACACCTTATGCATGATAGACTACCTAAAATGTTGCAAAAGGAGTCGAAAAATAACAAATAAACTGATTTTCCTAGATTTTTCCTGTTTTTCCCATTTTCCTAATTAAAAAAAAAATGTTCCTACATGCCAGACCCTCTAGAATATCGAAAAACACATTTAAAAAATAAGATAATGTAAAAAAAACTAAAGAAAGAAAAAAAAGAAATTTTTTTGAAAAAGTGTCCCCAGCTGGGTTTCGAACCCCTGACCCCTCCCTCCAGTCTGGATCTGCCAGTCAGGTGTCCTACCACCAGACCAAGGTGGTACGGAAAGAAAGAAACAATTTCGCTTCAAAAGCTCTTACTCGGTTGCCTATGCAATAGACCTTTAGGGCCCCACTGGGTCCCTCCTAATTAACATATAAAAATTTCCTTCAACAGACATGATTGGACCATAGAGGCCTATCTTGGGACCGAGTTTGAAAATTATAACTCAATATTAAAGGGAGCTAATAGGTCTCGAAGCCTGAACCTTATTCTTGACATTTCGACTTTTTTAAAAAAAATTTTTATTATTATTCCAAAAAGTGTTCTTTATCAAAGAAAGATGCTCGATTTTATACACAGAACACCTTATGCATGATAAACTACCTAAAATGTTGCAAAAGGAGTCGAAAAATAACAAATAAACTGATTTTCCTAGATTTTTCCAGTTTTTCCCATTTTCCTAATTAAAAAAAAATTTCCTACACTCATGACCCTCTAGAATATCGAAAAACACATTTAAAAATAATATAATGTAAAAAAAACTAAAGAAAGAAAAAAAAGAAATTTTTTTTAAAAAGTGGTCGAAGCTGGGATTCGAACCCCCGTCCCCTCCCTCCAACCTTGACTTGCCAGTCAGGTGTCCTACCACCAGACCAAGGCGGTACAGAAAGAAAGAAACAATTTCGCTTCAAAAGCCCTTTCTCGGTTACCGATGCAATAGACATTTAGGGCCCCACCGGGGCCCTCCTAATTAACATATAAAAATTTCCTTCAACAGGCATTATTGGACCATAGTGGCCTACCTTGGGACCGAGTTTGAAAATTATAACTTAATATTAAAGAGAGCTAGGAGGTCTCAAAGCCTGAACCTTATTCTCGACATTTCGTCTTTTTTTAAATTTTTTTTATTATTATTTCAAAAAGTGTTCTTTAACAAAGAAAGTTGCTCGATTTTATACAAAGAACACCTTACGCATGATAAACTACCTAAAATGTTGCAAAAGGAGTCAAAAAATAACAAATAAACTGATTTTCCTAGATTTTTCCAGTTTTTCCCATTTTCCTAATTAAAAAAAAATTTCCAACATGCATGACCGTCTAGAATATCTAAAAACACATCTGAAAAATAATATAATGTAAAAAAAAACTAAAGAAAGAAAAAAAAGAAATTTTTTTGAAAAAGTGTCCGCAGCTGAGATTCGAAACCCCGACCCCTCCCTCCAACCTCGACTCGTCAATCAGGTTTCCTACCACCAGACCAAGGTGGCACGAAAAGAAAGAAACAATTTCGCTTCAAAAGCCCTATCTCGGTTACCTATGCAATAGACCTTTAGGGCCCCACTGGGGGCCTCCTAATTAACATATAAAACTTTCCTTTTGCAGGCATGATTGGACCGTAGAGGCCTACCTTGAGACCGAGTTTGATAATTATAACTTAATATTAAATGGAGCTAGGAGGTCTCGAAGCCTGAACCTTATTCTCGACATTGCGACTTTTTTTAAATTTTTTTTATTATTATTCCAAAAAGTGTTCTTTAACAAACAAGGATGCTCGATTTTATACACAGAACACCTTACGCACTATAAACTACCTAAAATGTTGCAAAAGGAGTCGAAAAATAACAAATAAACTGATTTTCCTAGATTTTTCCAGTTTTTCCCATTTTCCTAATTAAAAAAAAATTTCCTACACTCATGACCCTCTATAATATCGAAAAACACATCTGAAAAATAATATAATGTAAAAAAAACTAAAGAAAGAAAAAAAAGAAATTTTTTTGAAAAAGTGGTCGAAGCTGGGATTTGAACCCCCGTCCTGGGATTTGAACCCCCGTCCCCTCCCTCCAACCTCGACTTGCCAGTCAGGTGTCCTACCACCAGACCAAGGCGGTACAGAAAGAAAGAAACAATTTCGCTTCAAAAGCCCTTTCTCGGTTACCTATGCAATAGACATTTAGGGCCCCACTTGGGCCCTCCTAATTAACATATAAAAATTTCCTTCAACAGGCATTATTGGACCATAGTGGCCTACCTTGGGACCGAGTTTGAAAATTATAACTTAATATTAAAGAGAGCTAGGAGGTCTCAAAGCCTGAACCTTATTCTCGACATTTCGTCTTTTTTTAAATTTTTTTTATTATTATTTCAAAAAGTGTTCTTTAACAAAGAAAGTTGCTCGATTTTATACAAAGAACACCTTACGCATGATAAACTACCTAAAACGTTGCAAAAGGAGTCGAAAAATAACAAATAAACAGATTTTCCTAGATTTCTCCAGTTTTTCCCATTTTCCTAATTAAAAAAAAAATTTCCAACATGCATGACCGTCTAGAATATCGAAAAACACATCTGAAAAATAATATAATGTAAAAAAAACTAAAGAAAGAAAAAAAAGAAATTTTTTTGAAAAAGTTTCCGCAGCTGAGATTCGAACCCCCGACCCCTCCCTCCAACCTCGACTTGTCAGTCAGGTTTTCTACCACCAGACCAAGGTGGCACGAAAAGAAAGAAACAATTTCGCTTCAAAAGCCCTTTCTTGGTGACCTACGCAATAGACCTTTAGGGCCCCACTGGGGGCCTCCTAATTAACATATAAAACTTTCCTTTTGCAGGCATGATTGGATCATAGAGGCCTACCTTGGGACCGAGTTTGAAAATTATAACTTAATATTAAAGAGAGCTAGGAGGTCTCAAAGCCTGAACCTTATTCTCGACATTTCCTCTTTTTTAAAAATTTTTTTATTATTATTTCAAAAAGTGTTCTTTAACAAAGAAAGTTGCTTGATTTTATACAAAGAACACCTTACGCATGATAAACTACCTAAAATGTTGCAAAAGGAGTCGAAAAATAACAAATAAACTGATTTTCCTAGATTTTTCCAGTTTTTCCCATTTTCCTAATTAAAAAAAAAATTTCCAACATGCATGACCGTCTAGAATATCTAAAAACACATCTGAAAAATAATATAATGTAAAAAAAACTAAAGAAAGAAAAAAAAGAAATTTTTTTGAAAAAGTGGTCGAAGCTGGGATTCGAACCCCTGACCCCTCCCTCCAGTCTGGACCTGCCTGTCAGGTGTCCTACCACCAGACCAAGGTGGTACGGAAAGAAAGAAACAATTTCGCTTCAAAAGCTCTTACTCGGTTGCCTATGCAATAGACCTTTAGGGCCCCACTGGGTCCCTCCTAATTAACATATAAAAATTTCCTTCAACAGGCATGATTGGACCATAGAGGCCTATCTTGGGACCGAGTTTGAAAATTATACCTCAATATTAAAGGGAGCTAATAGGTCTCGAAGCCTGAACCTTATTCTTGACATTTCGACTTTTTTAAAAAAAATTTTTATTATTATTCCAAAAAGTTTTCTTTAACAAAGAAAGTTGCTCGATTTTATACTCAGAACACCTTACGCATGATAGACTACCTAAAATGTTCTAAAAGGAGTCGAAAATTAACAAATAAACTGATTTTCCTAGATTTCTCCAGTTTTTCCCATTTTCCTAATTAAAAAAAAATTTCCTACCTGCATGACCCTCTAGAATAACGAATAACACATCTAAAAAATAATGTAATGTAAAAAAAAACTAAAGAAAGAAAAAAAAGAAATTTTTTTGAAAAAGTGTCCGTAGCTGAGATTCGAACCCCCGACGCCTCACTCTAGTCTCGACTTGCCAGTCAGGTGTCCTACCACCAAACCAAGGTGGTACGAAAAGAAAGAAACAATTTCGCTTCAAAAGCCCTATCTTGGTGACCTACGCAATAGGCATTTAGGGCCCCACTGCGGGCCTCCTAATTAATATATAAAAATTTCCTTTTGCAGGCATGATTGGACTATAGAGGCCTACCTTGAGACCGAGTTTGATAATTATAACTTAATATTAAATGGAGCTAGGAGGTCTCGAAGCCTGAACCTTATTCTCGACATCGCGACTTTTTTTAAATTTTTTTTATTATTATTCCAAAAAGTTTTCTTTAACAAAGAAAGTTGCTCGATTTTATACTCAGAACACCTTACGCATGATAAACTACCTAAAATGTTCTAAAAGGAGTCGAAAATTAACAAATAAACTGATTTTCCTAGATTTCTCCAGTTTTTCCCATTTTCCTAATTAAAAAAAAATTTCCTACCTGCATGACCCTCTAGAATAACGAATAACACATCTAAAAAATAATGTAATGTAAAAAAAAACTAAAGAAAGAAAAAAAAGAAATTTTTTTGAAAAAGTGTCCGTAGCTGAGATTCGAACCCCCGACGCCTCACTCTAGTCTCGACTTGCCAGTCAGGTGTCCTACCACCAAACCAAGGTGGTACGAAAAGAAAGAAACAATTTCGCTTCAAAAGCCCTATCTTGGTGACCTACGCAATAGGCATTTAGGGCCCCACTGCGGGCCTCCTAATTAATATATAAAAATTTCCTTTTGCAGGCATGATTGGACTATAGAGGCCTACCTTGAGACCGAGTTTGATAATTATAACTTAATATTAAATGGAGCTAGGAGGTCTCGAAGCCTGAACCTTATTCTCGACATCGCGACTTTTTTTAAATTTTTTTTATTATTATTCCAAAAAGTTTTCTTTAACAAAGAAAGTTGCTCGATTTTATACTCAGAACACCTTACGCATGATAAACTACCTAAAATGTTCTAAAAGGAGTCGAAAATTAACAAATAAACTGATTTTCCTAGATTTCTCCAGTTTTTCCCATTTTCCTAATTAAAAAAAAATTTCCTACCTGCATGACCCTCTAGAATAACGAATAACACATCTAAAAAATAATGTAATGTAAAAAAAAACTAAAGAAAGAAAAAAAAGAAATTTTTTTGAAAAAGTGTCCGTAGCTGAGATTCGAACCCCCGACGCCTCACTCTAGTCTCGACTTGCCAGTCAGGTGTCCTACCACCAAACCAAGGTGGTACGAAAAGAAAGAAACAATTTCGCTTCAAAAGCCCTATCTTGGTGACCTACGCAATAGGCATTTAGGGCCCCACTGCGGGCCTCCTAATTAATATATAAAAATTTCCTTTTGCAGGCATGATTGGACTATAGAGGCCTACCTTGAGACCGAGTTTGATAATTATAACTTAATATTAAATGGAGCTAGGAGGTCTCGAAGCCTGAACCTTATTCTCGACATCGCGACTTTTTTTAAATTTTTTTTATTATTATTCCAAAAAGTTTTCTTTAACAAAGAAAGTTGCTCGATTTTATACTCAGAACACCTTACGCATGATAAACTACCTAAAATGTTCTAAAAGGAGTCGAAAATTAACAAATAAACTGATTTTCCTAGATTTCTCCAGTTTTTCCCATTTTCCTAATTAAAAAAAAATTTCCTACCTGCATGACCCTCTAGAATAACGAATAACACATCTAAAAAATAATGTAATGTAAAAAAAAACTAAAGAAAGAAAAAAAAGAAATTTTTTTGAAAAAGTGTCCGTAGCTGAGATTCGAACCCCCGACGCCTCACTCTAGTCTCGACTTGCCAGTCAGGTGTCCTACCACCAAACCAAGGTGGTACGAAAAGAAAGAAACAATTTCGCTTCAAAAGCCCTATCTTGGTGACCTACGCAATAGGCATTTAGGGCCCCACTGCGGGCCTCCTAATTAATATATAAAAATTTCCTTTTGCAGGCATGATTGGACTATAGAGGCCTACCTTGAGACCGAGTTTGATAATTATAACTTAATATTAAATGGAGCTAGGAGGTCTCGAAGCCTGAACCTTATTCTCGACATCGCGACTTTTTTTAAATTTTTTTTATTATTATTCCAAAAAGTTTTCTTTAACAAAGAAAGTTGCTCGATTTTATACTCAGAACACCTTACGCATGATAAACTACCTAAAATGTTCTAAAAGGAGTCGAAAATTAACAAATAAACTGATTTTCCTAGATTTCTCCAGTTTTTCCCATTTTCCTAATTAAAAAAAAATTTCCTACCTGCATGACCCTCTAGAATAACGAATAACACATCTAAAAAATAATGTAATGTAAAAAAAAACTAAAGAAAGAAAAAAAAGAAATTTTTTTGAAAAAGTGTCCGTAGCTGAGATTCGAACCCCCGACGCCTCACTCTAGTCTCGACTTGCCAGTCAGGTGTCCTACCACCAAACCAAGGTGGTACGAAAAGAAAGAAACAATTTCGCTTCAAAAGCCCTATCTTGGTGACCTACGCAATAGGCATTTAGGGCCCCACTGCGGGCCTCCTAATTAATATATAAAAATTTCCTTTTGCAGGCATGATTGGACTATAGAGGCCTACCTTGAGACCGAGTTTGATAATTATAACTTAATATTAAATGGAGCTAGGAGGTCTCGAAGCCTGAACCTTATTCTCGACATCGCGACTTTTTTTAAATTTTTTTTATTATTATTCCAAAAAGTTTTCTTTAACAAAGAAAGTTGCTCGATTTTATACTCAGAACACCTTACGCATGATAAACTACCTAAAATGTTCTAAAAGGAGTCGAAAATTAACAAATAAACTGATTTTCCTAGATTTCTCCAGTTTTTCCCATTTTCCTAATTAAAAAAAAATTTCCTACCTGCATGACCCTCTAGAATAACGAATAACACATCTAAAAAATAATGTAATGTAAAAAAAAACTAAAGAAAGAAAAAAAAGAAATTTTTTTGAAAAAGTGTCCGTAGCTGAGATTCGAACCCCCGACGCCTCACTCTAGTCTCGACTTGCCAGTCAGGTGTCCTACCACCAAACCAAGGTGGTACGAAAAGAAAGAAACAATTTCGCTTCAAAAGCCCTATCTTGGTGACCTACGCAATAGGCATTTAGGGCCCCACTGCGGGCCTCCTAATTAATATATAAAAATTTCCTTTTGCAGGCATGATTGGACTATAGAGGCCTACCTTGAGACCGAGTTTGATAATTATAACTTAATATTAAATGGAGCTAGGAGGTCTCGAAGCCTGAACCTTATTCTCGACATCGCGACTTTTTTTAAATTTTTTTTATTATTATTCCAAAAAGTTTTCTTTAACAAAGAAAGTTGCTCGATTTTATACTCAGAACACCTTACGCATGATAAACTACCTAAAATGTTCTAAAAGGAGTCGAAAATTAACAAATAAACTGATTTTCCTAGATTTCTCCAGTTTTTCCCATTTTCCTAATTAAAAAAAAATTTCCTACCTGCATGACCCTCTAGAATAACGAATAACACATCTAAAAAATAATGTAATGTAAAAAAAAACTAAAGAAAGAAAAAAAAGAAATTTTTTTGAAAAAGTGTCCGTAGCTGAGATTCGAACCCCCGACGCCTCACTCTAGTCTCGACTTGCCAGTCAGGTGTCCTACCACCAAACCAAGGTGGTACGAAAAGAAAGAAACAATTTCGCTTCAAAAGCCCTATCTTGGTGACCTACGCAATAGGCATTTAGGGCCCCACTGCGGGCCTCCTAATTAATATATAAAAATTTCCTTTTGCAGGCATGATTGGACTATAGAGGCCTACCTTGAGACCGAGTTTGATAATTATAACTTAATATTAAATGGAGCTAGGAGGTCTCGAAGCCTGAACCTTATTCTCGACATCGCGACTTTTTTTAAATTTTTTTTATTATTATTCCAAAAAGTTTTCTTTAACAAAGAAAGTTGCTCGATTTTATACTCAGAACACCTTACGCATGATAAACTACCTAAAATGTTCTAAAAGGAGTCGAAAATTAACAAATAAACTGATTTTCCTAGATTTCTCCAGTTTTTCCCATTTTCCTAATTAAAAAAAAATTTCCTACCTGCATGACCCTCTAGAATAACGAATAACACATCTAAAAAATAATGTAATGTAAAAAAAAACTAAAGAAAGAAAAAAAAGAAATTTTTTTGAAAAAGTGTCCGTAGCTGAGATTCGAACCCCCGACGCCTCACTCTAGTCTCGACTTGCCAGTCAGGTGTCCTACCACCAAACCAAGGTGGTACGAAAAGAAAGAAACAATTTCGCTTCAAAAGCCCTATCTTGGTGACCTACGCAATAGGCATTTAGGGCCCCACTGCGGGCCTCCTAATTAATATATAAAAATTTCCTTTTGCAGGCATGATTGGACTATAGAGGCCTACCTTGAGACCGAGTTTGATAATTATAACTTAATATTAAATGGAGCTAGGAGGTCTCGAAGCCTGAACCTTATTCTCGACATCGCGACTTTTTTTAAATTTTTTTTATTATTATTCCAAAAAGTTTTCTTTAACAAAGAAAGTTGCTCGATTTTATACTCAGAACACCTTACGCATGATAAACTACCTAAAATGTTCTAAAAGGAGTCGAAAATTAACAAATAAACTGATTTTCCTAGATTTCTCCAGTTTTTCCCATTTTCCTAATTAAAAAAAAATTTCCTACCTGCATGACCCTCTAGAATAACGAATAACACATCTAAAAAATAATGTAATGTAAAAAAAAACTAAAGAAAGAAAAAAAAGAAATTTTTTTGAAAAAGTGTCCGTAGCTGAGATTCGAACCCCCGACGCCTCACTCTAGTCTCGACTTGCCAGTCAGGTGTCCTACCACCAAACCAAGGTGGTACGAAAAGAAAGAAACAATTTCGCTTCAAAAGCCCTATCTTGGTGACCTACGCAATAGGCATTTAGGGCCCCACTGCGGGCCTCCTAATTAATATATAAAAATTTCCTTTTGCAGGCAT
This sequence comes from Parasteatoda lunata, assembly GCA_949128135.1. Classification (NCBI taxonomy): domain Eukaryota; kingdom Metazoa; phylum Arthropoda; class Arachnida; order Araneae; family Theridiidae; genus Parasteatoda; species Parasteatoda lunata. The sequence continues at coordinate 83,648,416 of OX421977.1, forward strand.
GATTGGACTATAGAGGCCTACCTTGAGACCGAGTTTGATAATTATAACTTAATATTAAATGGAGCTAGGAGGTCTCGAAGCCTGAACCTTATTCTCGACATCGCGACTTTTTTTAAATTTTTTTTATTATTATTCCAAAAAGTTTTCTTTAACAAAGAAAGTTGCTCGATTTTATACTCAGAACACCTTACGCATGATAAACTACCTAAAATGTTCTAAAAGGAGTCGAAAATTAACAAATAAACTGATTTTCCTAGATTTCTCCAGTTTTTCCCATTTTCCTAATTAAAAAAAAATTTCCTACCTGCATGACCCTCTAGAATAACGAATAACACATCTAAAAAATAATGTAATGTAAAAAAAAACTAAAGAAAGAAAAAAAAGAAATTTTTTTGAAAAAGTGTCCGTAGCTGAGATTCGAACCCCCGACGCCTCACTCTAGTCTCGACTTGCCAGTCAGGTGTCCTACCACCAAACCAAGGTGGTACGAAAAGAAAGAAACAATTTCGCTTCAAAAGCCCTATCTTGGTGACCTACGCAATAGGCATTTAGGGCCCCACTGCGGGCCTCCTAATTAATATATAAAAATTTCCTTTTGCAGGCATGATTGGACTATAGAGGCCTACCTTGAGACCGAGTTTGATAATTATAACTTAATATTAAATGGAGCTAGGAGGTCTCGAAGCCTGAACCTTATTCTCGACATCGCGACTTTTTTTAAATTTTTTTTATTATTATTCCAAAAAGTTTTCTTTAACAAAGAAAGTTGCTCGATTTTATACTCAGAACACCTTACGCATGATAAACTACCTAAAATGTTCTAAAAGGAGTCGAAAATTAACAAATAAACTGATTTTCCTAGATTTCTCCAGTTTTTCCCATTTTCCTAATTAAAAAAAAATTTCCTACCTGCATGACCCTCTAGAATAACGAATAACACATCTAAAAAATAATGTAATGTAAAAAAAAACTAAAGAAAGAAAAAAAAGAAATTTTTTTGAAAAAGTGTCCGTAGCTGAGATTCGAACCCCCGACGCCTCACTCTAGTCTCGACTTGCCAGTCAGGTGTCCTACCACCAAACCAAGGTGGTACGAAAAGAAAGAAACAATTTCGCTTCAAAAGCCCTATCTTGGTGACCTACGCAATAGGCATTTAGGGCCCCACTGCGGGCCTCCTAATTAATATATAAAAATTTCCTTTTGCAGGCATGATTGGACTATAGAGGCCTACCTTGAGACCGAGTTTGATAATTATAACTTAATATTAAATGGAGCTAGGAGGTCTCGAAGCCTGAACCTTATTCTCGACATCGCGACTTTTTTTAAATTTTTTTTATTATTATTCCAAAAAGTTTTCTTTAACAAAGAAAGTTGCTCGATTTTATACTCAGAACACCTTACGCATGATAAACTACCTAAAATGTTCTAAAAGGAGTCGAAAATTAACAAATAAACTGATTTTCCTAGATTTCTCCAGTTTTTCCCATTTTCCTAATTAAAAAAAAATTTCCTACCTGCATGACCCTCTAGAATAACGAATAACACATCTAAAAAATAATGTAATGTAAAAAAAAACTAAAGAAAGAAAAAAAAGAAATTTTTTTGAAAAAGTGTCCGTAGCTGAGATTCGAACCCCCGACGCCTCACTCTAGTCTCGACTTGCCAGTCAGGTGTCCTACCACCAAACCAAGGTGGTACGAAAAGAAAGAAACAATTTCGCTTCAAAAGCCCTATCTTGGTGACCTACGCAATAGGCATTTAGGGCCCCACTGCGGGCCTCCTAATTAATATATAAAAATTTCCTTTTGCAGGCATGATTGGACTATAGAGGCCTACCTTGAGACCGAGTTTGATAATTATAACTTAATATTAAATGGAGCTAGGAGGTCTCGAAGCCTGAACCTTATTCTCGACATCGCGACTTTTTTTAAATTTTTTTTATTATTATTCCAAAAAGTTTTCTTTAACAAAGAAAGTTGCTCGATTTTATACTCAGAACACCTTACGCATGATAAACTACCTAAAATGTTCTAAAAGGAGTCGAAAATTAACAAATAAACTGATTTTCCTAGATTTCTCCAGTTTTTCCCATTTTCCTAATTAAAAAAAAATTTCCTACCTGCATGACCCTCTAGAATAACGAATAACACATCTAAAAAATAATGTAATGTAAAAAAAAACTAAAGAAAGAAAAAAAAGAAATTTTTTTGAAAAAGTGTCCGTAGCTGAGATTCGAACCCCCGACGCCTCACTCTAGTCTCGACTTGCCAGTCAGGTGTCCTACCACCAAACCAAGGTGGTACGAAAAGAAAGAAACAATTTCGCTTCAAAAGCCCTATCTTGGTGACCTACGCAATAGGCATTTAGGGCCCCACTGCGGGCCTCCTAATTAATATATAAAAATTTCCTTTTGCAGGCATGATTGGACTATAGAGGCCTACCTTGAGACCGAGTTTGATAATTATAACTTAATATTAAATGGAGCTAGGAGGTCTCGAAGCCTGAACCTTATTCTCGACATCGCGACTTTTTTTAAATTTTTTTTATTATTATTCCAAAAAGTTTTCTTTAACAAAGAAAGTTGCTCGATTTTATACTCAGAACACCTTACGCATGATAAACTACCTAAAATGTTCTAAAAGGAGTCGAAAATTAACAAATAAACTGATTTTCCTAGATTTCTCCAGTTTTTCCCATTTTCCTAATTAAAAAAAAATTTCCTACCTGCATGACCCTCTAGAATAACGAATAACACATCTAAAAAATAATGTAATGTAAAAAAAAACTAAAGAAAGAAAAAAAAGAAATTTTTTTGAAAAAGTGTCCGTAGCTGAGATTCGAACCCCCGACGCCTCACTCTAGTCTCGACTTGCCAGTCAGGTGTCCTACCACCAAACCAAGGTGGTACGAAAAGAAAGAAACAATTTCGCTTCAAAAGCCCTATCTTGGTGACCTACGCAATAGGCATTTAGGGCCCCACTGCGGGCCTCCTAATTAATATATAAAAATTTCCTTTTGCAGGCATGATTGGACTATAGAGGCCTACCTTGAGACCGAGTTTGATAATTATAACTTAATATTAAATGGAGCTAGGAGGTCTCGAAGCCTGAACCTTATTCTCGACATCGCGACTTTTTTTAAATTTTTTTTATTATTATTCCAAAAAGTTTTCTTTAACAAAGAAAGTTGCTCGATTTTATACTCAGAACACCTTACGCATGATAAACTACCTAAAATGTTCTAAAAGGAGTCGAAAATTAACAAATAAACTGATTTTCCTAGATTTCTCCAGTTTTTCCCATTTTCCTAATTAAAAAAAAATTTCCTACCTGCATGACCCTCTAGAATAACGAATAACACATCTAAAAAATAATGTAATGTAAAAAAAAACTAAAGAAAGAAAAAAAAGAAATTTTTTTGAAAAAGTGTCCGTAGCTGAGATTCGAACCCCCGACGCCTCACTCTAGTCTCGACTTGCCAGTCAGGTGTCCTACCACCAAACCAAGGTGGTACGAAAAGAAAGAAACAATTTCGCTTCAAAAGCCCTATCTTGGTGACCTACGCAATAGGCATTTAGGGCCCCACTGCGGGCCTCCTAATTAATATATAAAAATTTCCTTTTGCAGGCATGATTGGACTATAGAGGCCTACCTTGAGACCGAGTTTGATAATTATAACTTAATATTAAATGGAGCTAGGAGGTCTCGAAGCCTGAACCTTATTCTCGACATCGCGACTTTTTTTAAATTTTTTTTATTATTATTCCAAAAAGTTTTCTTTAACAAAGAAAGTTGCTCGATTTTATACTCAGAACACCTTACGCATGATAAACTACCTAAAATGTTCTAAAAGGAGTCGAAAATTAACAAATAAACTGATTTTCCTAGATTTCTCCAGTTTTTCCCATTTTCCTAATTAAAAAAAAATTTCCTACCTGCATGACCCTCTAGAATAACGAATAACACATCTAAAAAATAATGTAATGTAAAAAAAAACTAAAGAAAGAAAAAAAAGAAATTTTTTTGAAAAAGTGTCCGTAGCTGAGATTCGAACCCCCGACGCCTCACTCTAGTCTCGACTTGCCAGTCAGGTGTCCTACCACCAAACCAAGGTGGTACGAAAAGAAAGAAACAATTTCGCTTCAAAAGCCCTATCTTGGTGACCTACGCAATAGGCATTTAGGGCCCCACTGCGGGCCTCCTAATTAATATATAAAAATTTCCTTTTGCAGGCATGATTGGACTATAGAGGCCTACCTTGAGACCGAGTTTGATAATTATAACTTAATATTAAATGGAGCTAGGAGGTCTCGAAGCCTGAACCTTATTCTCGACATCGCGACTTTTTTTAAATTTTTTTTATTATTATTCCAAAAAGTTTTCTTTAACAAAGAAAGTTGCTCGATTTTATACTCAGAACACCTTACGCATGATAAACTACCTAAAATGTTCTAAAAGGAGTCGAAAATTAACAAATAAACTGATTTTCCTAGATTTCTCCAGTTTTTCCCATTTTCCTAATTAAAAAAAAATTTCCTACCTGCATGACCCTCTAGAATAACGAATAACACATCTAAAAAATAATGTAATGTAAAAAAAAACTAAAGAAAGAAAAAAAAGAAATTTTTTTGAAAAAGTGTCCGTAGCTGAGATTCGAACCCCCGACGCCTCACTCTAGTCTCGACTTGCCAGTCAGGTGTCCTACCACCAAACCAAGGTGGTACGAAAAGAAAGAAACAATTTCGCTTCAAAAGCCCTATCTTGGTGACCTACGCAATAGGCATTTAGGGCCCCACTGCGGGCCTCCTAATTAATATATAAAAATTTCCTTTTGCAGGCATGATTGGACTATAGAGGCCTACCTTGAGACCGAGTTTGATAATTATAACTTAATATTAAATGGAGCTAGGAGGTCTCGAAGCCTGAACCTTATTCTCGACATCGCGACTTTTTTTAAATTTTTTTTATTATTATTCCAAAAAGTTTTCTTTAACAAAGAAAGTTGCTCGATTTTATACTCAGAACACCTTACGCATGATAAACTACCTAAAATGTTCTAAAAGGAGTCGAAAATTAACAAATAAACTGATTTTCCTAGATTTCTCCAGTTTTTCCCATTTTCCTAATTAAAAAAAAATTTCCTACCTGCATGACCCTCTAGAATAACGAATAACACATCTAAAAAATAATGTAATGTAAAAAAAAACTAAAGAAAGAAAAAAAAGAAATTTTTTTGAAAAAGTGTCCGTAGCTGAGATTCGAACCCCCGACGCCTCACTCTAGTCTCGACTTGCCAGTCAGGTGTCCTACCACCAAACCAAGGTGGTACGAAAAGAAAGAAACAATTTCGCTTCAAAAGCCCTATCTTGGTGACCTACGCAATAGGCATTTAGGGCCCCACTGCGGGCCTCCTAATTAATATATAAAAATTTCCTTTTGCAGGCATGATTGGACTATAGAGGCCTACCTTGAGACCGAGTTTGATAATTATAACTTAATATTAAATGGAGCTAGGAGGTCTCGAAGCCTGAACCTTATTCTCGACATCGCGACTTTTTTTAAATTTTTTTTATTATTATTCCAAAAAGTTTTCTTTAACAAAGAAAGTTGCTCGATTTTATACTCAGAACACCTTACGCATGATAAACTACCTAAAATGTTCTAAAAGGAGTCGAAAATTAACAAATAAACTGATTTTCCTAGATTTCTCCAGTTTTTCCCATTTTCCTAATTAAAAAAAAATTTCCTACCTGCATGACCCTCTAGAATAACGAATAACACATCTAAAAAATAATGTAATGTAAAAAAAAACTAAAGAAAGAAAAAAAAGAAATTTTTTTGAAAAAGTGTCCGTAGCTGAGATTCGAACCCCCGACGCCTCACTCTAGTCTCGACTTGCCAGTCAGGTGTCCTACCACCAAACCAAGGTGGTACGAAAAGAAAGAAACAATTTCGCTTCAAAAGCCCTATCTTGGTGACCTACGCAATAGGCATTTAGGGCCCCACTGCGGGCCTCCTAATTAATATATAAAAATTTCCTTTTGCAGGCATGATTGGACTATAGAGGCCTACCTTGAGACCGAGTTTGATAATTATAACTTAATATTAAATGGAGCTAGGAGGTCTCGAAGCCTGAACCTTATTCTCGACATCGCGACTTTTTTTAAATTTTTTTTATTATTATTCCAAAAAGTTTTCTTTAACAAAGAAAGTTGCTCGATTTTATACTCAGAACACCTTACGCATGATAAACTACCTAAAATGTTCTAAAAGGAGTCGAAAATTAACAAATAAACTGATTTTCCTAGATTTCTCCAGTTTTTCCCATTTTCCTAATTAAAAAAAAATTTCCTACCTGCATGACCCTCTAGAATAACGAATAACACATCTAAAAAATAATGTAATGTAAAAAAAAACTAAAGAAAGAAAAAAAAGAAATTTTTTTGAAAAAGTGTCCGTAGCTGAGATTCGAACCCCCGACGCCTCACTCTAGTCTCGACTTGCCAGTCAGGTGTCCTACCACCAAACCAAGGTGGTACGAAAAGAAAGAAACAATTTCGCTTCAAAAGCCCTATCTTGGTGACCTACGCAATAGGCATTTAGGGCCCCACTGCGGGCCTCCTAATTAATATATAAAAATTTCCTTTTGCAGGCATGATTGGACTATAGAGGCCTACCTTGAGACCGAGTTTGATAATTATAACTTAATATTAAATGGAGCTAGGAGGTCTCGAAGCCTGAACCTTATTCTCGACATCGCGACTTTTTTTAAATTTTTTTTATTATTATTCCAAAAAGTTTTCTTTAACAAAGAAAGTTGCTCGATTTTATACTCAGAACACCTTACGCATGATAAACTACCTAAAATGTTCTAAAAGGAGTCGAAAATTAACAAATAAACTGATTTTCCTAGATTTCTCCAGTTTTTCCCATTTTCCTAATTAAAAAAAAATTTCCTACCTGCATGACCCTCTAGAATAACGAATAACACATCTAAAAAATAATGTAATGTAAAAAAAAACTAAAGAAAGAAAAAAAAGAAATTTTTTTGAAAAAGTGTCCGTAGCTGAGATTCGAACCCCCGACGCCTCACTCTAGTCTCGACTTGCCAGTCAGGTGTCCTACCACCAAACCAAGGTGGTACGAAAAGAAAGAAACAATTTCGCTTCAAAAGCCCTATCTTGGTGACCTACGCAATAGGCATTTAGGGCCCCACTGCGGGCCTCCTAATTAATATATAAAAATTTCCTTTTGCAGGCATGATTGGACTATAGAGGCCTACCTTGAGACCGAGTTTGATAATTATAACTTAATATTAAATGGAGCTAGGAGGTCTCGAAGCCTGAACCTTATTCTCGACATCGCGACTTTTTTTAAATTTTTTTTATTATTATTCCAAAAAGTTTTCTTTAACAAAGAAAGTTGCTCGATTTTATACTCAGAACACCTTACGCATGATAAACTACCTAAAATGTTCTAAAAGGAGTCGAAAATTAACAAATAAACTGATTTTCCTAGATTTCTCCAGTTTTTCCCATTTTCCTAATTAAAAAAAAATTTCCTACCTGCATGACCCTCTAGAATAACGAATAACACATCTAAAAAATAATGTAATGTAAAAAAAAACTAAAGAAAGAAAAAAAAGAAATTTTTTTGAAAAAGTGTCCGTAGCTGAGATTCGAACCCCCGACGCCTCACTCTAGTCTCGACTTGCCAGTCAGGTGTCCTACCACCAAACCAAGGTGGTACGAAAAGAAAGAAACAATTTCGCTTCAAAAGCCCTATCTTGGTGACCTACGCAATAGGCATTTAGGGCCCCACTGCGGGCCTCCTAATTAATATATAAAAATTTCCTTTTGCAGGCATGATTGGACTATAGAGGCCTACCTTGAGACCGAGTTTGATAATTATAACTTAATATTAAATGGAGCTAGGAGGTCTCGAAGCCTGAACCTTATTCTCGACATCGCGACTTTTTTTAAATTTTTTTTATTATTATTCCAAAAAGTTTTCTTTAACAAAGAAAGTTGCTCGATTTTATACTCAGAACACCTTACGCATGATAAACTACCTAAAATGTTCTAAAAGGAGTCGAAAATTAACAAATAAACTGATTTTCCTAGATTTCTCCAGTTTTTCCCATTTTCCTAATTAAAAAAAAATTTCCTACCTGCATGACCCTCTAGAATAACGAATAACACATCTAAAAAATAATGTAATGTAAAAAAAAACTAAAGAAAGAAAAAAAAGAAATTTTTTTGAAAAAGTGTCCGTAGCTGAGATTCGAACCCCCGACGCCTCACTCTAGTCTCGACTTGCCAGTCAGGTGTCCTACCACCAAACCAAGGTGGTACGAAAAGAAAGAAACAATTTCGCTTCAAAAGCCCTATCTTGGTGACCTACGCAATAGGCATTTAGGGCCCCACTGCGGGCCTCCTAATTAATATATAAAAATTTCCTTTTGCAGGCATGATTGGACTATAGAGGCCTACCTTGAGACCGAGTTTGATAATTATAACTTAATATTAAATGGAGCTAGGAGGTCTCGAAGCCTGAACCTTATTCTCGACATCGCGACTTTTTTTAAATTTTTTTTATTATTATTCCAAAAAGTTTTCTTTAACAAAGAAAGTTGCTCGATTTTATACTCAGAACACCTTACGCATGATAAACTACCTAAAATGTTCTAAAAGGAGTCGAAAATTAACAAATAAACTGATTTTCCTAGATTTCTCCAGTTTTTCCCATTTTCCTAATTAAAAAAAAATTTCCTACCTGCATGACCCTCTAGAATAACGAATAACACATCTAAAAAATAATGTAATGTAAAAAAAAACTAAAGAAAGAAAAAAAAGAAATTTTTTTGAAAAAGTGTCCGTAGCTGAGATTCGAACCCCCGACGCCTCACTCTAGTCTCGACTTGCCAGTCAGGTGTCCTACCACCAAACCAAGGTGGTACGAAAAGAAAGAAACAATTTCGCTTCAAAAGCCCTATCTTGGTGACCTACGCAATAGGCATTTAGGGCCCCACTGCGGGCCTCCTAATTAATATATAAAAATTTCCTTTTGCAGGCATGATTGGACTATAGAGGCCTACCTTGAGACCGAGTTTGATAATTATAACTTAATATTAAATGGAGCTAGGAGGTCTCGAAGCCTGAACCTTATTCTCGACATCGCGACTTTTTTTAAATTTTTTTTATTATTATTCCAAAAAGTTTTCTTTAACAAAGAAAGTTGCTCGATTTTATACTCAGAACACCTTACGCATGATAAACTACCTAAAATGTTCTAAAAGGAGTCGAAAATTAACAAATAAACTGATTTTCCTAGATTTCTCCAGTTTTTCCCATTTTCCTAATTAAAAAAAAATTTCCTACCTGCATGACCCTCTAGAATAACGAATAACACATCTAAAAAATAATGTAATGTAAAAAAAAACTAAAGAAAGAAAAAAAAGAAATTTTTTTGAAAAAGTGTCCGTAGCTGAGATTCGAACCCCCGACGCCTCACTCTAGTCTCGACTTGCCAGTCAGGTGTCCTACCACCAAACCAAGGTGGTACGAAAAGAAAGAAACAATTTCGCTTCAAAAGCCCTATCTTGGTGACCTACGCAATAGGCATTTAGGGCCCCACTGCGGGCCTCCTAATTAATATATAAAAATTTCCTTTTGCAGGCATGATTGGACTATAGAGGCCTACCTTGAGACCGAGTTTGATAATTATAACTTAATATTAAATGGAGCTAGGAGGTCTCGAAGCCTGAACCTTATTCTCGACATCGCGACTTTTTTTAAATTTTTTTTATTATTATTCCAAAAAGTTTTCTTTAACAAAGAAAGTTGCTCGATTTTATACTCAGAACACCTTACGCATGATAAACTACCTAAAATGTTACAAGAGGAGTCGAAAAATAACAAAGAAACTGATTTTCCTAGATTTTTCCAGTTTTTCCCATTTTCCTAATTAAAAAAAAAATTTCATACATGCATGACCCTCTAGAATATCGAAAAACATATTTAAAAAATAATATAATGTAAAAAAAACTAAAGAAAGAAAAAAAAGAAATTTTTCTGAAAAAGTGTCTGCAGCTGGGTTTCGAACCCCCGAACCTTTCCTCCAGTCTCGACTTGCCAGTCAGGTGTCCTACCACCAGACCAAGGTGGTACGAAAAGAAAGAAACAATTTTGCTTCAAAAGCCCTTTCTCGGTGACCTACGCAATAGACCTTCAGGGCCCCACTGGGCCCCTCCTAATTAACATATAAAAATTCCCTTTTGCAGGCATGATTAGGCCGTAGTGGCCTACCTTGAGACCAAGTTTGAAAATTATAACTTAATATTAAAGGGAGCTAGGAGGTCTCGAAGCCTGAACCTTATTCTCGACATTTCGACTTTTTCTTAATTTTTTTTATTATTATTCCAAAAAGTGTTCTTTAACAAAGAAAGATGCTCGATTTTATACACTGAACACCTTATGCATGATAGACTACCTTAAATGTTGCAATAGGAGACGGAAAAAAACAAATAAACAGATTTTCCTCGATTTTTCCAGTTTTTCCCCATTTTCCTAATTAAAACATGCAGGACCCTCCAGAATATCGAAAAACACATCTAAAAAATAATATAATGTAAAATAAACAAAAGAAAGAAAAAAAGAAATTTTTTTGAAAAACTGGTTGAAGCTGGGATTCGAACCCCCATCCCCTCCCTCCAACCTTGACTTGCCAGTCAGGTGTCCTACCACCAGACCAAGGCGGTACGGAAAGAAAGAAACAATTTCGCTTCAAAAGCCCTTTCTCGGTTATCTATGCAATAGACATTTAGGGCCCTCCTAATTAACATATAAAAATTTCCTTCAACAGGCATTATTGGACCATAGAGGCCTACCTTGGGACCGAGTTTGAAAATTATAACTTAATATTAAAGGGAGCTAGGAGGTCTCAAAGCCTGAACCTTATTCTCGCCATTTTGTCTTTTTTTAAATTTTTTTTATTATTATTTCAAAAAGTGTTCTTTAACAAAGAAAGTTGCTCGATTTTATACACAGAACACCTTACGCATGATAAACTACCTAAAATGTTGCAAAAGGAGTCGAAAAATACAAATAAACTGATTTTCCTAGACTTTTCCATTTTTTCCCATTTTCCTAATTAAAAAAAAATTTCCTACCTGCATGACCCTCTAGAATATCGAAAAACACATCTAAAAAATAATATAATGTAAAAAAAACAAAAGAAAGAAAAAAAGAAATTTTTTTGAAAAAGTGGTCGAAGCTGGGATTCGAACCCCCGTCCCCTCCCTCCAACCTCGACTTGCCAGTCCAGTGTCCTACCACCAGACCAAGGTGATACGGAAAGAAAGAAACAATTTCGCTTCAAAAGCCCTTTCTCGGTTACCTATGCAATAGACATTTAGGGCCCCACTGGGGCCCTCCTAATTAACATATAAAAATTTCCTTTGGCAGGCATGATTGGACCATAGAGGCCTACCATGAGACCGAGTTTGAAAATTATAACTTAATATTAAATGGAGCTAGGAGGTCTCGAAGCCTGAACCTTATTCTCGACATTTCGACTTTTTCATAATTTTTTTTTATTACTATTCCAAAAAGTGTTCTTTAACAAAAAAAAGATGCTCGATTTTATACACAAAATACCTTATGCATGATAGACTACCTAAAATGTTGCAAAAGGAGTCGAAAAATAACAAATAAACTAATTTTCCTAGATTTTTCCTGTGTTTTCCCATTTTTCTAATTAAAAAAAAATTTTCCTACAGGCAGGACCCTCCAGAGTATCGAAAAACACATCTAAAAAATAATATAATGTAAACTAAACAAAAGAAAGAAAAAAAGGAAATTTTTTTGAAAAAGTGTCTGCAGCTGGGATTCGAACCCTCGACCCCTCCCTCAAGCCTCGACTTGCCAGTCAGGACTTCTACCACCAGACCAAGGCAGTATGGAAAGAAAGAAACAATTTTGCTTCATAAGCTATTACTCGGTTACCTATGCAATAGACCTTTACGGCCCCACTTGGGCCCTCCTAATTATCATATAAAAATTTCCTTCCGCAGGCATTATTGGACCATAAAGGCCTACCTTGAGACGGAGTTTGAAATATATAACTTAATATTAAAGGGAACTAGGAGGTCTTGAAGCCTGAACCTTATTCTCGACATTTCGACTTTTTAAAAAAAAAATTTTTTATTATTCCAACAAGTGTTCTTTAACAAAGAAAGATGCTCGATTTTATACACAGAACACCTTATGCTTGATAGACTACCTAAAATGTTGCAAAAGGAGTCGAAAAATAACAAATAAACCTATTTTTCTAGAATTTTCCTGTTTTTTCCCATTTTCCTAACAAAAATAAAATTTCCTACATTCAGTACCCTCCAGAATATCGAAAAACACATCTAAAAAATAATATAATGTAAAATAAACATAAGATAGAAAAAAGAGAAATTTTTTTAAAAAAAGTGTCCGCAGCTGGGATTTGAACCCCCGACCCCTCCCTCCAGCCTCAACTTGCCAGTCAGGACTTCTACCACCAGACCAAGGCAGTATGGAAAGAAAGAAACAATTTCGCTTCAAAAGCTATTACTCGGTTACCTATGCAATAGACCTTTAGGGCTCCACTTGGGCCCTCCTAATTATCATATAAAAATTTCCTTCGGCAGGCATTATTGGACCATAAAGGCCTACCTTGAGACGGAGTTTGAAATATATAACTTAATATTAAAGGGAACTAGGAGGTCTTGAAGCCTGAACCTTATTCTCGACATTTCGACTTTTTAAAAAAAAAAATTTTTATTATTCCAACAAGTGTTCTTTAACAAAGAAAGATGCTCGATTTTATACACAGAACACCTTATGCTTGATAGACTACCTAAAATGTTGCAAAAGGAGTCGAAAAATAACAAATAAACCTATTTTTCTAGAATTTTCCTGTTTTTTCCCATTTTCCTAACAAAAATAAAATTTCCTACATTCAGTACCCTCCAGAATATCGAAAAACACATCTAAAAAATAATATAATGTAAAATAAACATAAGATAGAAAAAAGAGAAATTTTTTTAAAAAAAGTGTCCGCAGCTGGGATTTGAACCCCCGACCCCTCCCTCCAGCCTCAACTTGCCAGTCAGGACTTCTACCACCAGACCAAGGCAGTATGGAAAGAAAGAAACAATTTCGCTTCAAAAGCTATTACTCGGTTACCTATGCAATAGACCTTTAGGGCCCCACTTGGGCCCTCCTAATTATCATATAAAAATTTCCTTCGGCAGGCATTATTGGACCATAAAGGCCTACCTTGAGACGGAGTTTGAAATATATAACTTAATATTAAAGGGAACTAGGAGGTCTTGAAGCCTGAACCTTATTCTCGACATTTCGACTTTTTAAAAAAAAATTTTATTATTATTCCAACAAGTGTTCTTTAACAAAGAAAGTTGCTAGATTTTATACACAGAACACCTCATGCTTGATAGACTACCTAAAATGTTGCAAAAGGAGTCGAAAAATAACAAATAAACTGATTTTTCTAGAATTTTCCTGTTTTTTCCCATTTTCCAAACAAAAATAAAATTTCCTACATTCAGTACCCTCCAGAATATCGAAAAACACATCTAAAAAATAATATAATGTAAAATAAACATAAGATAGAAAAAAGAGAAATTTTTTTTAAAAAGTGTCCGCAGCTGGGATTTGAACCCCCGACACCTCCCTCCAGCCTCAACTTGCCAGTCAGGAGTCCGACCACAAGAAGGTACCACGGAAGGAAAGAAACAATTTCGCTTCAAAAGCCCTTTCTCTTTTACCGATGCAATAGACCTGCGGGGCCCCACTGGGGCCCTCGTAATTAACATATAAAAATTTCCTTCGGCAGGCATGATTGGACTATAGAGGCCTACCTTGGGACCGAGTTTGAAAATTATAACTTAATATTAAATGGAGTTAGGAGGTCTCGAAGCCTTAACCTTATTCTCGGCAGCTCGAGTATTTTATTTTTATTTTTATTATTATTCGAAAAAGTGTTCTTTAACAAAGAAAGATGCTCGATTTTATACACAGAACACCTTATGCATGATAGACCAGCTAAAATGTTGCAAAAGGAGTCGAAAAATAACAAATAAACTGATTTTCCTAGATTTTTCCAGTTTTTTCCCATTTTTATAATTTAAAAAAAATTCTATTCATGCAGGACCCTCCAGAATATCAAAAAAAAATCTAAAAAATAATATAATGTAAAGTAAACAAAAGAAAGAAAAAAAGAATTTTTTTGAAAAAGTGTCCGCAGCTGGGATTCGAACCCCCAACCCCTCTCTCCAGCCTCGACTTGCCAGGCAGGTGTCCTACCACCAGACCAAGGCGGTACGGAAACAAGGAAACAATTTCGCTTCAAAAGCCCTTTCTCGGTTCCCTATGCAATAAACCTTTAGGGCTCCTCTGAGGACCTCGAAAATAACATATAAAAATTTCCTTTGGCAGGCATGATTAGAACATAGAGGCCTACCTTGGGACCGAGTTTGAAAATTATAACTTAATATTACAAGGAGTTAGGAGGTCTCGAGGCCTGAACCTTATTCTCGACAGCTCGAGTATATATATTTTTTTTTATTATTATTCCAAAAAGTGTTCTTTAACAAAGAAGGATGCTTGATTTTATACACAGAACACCTTATGCATGATAGACTACCTAAAATGTTGCAGAAGGAGTAGAAAAATAACAAATAAACTAATTATCCTAGATTTTTCCAGTTTTTTTCTATTTTCTTAATTAAAAAAAAAATTCCTACAGGCAGGACCCTCCAGAATATCGAAAAACACATTTAAAAAATAATATAACGTTAAATAAACAAAAGAAAGAAAAAAAGGAATTTTTTTTGAAAAAGTGTCAGCAGCTGGGATTCAATATTCTCGACATTTCGACTTTTTGTAAATTTTTTTTATTATTATTCCAAAAAGTGTTCTTTAACAAAGAAAGATGCTTGATTTTATACACAGAACACCTTATGTATGATAAACTTCCTAAAATGTTGCAAAAGGAGTAGAAAAATAACAAATAAACTGATTTTCCTAGATTTTTCCTGTTCTTTCCGAATTTTCCTAATTAAAAAAAAAGTTTCCTACATGCAGGACCCTCCAGAATATCGAAAAACACATCTAAAAAATAATATAACGTAAAATTAACAAAAGAAAGAAAAAAAAGGTCTATTGTTGAAAAAGAGTCCACAGCTGGGATTCGAACCCCTGACCCCTCCCTCCAGCTTCCAATTGCCAGGTGTCCTACCACCAGACCAAGGCGGTACAGAACGAAAAAAACAATTTTGCTTCAAAAGCTTTTTCTCGGTTACCTATGCAATAGACATTTAGGGCCCCGCTGGGGCCCTCCTAATCAACATATAAAAATTTCTATCCGCAGGCATGATTGGACCATTGAGGCCTACCTTGGGACCGAGTTTGAAAATTATAACTTTATATTACAGGGAGCTAGGAGGTCTCGAAGCCTGAACCTTATTCTCGACATTTCGACTTTTTTTAAATTTTTTTTATTATTATTCCAAAAATGTTCTTTAACAAAGAAAGATGCTCGATTTTATACTCAGAACACCTTATGTATGATAAACTACCTAAAATGTTGCAAAAGGAGTCGAAAAATAACAAATAAAAAGATTTTCCAGAATTTTGCCAGTTTTTTACCCTTTTCCTAATTAAAAAAAAAATTTCCTACATGCAGGACTCTCCAGAATATCGAAAAAAACATCTAAAAAATAATATAATGTAAAATAAAGAAAAGAAAGAAAAAAAAGATATATTGTTGAAAAAGTGTCCACAGCTGGGATTCGAACCCCTGACCCCTCCCTCCAGCTTCCAATTGCCAGGTATCCTACCACCAGACCAAGGCGGTACGGAACGAAAGAAACAATTTTGCTTGAAAAGCTTTCTCTCGGTTACCTATGCAATAGACATTTAGGGACCTACTGGGGCCTTACTAATTAACCTATAAAAATTTCCTTCGGCAGGCATGATTGGACCATAGAGGCCTACCTTGAGACCCAGTTTGAAAATTATAACTTAATATTAAAGGGAGCGAGGAGGTCTCAAAGCCTGAATCTTATTCTCAACATTTCCACTTTTTTCAAATTTTTTTTTATTATTATTCCAAAAATTGTTCTTTAACAAAGAAAGATGCTCGACTTTATACACAGAGCACCTTATGCATGATAGACTACCTAAAATTTTGCAATAGGAGTCGAAAAATAACAAATAAAAAGATTTTCCTGAATTTTGCCAGTTTTTTACCCTTTTCCTAATTAAAAAGAAAATTTCCTACATGCAGGACTCCCCAGAATATCGAAAAAAACATCTAAAAAATAATATAACGTAAAAAAAAAAACGAAATAAATAAGAAAAAGAAATTTTTTTGAAAAAATGTCTTCAGCTGGGTTCGAACCCCCGATCCCTCCCTCCAATCTCGACTTGCCAGTCAGGTGTCCTACCACCAGACCAAGGCGGTACGGAACGAAAGAAACAATTTTGCTTCAAAAGCTTTTTCTCGGTTACCTATGCAATAGACATTTAGGGCCCTACTGGGGCCTTACTAATTAACATATAAAAATTTCTTTCGGCAGGCATTGAGGCCTACCCTGGGTACGAGTTTGAAAATTATAACTTAATATTACAGGGAGCTAGGAGGTCTCAAAGTCTGAACCTTATTCTCGACATTTCGACTTTTTTAAAAAAAATTTTATTATTATTCCAAAAAGTGTTCTGTAACAAAGAAAGATGCTCGATTTTATACACAGAACACCTTATGTATGATAAACTACCTAAAATGACGGAAATGGAGTAGAAAAATAACAAATAAAAAGATTTTCCTGGATTTTTCCAGTTTTTTCCCTTTTTCCTTCTTAAAAAAAAATTCCTACATGCAGAATATCGAAAAAAACAGCTAAAAAATAATATAATGGAAAATAAAGAAAAGAAAGAAAAAAAAGAAATATTGTTGAAAAAGTGTCCACAGCTGGGATTCGAGCCCCTGAACCCTCCCTCCAGCTTCCACTTGCCAGTCAGGTGTCTTACCACCAGACCAAGGCGGTACAGAACGAAAGAAACAATTTTGCTTCAAAAGCTTTTTCTCGGTTACCTATGCAATAGACATTTAGGGCCCCACTGGGGCCCTCCTAATCAACATATAAAAATTTCTATCCGCAGGCATGATTGGACCATTGAGGCCTACCTTGGGACCGAGTTTGAAAATTATAACTTAATATTACAGGGAGCTAGGCGGTCTCAAAGCCTGAACCTCTTTCTCGACATTTCGACTTTTTTTAAATTTTTTTTATTATTATTCCAAAAATGTTCTTTAACAAAGAAAGATGCTCGATTTTATACACAGAACACCTTATGTATGATAAACTACCTAAAATGTTGCAAAAGGAGTCGAAAAATAACAAAATAAAAGATTTTCCTGAATTTTGATAGTTTTTTACCCTTTTCCTAATTAAAAAAAAAATTTCCTACATGCAAGACTCTCCAGAATATCGAAAAAAACATCTAAAAAATAATATAATGTAAAATAAAGAAAAGAAAGAAAAAAAAGATATATTGTTGAAAAAGTGTCCACAGCTGACATTCGAACCCCCGACCCCTCCCTCCAGCCTTGTTTTGCCAGTCAGGTGTCCTACCACCAGACCAAGGCGATATGGAACGAAAGAAACAATTTTGCTTCAAAAGCCCTTTCTCGGTTACCTATGCAATAGATATTTAGGGCCCCACTGGGGCCCTCTTAATTAACATATAAAAATTTCTTTCGGCAGGCATTGAGGCCTACCCTGGGACCGAGTTTGAAAATTATAACTTAATATTACAGGGAGCTAGGAGGTCTCAAAGCCTGAACCATATTCTCGACATTTCGACTTTTTTTAAATTTTTTTTGTTATTATCCCAAAAAGTGTTCTTTAACAAAGAAAGATGCTCGATTTTCTACACAGAATACCTTATGCATGATAGACTACCTTATATGTTGCAATAGGAGTTGAAAAATTACAAATAAACTGATTTTTCTAGAATTTTCCTGTTTTTTCCCATTTTCCAAACAAAAATAAAATTTCCTACATTCAGTACCCTCCAGAATATCGAAAAACACATCTAAAAAATAATATAATGTAAAATAAACATAAGATAGAAAAAAGAGAAATTTTTTTAAAAAAGTGTCCGCAGCTGGGATTGAAACCCCCGACCCCTCCCTCCAGCCTCAACTTGCCAGTCAGGTGTCCTACCACAAGAAGGTACCACGGAAAGAAAGAAACAATTTCGCTTCAAAAGCCCTTTCTGTTTTACCGATGCAATAGACCTTCGGGGCCCGACTTGGGCCCTCGTAATTAACATATAAAAATTTCCTTCGGCAGGCATGATTGGACTATAGAAGCCTACCTTGGGACCGAGTTTGAAAATTATAACTTAATATTAAATGGAGTTAGGAGGTCTCGAAGCCTGAACCTTATTCTCGGCAGCTCGAGTATTTTATTTTTATTTTTATTATTGTTCCAAAAAGTGTTCTTTATCAAAGAAAGATTCTCGATTTTATACACAGAACACCTTATGCATGATAGACTACCTAAAATGTTGCAAAAGGAGTCGAAAAATAACAAATAAACTGATTTTCCTAGATTTTTCCAGTTTTTTCCCATTTTTATAATTTAAAAAAAATTTCCTTCATGCAGGACCCTCCAGAATATCAAAAAAAATCTAAAAAATAATATTATGTAAAGTAAACAAAAGAAAGAAAAAAGGAATTTTTTTTGAAAAAGTGTCCGCAGCTGGGATTTGAACCCCCGACCCCTCTCTCCAGCCTCAACTTGCCAGGCAGGTGTCCTACCACCAGACCAAGGCGGTACGGAAACAAGGAAACAATTTCGCTTCAAAAGCCCTTTCTCGGTTCCCTATGCAATAAACCTTTAGGGCTCCTCTGAGGGCCTCGAAATTAACATATAAAAATTTCCTTTGGCAGGCATGATTAGACCATAGAGGCCTACCTTGGGACCGAGTTTTAAATTATAACCTAATATTACAAGGAGCTAGGAGGTCTCGAAGCCTGAACCTTATTCTCGACATTTCGACTTTTTTAAAAAAATTTTTGTTATTATTCCAAAAAGTGTTCTTTAACTAAGATGCTCGATTTTATACACAGAACGCCTTATGCATGATAGACTACTAAAATTTTGCAAAAGGAGTCAAAAAATAACAAATAAACTGATTTTCCTAGATTTTTCCAGTTTTTTCCCATTTTCCTTACAAAAATAAAATTTCCTACATTCTGGACCCTCCAGAATATCGAAAAACACATCTAAAAAATAATATAACGTAAAATTAACAAAAGAAAGAAAAAAAGGAATTTTTTTTGAAAAAGTGTCAGCAGCTGGGATTCGATATTCTCGACATTTCGACTTTTTTAAAAAAAATTTTATTATTATTCCAAAAAGTTTTCTTTAACAAAGAAAGATGCTTGATTTTATACACAGAACACCTTATGTATGATAAATGACTTTTCGACATTTTTTAAATTTTTTTTGTTATTATTCCAAAAATGTTCTTTAACAAAGAAAGATGCTTGATTTTATACACAGAACGCCTTATGCATGATAGACTACTAAAATTTTGCAAAAGGAGTCAAAAAATAACAAATAAACTGACTTTCCTAGATTTTTCCAGTTTTTTCCCATTTTCCTTACAAAAATAAAATTTCCTACATTCAGGACCCTCCAGAGTATCGAAAAACACATCTAAAAAATAATATAATGTAAAATAAACAAAAGAAAGAAAAAAAGGAAATTTTTTTGAAAAAGTGTCCGCAGCTGGGATTCGAACCCTCGACCCCTCCCACAAGCCTCGACTTGCCAGTCAGGACTTCTACCACCAGACCAAGGCAGTACGGAAAAGAAAGAAACAATTTCGCTTCAAAAGCTATTACTCGATTACCTATGCAATAGACCTTTAGGGCCCCACTTGGGCCCTCCTAATTATCATATAAAAATTTCCTTCGGCAGGCATTATTGGACCATAAAGGCCTACCTTGAGACGGAGTTTTAAAATTATAACTTAATATTAAAGGGAACTAGGAGGTCTTGAAGCCTGAACCTTATTCTCGACATTTCGACTTTTTAAAAAAAAATTTTATTATTATTCCAAAAAGTGTTCTTGAACAAAGAAAGTTGCTCGATTTTATACACAGAACACCTTATGTTTGATAGACTACCTAAAATGTTGCAAAAAGAGTCGAGAAATAACAAATACACTGATTTTCCTATATTTTTCCAGTTTTTTTCCCATTTTACTAATTAAAAAAAAAATTTCCTATATGCATGACCCTCCAGAGTATCCAAAAACACATCAAAAAAATAATATAATGTAAAATAAACAAAAGAAAGGACTTGCCAGTCTGGTGTCCTACCACCAGACCAAAGCAGTATGGAAAGAAAGAAACAATTTCGCTTCAAAAGCCTTTACTCGTTTACCTATTCAATAGAACTTTAGGAACCCACTGGGGCCCTCCTAATAAACATATAAAAATTTCCTTCGATAGGCATGATTGGACCATAGAGGCCAACCTTGAGACTAAAATTGAAAATTATAACTTAATATTAAAGGGAGCTAAGAGGTCTCAAAGCCTGAACCTTATTCTCGACATTTCGACTTTCTTTAAAATTTTTTATTATTATTCTAAAAATTGTTCTTTAACAAAAAAAGATGCTCGACTTTATGCACAGAACACCTTATGCATGATAAACTACCTTATATGTTGCAATAGGAGTCGAAAAATAGCAAATAAACTGATTTTCCTGTTTTTTCCCATTTTCCTAATTAAAAAAAAGTTTCCTACATGCAGGACCCTCCAGAATAGCGAAAGAAACATCTAAAAAATAATATAACGTAAAATTAACGAAAGAAAGAAAAAAAAGAAATTTTTTTGAAAAAATGTCCTCAGCTGACATTCGAACCCCCGACCCCTCCCTCCAGCCTTGTTTTGCCAGTCAGGTGTCCTACCACCAGACCAAGGCGACATGGAACGAAAGAAAGAATTTTGCTTCAAAAGCCCTTTCTCGGTTACCTATGCAATAGATATTTAGGGCCCCACTGGGGCCCTCCTAATTAACATATAAAAATTCCTTTCGGCAGGCATTGAGGCCTACCCTGGGACCGAGTTCGAAAATTATAACTTAATATTACAGGGAGCTAGGAGGTCTCAAAGCCTGAACCTTATTCTCGACATTTCGACTTTTTTAAAAAAAATTTTATTATTATTCCAAAAAGTGTTCTTTAACAAAGAAAGATGCTCGATTTTATACACAGAACACCTTATGTATGATAAACTACCTAAAATGTTGCAAAAGGAGTAGAAAAATAACAAATAAACTAATTTTCCTTGATTTTTCCAGTTTTTTCCCATTTTCCTAATTAAAAAAAAATTTCCTACAGGCAGGACCCTCCAGAATATCGAAAAACACATCTAAAAAATAATATAATGTAAAATAAGCAAAAAAAAAAAAAAAGAAATTGTTTTGAAAAAGTGTCTGCAGCTGGGATTCGAACTCCCGACCCATCCCTCCAGCCTCGACTTGCCAGTCAGGAGTCCTACCACCAGACCAAGGCGATACGGAACAAAAGAAACAATTTCGCTTCAAAAGTCCTTTCTCGGTTACCTATGCAAAAGACCTTTAGGGCCCCATTGGGGCCCTCCTAATTACCATATAAAAATTTCCTTCAACAGGCATTATTGGACCATAGAGGCCTACCTTGGGACCGAGTTTGAAAATTATAACTTAATATTAAATGGAGCTAGGAGGTCTGGAAGCCTGAACCTTATTCTGGACATATCGACATTTTTTTAATTTTTAATATTATTATGCTAAAAAGTGTTCTTTAACAAGGAAAGATGCTCGAATTTATACACAGAACACCTTATGCATGATAGTCTACCTAAAATGATGCAAAAGGAGTCGAAAAATAACAAATAAAAAGATTTTCCTAGATTTTTCCAGTTTTTTCCCATTTTTATAATTTAAAAAAAATTTCCTTCGTGCAGGACCCTCCAGAATATCAAAAAACACATCTAAAAAATAATATAATGTAAAGTAAACAAAAGAAAGAAAAAAAGAATTTTTTTTGAAAAAGTGTCTGCAGCTGGGATTCGAACCCCCGACCCCTCTCTCCAGCCTCGACTTGCCAGGTAGGTGTCCTACCACCAGACAAAGGCGGTACGGAAAAAAAGAAATAATTTCGCTTCAAAAGCCCTTTCTCGGTTCCCTATGCAATAAACCTTTAGGGCTCCACTGAGGCCCTCGAAATTAACATATAAAAATTTCCTTTGGCAGGCATGATTAGACCATAGAGGCCTACCTTTGGACCGAGTTTGAAAATTATAACTTAATATTACAAGGAGCTGGGAGGTCTCGAAGCCTGAACCTTATTCTCGACATTTCGACATTTTTTAAATTTTTTTTGTTATTGTTCCAAAAATTGTTCTTTAACTAAGGACGATGCTTGATCTTATACACAGAACGCCTTATGCATGATAGACTACTAAAATATTGCAAAAGGAGTCGAAAAATAAAAAATAAACTGATTTTCCTAGATTTTTCCAGTTTTTTCCCATTTTCCTAACAAAAATAAAATTTCCTACATTCAGGACCCTCCAGAATATCGAAAAACACATCTAAAAAATAATATAATGTAAAATAAACAAAAGATAGAAAAAAAGAAATTTTTTTGATAAAGTGTCCGCAGCTGGGATTTGAAACCCCGACCCCTCCCTCCAGCCTCGACTTGCCAGTCAGGTGTCCTACCACTAGTCAGAGGTAGCAATGAAAGAAAGAAACAATTTTGCTTCAAAAGCCCTTTCTCTTTTACCGATGCAATAGACCTTTTGGGCCCCACTGGGGCCCTCCTAATTAACATATAAAAATTTTCTTCGTCACGCATGATTAGACCATAGAGGCCTAACTTGGGACCGAGTTTTAAAATTATGACTTAATATTAAGAGGAGTTAGGAGGTCTCGAAGCCTGAACCTTATTCTCGACAGCTCGAGTATATATATATTTTTTTTATTATTATTCCAAAAAGTGTTCTTTAACAAAGAAAGATGCTCGATTTTATACACGGAACACCTTATGTAAGATAAACTACCTAAAATGTTGCAGAAGGAGTAGAAAAATAACAAATAAACTAATTATCCTAGATTTTTCCAGTTTTTTTCCATTTTCTTAATTAAAAAAAAATCCTACAGGCAGGACCCTCCAGAATATCGAAAAACACATTTAAAAAATAATATAACGTAAAAAAAACAAAAGAAAGAAAAAAAAGAAATTTTTTTGAAAAAGTGGTCGAAGCTGGGATTCGAACCCCCGTCCCCTCCCTCCAACCTCAACTTGCCAGTCAGGCGACCTACCACCAGACCAAGGCGGTACGGAAAGAAAGAAACAATTTCGCTTCAAAAGCCCTTTCTCGGTTACCTATGCAATAGACATTTAGGGCCCCACTGGGGCCCTCCTAATTAACATAAAAAAATTTCCTTCGTCAGGCATGATTGGACCATAGAGGCCTACCTTGAGACCGAGTTTGTAAATTATAACTTAATATTAAATGTTGCTAGGAGGTCTCGAAGCCTGAAACTTATTCTCGACATTGCGACTTTTTTTAAATTTTTTTTATTATTATTCCAAAAAGTGTTCTTTAACAAAGAAGGATGCTCGATTTTATACACAGAACACCTTATGCATGATAGACTACCTAAAATGTTGCAAAAGGAGTCGAAAAATAACAAATAAACTGATTTTCCTAGATTTTTCCTGTTTTTCCCATTTTCCTAATTAAAAAAAAAATTCCTACATGCATGACCCTCTAGAATATCGAAAAAAACATCTAAAAAATAATATAATGTAAAATAAAGAAAAGAAAGAAAAAAAAGATATATTGTTGAAAAAGTGTCCACAGCTGGGATTCGAACCCCTGACCCCTCTCTCCAGCTTCCAATTGCCAGGTGTCCTACCACAAGACCAAGGCGGTACGGAAAGAAAGACACAATTTCGCTTCAAAAGCCTTTTCTGGATTACCTATGCAATCGACCTTTAGGGCCCAACTGGGGCCCTCCAAATTAACATATAAAAATTTCCTTCTTCAGGCATGATTGGATCACAGAGGCCTACCTTGGGACCTAGGTTGAAAATTATAACTTAAAATTAAAAGGAGCTAGGAGGACTCGAAGACTGAAATTTATTCTCGACATTTCGACTTTTTTTTATTTTTTATTATTATTCCAAAAAGTGTTCTTTAACAAAGAAAGATGCTCGATCTTTCAGAACACCTTATGCATGATAGACTACCTTATATGTTGCAATAGGAGTCGAAAAATAACAAATAAACTGATTTTCCTAGATTTTTCCAGTTTTTTCCCATTTTCCTAATTAAAAAAAATTTGCTACATGCAGGACCCTCCAGAATATCGAAAAACACATCTAAAAAATAATATAACGTAAAAAAAAACGAAAGAAAGAAAAAAAAGAAATTTTTTTGAAAAAATGTCTTCAGCTGGGTTTCGAACCCCCAATGCCTCCCTCCAGTCTCGACTTGCCAGTCAGGTGTCCTACCACCAGACCAAGGCGGTACGGAATGAAAGAAACAATTTTGCTTCAAAAGCTTTTTCTCGGTTACCTATGCAATAGACATTTAGGGCCCTACTGGGGCCTTACTAATTAACATATAAAAATTTCTTTCGGTAGGCATTGAGGCCTACCCTGGGACCGAGTTTGAAAATTATAACTTAATATTACAGGGAGCTAGGAGGTCTCAAAGCCTGAACCTTATTCTCGACATTTCGACTTTTTTAAAAAAATTTTTATTATTATTCCAAAAAGTGTTCTGTAACAAAGAAAGATGCTCGATTTTATACACAGAACACCTTATGTATGATAAACTACCTAAAATGTTGCAAATGGAATAGAAAAATAACAAATAAAAAGATTTTCCTGGATTTTTCCAGTTTTTTCCCTTTTTCCTTATTAAAAAAAAATTTCCTACATGCAGGACTCTCCAGAATATCGTAAAAAACATCAAAAAAATAATATAATGTAAAATAAAGAAAAGAAAGAAAAAAAAGATATATTGTTGAAAAAGTGCCCACAGCTGGGATTCGAACCCCTGACCCTCTCTCCAGCTTCCAATTGCAACGTGTCCTACCCCCAGACTAAGGCGGTACGGAAAGAAAGAAACAATTTCGCTTCAAAAGCCTTTTCTGGGTAACCTATGCAATAGACCTTTATGGCCCAACTGGGGCCCTCCAAATTAACATATAAAAATTTCCTTCTTCAGGCATGATTGAATCATAGAGGCCTACCTTGGGACCTAGGTTGAAAATTATAACTTAAAATTAAAAGGAGCTAGGAGGACTCGAAGACTGAAATTTATTCTCGACATTTCGACTTTTTTTTATTTTTTATTATTATTCCAAAAAGTGTTCTTTAACAAAGAAAGATGCTCGATCTTTCAGAACACCTTATGCATGATAGACTACCTTATATGTTGCAATAAGAGTCGAAAAATAACAAATAAACTGATTTTCCTAGATTTTTCCAGCTTTTTCCCATTTTCCTAATTAAAAAAAAATTTTCTACATGCAGGACCCTCCAGAATATCGAAAAACACATCTAAAAAATAATATAACGTAAAAAAAAACGAAAGAAAGAAAAAAAGAATTTTTTTTGAAAAAACGTCTTCAGCTGGGTTCGAACCCCCGATCCCTCCCTCCAGTCTCGACTTGCCAGTCAGGTGTCCTACCACCAGACCATGGCGGTACGGAACGAAAGAAACAATTTTGCTTCAAAAGCTTTTTCTCGCTTATCTATGCAATAGACATTTAGGGCCCAACTGGGGCCTTACTAATTAACATATAAAAATTTCCTTCGGCAGGCATGATTGGATCATAGAGGCCTACCTTGGGACCGAGTTTGAAAATTATGACTTAAAATTAAAAGGAGCTAGGAGGTCTCGAAGCCTGAAACTTATTCTCAAAATTTCGACTTTTTTTAATTTTTTATTATTATTCCAAAAAGTGTTCTTTAACAAAGAAAGATGCTCGATTTGATACACAGAACACCTTATGTATAATAAACTACCTAAAATGTTGCAACTGGAGTAGAAAAATAACAAATAAAAAGATTTTCCTGAATTTTGCCAGTTTTTTACCCTTTTCCTAATTAAAAAAAATTTCCTACATGCAGGACCCTCCAGAATATCGAAAAACACATCTAAAAAATAATATAACGTCAAATTAACAAAAGAAAGCAAAAAAAGAAATTTTTTTGAAAAAGTGTCCGCAACTGGGATTCGAAACCCTGACCCCTCCCTCCAGCTTCCACTTGCCAGTCAGGTATCCTACCACCAGACCAGGACGGCACGGAAAGAATGAAACAATTTCGCTTCAAAAGCCTTTTCTGGGTTACCTATGCAATAGACCTTTAGGGTCCAACTGGGGCGCTCCTAAATAACATATAAAAATTTCCTTCATCAGGCAAGATTGGATCATAGAGGCCAACCTTGGGACCGAGGTTGAAAATTATAACTTAATATTACAGGGAGCTAGGAGGTCTCGAAGCCTGAACCTTATTCTCGACATTTTGACTTTTTTTAAATTTTTTTTATTATTATTACAAAATGTGTTCTTTAACAAAGAAAGATGCTCGATTTTAAACACAGAACACCTTATCTATGATAAACTACCTAAAATGTTGCAAAAGGAGTAGAAAAATAACAAATAAACTAATTTTCTTAGATTTTTACTGTTTTTTCCCATTTTCCTAATTAAAAAAAATTTCCTACAGGCAGGACCCTCCAGAATATCGACTTGCCAGTCAGGTGTCCTACCACCAGATCAGGGCGGTACGGAACGAAAGAAACAATTTTCTTTCAAAAGTTTTTTCTCGGTTACCTATGCAATAGAGCTTTAGGGCCCCACTAGGGCCCTCTTAATTAACATATAAAAATTTCCTTCGGCAAGCATGATTGGACCATAGAGGCCACCCTTGAGACTAAAATTAAAAATTATAACTTAATATTAAAGGCAGCTAGGAGGTCTCGAAGCCTGAACCTTATTCTCGACATTTCAACTTTCTTTAAATTTTTTTTATAATTATTTCAAAAAGTGTTTAACAACCAAAAATGTTCGATTTTATACACAGAACACCTTATGTATGATAGACTACCTTATATGTTGCAATAGGAATCGAAAAATAACAAATAAACTGATTTTCCTAGATTTTTCCAGTTTTTTCCCATTTTCCTAATTAAAAAAAAAGTTTCCTACATGCAGGACCCTCCAGAATATCGAAAAAAACATCTAAAAAATAATATAACGTAAAATTAACAAAAGAAAGAAAAAAAAGAAATTTTTTTGAAAAAGTGTCCTCAACTGGGATTCGAACTTCCGACCCCTCCCTCCAACCTCGACTTGACAGTCAGGTGTCCTACCACTAGTCAGAGGTAGCAATGAAAGAAAGAAACAATTTTGCTTCAAAAGCCCTTTCTCTTTTACCGATGCAATAGACCTTTTGGGCCCCACTGGGGCCCTCCTAATTAACATATAAAAATTTTCTTCGTCACGCATGATTAGACCATAGAGGCCTAACTTGGGACCGAGTTTTAAAATTATGACTTAATATTAAGAGGAGTTAGGAGGTCTCGAAGCCTGAACCTTATTCTCGACAGCTCGAGTATATATATATTTTTTTTATTATTATTCCAAAAAGTGTTCTTTAACAAAGAAAGATGCTCGATTTTATACACGGAACACCTTATGTAAGATAAACTACCTAAAATGTTGCAGAAGGAGTAGAAAAATAACAAATAAACTAATTATCCTAGATTTTTCCAGTTTTTTTCCATTTTCTTAATTAAAAAAAAATCCTACAGGCAGGACCCTCCAGAATATCGAAAAACACATTTAAAAAATAATATAACGTAAAAAAAACAAAAGAAAGAAAAAAAAGAAATTTTTTTGAAAAAGTGGTCGAAGCTGGGATTCGAACCCCCGTCCCCTCCCTCCAACCTCAACTTGCCAGTCAGGCGACCTACCACCAGACCAAGGCGGTACGGAAAGAAAGAAACAATTTCGCTTCAAAAGCCCTTTCTCGGTTACCTATGCAATAGACATTTAGGGCCCCACTGGGGCCCTCCTAATTAACATAAAAAAATTTCCTTCGTCAGGCATGATTGGACCATAGAGGCCTACCTTGAGACCGAGTTTGTAAATTATAACTTAATATTAAATGTTGCTAGGAGGTCTCGAAGCCTGAAACTTATTCTCGACATTGCGACTTTTTTTAAATTTTTTTTATTATTATTCCAAAAAGTGTTCTTTAACAAAGAAGGATGCTCGATTTTATACACAGAACACCTTATGCATGATAGACTACCTAAAATGTTGCAAAAGGAGTCGAAAAATAACAAATAAACTGATTTTCCTAGATTTTTCCTGTTTTTCCCATTTTCCTAATTAAAAAAAAAATTCCTACATGCATGACCCTCTAGAATATCGAAAAAAACATCTAAAAAATAATATAATGTAAAATAAAGAAAAGAAAGAAAAAAAAGATATATTGTTGAAAAAGTGTCCACAGCTGGGATTCGAACCCCTGACCCCTCTCTCCAGCTTCCAATTGCCAGGTGTCCTACCACAAGACCAAGGCGGTACGGAAAGAAAGACACAATTTCGCTTCAAAAGCCTTTTCTGGATTACCTATGCAATCGACCTTTAGGGCCCAACTGGGGCCCTCCAAATTAACATATAAAAATTTCCTTCTTCAGGCATGATTGGATCACAGAGGCCTACCTTGGGACCTAGGTTGAAAATTATAACTTAAAATTAAAAGGAGCTAGGAGGACTCGAAGACTGAAATTTATTCTCGACATTTCGACTTTTTTTTATTTTTTATTATTATTCCAAAAAGTGTTCTTTAACAAAGAAAGATGCTCGATCTTTCAGAACACCTTATGCATGATAGACTACCTTATATGTTGCAATAGGAGTCGAAAAATAACAAATAAACTGATTTTCCTAGATTTTTCCAGTTTTTTCCCATTTTCCTAATTAAAAAAAATTTGCTACATGCAGGACCCTCCAGAATATCGAAAAACACATCTAAAAAATAATATAACGTAAAAAAAAACGAAAGAAAGAAAAAAAAGAAATTTTTTTGAAAAAATGTCTTCAGCTGGGTTTCGAACCCCCAATGCCTCCCTCCAGTCTCGACTTGCCAGTCAGGTGTCCTACCACCAGACCAAGGCGGTACGGAATGAAAGAAACAATTTTGCTTCAAAAGCTTTTTCTCGGTTACCTATGCAATAGACATTTAGGGCCCTACTGGGGCCTTACTAATTAACATATAAAAATTTCTTTCGGTAGGCATTGAGGCCTACCCTGGGACCGAGTTTGAAAATTATAACTTAATATTACAGGGAGCTAGGAGGTCTCAAAGCCTGAACCTTATTCTCGACATTTCGACTTTTTTAAAAAAATTTTTATTATTATTCCAAAAAGTGTTCTGTAACAAAGAAAGATGCTCGATTTTATACACAGAACACCTTATGTATGATAAACTACCTAAAATGTTGCAAATGGAATAGAAAAATAACAAATAAAAAGATTTTCCTGGATTTTTCCAGTTTTTTCCCTTTTTCCTTATTAAAAAAAAATTTCCTACATGCAGGACTCTCCAGAATATCGTAAAAAACATCAAAAAAATAATATAATGTAAAATAAAGAAAAGAAAGAAAAAAAAGATATATTGTTGAAAAAGTGTCCACAGCTGGGATTCGAACCCCTGACCCTCTCTCCAGCTTCCAATTGCAACGTGTCCTACCACCAGACTAAGGCGGTACGGAAAGAAAGAAACAATTTCGCTTCAAAAGCCTTTTCTGGGTAACCTATGCAATAGACCTTTATGGCCCAACTGGGGCCCTCCAAATTAACATATAAAAATTTCCTTCTTCAGGCATGATTGAATCATAGAGGCCTACCTTGGGACCTAGGTTGAAAATTATAACTTAAAATTAAAAGGAGCTAGGAGGACTCGAAGACTGAAATTTATTCTCGACATTTCGACTTTTTTTTATTTTTTATTATTATTCCAAAAAGTGTTCTTTAACAAAGAAAGATGCTCGATCTTTCAGAACACCTTATGCATGATAGACTACCTTATATGTTGCAATAAGAGTCGAAAAATAACAAATAAACTGATTTTCCTAGATTTTTCCAGCTTTTTCCCATTTTCCTAATTAAAAAAAAATTTTCTACATGCAGGACCCTCCAGAATATCGAAAAACACATCTAAAAAATAATATAACGTAAAAAAAACGAAAGAAAGAAAAAAAGAATTTTTTTTGAAAAAACGTCTTCAGCTGGGTTCGAACCCCCGATCCCTCCCTCCAGTCTCGACTTGCCAGTCAGGTGTCCTACCACCAGACCATGGCGGTACGGAACGAAAGAAACAATTTTGCTTCAAAAGCTTTTTCTCGCTTATCTATGCAATAGACATTTAGGGCCCAACTGGGGCCTTACTAATTAACATATAAAAATTTCCTTCGGCAGGCATGATTGGATCATAGAGGCCTACCTTGGGACCGAGTTTGAAAATTATGACTTAAAATTAAAAGGAGCTAGGAGGTCTCGAAGCCTGAAACTTATTCTCAAAATTTCGACTTTTTTTAATTTTTTATTATTATTCCAAAAAGTGTTCTTTAACAAAGAAAGATGCTCGATTTGATACACAGAACACCTTATGTATAATAAACTACCTAAAATGTTGCAACTGGAGTAGAAAAATAACAAATAAAAAGATTTTCCTGAATTTTGCCAGTTTTTTACCCTTTTCCTAATTAAAAAAAATTTCCTACATGCAGGACCCTCCAGAATATCGAAAAACACATCTAAAAAATAATATAACGTCAAATTAACAAAAGAAAGCAAAAAAAGAAATTTTTTTGAAAAAGTGTCCGCAACTGGGATTCGAAACCCTGACCCCTCCCTCCAGCTTCCACTTGCCAGTCAGGTATCCTACCACCAGACCAGGACGGCACGGAAAGAATGAAACAATTTCGCTTCAAAAGCCTTTTCTGGGTTACCTATGCAATAGACCTTTAGGGTCCAACTGGGGCGCTCCTAAATAACATATAAAAATTTCCTTCATCAGGCAAGATTGGATCATAGAGGCCAACCTTGGGACCGAGGTTGAAAATTATAACTTAATATTACAGGGAGCTAGGAGGTCTCGAAGCCTGAACCTTATTCTCGACATTTTGACTTTTTTTAAATTTTTTTTATTATTATTACAAAATGTGTTCTTTAACAAAGAAAGATGCTCGATTTTAAACACAGAACACCTTATCTATGATAAACTACCTAAAATGTTGCAAAAGGAGTAGAAAAATAACAAATAAACTAATTTTCTTAGATTTTTACTGTTTTTTCCCATTTTCCTAATTAAAAAAAATTTCCTACAGGCAGGACCCTCCAGAATATCGACTTGCCAGTCAGGTGTCCTACCACCAGATCAGGGCGGTACGGAACGAAAGAAACAATTTTCTTTCAAAAGTTTTTTCTCGGTTACCTATGCAATAGAGCTTTAGGGCCCCACTAGGGCCCTCTTAATTAACATATAAAAATTTCCTTCGGCAAGCATGATTGGACCATAGAGGCCACCCTTGAGACTAAAATTGAAAATTATAACTTAATATTAAAGGCAGCTAGGAGGTCTCGAAGCCTGAACCTTATTCTCGACATTTCAACTTTCTTTAAATTTTTTTTATAATTATTTCAAAAAGTGTTTAACAACCAAAAATGTTCGATTTTATACACAGAACACCTTATGTATGATAGACTACCTTATATGTTGCAATAGGAATCGAAAAATAACAAATAAACTGATTTTCCTAGATTTTTCCAGTTTTTTCCCATTTTCCTAATTAAAAAAAAAGTTTCCTACATGCAGGACCCTCCAGAATATCGAAAAAAACATCTAAAAAATAATATAACGTAAAATTAACAAAAGAAAGAAAAAAAAGAAATTTTTTTGAAAAAGTGTCCTCAACTGGGATTCGAACTTCCGACCCCTCCCTCCAACCTCGACTTGACAGTCAGGTGTCCTACCACCAGACCAAGGCGGTACGGAACGAAAGAAACAATTTTGCATCAAAATCTTTTTCTCGGTGACCTATGCAATAGAACTTTAGGGCCCCACTGGGGCCCTCCTAATTAACATATAAAATTTTCCTTCGGTAGGCATGATTGAACCATAGAGTCCTACCTTGAGACCAAGTTTGAAAATTATGACTTAATATTAAAGGGAGCTAGTAGGTCTCGAAGCCTGATCCTTATTCTCGAGATTTCGACTTTTTTAAAAAATTTTTTATTATTATTCCAAAAAGTGGTCTTTAACAAAGAAAGATGCTCGATTTTATACACAGAACACCTTATGCATGGTAGACTTCCTAAAATGTTGCAAAAGGAGTCGAGAAATATCAAATACACTGATTTTCCTAGATTTTTCCAGTTTTTTCCTATTTTCCTATTTCAGAAAAAAATTCCTACATGCAGGACCTTCCAGAATATCGAAAAACACATCATAAAAATAATATAATGTAAAATAAACAAAAGAAAGAAATTTTTTTGAAAAAGCGTCCGCAGCTGGGATTTGAACCCCCGACCCCTCCCTCCAGCCTTGACTTGCCAATCAGGAGTCCTACCACCAGACCAAGGCGATACGGAACGAAAGAAACAATTTTGCTTCAAAAGCCCTTTCTCGGTTACCTATGCAATAGATCTTTAGGGCCCCTCTGGGGCCCTCCTAATTAACATATAAAAAATTCCTTCGGCAGGCATAATTGGACCATAGAAGCCTACCTTGGGACCGA
This sequence comes from Parasteatoda lunata, assembly GCA_949128135.1. Lineage (NCBI taxonomy): Eukaryota > Metazoa > Arthropoda > Arachnida > Araneae > Theridiidae > Parasteatoda > Parasteatoda lunata. The sequence goes on from OX421977.1 coordinate 83,681,376, forward strand.
GTTTGAAAATTATAACTTAATATTAAAGAGAGAAAGGAGGTCTCGAAGCCTGAACCTTATTCTCGACATTTCGACTTTTTTAAAAAATTTTTTATTATTATTCCAAAAAGTGTTTAACAAACAAAGATGCTCGATTTTATACACAGAACACCTTATGCATGATAGACTACCTTATATGTTGCAATAGGAGTCGAAAAATAACAAATAAACTGATTTTCCTAGATTTTTCCATTTTTTCCCCATTTTCCTAATTAAAAAAAAGTTTCTTGCATGCAGGACCCTCCACAATATCGAAAAACACATCTAAAAAATAATATAACGTAAAATAAACAAAAGAAAGAAAGAAAAGAATTTTTTTTGAAAAAGTGTCCGCAGCTGGGAACCGAACCCCTGGTAGCCATAATTGGACCATGGGGACCTACAATGGGTGCGAGTTTGAAAATTATAACTTATTAACAAGTGGAGCTAGGGGGTCTCGAAGCCTGAACCTTATTCTCTACATTTCGTCTTTTTTCTTCTTTTTTTTCTCATTGTTCCTTTACGTGTTCTTTAGAAAAGAAATATACTCCATTTTATACACAGAACACCCTATGCAAGATAGACTCCCTAAAATGTTGCAAAATGAGTCGAAAAATGACAAAAAAACTGATTTTCCTTGATTTTTCCAGTTTTTTTCCATTTTTAAAAAAGCAAACAAATTTTTCTGCCATGGAGGAGCCTGCAGATTACCGAAAAACACATTAAAAAAATAATATAATGCAAAATTTTAGGAAATTAGGAAAAAAAAGGAATTTTTAAAAAAATTGAAAAACTGCCCGGTCCTGGGGTTTGAACCCGGGACCCCTAGCTCCAACCGCCAGTTGTCAGCGCTACACTCTACCAAACAGGCCACTGTTTCACGTCAGGCCTATAGCAGCTTCCCTTCAAAAGACTTTTCTTGGTGAAACATGCAATAAAACTTTAGGGGCCAACTGGGACCCCCTAATTCACTTATAAAAATTTCCTTCAGTGGCCATGGTTGGACGGTCTCGAAGTCTTAACCTTATTCTCGACATTTTGTTTCTTTTTTCTTTTTTTTCTCATTGTTCCATTACGTGTTCTTTAGCAAGGAGATATGCTCCATTTTCTACACAGAACACCCTATGCATGATAGACTCCCTTAAATGTTGCAAAAGGAGTCGAAAAATGACAAAAAACTGATTTTCCTTGATTTTTCCAGTTTTTCCCATTTTTCAAAAAAAAGAAAAATTCTGCCATGCAGGAGCCTGCAGAATACCGAAAAACACATTAAAAAAATGATATAACGTAAAAAAAAACGAAAGAAAGAAAAAAAGAATTTTTTTTGAAAAAATGTCTTCAGCTGGGTTCGAACCCCCGATCCCTCCCTCCAGTCTCGACTTGCCAGTCAGGTGTCCTACCACCAGACCAAGACCTACCACCAGAAAGGAATTAAAAAAAAGGAAAAAAGAATGGAAAACTGCCCGGTCCTGGGGTTCAAACCCGGGACCCCAGGCTCCAGCCACCAGTTGACAGTCCAACACTCTACCAAACAGGCCACTGTTTCACGTCAGGTGTGCAGCAGCTTCCCTTCAAAAGCCTTTTCTCGCTGAAATATGCAATAGACCTTTAGGGGCCAACTGGGACCCCCCTAATTCACTAATAAAAATTTCCTTCGGTATCCATAATTGGACCATGGGGACCTACAATGGGTGCGAGTTTTAAAATTATAACTTATTACCAAGGGATAGCTAGAAGGTCTCGAAGCCTAAACCTTATTCTTGACATTTCGTCTTTTTTCTTCTTTTTTTTTTTTTCATTGTTCCTTTAGGTGTTCTTTCGCAAAATAATAAGCTCCATTTTATACACAGAACACCCTGTTCGTGATAGACTCCCTAAAATGTTGCAAAAGGAGTCGAAAAATGACAAAAAAAACTGATTTTCCTCGATTTTTCCAGTTTTTTCCCATTTTTCCAAAAAATAACAAATTTTTCTGCCATGCAGAAGTCTGCAGAATACCGAAAAACACGTTAAAAAAATAATATAATGCAAAATAAAGGAATTTTAAGAAAAAGGAAAAAAAAGTGAAAAACTGCCCGGTCCTGGGGATCGAACCCGGGACCCCTGGCTCCAGCCACCAGTTCACAGTCAAACACTCTACCAAACAGGCCACTGTTTCACGTCAGGTGTGCAGCAGCTTCCCTTCAAAAGCCTTTTCTCGCTGAAATATGCAATAGACCTTAAGGGGCCCACTGGGAACCCCCTATATCACTTATAAAAATATCCTTCGGTAGCCATATATGGACCATGGGGACCTACTCTAGGTGCGAGTTTGAAAATTATAACTTACTTTCTAGGGGAGCTAGGGGGTCTAGAAGCCTGAACCTTATTTTCGACATTTGGTCTTTTTTCTTTTTTTTCTCATTGTTTCTTTACGTGTTCTTTAGAAAAGAAATATAGTCCATTTTATACACAGAACACACTATGCATGAGAGACTCCCTAAAATTTTGCAAAAGGAGTCGAAAAATGACAAAAAAACTGATTTTAATTGATTTTTCCAGTTTTTATCCATTTTTCCAAAAAAACCAAATTTTTCTGCCCTGCAGGTGCCTGCAGAATACCGAAAAACACATTAAAAAATAATATAATGCAAAATAAAGGAATTTAAAAAAAAGGGGGAAGAAATGAAAAACCGCCCGGTCCAGGGGTTCGAACCCGGGACCCCTGGCTCCAGCCACCAGTTCACAGGCCAACAATCTACCAAACAGGCCACTGTTTCACTTCAGGTGCGCAGCAGCTTCCCTTCAAAAGCCTTTTCTCAGTGAAATATGCAATAGACCTTTAGGGGCCCACTGGGACCCCCCTAATTCACTTATAAAAATTTCCTTGGGTAGCCATGGTTCGACCATAGGGACCTACCGTGGGTGCGAGTTTGAAAATTATAACTTAATACCAAGGAGAGCAAGGGAGTCTCGAAGCCTGAACCTTATTCTCGAAATTTCGTCTTTTTTCTTCTTTTTTTTTGCTCCTTTATCCAGTACGTGTTCTTTAGCAAAGAAATATACTCCATTTTATACACAGAACACCCAATGCATGATAGATTTCCTAAAATGTTGCAAAAGGAGTCGAAAAATGACAAAAAAACTGATTTTCCTTGATTTTTCCAGTTTTTTCCCATTTTTTCCGAATTTTTTTTTTTCTGCCATGCTGGAGCCTGCAGAATATCGAAAAACATATTAAAAAAATAATATATTGCAAAATAAAGGATTTTAAAAAAAGTAAATAAAAAGTGAAAAACTGCCCGGTCCTGGGGTTCGAACCCGGGACCCCAGGCACCAGCCACCAGTTGACTGCCCAACACTCTACCAAACAGGCCACTGTTTCATGTCAGGTGTGCAGCAGCTTCCCTTCAAAAGCCTTTTCTCGGTGAAATATGCAATAGAACTTTAGGGATAACTGGGACCCCCTAATTCACTTATACAAATTTCCTTCTGTAGCCATGGTTGGACCATGGGGACCTACCCTGGGTGCGAAATTGAAAATTATAGCTTAATACCAAGGGGAGCTAGGGGGTCTCGAAGTTTGATCCTTATTCTCGACATTTCGTCTTTTTTTTCTTTTTTTTTCTCATTGTTCCATTACGTGTTCTTTAGCAAGGAGATATGCTCCATTTTCTGCACAGAACACCCTATGCTTGATAGACACACTTAAATGTTGCAAAAGGAGTCGAAAAATGACAAAAAACTGATTTTCCTTGATTTTTCAAGTTTTTTCCCATTTTTCCAAAAAAAAACCAAATTTTTCTGCCATGCAGGAACCTGCAGAATACCGAAAAACACATTAAAAAAATAATATAATGCAAAATAAAGGAATTTTTAAAAAAAGAATAAAAAGTGAAAAACTTCCCGGTCCTGGGCTCGAACCCGGGACCCCTGGCTCCAGCCACCAGTTCCCAGGCCAACAATCTACCAAACCGGCCACTGTTTCACGTCAAGCCTGCAGCAGCTTGAATTCAAAAGCCTTTTCTCTGTGAAATATGCAATAGACATTTAGGGGCCCACTGGGACCCCCCTAATTCACTTATAAAAATTTCCTTCGGTAGTCATGGTTTGACCATGGGGACCTACCTTGGGTGCGAGTTTGAAAATTATAACTTAATACCAAGGGAAGCGAGGGGGTCTCGAAGCCTGATCCTTATTCTCGACATTTCGTCTTTTTTTTCTTTTTTTTGCTCATTGTTCCATTACGTGTTCTTTAGCAAAGAAATATACTCCATTTTATACACAGAACACCGTATGCATGATAGACTCCCTAAAATTTTGCAAAAGAAGTCGAAAAATGACAAAAAAACTGATTCTCCTTGATTTTTCCAGTTTTTTCCCATTTTTCAATAAAAAACCAAATTTTTCTGCCATGCAGGAGCCTGCAGAATACCGAAAAACACATTAATAAAATAATATAATGCAAAATAAAGGAATTTTAAAAAAAGGAAAAAAGAGTGAAAAACTGCCCAGTCGTGGGGTTCAAACCCGTGGCCCCATGCTCCAGCCACCAGTAGACAGTCCAACACTCTACCAAACAGGTCACTGTTTCACATCACTGGTGCAGCAGCTTCCCTTCAAAAGCCTTTTCTCGGTGAAATATGCAATAGACCTTTAGGGGCCTACTGGGATCCCCCTAATTCACTTATAAAAAGTTCCTTAGGTAGCCATAATTGGACTAAGGGGACCTACCTTGGGTGCGAGTTTGAAAATTATAACTTAATTCCAAGGGGAGCTAAAGGGTCTCGAAGCCTGAACCTTATTCTCGACATTTCCTCTTTTTTTTTCTTTTTTTTGTCATTGTTCCATTACGTGTTATTTAGCAAAGAAATATACTCCATTTAAAACACAAAACACCCTATGCATGATAGACTCCCTTAAATGTTGCAAAAGGAGTCGAGAAATGACAAAAAAAACTGATTTTCCATGATTTTTCCAGTTTTTCCCATTTTTCCAAAAGAAAAAAAAATTTTGTCATGCAGGAGCCTGCAGAATACTGAGAAACACATTACAAATATAATATAATGCAATATAAAGGAATTTTAAAAAAAGGAAAAAAAGTGAAATACTGCCCGGTCCTGGGGATCTAACCCGGGACCCCAGGCTCCAGTCATTAGTTGACAGTCCAACACTCTACCAAACAGGTCACTGTTTCCCGTTAGGTGTGCAGCAGCTTCCCTTCAAAAGCCTTTTCTCTGTGAAATATGCAATAGAACTTTAGGGATAACTGGGACCATGGGGATCTACCATGGGGATCTACCCTCTAATTCACTTATAAAAATTTCCTTCGGTAGCTGTGGTTGGACCATGGGGATCTACCTTGAGTGCGAGATTGAAAATTATAACTTAATACCAAGGGGAGCTAGGGGGTCTCGAAGCCTGAACCTAATTCTCGCCATTTCGTCATTTTTTTTTTCATTGTTCCATTACGTGTTCTTTAGCAAAGAAATATGCTCCATTTTATACACAGAACACTCTATGCATGATAGGCTCCCTAAAATGTTGCAAAAGGAGTCGAAAAATGACTACAAAAAAACTGATTTTCCAGTTTCTTCCCACTTTTCCAAAAAAAAAATTTCCTGCCATTGAGGAGCCTGCAAATTACCGAAAAACACATAAAAAAAATAATATAATGCAAAATAAAAAGCGGGCCCCCAAACTCCACTGACCAGGAGAGTGCTTTTGAAGCCATGCAAAGTCACGCTCCCCGTGTTAACGTGGTCGAACGATCAAGACGATGTGCTATTAGCTGATGCTTGGAGTGAAGGAGAGGAGTTCGAATCCCGGCTGCTGACAATTTTTAAATTTTTTTTAATTTTCATTCTTTTGTTAATTTTGCGTTATATTATTTATTTAATGTGTTATTCGATATTTTAGAGGGAGGGAACTATATATAAAACATAATTTTGTTTATATTTGGGAAAGTGGGATTAATAGGGCTCTAAAAACAGGAAAAATCTTCCGAAAAATGAACTATTACCATATATTACTTTTTATTAGTTTAGCCTGCGTAATATATTTCTATATATAAGAACAATAATCTTTCATCGTTGAAGAAAACATAATGGAATTAAGAATAAAACTAAATGGCGCGTAATTTGCTCAAATTTCAAGACCCCGTAACTCCCATTAATATTAAGTGATATTTACCAAAGTCGGTCCCAAATTAGGGTTCCATGTGCCGAACCCCTCTGCCAAAGGACATATTTATAAGTGAATTCGGGGGATGGGGGCGCAATGGGCCCTCAAACTACACTGTTCAACTGATTGGGAGAGAGCTTTTGAAGCCACGCTTCCCGTGTAAGAGTGGTCGAACGGTCAAGACCACGTGCTTGTAGCTGTTGGTTGGAGCGAAGGGACGCGTGTTCGATTCCCGGCTGTGGTTTTTTTATTTTTTTATTTATTTTGTAAAATTTTTCATTATATTATTTATTTAATGTGTTTTTCGATATTTTAGAGGGAATTATATATAAAAAATAATTTTTTTTATTCGGGAAAGTGTTAATAAGGCGTAAAAACAGGAAAAATCTCCCGGAAAATGAACTTATATTATATATTACTTTATATTAGTTTAGCCTGTGTAATGTATTTCTATATATAAAAGCAATCATCTTTCTTCGCTGATGAACGCATAATGGAATAAAAAAAATTAAAAAAATGACGCGTAACGGCTCAAATTTCAAGACAGCATAACTCCCTTTATTAAGTTATAATCATCAAACTCGGTACTTAATTAGGGTCCCATGTTCCGAACCCCTCTGCCAAAGGAAATATATATAAGTGAATTAGGGGGGGGCGCAATGGGCCTCCAAAGTCCATTGTTCAACTGACTGGGAGAGTGCTTTTGAAGCCATGCAGTCGCACGCTCTCCGTGTAAGCGTGGTCCAGTGATTAAGACCACGTGCTAGTAGCTGACGCCTGGAGCAAGGCGGCGCGGGTTGGAATCCCGGCTGTGGACAATTTTTAAAAAATTTTCTTTTTTTTAATTTTTTTTTGTTGTTAATTTTGCATTATATTTTTTATTTAATGTGTTTTTCGATATTTTAGGGGGAACTATATATAAAAAATAATTTTTTTTTATTCGGAAAAGTGGGAATAGGGCGTGAAAACAGGAAAAAACTCCCGGAAAATGAACTTATATATTACTTTATATTAGTTTAGCCTGAGTAATGTACTTTTATATATAAAAGCAATCATCTTTCTTCGTTGAAGAACGCATAACGGAATAAAATGGCGTGTAACGGCTAGAATTTCAAGACAGCGTAACTCCCTTTAATATTGAGTTATAATTATCAAACTCGGTCCTAAATTAGGATTCTCAATTCTGAAGACAAGGGAGCTCCTGGATCAAGTATTTGGACAAACTAGCCATCGTGGAGGACTTTTTGATGGAACTAACCCGCATTTGTGTTACATGGAAAGGAAAACTACGAAAACCTTCCATAGTTAGTTTGAAGGCAAGGGGACTCTAACCCATGATCCACCTACCACGGAGGATATGTAATAACACCACTGTGAACCTGGTGCTTATTACGTATCAACCGAGATTCGAACCCGGTCACCTCATTGGGTGGCGAGCGCTCTATCCAAGTCACCTCTCTAATTAACACTAGAACCGCGGGACTTTAAATATGCCTAGAACCGCGGAGCGGGTCATTTTGACCCGAGATAGTAAATCTCATAAAAAAAATATATATAATCATTTATTTAAGAAATCTGAAATATTTATTTTAATATAATAATAAATAATATCTTATATCAATAACCAGAAATGTCTTTTTTTTGCAAGAAAAATTGTTTTATTAAAAAGGAATTTTCCAATTTAGAAATCTCCTGCTCAAAATATAGCTATATTTTAATGGAAAAAACGGAGCAGTCCATTTAAATAAGTTTATCTCACTTTTTCAATTAAGCCTTGAATAAATTGGCGTCTACTAATAGACTTTCCAGTTACAACTTTGAATAAAACCTAAGCATTGATAGCAGCGAGGTCCAAAATGTTATAAAGGCCCTGCACCGGCCACCTATGTGAGCAAGCTTTGACAGTATATTTCCTTGCCATCTTGTCAATTACGTCCACACCGAATTTAGTTGCATCGTAGAGAGTAATGTTATTGGGTAATTGTTTTGAATCATTTGTAATTTCAACAGTTGAAAGAACACTAGAACACTCAACAACAAAACAATTTTTTTGCTTTGTTAGACTGACCCAGTTAGACTGATGTCCTTATCAGTTAGTACTGTAGTCGAATGCGCTTCGGATTTTGACACTTTTTCAAAGACTGGTATTTTTCTTCTTGACTGTTTTACAATTCCTACAAGGCTGGTGATTCTGGATTTTAATGCCTCTGCAAATTTCAATGTAGTAAAAAAGTTATCTGTAGTAACGTTTTTACCTTTGTTCTCATATGGACTTATTAGTCTCATTACAACATGTTCAGAAAGAGGAACGTTTGATGGACAATGGTGATCTTTTTCGAGATATGTAAATTCATTAATCAGATATTTTGAGTCAACATCCGCAGCCAACCATAATTTGATGCCAAATTCGTCACGTTCGTTTGGCATATATTGAATAAACCTACACCTAACTTTCGTAGGAAATAACTGTTCATGTATAGTGAAGTTAGGGCCTAGAGTTTAGTTAGTCTTACAATTTTTAATGAAACGATTCCAGATATCGGATACAAGGGCAAATTTGTTTGTTTGTAGACTATCTGATCTCGTTAACTTTACATCGAAGCGTAACAATCTCTTTATTTCACGAAATCTGTCTCTCAGAATAGTATTTCGGAAAAACGGTTGTCTGCAGTCCTCTATTGACCACAGACTATACAGATCAAGTCCTTTTGCGCTTTATCTGCCACGTGCTATAAAAGCATCAACATCTTCTAATGTTATGATCCATTTATTTTTATGAATCCATTTATTTTACGATGAGTTTCATCATCAGTACATTTCTTTGTATGTTTTAATGTCCATTCATCGATGAAGAGTCTCCAGGCATTTGCCGAACTACCGTTCATAATATTGCGTTTAGCATGTGATGTTGGGCTCCCAACTTTGTTCAAAATAATATGCTTTGATTCTCATCCTAAGTTCCTAATTGTGAGACATTCCATACTGTCCCATCTTTTCCAACTTTGAAAACAAACGTAGATACTTATTATGACCTTGGTTGAATACCTTCATTTATCTCAAAACCACCGGTTCAGACCACTTGAGTGTTTCAGGGGTTGAGACAGACATGGTTTGTGACTTTAACGTAGTTTCCAAGAAAAAAAGGATTTATTTTTAATAATTCATATATCAAATTTCTTTATGGGTCAATTTGACCCGCTCCGCGGTTCTAGGTATAAGTGTTAATAATACCCCATTCAAGTTTGTTACAAGTTTTAAAATTTGGTAAATTGTTGTTTACATAAAATTATTAAAAGTCATGAAAGGAATTTTTTTTTAAATTAAAACTTTTCATTTAGTGATAAATTAAACATCTATTTGGGTCAAATTGACCCGCACCGCGGTTCTAGTGTTAATTTAATTTTGTAACCGTCGCTGAACGGCTTTTTGTGTTTACGACTATTAATGCTCAACTCCGTAATTTTTAACCCAACCCACAAGGGAGCTCCTGAATTGAGGTCATTCTTGATCCTCATGTTGAATAAAAAAATTCATTGAAAATAAAGATTGATCATTTAAAAGCTTGTCGATTTGAATATCTTTTTAATTAGTAAAATTTTTTAAAATACTGAAATGCATAGTTCTGTTTTGGAGGGTGACATTTAAAAACCAAATATGTATAATTTGTTGGGGAACTTTCTCAAGGAAAGAAAAACAAAGGTTGTAGTTCTTGAAGATCAAATGTTTGACAGCTGGTCTAGAAGAGCAGTTTGACGCCCTATTTGTAATTAAAAATTTTCCCTATCTCCCCAAGCTAGGTAAAAGTTTACCAAAATAGAGTCTATTCTGGCCTGATAGATGTTGATTATTAATTCTTATTTAAATTGTTATTCTTTAATATAATAGTTTTATTATTATTTAAATCTTTTTTTATGACGATCTATTTTGGACTTAGAAGTCTGGAAGAAAGGTTAATATGCCAAGAGAAAAGTGCAGGGTTGCCACAGGGGACTAAAGTGCAACTATTTTCAGGAAAAGGGGATTATTGGGAGACTTTTTTGAACTCCTAGCGATGTTTCTTTAGCATAAATTGGGTTGGAAATCTGCAGCCCGCGGGAGCTCCTGGACACATTGATTTTTTTTCTTCTTAAAAAGTTAAAAATATTGAATTGCAAATTTCAGTCATCACTTTTTAAGATACTCAGTTTGATGTTGGACAATTAAGTCATTTCATGACATTTTAGTCATATTTTTGATGAATTTTTTCTTTTTTAGGTAACTACTTTCATAGGTTTCGGTAACTATTTTAATGCTTTAGGCTACTAAAAAAGCAACTATTTTTATTTATTTTTTCATTTTTTTTCTTGTGACAACCCTGAAAGTGACTTTCCAAGTTGACTTCTAAAAATGTTTTGGCAATGTTTTCAGGTTTGGTATCTCTAGTCTAGTTTTTATTCAGCCAATATTTAATTCATCCGTGCTGTAGATATCAAAAAATCACACTGCGGGAACCTTTTTATATTAATTTATTCCTATTTTTGTTTTTATATTTTTTTTCTTATACTTTTTTCAGGTGATTTTTCATATTTATTCAGAAGAAATTTCATTCCTCCCTAATAGTGATCAGTAATAGTGATATAGTGAATAGTTATATAGTGATATAGTGAATAGTGACTCCCTAATAAGTGATAGTGATTCTTTACAAACATGATAAAAAGCAATTTCCTCAAATTTTCTGCCAAAGTTCGTGGTATGACCACACTAGATCGTGATAAATTTCAGACTGTTGCCCAAATACCCTGTTTTGTGGTTTCAGTGGACAAAAGTTCTGATGTTCTAAAAATTTTGAAACTTTACCTCCTGAAAATGTCAAAACTGAGACCTGTTCAAGTACAAGTTCCTTATAGGACAAGTTCTACTTGATAAATATCAGCCAAATATTAAAACTGTCGTTAATTAATCTGATGTAATAGAAAACAGGTTTAGAAATTTTAAAATGGAACACTTGGCTGGAGAGCATAACTATCAAGTTATAGTCAAGGAAAACGACTGTAAATATGCTTTTGATTACGAAAAAGTTTTTTGGAATCCTAGATTAAGTAGCGAACACGACCGTGTTGCAAACAGTATTGATTCCAAAGATACAGTATGCGATGTTTTCAATGGTGTCGGACCTTTTGTAATCCCTGTCGCGAAAAAAGGCTGTAAAGTTTATGCTAATGACTTGAATCCTGATTCCTGTAATTGGTTTTGCCATAATGAAAAATTTAACAAATTGGACAAAAGCAGTCAAACTTACAACATGGATGGTAAGGATTTTATTAAAACAATAGTAAAACATAGTATCATAAATTATTTCAAAAATTAAATATCAAACTCAAAATTGATAAAAAGTAGATAATACAAACATTTAACCATTACTTTACCAAATCAAATTGGAACAGCGCACAAGGCAGCTTAAACCAAATTTGTAATTTAATAAACTATTAATAATACAGTAAATCTTGAACATATCTAAAAATAAAAATAAATATATGATTGTGTGTTTGCAGAACAGCAGGGGACACACTGTCTGCAAATTCCAGGTGTCAGCACTTAATTTTTTGTGCTACTTATTTGGTTTATTTTTTTACTCATATTAACTGTTTCTTGCTTTGATTATTTATAATGTGATTTGGAGGCGTTTCATTCCATTTTATTCTTGTAAATTTTTTGTGTGAATCTTTTGAAAATTTATAGTGATTTTAAATGTGGTAATTATTTTATTTTTTGTTTGTATTTTCATTACGGGGCCTCGGGGCACTGTTAATTTTGGCTTCAGCCACTAACAACAGAAAGGCTCCTGTGTGTTTGCAGACAGTGTGTCCCATGATGAAGTGCTGTTCTGCAAACACACAATTATATATTTATTTTTATTTTTAGATATGTTCAAGATTTACTGTATTATTAATAGTTTATCAGAAATTATTTTAACAGTGAAGACTAAAATGTTGGAGATTTTCACAATTTGATGAACTTTGCCTGCAATTGCATTGACTTTTTTTGCCATTCTTCAACAACCTACTCTCTAGAGAATCGTTTAAGTCTTGTAAACATAATAAGTCTTGTAAACAGTGTCTCATAATTGTAAGGTAAAAAGCATAAATAAAAGAAACAAGGTTTTATAGCTTTTTCTAAAAAAATATATACACTCCTCAAAAGTGAAATTGCAACACCAAGAAATAATGCACGTAGCGTCATGCAAATTTCAGGAGCGATAGTAGTGAGATGGATATGCAAATGATTAAATTTGCGCACGCATCTGATCACGTGGTACGCATATTCGGGCTATAAAGGCCAGCAACTTTCCCTTCTCATAAACGGAATCTGAGGTTTTGCGTAGCATTTGCGACTTTCGAAAAAGCGTAGAAAATGCCTCTGAGACGTCGGCGAGCTCAATACCATCAGTTAACGACCGGGGAACGTATCATCGAACTCCATGAACTTGGTTTGTCACTGCGCTCAATAGCACCTCGTGTTGGACACAACGTGAGTACCATCTCCAACGTTGTGTCACACGATGGATTCAGGAAGGTCTACGTGCACGCCGAAGAGGAAGTGGTGCGCACAGGTGCACGTCAGAGCGCACAGACCGGCGTATTCGCCAGTTGACTATTCGAGACCCTATCTCCACGGCACGTGCCATCCGAAGCCGGTTGCCTTCAGGAGCAGGTGGATCTGTGTCCACCCAAACCATAAGCAACAGATTGCATGAAGTACAGTTACGTGCACGGGTACCAGCAACAGGGGTACCTTTGACCGCTTTACACAGGGCTAGACGCCTGGCGTGGTGTCATCGTCATCGTACCTGGACCATCCAATAGCATCAGTTATTGTTCACGGATTAATCACGTTTCTGTCTGTGGAGAAATGACGGCCGTCGAGGAGTATGGCGCCGACCCGGAGAACGCTGCGAACCAGCCCATTACGCCGAGCGTCACAACGGTCCTACACCGGGCATAATGTTTGATCGCAGAACGCCCCTGGTACACATTCACGGCAGTTTAACAACGGACCGCTACGTCACGCAACTTGTGTATCCCGTTGTTCTGACCTTGTTGCAGGGCGCAACCAGCACGGTATTCCAGCAAGACAATGCCAGGCCGCATGTCGCACGGAGAACTCTTAACAGCCTGACAGGATTTGACATCCTTCCCTGGCCGGCAGCCTCTCCAGATCTGAATCCCATAGAACACCTATGGGATCTCATTGGACGTGGCATGAACAGAGGACCAATGGTGCAAACCATCGATGATCTGCGCACAGCAGTGGATGTGGCTTGGCAAAGGTTACCTCAGGCAACCATCAATGGAGTCATTGATAGCATGCCTCGCCGGATTGAGGCCTGTATAGCTGCCCGAGGTGGCCACATTAAATATTGAATAAATTGCTTTATAATGATTTTATTAGTCTGTTTTTTTTTAATCATTTGCATATCCATCTCACTACTATCGCTCCTGAAATTTGCATGACGCTACGTGCATTATTTCTTGGTGTTGCAATTTCACTTTTGAGGAGTGTATATATGATACTGTGAATGACCGGAATTGGTGATTTTATTTTATTTTATAACCGTCGTTGAACAGCCGACCCATCTTAATGGGTTTACGGCTACTAATGTTCAACTCCGTAGCCTTGTAATTTTGAACCCAATCCAGAAGACAAGGGAACTCCTGGATCGAGTATTGGGAGAAATTTGCCTTCGTGGAGGACTTTTTGATGGAGCTAACCCGCATTTGCGTTACATGGAGAGGAAGACCACAAGAACCTCCCACGGTTAGCCTGACGGCAAGGGGACTCTAACCCATGATCCGTCTACCACTGAGGATATTTCACGTCAGCACTGTGGTCAGTGCAAGCCGGATGCGGAATTCGTATCGACTGGGATTCGAACCCGGTTCGCCTCATTGGAAGGCGAACGCTCTATCCCCTGAGCCATCGCGGCTCTCGGAATTGGTGATTGTCGATTTCCACCGGTGAATGTTGACATTCGCTTTAGAAAATGTCCTAAAATATATACACATGGTGCGTAGCCTTTTGAAATAGTGCTTAAAGTTCCTTAATTTCGATTTTCGTTTTTTAAAAGTCCTTAAAGGTGCTTTTTTCATTGGGTGTTTTTAAAAAGTGCTTGGTTTTCCCTTTTCGAAAATCTGTTGATTTTCGTTATGTATTATGCAAAAGGTTGCTTTTCACATTGTTCTATTCAACGTTTTCACAATTCAATCTATTTCCAATCGTTAGCGCCAATAGTTTTACATCTTCGATACTTGCGAGTCCGCATGTGCGTCTACCGAGCTGGGTTTGGTGAGATTCTTGCACTCTCATGTGCAAATCTGCTGTATTTTGGAAGATATTCTCAATTTCAGGTTTCATTTTTCACCCCCTAATTTTTCGAACTAAAAAATCTCTCTATCTTTTTATGGTGGCTAATATAATAAAAAAATAAAAAAAGAGTTCTTTGTCAGAAACTAGTTATTTTATCATGATCATGTAAAGTCTTTTAAAATTATTTTGTTAATGTATATAGTGCTTAAAAATATTTTATAGTGCTATAAAATATTCTTACTTAAAGGGTGCTTTTGTTGAAGGTTTGGCTACGCACCCTGATGCATTCTCGCTATTACGATATCCAATACAACAATAACTCCTACGATAATTTTTAGTGGTCACTACAAATTTGCATATGAATTAATGTCCTCTCAATATTACGATAATGTCTGAAGCAATAAAACCCTGTAAAATGAATTTTTGTCCAAATTTAAACCTTATTTTCTTCATTTATTATTGGTTTTCAAATAATGTAAAAAATCATTCATCGATTCGATTATTTATGATCTTACCAATCGTGATTAATTTTCTTCACTGTAAAAGGCTTATCACATCCAGTAGTTGGAAAAACTTATTTATTTTTGTAGTTAACTACTTTTTTTTTAATATGTAGTACCTACTTTCGAAATGTCTTAAAGGAACCGAACTTAGCTAGACAAAGTTATTTACACTTATGTTCAAAATAGTTTTTAAAGAAAAAATTGGCTTATATTAAACAAGAATTTTTTTCTTTTTTTTACAAGTATTTATTCTTGTTTACATGAGTAAGTGTTATTCCAAATTAATTTTTTTTTTTTTCGAATTTGTTCATTTAACTTTTTATTTCTCCGACACCGAATATATAATTTAAAAAATACAAAATTATCAAATACTTACAATTTTTTAATTGTTTAATGCTATTCCTCTAAGAAATTTAAGTACATCAAAAATATGTTCCCTTTCCTTTTAAATAACATCAATGTTTCAAAAGTGTACATTCGAATGTGAAAGTTTAACCAAAGTGATTAATTATCTGTTTTTCGTAATGACTAGTTTAAATATTAGTTATACACGATTCCAGATACGTAATTTTTGTTAACGTTCAGCTGCAGCCACACTGTCATCTCATCCACTGATGGACCTGCGAAGACTTGAATCCATCAAATGCGAAAAATGAGTAGCATTAGATCTGTGTATCTTTACTAAACTAAAGTTAAAAGTAGTTGCCAGGAATTGCTACAAACTGTTTTTTTTTTTTTTTTTTTTTTAATCGTACTACTCACTACACTACATTTTTTAAAAGGTGGCATGCTACACTACTCGTAGTGTGCTACTTCCGACAACTGATCTTAGATGAATTACTACATTCCTTTGTATTTGGTACTGCGAATATTATAATTGATAGTAGAACCCTTTAAATGCAAGTCAACGCAGACTTTAACAAACTGTCTCATATTACATTGCGATTTTAGCACCACCTGCCGTCTTGATTCACAAGTGGCAAAATAATTTGATTTTTATTTTTTGAGAACCAAAAAATTTATGATTCGGAAATTAATTTCCGAAAATGAATTTAATTTGTTTTAAAAATAGGGTTTGTTGGTTGGTTTCGTATCCTCTATTGAATCATATCTCATGGTGTGCTTGAATAGTCTTTGCTATCTCTATGGTATTAAAAAATAATATAATTTATTCAAATAAAAAAGAAAGATTAAAATACTCAACGCATCGGAAAAACTATTTTCTTTTTGTTTTGGGGGCAAACTTTTAGATAGAAGCGGAATAAAAAGTAACTAAGGTAATAATTTTTTCTTGAAACATTGAGCTATTAAGATAAAATATCCCATTTAGCATGATTTATAAATTAAATAGTAATATTTGGGAACATGATATTTACAACTCATTTCTCTCTCGTATTTTTTAAAATCAATTAACCATTCACGCATGGGTAAAAATGATTTTTTATGTCATCATTAAAAAATGGATTTTGCCCCTTTCATTTTAGAAAGCATGACGCAATAATTTTTTCCAATCAGATTATTAGCAAAATTCCGTACATATTTTATAATGTAAATGACTCGGTACCCAAGTGCGATGGCATGTCTTCGGAACATCTTCAGGAATGTTTTCCAGACCGCCGCCAATAGTTCATTGTGCAGCTCTAGAGCAACCTAGTACCTACTCGGTACCCAGCCAGATATTTAGTATCCTTTTATTAACCGAATCTATCAAAGGGAATTTTTTACCTGGTAGCAGGTACCCGGGTCTAGTTTTTTAAACTGAAGACCCAGCCAGTGTCAAGACTCTGGACCCAGCCAATTTTACCGGATATGCAGTGCTTTGTAACGCCCGTATATATTTGGCACAACCCTATTCCGATTTACCTTAAAACTATTGATAAAATGAACTGAAAAGTCAAGTATTCCATCAGTTTCTTAATAATCTAGCTGAAGTAACTGCAGGACATCTTGAGCAGAATCAGGTAAATCTTTGAGACAGAGATTTATTTATTGTATATATACAAACTTGATTGCTTAACTGCATAAATAAGCCTTTGTCAAGTACAAAAACAAATAGTACAATTCAAGTAAGACCAGCAAGAAGATACAGCCTGTGTTGCGGGGAGGATTCGAACCTGCTACTTCAACCGAGGTACCGAGCGTTAAGTGAGTGATACCGATGGGTCACAGAGGCTCTTTGGGACAGAAAGGAATCCGTTAAAGAGAAGGATATTCAGAAATTTAATACTGAAAACTATTTGAACTTAATGAATAGGATAATTAAATAAATACAAAATTAGAAATGTTTGTTTGAAGTGAATATAATTATTATGAATAAAATTCAAAGCTAGCAGAAGAAAATACAATACATTTGTGTCAGTCTCATAGTAATTTGCTTTCATCCTATAAACAAATACAATATGTTTTTATTATTTGTATTTGTACATTGTAAAATAGTGTGATAAATAGTTGTCACTATTTTTGGTGCTGAAGTAAATTGAATTTTATTTTAAGTAAAAAACTTTAGTTATCGTGCATACAATTATATAAATTTGACTAAATAACGAAAGAATTAGCGCGAATATCTTACTAAAAATTTTCTTGTTTTTAAACATAATGTTTTTTCAATGAAGCAATCAATTCATTCTAATGCACATGAAAAGAACAATGCATAAATAAAAATATATCAATGAAAAAGTGAATAAAAAATGTGACTAAATGTTACAATTTTAATAATACATCAACACTAAAAATGGGGACAACTATTCAACAAATTTTTGACTTTGTAAAAACTGTGGTGTAATATCTCTCCAAATAAGATGTTGAACAACCCATAAAAAATTGTGCAAAGGTCACACTTTATTCCGGGTTAACACCGAATCAAACGTTCATGTGTGTACAATATAAAAGATGTAATTTAAATTTAAAAATCTTGGAGCAAACTTTCACTTCATGCGAGAAAGAATTTCTCTTTCGAAAACGGTCGGCATTTGGCGAACTTTAGATATCAAGTAACGCCAAGTAGAATATTGTTTGTAGTTCGTTTATAATTTGGAATGCCATGACAAGATATCAATTTAATTTACAACGTGGATCAATTGAAACAAAAAGTCACCGCTAAATGTGTATGTATGCTTTTAATTGTATAATAAGGATAATTATATCTAATTTTTAAATCTCTGAGTTCTGTATTAATTGATTTTATAATGTATTATTTCTTTCTGTTAAGCCTAGTTTGCATTCGTCTAAAGATTCTCTCGCGCTATATGCTACGCGGATGTTCGATTCACATTTGAATTTTTTAAGAGTGTATAAATGCATTTTAAATGAATGATTTTTACTTTATATTGTATTGTATCTTATCTTACAGTAGTTAAAAATTTTAATGTTACTTAATTACAAAAATGGTGACTACTACTTTGCACTAAGTATTCTGAAAGGATATTTAGCACAAGTTAGAAGGGGAATATTTCCGTATCGTGATCTTTCGCGCCAACTATAATAGCCAAAATGCCAAATAGATTTTAAACTTGCAAATTAAAAAAAAAAATCATATAGATGTTTGTCCGGGGCTGGTTATAAGTTAGTTGCCACCATTTCTGACTACATAACAGCAGTTGCAAACAGAATAAAAATATTTTCTTGCAAATAACACATTAATTATTCTAATGCTATTAATAATTTTAAAAAAAATTATTAAAGATTAATTTAATTCGCGATCGCAACACTCGATACGCCATCTAGCGGGAGACTGTAAACATCGGGCATTAGTTCCCACATAACCATTGGCAATGACGGACGCCATTTTCTTAGCAGCAAATAGGAAGCAAAATTTCCCTAAAGAAAAGGTAAAACTTCTTGAAAAAACTAATCAGAACATGCCAAACATTGAAGCAGAACACGCCAAGCATTTGAAGAACAACTTCTCAATAATTTTTACCTTTCTATTACCAACAACATAACATGATTTCATGATCACTTGCTGTTACAGATGAGTGTATTGCGGTAAAATAATCTTTCTGTCTTCAATTCATTACAAGTTAAAATGAAGTCAACATTGCTTTCGTCATTCCAATGAATAAATGTGTTCCAATGAATTCCATACAGAACTGTAATAGTTATAGAATATTCTTCTTCATAGAAATGTATATATTTCTGTATCTACATAATTCAGAAAACAACAATAAAGAATAATCCGAATTACTTGAAAAAGTATCTTTTGTGCTGATGATAAATAAATTTTCTATCGTTTTCTTGGTAAGTGTTTTTTAGTTTTGAAAGAATTTCAACTAGAATTCAGCTATTCTGTTTTTAAGCTACATATTAAAATTCATATCGAGATCTTACAATTATAAAATTTTGATGTGTGGTATGTTACCTAAAAGTAATGAAGGGATAAACTATGTATATGTTATGTTAAAGTTTTCAAACAAAGAACATTTCATTTTGGAATTCTCCGGACTTATAAATCAAGTAAGTGTTATGATTTTTATACTAAAAAATTTGCTTGTAAAAAAATTTTTTTCGTACTTGATGATCGTTCTCTACAAAATGTTTTTTTTACGTCTGATTAAATACTATAAGAATTAAAAAAAAAAAAAAAAAAAAAAAAACAATACGAAAGTTTTTATTGAAAAATGAGGAATTTTTAAAATCGTTTTTATCCTAAGAATTCTTTATTTTACGCTTTTTAGTTTATAATTTTTTGATAAAATTGTTGTCAAAATACTTTTTTTGAAAAATTAAATGGTATTAAATTATGTGTTTATGTATACTTCTTGCATATTCTAATATTTGAAGTAATATGATTCAGAAAAGTATGGAAGAAAAATTCGGTACTTACGTATTAACCACAGCTACAGATTTGGCAGATTTTTAGTGCCGCCAATCTACACTTAAAATTTTTGGACAAAATCTTAAAATGAAACACTTTGTTTAAAATCAAAGTAGTCAATCGGATTTCGGTGGAAAATGGGCCGATATAGAGTTTAGCATAGATTCAAAACAAACTTTTCTCTCACCTGATTCTATAGCCATTATGAACTCTAATAAATAAGATTCAAAATGAAATAACATTTCCAAAACGGACGTTTACTAAGATAAAGTTTCATGTTATGGACTTTGGTACATTTTCGTTATATTTCACTCCATAAAATATTTCGCTCCTAAAAAAATAAAATTGCATCTTGTTTTGTTTTTGGCAAGTCCCAAAGACGCATTTTCGTTACACTAAAAAATGGCGACAAAAAAAGAATGGTTCTTTTTTTTCTTTTTGTTTCGTAAGCATTCTTTATGTTACGTTAAAATTTAAATGGGCCTTTCATGTTATACCATTAAATTTAGTAAAACTATTTCTCAGGCATTAGGTTTGAACTCTTATAAGAATATACCTATTTTTTTCTCTTTATTTACAAATATTTTTCCGATGTGTTCTGGATGTTCCTTCTTTAAAAAAAAAGTGATACCATTTTGTTTTCGTTTGCATAAGAAAGAAAACAAACATTTTTCTTTTTTAAATTTAATCAGCCACAATACAGATGGAACGTTACAATGCTACATGCTACATTAAAGACGTCTCCAGTGTAACTGAATGACTGTTCATATGGAAATCGCAGGGATTCGGCACATACAACAACGCCCCCTATAGTTCGTTGCGATCGCGAATATCGCTTTGAATAACTTTGTTCTATTGATCAGATTTTCATTAAAAAAATGTTTATTTTTATGGATTGAGAGGTTAACTTCAAATAGGTTGATTAATTAGTGCTAACTATTTAGTTACGCAATTAAACCCGAAAACGTACTTTCTCTCATAAACTTTTTAAACGAACTTTCTCAAAATAAACTTTTTAAACGAACTTTCTCTCATAAATTTTTTAAACGAACTTTCTCTCATAAACTTTTTAAACGAACTTTCTCAAAATAAACTTTTTAAACGAACTTTCTCTCAAACTTTTTAAACGAACTTTCTCAAAATAAACTTTTTAAACGAACTTTCTCAAAATAAACTTTTTAAACGAACTTTCTCAAAATAAACTTTTTAAACGAACTTTCTCAAAATAAACTTTTTAAACGAACTTTCTCAAAATAAACTTTTTAAACGAACTTTCTCTCATAAACTTTTTAAACGAACTTTCTCAAAATAAACTTTTTAAACGAACTTTCTCTCATAAACTTTTTAAACGAACTTTCTCAAAATAAACATACAACTTTTTGACGGATTTGAATAACTAACCTCAGAAATATGGAGGAATGGTATCAACCTTTAATGTTGTGAATTTTAATTTAGCGTTTTCGCCATAAATCTAATACAAATTGCGCAGTTCAAAAATACTTGTAACCACTTATGAAAGTTATTTAACCGAAGTTAATTGAATTCAAAAATATTTTTAATTATTTGTTTCATTGTTTATTTAATTTAAAAATGGTCGAACAATGTTACGAGGCTATATTTTTTTTTCATTATAATGATCTAAATATTTTTCCTAATCAAACCTGAAATTCCGATCATTTTTATTGAGTATAAAAGTTATAATAATTCATTTCGTAAAAAAAAAATAAATTGTACGATAGTAAAAACTTTCACTGGGAGCGGTAGTTGCGCATTGAACCTGCAAACTTACCTTTCTTAAGCATAAAAGTTTAGTTATCAATTTTTGTTGATAGTATTAAATTGTTTATTTTTATTCTTTTTCAAATTCTTTTTTCAATAAAACGTGATTTTTTTTTTTTTATCTTAGACGTCTGCTACTCTATTATATTTATTGATAGCTAAGAAATGGGGAAATAATATTCAGTATAGGTCGATGTGACAAAAACGGCATATTACAAGAATTCCGTTATTACAAGTTTCCAATCGCCGTCAAAATGTTTCCAATCATCGTATTAAAACTATTAGCCCTCCGCTATAACGACAAAAGAAATTTAAAGGAAATATTTTTTTTACCTTTTAAGTGAGCAATATTACACGAAAAACATTAAAATGGAAGCCATTTTTATTTTTTCTGGTACCATCATGCGTCTGGTACTTTGTGCAGGATTTCGCAGTTTTTGAACTTTGACATGTAAAAAACTATGCTATTTCAAACTTCAGTAAAATTTATCGATATTTTTATCGATAAATTTATATTCATAACTGGACTCAGACGAGTGAATTTGATCAATATTGGCATTATTTGTATGTAATATTTATAAATAATAAGTCAAAACATACCTTGCACAAAGTAGCCCCCAAGTGGGGCTACTTTGTGCAGCGATAGGAATTCAGTTTAATAATCATGTTTTTAGTAAAATATTGATATAAAATTGTTAAAAAGTTAATTGTTGACATTTTTAATAACAAAAACATCAAGATATGTAAAGATATTAGTTTGAAAATGATTTTCAGCGTTAAAAAACCATTTTTTATAAAGAATTTTTTTCTTAAAAAGAATGTTTATTTCAAAACATTTGAAATTCTCGAAATCGGGAACCTTCCTGCTTGTGCGGTCAAGGTATCGTTTGGTGAGCCTTAGATCAAAAATATGCAAAGGTACACCCCATTCGGCCAGAAGTGCACAATACATAGACAGAACTTGCTCTTCAGTTTGTCAAAATCACCTGATGTCCTATAAAATATATTTTTATGTGTAAAATCGTTTGATTAATTCATTAGAAAAATCTTTGTAGAAGACAAATAATAGTTTAGCAGGACGTTTCACGTGTTTCTTGTGAATTTTATTAGAAATAGTATTTCTGTGGATTTTGTAGTTCCGATAAGCTTCTGCAATCGACATACCACCAGCAACTGCTTGCAAACATTATTGCAGCTTTTCTAAAGTGTTATTACGGTAGTTTCTCGTTCCAGGTATTTTCTTAAAACGTCTGACAATTTTTCTGTCGAAAAAAAAAAAAAAAACGAATGAAACTTTGCACAAAGTAGCCCCACAGCGCAATTTTTTCATTTTCCGTTTATTGGTTATTAATTTTCAAATTTTTTTTAACGCTAACATGATATAATTGTTTATTAATATATAAATAAAAAATTTTGCACTTGACAGTTGTTTTATCAACGTCTTTGCATTTCACAGCTAAAGTTTCCACGCACTTTTTTCGACGTCCGACGTTCTCGGAAAGTTGTTAACATCGGATAAACAAAACACACTCTGAGATTGTTTTAAAATTCGAAAAAATGTTTGTAGTAATAGAGGAGACTTCTATCTTCAAATTCCACACACTTTTAACGTGAAAAAAACATAATACTGAATAGCAGCACTTGAAAAGTTCCAAATTCGAATTTGCACAAAGTAGCCCTGTCATGTATGACGGTAACAATACAGAAGAGAGGAAAAACCAAATTCGTTTCCTTTTTACTGTTTTAATCCTTTATATTTATTAAGCAATGTATGGGAGACCACCAGCCAAGTTATCTTTTTCCTAACAGAAGAAACGTTCTGCGATTTTCATAAATTCTGCCGAGCGCTCTTCGTTGGCCACTATCAATTAATATTTACTGTTATAAATGATGTCAAAAGATATTGCACTTCATTTTTTTTTTTTTTTTTTTTTTACAAAAACGTTTTATGATTTGGAAAGTTGTTCAAACATTCCTGCTTTCATAAATTACGAAACTACATAAATAATTCTATTCACAATCTGTAAGCAAAAGCTGTCTACTCTCGATATGAAATCAAAAAAGTTGATCTAAATAAATAAATTATGTTGAGATCTAAGAATAGTAGGCTCGCATAACCGTGCACTGACTGTTCTTTACTTTTAAAACAATCGAAAAATACGTTACTCTTTTTCTGGTTTACCAATATGTATAAAAAATACTTGTGTTCCGTCTTCTATATTTCAGTCTAATAACAGAGTTCAACCTTAATATGTGGTGACGAATACCATTCTATATTTTATAACCGTCGTTGAACAGCCGACAGAATTTTTTGGGTTTACGACTATATTCAATACCGTACAAATGTTCAATTCTGTAGCCTTGTAATTTTGAACCCAATCCATAAGACAAGGAAACTCATAGATCAAGTATTGGAAGAAATTTGTCTTCACGGAGAACTTTTTGATGGAACTAACCCGCATTTGCGTTACATGTAGAGGACAGCCACAATAACCTACCGAGGTTAGCACGACGGCAAGGGGACTCTAACTTATGATCCGTCTACCACTGAGGATATTTTACGTCAGCACTGTGGTTGGTGCTAACTGGATACCTTTCTATATGAAGCAAAACCCAGTTAAGTATGTTTATAACATTTTTTAGTCCTTTTACTGATATTTTTACATATTTGTTTATAACGACAAGCTCGCCATGAAGACATCTTCGTTTTGCTATTATAAATTTTCACATTCTTGGACTCAATCCTATTGATTAGAGTTCTTAATCTTAAGTATGTTAATTAATTACAGAAGAAGATATTTTAAAATGCGAAATCAGTCACAAAAACGCGATTTATCCGAATGAAAATACACTTTTTCCAACACATTTGCGTTCTTGATCATCAACACATGCGAGGTAACTATAATCTGGAAAAAATGGTCCTAAGACATTGAAAGTTTATTAGGCCATTTGAATGTTAATTTCTCTTTTCCCTTAGAAGTTCGTTTTTAAAGCAATACTTTCACAACATGTTAATACATTCTAAAGATGTTTTCACGGCTGGGTACTGCATGATAATATGATTCTAATGCTAAATGAGTTCTGTGTTCACTACATCTGTGGCTGGTGAGTATTATTAGAAAATAAGTGTACAGTGGACAAAAGAAGAAAAAAAACAGACTACCCTGAATAACTTTTGATTTAAAAATCGTATCTTTATGTTCTAGGACTCAATTATAGCTCCAGGGGATGACCTCAAATATGCTAATTAATAAGTGCAGCCGATAGTTTAAGTTACGAAATCAGACAAATAAACGTACTTTCTCTGAATAAGCATATCTTTCTTTCGACGAATTCTGACTTTTGACTCTCAAAATAAAGGGGGTAGCCGCAATCCGGGAAATATGGTTCCAATAGTTTAATGAAATTAAAGACTGATTTGAGGCGTCTTTCTATTTGTTGGCCTTCTGTTTTATTAGAACTGGTCAAAAGTATCGAAAGTCTTGCTGACTTGCGGAATTTTGTTTTTAATTAATTAGTAAATTTTTCTTGTTTTCTTTGTGTTTTCTACTTACTTCTGTAAGCCTCATGCTATACTTTGTGGTGCATGAGGAGTTTTTCAGTCGTTTAATAAAAAATAGTTTGGTCAGGACCGCGCTCCAAAGTTTGGACGCCTGAATGTTAATTTTACTTTTTGCATAGTCGATTGTCTCGAAAACTTGTTAATCGAATTAAAAAAAAAAAAAAAATTCACTCAATTATAAAATTCGTTTATCCAAAGATAATTCCATGAAAAAAATAACCTTCATTAAATATTTATTATTTTATTGAATAATGGTCAAAAAAATTTTGAATTGCAAGGTACACAATTTTTTGAATTATTTCACAGAATATAACTTTACATGGCAAGATACAAAATTTGAGCCAAATCGGTTGAATAGTTTCTGAGAAATCGACTTTTTTGAAATTCACTTTCTTAAGAACTATTCACACGATTTTGCTTAAATTTTGTATCTTGCAGTGTAAAATTATATTCTTTAAAATGATACGAAAAAATTTTATATCTTGCAATTCAAAATTGTTTCGACCATTAATAATAAATATTCAATAAAAGGTTATTATTTGCATGGAATTATCTTTAGATAAACAAATGTTATAATTGAGTGTAAAATTTTTTCAATTCGATTAAAAAGTTTTCGGGATAACGAAATATGCAAAAAGTAAAATTGACATTCAGGGATGCAAACTATGGAGCGCTCTTCTGACCAAATTATTGGGGATCAGAAATATTTAATAATGGAAGAAATGTTTAATGAAAAAAGTTAGTAAAATTAACTATATTTTCGTATAAAGCAGAAGCTCCAAATTCTTTTAACAGCCAAGAGAGCAAACACACAATAAACCTCAACAAATTCATTAATCCGAATCCGTCGGAAAAAAAAGGTATGTTTATTCAGAGAAAGTTCGTTTTTGTATCTTATTTCGTAACTTAAAATATCGTCTGCACTAATCAATTAGCATATTTGAGATCAGCCCCTGGAAGCAATAAGATTGAGTCCTAGAACGTGAAGATCTGATCATTAGATCAAAAGTTATTCAGGGTGATCCGTTTTTTATTTTTGAAAGAAAAGAAAAAAAGAAAAGAAAAAAAAACCCACTTAAATTCGTTTTTAATGGAAAAGGATGCGCTGTGAACAGCCTCTACTGCTGTCAAATTTGCTGGAGCCACGTTACTTACCACCAGTGATAGAATTTAAATCATTCTAGAACCGGTACGTTTCAACTATTTTCGAAGATTTTGCTTTTTTAATAAATTTATATAGTTTGGCACAACTATATACCGCTTGTGATTAATCTATTACGATTATCCGAAGCCAATACAGGAGGAACACAATTCACATCGGAGGATTAATGCCTCCACCACACTACGCTCCTCAACCATCCTATCAGGCATGGATTTAAATGACTCTAAAACAGTCGAGGACAATAAATTAGAGCTGCGATTTCCATTTTGTTTAGTAGTGTGGACTACCAACTTTAAAAGAAAATAAATAAATAAAACTTTGAGACATACTAACAAGTGAAAAATGTAATGGAAATATGACTAATATGTTAAAGGAACTTTACACAAGTAATAACTGTGTCTAAAAAGAAATATCAAATATTTACTGATAGAAATTAATTTTTTAATGAAATTGTAAAAAAGAATTTAGTTTAATTCAATAAACTGAAGTATCCCTAATTTATTTTGTACCTTAGTCTCCTTTTTAATATCTCGTAAAGTTTTCTTGATATTTTTCATTCAATAAACTGAAGTATCCCTAATTTATTTTGTACCTTAGTCTCCTTTTTAATATCTCGTAAAGTTTTCTTGATATTCTTCATGTTGTGCCGCTTCTAGATTTTTGGCAGGGGTAAACTCTATTAAGCAACCAGTTTTAGAATACATATGCATTTATGCTGGGATGATCAAAACACAAGATCACAGCAAAGGTATCTTATCAAAATGTTTGATTTGGTACCATGGGCCGAATCTCCATTAACAGCCCTTTGATAAAATAAATATAAAAAAAAAAACGTTAAAAAAGAACACATTATAACAGATATTAAAGTAAACAAGTACACTTTCGTGCAATTGAAAGAAAACAAGTGCTTAGTGATAGATTTCAAGAAAAATGGCTTGACAACTATTTTCTTTCTGTTACTAATGTTATAAACTCTAAAATTGAATTTCAAAAACCTGATAAAACAAAATGTCTCTTTTTTTAAAAAAAATTGTGTGTAATATATAGCTTATCATACAAAAATGCCAAATATATAAAAATGAATTTTGAATTTTATGTTGCTTACGGATTTTTCTATTGCAAAGTAATGTACATTCGAAGAGTTTGAAATTCTTATATATATATAATGATAGATGAATTATCCTTCATAGAATGAACATAGGAGAGACATACTTACAAGAAAGAAGATAACTTTAGAGGTGAACATTATATATGATGATTTTTCCTTCATTTTACTAGTCAATGGCTAGTATACAGACACAAATATGTTTTTGCTTGTTACCAGGCTGAATTATTTTTTTTCAGCCTAGTAACAAGAAACTAAATATTTTATGAAAAAATACAGTAAAATTAACTATATTTTTGTTTAAAGCAGGAGTTCAAAATTCATTTAACGTTCAAGAGAGAAAACACACAATAAACCTCAACAAATTTATTAAAAACTAAATTAGGTTATCAATAATTTTCATAACTTTTATATCAAATTTACATATAAAGAAATACAATTAATTTTATTATATACATTTATTTTTCATAAAAAATTAGTAGAAAATGAGATAGAATTCACTAAGTCTCATAATAATAATAACACCACAAGAGAGAGAGAGAGGAAAAAAAAAAGAGAACATTTTTTTTTGCACAACTTCGTTAATAGAAAAAATATTCAACATGTACAAAATACCTTCTCTAATTTTTATTCATAATTATTTATTTTTAGTCATAATTATGGGCATGACTTTTGATTTTAGTAAGTATAAATTAGTTAAACAATTACATACACACATATTTAAAAAGAAATACATTGAAAACATACAGGTTCGTAACAAATAAAATAAGTCGTTTTTCCTAACCTAAGGCAATATGTTACAATTTAATAGATAACTAATAACTTATAAATGCACACATGCAAACACATAATGAGGTCGAAAATGTTAATGATTTCCTGTAGTTACAGAGTCATTTTTTTTGTAATAACGGAGGTAAATATTCTAAAAATGCTAAAATACAAAATTGATCCATTTATATTCCGCGATTTACATTTCTGCCAAATTGGAAAATTAAGTTTCAATACATTTAATTTCATAAATCATAGAAAAGTTATTAGAAATAATATAAAACTATGAATTTTATTAATGAATAAATTAATGGATGCATAAAAGGAGTTTGTTATGAAAATTGCAAAAAAATATAAAAGGTATTAAAAAAAGGGTGTATTTTTAAATTTTTTTTAAAATTTAAAATAAAGGTCTGAAGGACCGTTAAAATATTACGCAAGCACCTAAAAGAGGGGAAGGGGTTTGAGATTTGCCTGTTTTTTCCGACAAGGGGAAGAAAGTGGCATGAGTAACACTTACACAAAACATTAAAATCCTCATATTTTCAAAATTTTCAAAAAATGCAAAATAAAAAATTTAACAAAAAAAAAAAAAAAAAAAAAACATTACAGGAAGAAAAATTTCTAATAGGAATTTAAGGAAAAATTTTGAAGAATATTTAGAGGTCAAGAATTTAGAACACAGAAATAGATTCTTAAATAATATTCTACTCAAAATATTATAAAATGAATGAAAACATAAATTTTGTTTTAAGCAAAGTTACATCTTTTATTTAAATGTAATTTTAAAATCAAAAATCAAAAGAGAGAGAGAGAGAGAAATTGTAAAAAAAAAAAAAAAAAATATAATAAATAAAAAAAAATAAAAAATAAAAAATTGCAATTTTTTTACATAAGCATGGGATGGGGTTTGAGATTTGCTATTTTTGCAGACAAAGGAGAAGGGAATGTGCAAATTGTCAAAAATATGCTTACATAATGTTTGAACGTTCCTGTAATTTTGTGGGTAAAGCTAAAATTCATCTGAAACTACAAAAAATTTGTAGTAATCAGCATTTCTGTAGGGTTGATTCATAAGTGACATGGCAGATAATTTTTAAAACAGTAGAACAAAACACATAATATAAAATAAATGTAATTAAAATTATATTCACATCTTTGTAGACGTTGGTACTTTTTTAATTAATATTGTTGACGTTGGTAATTAATTTGAAAAAAAAAAAAAAATACACAACTATGCAAGTACACATAATTCAGAAAATATTTTTAGAAATTTTAGAAAGTAAGAAGTTTTATTAACAATTTCCTCAAAGCAAAATATTTTCGGACACATAAAAGTTAAATTATATTTTGATATTAAACTTAAATTCACCAAATTTTAAGTAATAAAACTTTTAAAAATTTAAGTTTAAAATCTAAAATTGAAATGTTAAATGAATTCATAATACTTGAAGTTTAAATAAAATATTTAAAAGATTCCAGAGAATAGATTTTTTTACATTGATAAATTTAATCAATTGATAAATTAATTTTTTTACATTGATAAATTGATAAATTTTACATTGATAAATTACATTGATAAATTAAAATTCAATTCAATGAAAATTAAATTTTAGACATTAGAATTAAAAATAAATTGAAAATAAAAACTCTAATTCATTGATTAATAAATACTCATTAAAACCTTAATAAGGTGACAAAATTCTATTGCCATTATTTATGGTATGATTCATGTTTGACTTTCAAATATTTCACAAATAAAAAATAAAATTGTAAATCAAGTTAGTTTCATAACGATCTAAACACAAGACAATAAAACCAGGTAGATTTTATGCAACTACTGCACTAAATTATTTCGTAGCACATGTTTCTTATTTTAATTCTCAAGCAGCAGGCAATCTGTTTTAATAGAAAAGTTTTGGAAACTTAGATTTTAGGAAAATTTTGATTAGTTATTTAAGAGAATTTGTTTTATAATTTCAGGGAAAAAAAAAGAAAAGAAGCATTAATGAAGGATAAGTTAAATTTAATAATCTACAAAGCACTAGGCAAATAATAATTAATCTCAATCTGAAAAAAATATTAGTACACCAATTAGCACTATTGCGACCCAGTAACAAATCTTAAAATTTAAGTACTCGGCCAACCAAAAACAAAAAGCTTCGATAAAGAAAAATCCAATTTTTTTAATAAATAAATGTCTAGAAAAAGCTATGTAACATGTTCTATAATCATCAAAACTTATAAATCTTAAAAGTAAAAAAAAAAAAAATAAAAAATCAAAC
Source organism: Parasteatoda lunata (assembly GCA_949128135.1). Lineage (NCBI taxonomy): Eukaryota > Metazoa > Arthropoda > Arachnida > Araneae > Theridiidae > Parasteatoda > Parasteatoda lunata. Next base: position 83,711,876 of record OX421977.1, read on the forward strand.
AAAAGATTTTTATTTATTTTTAAAATTTGACAACAAATCTTAAAATACTATACATTATTAGTACGAAAAATGCTCAATAAACACTAATCAGAATGTTTGGCACCTAAATCCTACGAAAAGTTGAAAGACAAAAGGAAGACAAGCATTAACTTTTCATACAGTTGTAAAAAGTATAATATAATTCCCTCAAATTCAAACTAAAATTCTGTGGACAAATGACTTTAATTACCATAAATATTTGCTTATTGAAATTATTCAATATTTTCTGAAAATTGCTTTTGTTTCAAATAATAAATTCAGCCTCATGAATAACTTGAGATCTTCACACCAGCAGCTGATATTTTTTATAGCTTCACGAACCAATATTTATTTGGGGAGAAAGAGGATATAGACTTTAGGGAATGTCGATTAACTTGAAGTAACTTTCATTTAAAATTATCTTTTAACATTATTTAGTTACACTATTTAGCCCTTCATTTTTATTTAGTCCATCATATGATTCTTGATAAAGCAAATTAATACAATGATATGTGAATAAATAACAGTAAGGAAAGAAGAATCACAGCAAATCAATATGAGCAAATTTAATTCTGAAAGCAAATTTAATTCATGAGCCAATCAGTAAATAAATTTAACAGTTTTTCTATGATTTATGGTACTATAATTGACAAACACATTTTTAAAAGTGTATGAAGCTTTATCAGGTTAGGTTATAAATTTTAGTGATAATTAAAAAATACCATAAGTAACAAAAGAAAGTACGAAAATGATAACAGGTGTTCTACAAAAACAATGTATAAAATTATTAATCACATACACAATTATTTTACCTATCTGAGCAAATATTTTAAATGGGTCATAAAAATGAACTGCTAAAGTTATTGGAGCTATAAACTATTAAGTAGGAAATAATTTCTCTAAAAATAAAAATGCTTTTTTTTTTAAGTAAAAATAACGTCAATATGTTATTGACATTGAAACAAAATATTGATAAATAATTTAGAGTAGTTTTGATGCAGCACAAATAAGCTAAACGTAAAAACAAAAGTAACAAACATGCAGGATAATTTAAAAAACAAAATAAATATAGATAAATAAGAACTGTGTTAAAAAGAGTGTAAAACATAAAAATTTATATTCTTCTGGCATTTTGAGAAAAAATTTTTAATAATAACTGAAATTAATTTCTTTTTTATGATAAAAAAATATTACATTGATGTTAATATTACTAAAAGTAATAGAACACACAGTATGAAATTCTGTGTTTACTGAAAGACATTATTCAAAACAAAATCTCAATTGATTGATAATAACATTAATTTGTTTAACTTATTATTTAGTACGCATTTTACAACTTAATCAGAGATGGAGTGAGCTTAAATTAGATTTTCTACATCATTGGCCGAACTAAATTTTTAACTCTGTTTGGGAAGATATCTTTGACAAATGAGGCCTTTGTAAACTGGATCTGTAGGAGATAGCTTCCAATGGTTTAAACTTCTGCACTCATAAAATATAACAATTAATACAAACTCAATAAACTTAATAAGTTGAAGCAATTGGGAGGTCTCAAACAGATAAATTTAAGAAATCAACACAGTTGACACCAGTTAATTTGACAAAATTTTGAAGCACAGCTAAAAAGACATTAATAGATTGAAGTTATTTATAAATAAAAATAATGAAGTATCAATTATATTTTATATGCAAGAATATGACATCCAAATAATAAATATGCTCACTATGATTACTTCAAAATACTTTTAAATAATCAATTTATCATTCTTAGTAAGCTATATTAATATTTTTAAATGCAAGCATCATCTAAAGATGTAAGAATCTACCCATGCAGATTACTACTGCAGAAGTTAAATAAGCCCTCAAGGTTTTTATTAAAAAATTACTGTCAATCATTCTTCAGATAAGGTAATCTATACAGCTATCACAAAATTATATTTCGTTTGCATTCAAATGCTCTTAGAAATGCTAGCCTTTTTAAGCAACTTGTGATTTATAATTAAAAAGCTTAGTGGATTAAAAAAAATAAGCTTTAGAAAATAAATCAAAAAGTTGTTTACAAAACATGTTTTTCCAATGAAAACTACCAAACACTTGCATAATACATAATTATAGTTGAACACAACATCACAATTTTTTTAGACGTGAACAATTTAATATTTTAAATCTTAATAACTTAACACATTCTACTGAAAAACTCTTAAAATTTTGCAGAAAAAGTAAATGCTCTATAATTACAGTACCAAAAAATGACATGCTTTTAGAAGTGAAAAATTGAGTATTTTTAATATGTTCCCTCTGAAAACTGACTATAAATGTTCTAAAGTTAAACTCAACAAAAAGATGTTCTTAAATGAGAAGAAGAGAGTGTTTTTAATTTGTCTTTTAAATTTGTCTTCCACTAAGCTCTTTAATCCTTTGTTTAAGGTGCATTATATTTCAATAAGTATAAGGACAATATCACACTTTTGCAATGCAAATAGAACGTACCAGAGATCCCAAAAATGGCAAGTGATTTGCAATAACAATTAAAGAAAAATATGACACAAAAATAAAAGCTTGCTGCATAATGTTTATTAAATTAAAATTGTTACTAAGTTTCAAAATTAGTGCTTTATATAACTAATCAATATTAGTGCTATATATAATTATAATAATAATCAATGGTGCCAAGCGATGGTACCATTGATTAAATAATTATAAAATAATACTTTCATGCAGCATACTAAACAATGCATGTCAGACCATTCAAATTTAAATAATTATGCTTGGATCTGCCCTCTGACTATGCTATGAGGTTGCTACGATTTGTGGTTATTTTGAAAATATTATTTTTCACTTTTCTTAGTTAGCAGAACCATCTGTTGGCAAAGTTTGTAGTTTTTGAAATTTGGTCAGAACAAATAATCCAGTTTCGTAAAAAGAACACAGCAAGTCGAACACTTCTATCTCCGCCCACTATTCTTTAATTGATTTTTTAAAAACTTGGTCATGTTTGGGGCACTCTGAATATTAATCACTATGTAAGTTATAGTAATAGCTAGTTGTCAGATTATTTTATAAAAATAAGTTAAAGGGAAAATAAATGATATTGCCATGTAAAACATCCCCAAAACACTTCAGACAAAATTAACATAAAAACAAATGAAATAAAGTCAGTTGAAAGAAATGTATTAATTTGAATTTACAGCTATAACTAAAATACACACAGTAAAAAGAAAACAGGTTTAAATAAAATATTACAAGACAATACTATACAATGTGTAACAAAGCCCTACTGAGGAGGGAGTGCCCAGAGTGTAGCTGTTTTATCTGCACTAGTAGTTAAGAATGAAAATTCTGTGGGATGCCAGCGACCCTGTATAACTTTGTCACTGTGTTCAGCAACCACAACCATTGGTAAAGGTTGAGTAAGATCACCTAAAACAGAATAAATTGAATTTGTAGCACATTTAAGTTAAGATGGCGGATAATTCAAGAAACAATGATAAAAATATGAACAAGTAAGTGATGCTTAATTAATTTTAGCTGAAGATTTGTAACAAAGGATCCATATGAGACGTGTTAATCCAAGTACAAAATATTTGTATTTACAAAAGATAAAAACTTAAAATAATAATTTAAATATGAGAACAAAACAAAATGAGAATAGAAATACAGAGGTGCTTAAAGTGAGCACAATTTCAAACACATTTGTGCTTGAAATTGTGTTTCACATATTACATGAAATAAATATTACATGAAATAAATATTAGACGAAGTTATCCAAGCAAAGGACAAGCATATGCATATCTCATTTGGCTAAATTTTAACTTGTAATGCTGTTTTTTTGCAATGATTATTAAAAGTAGGACATTCTAAAAACTGTAATAGAAATAAAATTAATAAAGAAGAATTTTTTTTATTTGGCACAATCAGTAAACCATATCCCCTTCAAAATGAAACCAAACATAAAAGTAGATTTTTAAAGACTTTATTTAAACGTTGTTTAAACTTTTATCACCATTTCCCATAATACTGATTGTTTGTAGTTCATCTAATGATATAAATGATTGGTAAACTGTGTGAATATTAATTGCATAGGTTACAATATGCAATTAAACGTGAAATAGGGACCTAACGTACGATTTGAAAATTTATAAAAAACATTGAAAAAACAAATTTTAATCAACTAATTCATATGGATATCTTTTATGTTATACAAAATGCTAAGCAAAAGTTTGATACACAGTTATCTTCCTTTTTTTATAAATTATTATGGTCTGTTTTTTTTTTCCTTCCTATTTCTTTTGAAGAGGAAACATAAAAGAGACTTAGCTATATTACCTTACTTTAAGATAAGAGTACATACAGTGTAACGTCCCATATCCGGACGTCCCTTTTCCGGAAGAGTCAATTTCCCGGACACTTTTTAACAATCGAAATAAAAACATTTCTTCACCTTCCCCTCCCTTAAAAGGGGAATAAAAAAAAGAAAAAAAAGCACAAATAAGGTCTTTTGACAGGTTTTTTCCTTTCTTAGCTTCTAGTGATTTATGCATTGAACCCATAAATCAACAGAAAGGGGAACAGAAGATCTACCAAGACCATACCGTTAGTGACGCTCCTCCTTTGGAATGCAGGAAAGGGGGGAGGGGGACATTTATTTTCAAAGGAGCACAACTGAGTCCACTCCACCTCTTCTTTCCTATGCAGCTGGCTAGTAAAAGAGGCATTTCCTGGAACCTTTTTATTAGAGTGTTAGGGAAAGAAAAAGTACTGTGAAAAAATGTAAACACAACAAACGTTAAAGTGGAAGGGGAATCCCCTTTAGTAACACAAAAAAAATTAAAGAGAACCCAATCAGCATGCCAAGCCTTTATGCTTGATTGATAGCCACTGATGGGAGAGAAAATAAGAATTTGTCACTGCCCCGCCCTCAACTTGAATAAGAAATAAGGAGGAAATGAATTTTCTTCTCTACCTACCCACCTTAGTGAATGACGGGAATTTCCCCTTCTGGCTTGAATCGTTTTAGTTCAAAATGACGGAGAGAGCAATTAATATTTTTCGTTTTCTATATTTATTTTTATAATAGCAATAATTATTTATTTTCTAATATTTTGTTTCTGATTGATTAGACATCATTCTAATACTAAAACATTATTTCCCGAAAAATAATGTTTAATTTTTTGCTTCTTAGATTCAGATCATTTTAATTTTTGTTTACCTTGGGGGTCTATTATACGGAAAAATCGAATATACAGACTTGGGGAAGTCCCGCCGATTCCGGATACGCGACTTTCCACTGTATCTGCTTTCAAAAAACATATTCACTGGTTAAGTTTATGCATTTAAAAAATCTAAACATTTGGGAACACAACAAACAATATTTAAGATAAGAAAATATAAGATTATGAATTCTAATTCTTTTCTTCTTTATTTCTTCTTCTTTATTTCTTCTTCTTAATACATCTAAATCCGATTAAATGTACGAAAATACATAATTTTAAATTAAAATTCTTATTTATTTATGGCAGATTTTTTTTTTTATTTTAAGAGTTAATTTACTTTTTTAATATTTTCAAATACTGCTTTTAAGGAAAATTTTAGCAACTTTTTAGGTCATTAAAATCTAAGCTAGTGTAGTTATAAAAAATAAAAAAATTCATTCACCTTGTAAGTCAATTAATCCAACTTTATGATCATATGAACCAGTAAGTAAGTAGTATGCCCTGGGAGAAAATCGTGCAGTCCTAATATCAGACGTATGTGGTTTAAAGTACTGTATGCATCTACCTCCCCTAATATCATAAAGCATGCAGGTAGCATCTTCTTGACCGGATACAAGCAACCTTCCTGACGGATCAACGCAAATCGTTGCTACTGGGCTACCTGAAATATGGACCACAATAATTATATATAATCTTGTATGAATTAAACAATTATTGACAAATAACTAACCTATAAATGAACATCAAAGATGTATTAATTTTTATCGCAGACAAATTTATATATATATTTTTAAAGTATTGAAAATTATTTTCATTAGATTTTATAATCGTCGTTGAACAGTCAACCCAATTTTCGAGTTTACGACAACCAATTATCAATTTTGTAGCCTTGTAATTTTGAACCTAATCCATAAGACAAAGAAACTCCTGGATCAAGTATAGGAAGAAATTTGCCTTCGCAAAGGACTTTTTAATGGGGGACTTAAGCTGGTTTGTGTTCCATGGAGAGGAAAGCCACAAAACCTTCCATGTTTAACCTGATGGCAAGGGGACTCTAACGCATGAATCCACCAACCACTGAGGATATTTTATATCAGCATTGTGGCAGTGCGAGTCGGGTGCGGAATTCGTATCGACCAGACATCGTTGGGATTCAAACCTGGGTCACCTGATTTGGAAGCAAACGCTCTATCCTATGAGATACCACAGCTCTTTTTATTAGATTTGTTAATATTTCTGAAAAGATGCCCTAAAAAATATTATAATGGGGAATTTTAAATTACAAATCAGTAATATTCCAAGCTATGGCTTACTTACTACTCTGTTTTTACCTTTACATTGCAATTCATCAAACACATTATTAGTTCGTTATAATAAAAATAATATCAAGACAAAATCAAACATCTAACAAAATATCTATAATATCTATAAAAATATATTTTGACTCTCTTTCTTTCTTCATGGATATGAATAAATTTTTTGAATAAAAGATTAAATTAATTACAATGTTCTTTAAAGTAAAATTTTTATTAATTTTCTTTATATAGAAATGGAGCTACATAAGGAAAACTATGATGTAAACCTTAACAGTTTACTTTGTCTTCTTAAAGACGTTAACAAAAAACACAATAAATAACAATGTGTACAAGAAAACTGGATGAAGACGTTTTAGTAATTATAGTAGTGACAGTTCATAAAAAATATTCATTATCATAATAAATGGTATATATTATATTGATAGCTTTAATTATAATTTCATCAATTATTTCTTGGTTGCATAAAATTTTTTTTAACAAAGGGTATCAAAGACACAACAGTGTGAAAAAAACACTTTATAAAATAAGAGTAATTTATCTGGTGATTAAATTTTTTATGGTATTTTATTCAATACAACATTGACTTCATTCAACAAAATTTTCATTTTCAACTGCAATACGAGTACATTAATTATATTTTCTCCCTATTGAAATAAGATAATTTGGATGGTAATAATATATTAATATTAATAAAACAATTATATTTTCTTTGAAATAATTATTAATTAAAAGATAATCTATTTAAAAAATAGAGCATGTAAAATTTTTTGATACCTGGCCCAGAGCCGGACAAAGGTGGTGGAGTAACTAAATGAACACATCCTTTTGTCCTCACATCCCAGAATCTAATAGTTCTATCTTGTGAGCCACTCACAAACATTGCTCCACCCCAAGTGTAGAGAGCAAGAATATGGCCTAAATATGAATTAGAAAAATTATTATGATTTATAAATTTTAGATACACATGGACAATGTTAAGCAGAAAAAGAGGAGAAAGCAATAATAATAGATATGAACAAACTGGAAAAAAATAACAAAAACAAAACAAATACAAGAATTAAAATTAAATTATTCAACTTGGTATCAATGATATAAAATCTTCTTCTATTAAAAAATTATCAGTAATAGAGCTCGTATTTGATATAAATATAGTTATCATTTTAAAAAAATTGCAATCTAAGCTGAAGTTTCTCTTTTCTCACATGCAATGAGAAACATACGCTTTTGGCAATTGATGTATTTAATTTTGCTCTAAACACCAAAAAAAATTATTTTTAATAAGATTGAAATTTTTTGAATATTGTAAATTAACTTTCATTTGGTTTATTTCACTTTTAAAACCTTTTCTGATATCAATCAAGCTATAAAAAAATATGTACATACATTTTTACTAGAAAACAAGATTTCAACATTACACAATGTTTTTATTCATTGTCATTCAATTTTAATGAAATTTAATTTTAATGAAATTTAATTTTAATGGAATTTTTTTTTTTTAATGAAAAGAACCTCCGTTGTTAACTTTTAGATTCTGTATATTCGTCTAAAAAAATAAGATGAATATCCACTATATAAAGCTATTTGCCTTGCACTTATTGGTAGCTAAAAAGTAAAGCTTGATTCGGATGAAATCTGGACTTAGAATCCTTTGTGAAAATGCTTGATATTCATAAATTTTCAAGGGTGATACAGGGAATTTCAGTTCTAAAGTTACTAGCCAAACTAATATCTTTGCTCACCATTATTTTCACGAAAAAATAAGAACAATTTTTTAATAAGAAAAATATCAGAAACATTCCCCTACTTTTCTTAAACATAATTTTTCAGCACTGATATACCATGTCGATGTCAAAATATGTTAAAAAGGTCCACTTATAGGAATTCTAGGTAAATTATGCTAATGAATTTCAAGCCCTGGAGGTCTCGAAATTCTACCCAAAAGTATCTTGAATACTTTCCCAATATTTGCTCGTAAATGCTAACTCTGATAAAATTATGGTAGATTGATTTCAAACACGATTGCCTACAAGACACAACTTACTCTTTAGCAATAAATATTTGAGCACAAAAGGAGAACTGACAAGTGGCTAGGGTACTTGCTCTCCTGAGAAATTCTTAAACAAGCTTACCACAACAAAGTGTCAAGTGTTTCGTGCCGGATAGAAATAAAAATTATCTTTTCTATTTCTGTAATACAAACCAAAAATGTATTTTTTATTTCTGTGATAATTGCCTGTTGGTGTGTAGAGCATGTCGCTTGCGATTTAGTTACAAAAGCATCTTGATGTGCACTTCTTACCAACGCAAGTGATTAAACTCATACCATCACCCTTTGTGATTAGTATAACAATAACAATTTGAAAGATAGCCATATTCTAGAATAGCATGAAATAGAATTAACTAAATGTCGCAAACAGCGCATGCCCTAAATTTAAATCATAATATTGTTGTACATTTTCATAACTTAGGTGCACATAAACAACCTTTCTAGAGCATTAAATTAAAAAAATTGAAATGACTTGTGAGACACATATAATGAGTATGTAGACACCATGAACTATGCTTGAAATTTTTTGAAAATTTTTTTTTAAATTTTTGTATGAAAACCTATATAATCAAATTGCAGGTTTTCTGCCGAATCGGTCCAGTTGTCCAATAAAGTGTAAGTTCAAAAATTACACTTCTTTTTTCCACATACTATCCACTTTCATAACTTGTTCTAACACATATTGCTATGCTGTAAAAATGCATAAAACCTCCTGCTGGAGGAAGTGAAAATTGATGGGGGAAAAAATTCCCTTCTTAACTGTGAATAATTATTTTCTGCATAAGCAGTCAGGGTGTGTAGGTGGATTTTTCAACAAAAAATAAGCACCTTTAAAATACATTTTAAGCACTCAAAAAATATTTTTACTCACTTTCCAAAAAAAAGAGAGAGAGAGAGAAAATCATAATTAGGATCTGTGCAGTAATAAAAATTATTTTTCTCTCCATTCTTTAAAGTTCTTAATTTATAAACATAAAATCAATAAAATTCAAAAACATTTTCAGAAACTTTACATAATCATGATAAAATAACTAGTTTCTGATAAATATTGCAGAGAAAATTGTAAAAATCGCGCATTTTTCTAATTTAAAATGACAATCCATACGGCAAAGAAGAAATCTCTTTTTGAAAGATAGAAAATTAAGCGCTTTTTACAAAACCCGAATAAAAAGAAAAAGCACCTTTAAGGCCTTTTAAAAAACGCAAATCAAAAATGAGCACCTTTAAGCATTTTTTAAAAACACTACGTACACTGGTAGTACAACTCAATAATTGGTTACATTCATAAGAATTCACACATCTCTACAATATATGAGTCAGGAAATTTGTTTATTTCTAAACTAAAAAAATGTGGGTAGTAATTTTTTGACACCTGACTGTGTTTTAAATGTATTTCATCTTGATTTAAATCAAAAATATTTACCAGAATGTCCAGAGAGTGCCTGGAAAGGTGTTGCTGTTTCACAATCTGTGACATAGATTTTACAATCACCAGCACCACCACTTATTAAAAGGCTTGATTTGCTGGTCGTATCTTCAATAAAGCACATGTCTCTTACAGTTCCATCATGCATAGTTAATTCAGCTTCATTACCTGCAAGTTTATTTACCACATTTACCTCAAGTTACATAAGGACATGGTTAAATGATCATTTCAATTCAAATAGCAGATTCTTTTTCCCATCAAAAAATCTATTTCTAGCTTTTCTCATTGTTGCCGACATAAGAAGAAATGTATATTGTAGATTTTACAATATAATATAAATTTAAAGCAGACTGCACAATATATTTAAAAAAAAAATACTACAGAAAGGGAGATTTAGAGATTTTTATAATCAATGAAAGAAAACAAAATCCACACATCAATAATTACAAGTATACATATATTATACTGATTACATATACAGATATTATACTGATAAATTAGCTGCAATATTTCCTTACTTGAGGACATTACATAAGCTTTGAATTTTTTTTAAAAATTATAGTTCAAAATTTATAATTTTGCACTACAATTATTTAACTTATAGAATGGTACAACTTATTATTGAATTACATAACATATAACATAAGTTAAACTTGAAAAAAAAATTTTTTTTTTTAATTAATCTAAAAATCGAAAATTAGCAATAAAACTAAGATGTACATACACAGATAAAATATTTTACAAGTAAGGATATTTTATAATCAAAAAGAGGAAATAAAATTCAAAAAACGACATTACATAAATGTATAATTTAGGTGCGTTGCAAATACTTGCTGTTTGTGAGAACATCAAATTTATGTTTTTAAACAAAGTGAAAGTTTAATTTATTACAAATAATTGAGTAAAATATAGAGTAAATATGTCAACAAAAAATAAATACTATGGAATTAATTTAAAAATAGAAAATTCTTAATATAACTAATGCATAAATGCATAGTATCGATAAAAAAATTTTATAAATAGGGAGTTTTGGTGATTTTTAGTTACTAATAACATGAAATAAAATGCAAAAACTATATCACATTAATAACTATTAATTTAATTGGCTCTATTATGTTCCCTTTGTAATTAGTACATTATTTGTAAATGGTAAAATCGCCTTTAGAACCATTTAAATTCTACTCTATCAACAAACACATTAATTTTACATTTATTAATGAAACAATACATTAATTTTTTATAATTTTAAATTTGAATTAAACATTAATTTTAAATTTGAAAGTTTACCTCACAATATTTTCATAGCAAATAACAAGAAAATATGCTAATTAAAATAAACTTTCTAGAATAAAAATTTTATTCTAGTTTACATGTTACAGACAGTAACAATTTGAGTAAACTTTTCATTGAAAAAGGTTAATGATATAAGAGCCAAATGACAATTAACATCACAAGTGCTTGTTGAAGTGAGGTCACAAGAAATTAAAACTCCAATACAGTAAGATACTTACAATCAATATGAATAAAAAATATTAAACAGAGAATCCTGATAATAATGAATATTATAAGAAAATTCAGGTTAAAACAGAATTTAGCAATCATAACCAATGAATGTAAACTATAACCAAAAATAATCATTACAACATTAAAAATTTACTTACTATCTACATTACATGTTTCTATATTGAATTTCATTAATTTTACAGTCTTATCATTAGAGCCAGTTGCTAGTAATTCTCCATTAGGACTCCAAGCTAAGCAATAAATAGATCCTTTATGGTGTTTCACTTTTTTGTAGAGTACTGTAGGCTGATGCACAACATGGTCCTCACTAAAAAATAAGATTATTAAAGTATAAAAGATAAGTTTACAAAATTCATTAAAAGTACAGCATGTTATGAGACGGTCGCAATTAAGACAAGTTTTCAAGTAACCGTGAGTTAAAGATACAAAAAGAGTATGTTAATAACGAGTTGAAAATTACTAGCCTTGTTTTATTATGACAATTAATGATTTAAAAGAAATATAAATGAATAATACTATACAAAAAAGTGCAAAATGAAATACATTTTAATTCATTTATGGTATCAATGCATAAAAGGTAAAAACAAACAACATATCATCTTAATGTTCGACCTTTTATGTTTCTAAAACAGGGTTGCCACTAAAATCTGGAGAAAAAAATTCCCTGTGTTCTCCCTGTACACAATATAATAAGAGGAAACAATTACTGTGCTTTTGTGTGAGCTATATTTGGCCAACTGTACTAGTTTTACTTGCTGGAAAAATTGTTGGACCATTTTTTAAAAGATGAGAATAAGAAACAAAATTCCCTCTAGTTTCCCAGTTCGTAAACATAAAAAAAAAAAAAAAAATTTTAAAAAAAAAAAAAATTATCAAATTCCCTGCATTTTTCTTCTTATTTTAGATGATTTTTAAATTCCCTGAAATTTTCCAGGTTTCTCCCTGTGGAGTGGCAACCCTGTAAAATTATGTGTGGGTGACTCCACAACTAAGTTATCTTTTGACTTACAAAAGAATATTTCTTGTGCTATTTTTAAAAATCCTGCACTCTTCTACAGAATAAGTGCTCTGTTTGCTATATATCTATAAAGCTTTCTTATTCCCCTTTCTAACAGTTTATTATTGAAATCAATATTCAGTGCTATCGATGACGTTGGAAGCTATTGCACTTAAATACACTTTTTTTCTTGCATCCTCCAAAAACTCCTACTCCAGCCTACAATCTTTAGGCAAAAATAGTCGACTGTATATTTGTAATTTAATTCAACATAGATGCTCAAAACAAAAGAGATAAATGTATCCATTTAATCTTTTATTTCTTTTATTGCTATTTCAACATTAAATACATATATGTATTTGTTTATAACTACAAGCTCACTAGTTATCTACTGTGAATTATTGCTATAAAGGACTTTTACTGAAATTCAAAATATATAAAATATGTGTTTCTAATCTAATATGAAAAACTTGAAATGCATGAAAAATCTAACAAGAATCATTAGAATCAAACATGAAGAATTTAGCATGCATGAAGAATCTAACTAAGAATCGAATAATTCCAATCTAATATGGAGAACTTGGGATGCATGACGAATCTAACTAAGAATCGAATCATTCAAATCTAACATGAAGAACTTAGGATGCATGACGAATTTAAATAAGAATCATTCAAATCTAACATGAAAAATTCGGGATGTATGAAGAATCTAACTAAGAATCGAATCCTTCTAATCTAATATGAAGAACTTGGGATGCATGTAGAATCTAACTAAGAATCGATCAATTCTAATCTAATATGAAGAACTAGGGATGCATGAAGAATCTAAGTAAGAATCGAATCATTCTAATCTAACATGAAGAACTTGGGATGTGTGAAGAATTTAACTAAGAATCGTTCCAATTTAACACAAAGAACATTTAAATACCTCAGTTAACTAACTATGATTGGGTACTCACCTCACGTCTGTGATTTTGGGATAAGCACAAATTCGCAAGGTCTTTGAGTTAGAACCAATGGCATACAGCTGTCCAGAAGGATGAAATTCCGCAGTGCGTATTGCTTGCGCATCCTCTAATCGGGTCACTATTATGAAATGGGGTTTCTTGCTGTCACTACCATCACTGTTTCGAGTAGAAACAGAAGTGATTTGCTGAAAAATTGAATATACACAGGTTATAAATGGTTAAAACGCAGAGAACCTATTTTCTAGAGTATCTAAATGTAGTTTAGAAAGTTTTGACTTGTGGCTAACAGTCTGTGATTGGTTGAGAGTTAATATTTACCCAAAAGAAAGGAAACAAAGACCCCTCATAGAGTTAGCATGCAGTGCATTGACAAGGAATTTACACCCAGCAGAATTTTAAAATTATAAGTATTTATTTTTCTTAAAAATTAATACTATAACTATTCAAAAGTACCTATTTTATGCAAAATTAATACAAAACACCCAAATATTTTAAAAAATTGTTAGCTTTTAAAAACTATGATAACTATACTGGGCTCTTACATAAAGTTATTTATATAAATTTTTATTTCAAATAAAATTTTTAATAAAATATTACCTTAGTTTTATTTTAGAAAAAAGTAATTTCCTTAAAAAATGTTATCAAATTAAAATTGAAGTCTTTATCAAGTTATTGATATTAGTTTTTATGACAATTTCATTAATTTTAGTAAAATTTTGAATAAAACATTTTTGCAAAAAAATTATTTCTAGAAGAACATGTTGCAAACAAATTAAAAATTAAATTACGCTTTACATTAAAAGAGCTAAATCAATTAAAAAAGAATTAGTGCAAATTTGGTATAGTTATATAAAAGCTTAGCTGACATAACTTAATATAGCAAGCAAGATTATCATGTAGAGTAAAAAAGCAAAATTTAAAAAAAAAGTTAAAACAAAATTGATAATTGGGCTAAACTGATTTCTCTTTAATATTCCTAGTTTCAGAAATTTTGAAACTGATTGTTTTAACTTTATTTATATAAAGGAACTCTACCACAAAGCACTGTGAGTTGATCAAAAGTCAAGGAACTTTATTTTGTATTTTTCTTCACTTATGAGAAAAATATACAATGATACAGAAAACTCCAGGTTCACAGATGATAATACATGATGAATGATATTGATTGATTGATTTGAGAACAATGGTTAGAGTTCAAAGTTTTGGCAGAACACTAAATATCTTGATTTTGTACACAAATCTAGTATTTATTTATTGTATTAATGACAAATATTTTAAAATATTTAAACCTTATAGAGAATGAGGTTTGAGAACATTGGTGAATCATAAGTGTTCAGAAACAGGGCAGTGAAAAAGAACATAGGTATCTGGAATAAATCTTGTTTAAAAGAATGACCTTTAAAAAAAGTATGTTTAGAAGAATAATCTTAAAAAAAATATGCATTAAGATATTTTGAATTGGTTTTATTATTTGAAAATTAATTTCTTTTTATCTAAACTTGATACAATGATGTATAGTAAAACAAATGAACAACAACGCTACTCAAACAACGAATTCTGTCCGTGATAGTCATATTTTTTGATACTCTATAGAAATTAGTGCACGAGCATATAGACCATAGATACAAAGAATTAATCCTTTCACTGCTACTAGGGAAATATTATATAAAAAATTTCATTAATTGAAATGGAGAAAAAACAATTAATTGCATAAGAAAACAATCAGATCCAAGGCTAGGAAAAACATTTTAAGGGTTAAATGGTAAAAGAAAATTACAAAAAAATGTGCTAAGAAATTAAGTTACATTTTATCTGAAGACCCCAATATAAGTATAATACTTATAATTTTTAAAAACAAATAAGAAGCATAAACAGTCAGAAATTTTGAGCTGTGTACGTTACCATTGTCTATAGTGAAATAAAAAAATGTTTCTGCCTCAGTATTAATCATCAACATGATGAAAATACACATAAAAAATTAAAACTAGAAAATTCTTATTAATTAGAAGAAAATATAAAATAAAAATAATTACTTTAATCGCAGCGGTTGAATTTGACGGTACAGGTGACTGCCTGTACAGTGTACTATCCGTATCAGCTGGAGAAATCGCTCTTTGTGTAGGTGAATAACAAGATCCTCTTCCAATGGAACCTGCGGGGCTACTTTTTTGAGAATGGCAAGCACTTTGAATAAAAAATAAAATAAGTTAATACAAAGAAAATTTATTTTGAAGGAATTTTTTTTAAATCAAGATAACGTTATATATACAATGTTGAACTGTCAAACTTAGCCAATTTGAACCTTGATTTCTGAGGTCCGTTTCAGCACTTTTATGTGCAGATTTCTGCATAAGATTTATACATACTTTGCACTTTAAAAAAATTTCCAAAAATTTTCACCTTACACAGAGAAATAATAACCAATACATACCTATTTTAGATATTTTCAAAATACCTCATCATTTCAAAAATAAAAATTTCATACAATATGAAAAGAAAATTAGTGGTAATTACAGCTAATTATCCTAGCCAGCAGTTACTTTTGAAGTTAGCTTACTTAATAAATTCAAATTATGTATACAAGTTTATTACTATTTATGTATATGTTGATCGATTGTATTAAAAGGTATTTTATTATTTTGTAACATAAATAAAAACAAACTATTATAGTAAAACTTAAATAATTAAACAAAAGGATTTTTTATGCTTGTTTATAACTAAAAAATACAAGCAGTAAGTAAAAAAATACCCAATAATTATAAATACCTTGTAGCATTTTAAGTAACCTTTTGAATAAGATTTAAATAATTATTTTAATTTAAATTGATCAAATAAAAATCATATAACTATATTTTTTGTCGATTTCTATTTTCTACATATCTATTGCATCTATTTTCTTTCAAGGTGTTTGCTTTGCATAAACTGGCAATGTAATTACACAAAATTAAAACGCACTTTGGAGGGAAAAGAGAAACATATGATTTAGGGTTTCTCAAATGGATAAAGAAATAAAAACATTTAGCTAATATTTCAATATTCAATTTTTTATGGCTGATTAAAAAATAGAAGAAAAAAAATTCTATTGCAGTGGACTTTCAGAAATTCGAACTCATTTAGCAAGGTGCTCATTAAGTTCGAATTAACAAAAATGCTCAAATTAACAAATATATGCATGGATAAAAAAATAAAAAAAGCAACAAATGCTATTATAATGAATAGTGTTAAACTAAGATATTTAACAAGAAATAAACTTAACTTTAAAATTATTTTTGTTGATGATATACAATAATCAGCGATTCCGCCTACGCGCGCGCATCAAATACGACAAAAATTGTGGAGAGGCGAAAAAAAAGTTTTACCGCACCCTTTGTGACGCGCAACTCTCCCACGAGAAAAAAAAAAATATTGAATTTTAATAAAGAGAAAATGAAAATAATTTTGAGTATCAAATTACATTGCTGTTCTTCCTTAGCAAGTGTTGGATCAAACTAAAAAAAATGATTTCAAATTATTTCAGTTGTGAAATTGAATTCATAACTCTTCTCTTTGGAATTCTTTGTTTAGTCCATAATTCTTAGATAGAATTCTTAGAAATATGCATATTAATATATTGATTAAGAGGTAGATAATTTATCATTTGCTCAATATCATCGACGAAATTTTTTCGGCTATGGAACCCGAAATATTTGAGCTTCTTTCAGCGGAACCCCAGCATTATAAAAAATAAAAAAATTCATTAACAACTGCAAATATATTTTTTAAAAAAAGAAAAAGATTGCAAATGATTTTAAAAATATCTAATGACAAAAACGATGTATTTCGTATTAGGAAATTGTTCTTGCTGTATGCATAGTTTGAAAACGAATTTAAAAAAAAGATGAATTGTGGTTTTCAAAAAAACACTAATTATAAATGTTAAAAATTAAAGAAACGTACTTCTTTATTCTTGAATTAACTTATCTTATTTTGAATTGAAAGGCTCGATTTTTATTAAAATAATTACTAATTTTTTTTCATAGGAATTTTACAAAAATAAGCTCCTCTAAACAACCATTTGAAATAAATTATTGACAGGATACTATTACAGGTTAAAATAATTCTAACTTGCGGAACCATTGTAATCCTACCACTGAACTCTAGGGCTCCTCGGAACTACTTACTGTGCTAATTAAAAGAAGAAATTTCAGAAACTAGTAAAATACCTATTTGGAAATAATACCAATGATTAGTTCGAATTAAGAATGTCCCCTTTGTAAAACATTATATCACTATGTTGCACCAAGCCATTCATAAATACACTTCATTTGCAAATACGCTACCTGGAATCACAAGAAAAATTCTATGATAACTCTTAGCTTAAAATGGCTTAATGGCTTAGCTTAAAATGGCTGATGTTCCTTCCAAATCTTCAATTTCGAAATTGGCGGAAAGAAAATTAAAATTAATTTAGACAGCAGTTAAACTTCAAGATTTCCCTTGAATCAGACTTCTAATTTATAAAAGTAGTGGCAAACATTTGGAATCCCCACGTGGGGGGGGGGCGTGAAAAGCAGCAAACCTGCTTCGCGGGTCGGCTGGCCACCTGCGGTGACCAAACATTTGGAATTAGTAAAGATCAAATTTTAACAATTTCATTTCAAATTACCCATCTTTGTATGAAAAAAGTCTAATTGTGTAGCTAATAAATAATATCACAACAGTTTAAATAATTTAATGATTAAAAAAAATAATAATAATTACTTTGAAGGTATGTCACACTGTTGTAACCCAAGATTAGCATTTTTAGTAGGATCGCAGTTGTTAGTAGCTGCGTTGATGTTCCTTGGTACAGGTGGCAATGAACGATGAGAAGTATCCTCAATTGAATTGTTATCATTTCGATTCAAAATGGGAGAACTATGGATTTCAGGAGTCAAAATCCTATTGCCAAAAGATTTAGGCGTACTAGTAGGAAAGTTATTTACATTTTGCATTTTAGAGAGAGTAAGCTGTGAAACTCCAGCTGGAAGAGAAACGTAAGTATTGTTTGAAGCATCCACGGGGTACTGTGCACTTTGAGCCGGTGTTTGAATATTCTGCGTCTCTTGCAGCACAGACGCCTCTAAATTTGTTGCCTCATTTTGAGCATTCCTGACTAAGAGTTGCCGCCTATGAAAGTCCCTCCATAGTTCCGATACATTGTTTTTATCCGTAGGTTCTAAAGATTTTTCGGGCACTTTTGGAAGTTTGGCTGCGTCGTTAATAGAGGGCTTTAGGGAGTCTTCCTCAAGCCCAAAATCTTTGGTAACATTCTCTTTATCGGGTATGTGTGGTTGTGAACAATCTTCTGCCTTTGGGCTCACTTGCTCCATAATTTTAGGTGGAACAGTAAACTTTCCTTTAGATGGTACGTGATTTTTGTCAAGATCAAATTGAAGATCAGCACAACTCGTGCTGAACACATCACTGCTTTCAAAAAGTCGATCGACAGATGTATTCATACCTTTCTTACCAGTTAAATGAAATCCAGCATAAGACCTAGACATATTGGTAAGATCTCCTACGGAATAAGCCATCGCATTACGGCCGTTCCCAAGCCCATCTAGATTTGGAGTCAGAGACTTAGACATGAAGTCAGAGTTCCTCAAGCGAGTGAAAGGCATGGCAGAATGAGGAAATATTTTTGGTTTTATCGGTGTGACTAGGATTTGTTCAGACCAAGAAGCTTCTAAAGAGGGTTTGTCTAACTGTTCAACATCCACACTGAGCGTCTTCTGCTCAAACGGGTATGAAAATGTTTCTGGTGGAATGCACTGCAGCCATGATAACAAACTGAGATCAGAGTCACTAAAGCCGGTACCATTTAGAATATGCGAGAAGCCCATCTCTTGCATTTCAGAAGATGAGCTTGTAGCTCTCTGTTGGCAATATTCAACACACGATTCATATAAGACACCTTTAATGATTAGCTGAATTAATCTATCCCCTTTAGCTGTTCGAGACTCGGCCCCTTTTTTATCCAGAGGTAAAAACTTTTCAACTAAAGGGTAGACGGCTTTAAAGCAATTCACTCGTGCGTTACTTGGGTTCCAGTTCCGATAATCAAAGTGGTCAGATAGTCGTGGTAATGTCACTAAGAGACACAGGCTATTATAATCCTCTTTTGAAGGACAGTATTTCTCTAGATCAGCTAAACTTTTGACCACTTCCTCAACCGCCACATCCACGTTTTGAAAGATACCCGTTTCAGAGCGTATGCATAGTAATTCAATGTACTTATGTTTTATAACGATGTAGTGAAATTGTTTCGAGTCAAAATTGTCCAGTCCTTCCAATGGCTGCACAAATTCAAGTACCTCGTCCCACTGCCCATCTAGAATAAGCTGTCTCAAGAAGAGAATATCGTCTGAAAATGTCCCATTGATGACACCAGCTTCTCTTTCCACTGACAATTGAGATATGCTAAGTTCACGATTCGATAAAAACTCCAGCAATAATTTGATGACGTCTTCTTCATTCAAAGTCAGGTGAGCTGAAGGCATTATGGGAAGCCACTATGCAGCAAACCTGAAGAAAGAAATTATAAATGAAATAAATTTACAGCACGTCCATAGATTATTACAACTTGTGCAAAAAAAACAAAGAAATAATATTTTTTAAAAGCTGTTAAGGCTCTGTTTTACCCTAAAATTAAAACATGAGTATCATTCTATGTAGTTAACATAGGGAAACTAGAAAGAAAGAAAAAAAAAAAACATTTATAAAATCATTTTCTTAACTTTTTTTGCTATTTTCGAATGTGTATTTCATTTTCAATAAATATGATACATCTAAGTGCGTTTTGGATGATAAATAATTTATTTCACTGCAATAATTTGTAAGTTCTGATGAATAAATGCTAATTTTAATATATTTCTTTTAAAATATTTAGTAAAAAAATAAACAAAATTAATAATAAAGATAATATTAATTTATAAAACAAACTTAATACATTTACTTCACTAATAAAATTTACTTTACTGTAAAAGTTTAAAATTTTTCAAAATTATACGGAAAAACCTTCAGTAAACTTAGATTCTTAATTGTATAAAAAAAAAAGTTTATTTTTCATTGAATGAACACCTAAATCAATATTCTGAGAAGGGGGGTGGGGGAATGGTTTAATCAAACATCAATATGCTTTACAAGTTAACAAAAATCTACACATACAAACATATTTTTATTACAAATACAGAAATATTCATAGACGTTTAATATTTTTTTTAAGAAGAAGTTTTTTTTTTTTTTTCTTGACATTTCACCGACAGCCAGTAAATAAATAAATAAAAAGGTAAAGGGAGAGAGGAAAACATGTGAAAATGAAAGTAAATTAATAAAATATTAAATACTTTAATGAAATGACATTCCAAAATTTTAGTTACTCCCACTTTATATAAGCAAACAAAATAATAATTATAATAATAGTAATAATGCACTCAAAACTTGGTCTTCTGAATTTGCTTTCAACAGCTATTATACATTTAAAAAAATAATTCCTGCAATCTGTATGGTTCGTTCTGCCTATCCTCTCTTATGTTGCAGGATAAACAGTGCTGTGGACTACTGATTAAAAACTATATTATTTTAAACACTGTAATTAAAACCTAAAGAAGAGCAAGTAAGAAACTATAAATAGGCAATATTGTAAAGACGTAAGAAAAAAAAAAAAGAAAAAACATTTGTCTTACAAGATGTACATGATAGTTTAACATTGACAAATAATTTATTATCAAAATAAAAAGTTACTTTATAAGATTATAAAATTTTTTAAAACTTTTGATTTTTTTTTTTTTTTATTAGCACTCTTATTACTTTTCAAATGTTCACAATAAATGATGGAGATAAATAAAAACTAACAAACTGTACTGTAATAGAAAGAAACCACGAATTGAAAAAAAGGACAAGTTTTTTCATTCTGGGAGAAATAAAAAAATAACCAATATAATTATTATTTTTATAAAAGAATTATTATTTCCCTTGTACTTTTTTTTTTCTTTTGGAATAATGAATAGCTGTAAATAGGAAAAATTAATGAAAGTACTTTTTTAAAAAAAAAAAAAAAAAAAATGGAAAGAAAAAGAAATAGTGAAAAACTTTCCTTTCTCGAAAACAATTAAGCGCAAAAACGCATGAGTTTTTTTTTTTTTTTTTTTTTTTTTTGGGGGGGGGAGGATTTTCCAATTTAAGGGATCTTGTGATTGCATGATACAAACAGGAAACAGTTTATGTATTAATAATAACAACAATAATGCAAATTAAAACTAAATCTTCGACAAAATTTCAAATCTAAGAAGTTTGATAGAAATTAAACCGGAAGTGCACAACTACTAATCACGATAATTATATGTCCCATTAGTGATTAAACTATAACAAAATTTCAAATAAAAAAATTTTCCCCTCATTTTGTAAAACTTATTAATTAAAATGTATAAATAGAATATTAATATCATAATATTCAATCAATACTAAAGCTATATGTAAATAAATTTTAAATGAACAGTTAAAATAAAGAAGAATTTCGGCTGTATTTTTTTTGTTAGTCAAGCCCTGTATAACACAAAAACATTCACAAATTATTATAAGAGCACTCACACTCATTTGAAAAATGAATAAAAATTCCGCTTCCCATCATAAATTAAGAAACAATACACCCACCTTCATGCTTTGAATTGCCGCACGGAATACCGGCGTATGCGATTGCGAACGATGAGGTGAAGAGCTTTGATTCTGTCAGAAAATAAACCGGCAGATTGGAAAGAGAAAAATAAAATAAAAAGATAAACAAATAAATAAAAAAAAAAACTAAAAAGTGTAACGCAGCGTGTCGCGCGCGAGAGCCTTCACTCTCATTGCTCCCTATCGAAAGGTGGGGTCAACGGCCCACCCGGAGGCTAGTAGTTTCTTTCCTCTAAACACCTTCGTTACGATTATTATTTTTATTCATTTAATTTTTTTCGTTAAATAAATTGAGAAAAACTCATAAAAGAGTCGTTTGCTTAATTAGGTTTGACTGTGTGTCGCGACTAGTTCATTACCACTCTATGAACGTGACACCCAGAGAAGAAAATTGATGTCAATGGATGCTCCTGTTTTTACGACACCAGGTGTATAGATTTGCGTTTACGATAAAAGAAGAGTGGTGCGGAATTATTAAATATTTAATAAGTAAACTGCTCTTATTCCAATCATTTATGATCAAACAAAAGTTATTAAGTTCGATAATTATATGCGCATAAATTTTTTAAATTAGAACGTCTTGTAGTACTGCCTTCGCTTTGAGGAGCGTTAATTTCTCGTTCTATCAATCTCATATAATTAAAACTAAGAAAAATTACGGCAATTTTTTGAAAAAATAAATTTCAGACCAGATTTTATTTTCATTCAACATGCTAAGTGACAATAAAATTAAATTGATTCTCTTAGAATATTTAAATACAATATAAGTATTATAATATGCAGCACTGCTAGTAGTTAGTACTCTAAAAAAGTTTTATTTTTAAATTTGTTTTAATGATTATTATTATTTAGCTAAGCCTTAGACTAATATTAATAGTGTTTCAAAATGAATAATAAATAAAATATAATTGTTCAGAATTTTTTTTTCTTTAAGTAGTGTTATTTTATATAAATCCTAGAATCTTATCAAAAGGATTTTTAAAATACTGTTTTTTTCCTACTTTTACATTTTTATATGAATATGCATTTATTTTTACGTCAGAGAAGAGTTGCTTAACTAAATCATACCTCTAATTTCTGAAGAAGCAATGTGTAGAGAAATGGTTTGCAAAAGCTGTGTCGCGGAACCCTAGGGTTCCATAAGGTAGGGATCTTTATTTTAATCAGTAATTACTTTTTAAACTTCAATAGTTATTTTATTTTATGGTTCAGATATTTTTATGAAATTATTCACTTACATTATTTAATGAAAAAAAAATTAAAATAAAAAAAATTCCATGATTATTTCTTATCTTATTCTCACAAAAGTATTTCTCATCGAACTTTAAAACTCAAAATAAAATAACCGAATTCAAGAATGAAGAATTATTTTGGTCCGATAATCATTCTAACAGTTTAAAAGAAATCTTTTTTAAAATCAATAATTCAACTTATTTTATTCAATTTGATCTACGTATAAGCCAAAAACTACCACACAAAACGCCGATGAAGACCTATGAATTCAAATGTCTTATATAAAACCAATTTTATGACTGTTATTGATGACACAATTAATAAATTTCATTCTTTATTAAAAAAATTTCCAAAATGTTTTTTTTAGCATATTCACAGCTTTTTTAACAGTGGCGTTCCTCAAAAAAAAAAAAAATAATAATAATAATAAATAATAAAATAATAAATAAATAAATAAAAAGACCGTTTAGGGTTGTGTAACAGAAAAATCGCTGGTGTAGGGAGCGCTCCTAGCGGATAAATTGTGAAGCTTTTTTTCAAAAGGAGATACATGCAGAAGACTCACGTCGCTGTGAGCTTGCGTTAGGTTTTAATTTAAGTTAATCGGTTTTGCAAATTTTTCAATGTAATTTATAGCAAAACTACAGTAATGTACTGATTATTTAATACACCATATTCGCAACTTATTTTCTTATGTTCTACTTGTTTCTTAGCTAGCAAACTGTTGTTTGAGGCTTGGAGCAATACTTCGTGAAAACGTTACGTAGTAGCCTAAACCATACTTGTACGATTTAAGAGCAATACATCAACTTCAACTACTGAACAGGTCGTGTTTAAAACCATACTTCACCCGAACAGTAAAATGTGGCTGAGAACTATTTCTGAACTAACTTTCACCTTATTACTAAATTTCTCATCTATTGAGTGAGGCTTATAATAAGACAGCAACAGTTGAGAACAATATTTAAAAGGATTTAACTTATTCTGAAGCGTCAATCTTTAATTAGATTGATAGTAGAAAATCTTATTCTATACGTGAATCAAACAGAAATAAACAATCTGTCACCGTACCTTCTATGTTGAAGTTGACTATTATAACTATTGTGAGTTAATTTAACACGACTATGCTGTCAATTTCCCTATTTCTAAAAATAAAAATAGAAAGATGGTTTTGGGATCCATAAAGATGCAGTCTTAAAAAGCAATACAAATAAAAGTCACATTTCATTTTTGTTACATGTAACATTTTATAGGTTTTTGATACTGTTACTGTACTTGTAACAGTTAAAAATTTAAAATCACTTTTCCTACTATGTTATGAGATGCTTATTATTGGTTAGGGTTTATAATGGTCTAATTATTCACTTAATTATAATTACTCAATATTTTTAAGGGTGGTACGATTTAGAGAGTAGGTGGTACGAATCAGGTAAACGATTTCCTAAGTCGTACCGCTTGCTAACCTTGCGAAATCAATTTTCAATACTTAATGCACAAATAGTACCCCCCCCCCAAAAAAAAAAAAAATTCATATGAATAGCTAAATGAAAGTGTTTTATTATTAAAATACTTCAAATGAATTTGTCAGCGATAAAACTATGACTATAAATGATATAAATTAAATGTGAAACGAGGTACGATAATTTGAGTTATATATAAATCGGTTACTGTAAGTACTAGTTTGATTACTATATTACTGATTTTATTACTGGTTAAACGTGAATAACAGCGATGATTGCTCAGGGGACATTTTCCTAGCAGCAGGTTAGGTAAAACCATAACTTAAAACTAGATATCTTTAAATGGTAAAATGACTTATCAATTTTGTAATAAAATGCTATAAACGTGATCAAAAAATTGCTAAACAAAAAAAAAATTGGAAACTGTTATCAATGCTAAAATTTTAATTAGTCATCGAGCCGGCAAGTGAATATGAGAAAGAACATTGTTTTTAAAAAACGAAATTTAAACTCGGTGAAGATTTATTTCATCGATTACGGGCTCGGAAATGCAAAAATTACTGTATTTGTCACATCATTTTTTAAAAAAAATTATTTGAGGAATTTGTTCCCAAATGTGCATGCACTTAGTGTCAAATTATGTGAAAATAATAAAAGTAGATTTTTTTTTTAAAATGTCACCTACCTAAAGCTTAATAATAGCTTTACGCTAATCTAAGTAGCAGAAATCTTCCAGCACGACAGCGAGCGCTGTATATTATTACAGAACCTGCAGACTATTTTTCTCTTAGATTTCTTTTCATTTTTAAAAAGCTAACAAATAAATGGCGAGAAATCGCTGATATAATCCATTTTAAAACATCTTTAAACTTGTTTCGAATAAAATTAGATAGCTGAATTAAGAAAACACAACAACAACAACAAAAAATAAATTGTTATTTGATAACATATTTAACTTTATAGGGATTTATTGCATTTTTTTTTTAGTATTATTGCATACCTTTGGGCTGTCTGGCCAACTGTGATAGTGATAAATGTATAAAATTCAACTAACGAAAACATCATAAAGTAAAATTATACACAAAAATGCATACTTTTTAGAGACTTAATATTTGCAAATTTTTGTTAGATTAGGCTGAACTTTTCGCAGTAATGATTTTTGCCAGACTGTACTGAGATCGCAGATAAATTTCGATTTAAGAAGATAGAACTGTAGATTCGCTCTACTGGGGCGTTAATTTATAATACTTCTCAAAAAAAAAAAAAAAAAAAAAAAAAAAAAAAAACCCAGGTTGTTTTAAGTAGGAATCGAGCAAATATATGTCTCAAACATCTGTTTGGCAATTTCGAACCCCTCGTTCCTTGCTATAAAACCTAACCATATCGCAAAACAGTAAATCACGGAAATCCTTCTCCTTTCTCTTCTATCTTTGAAGGGTCTCACTGTTTTTTCTTTGGAACTATTCAAACTAATTGATCTCTAATTTACTAATTGATTCTAATTTTATTTTTTTACGCATGAAGTTAAAATTAAAAATCCGTATTTCTAAGACTATGTAAGAATTAGTAGCATTTTCATCTAAAAAGTACAAGATAGAAATTGGAAACTTTTTTTTATTTTTTCTTTGTATTCACATACGAAACGGGTCACGAATATGACCTTGATCTTTCCTTCGTCTCAAAGCTACTGCGATGCATTCAGTTTAATCTAAAGCACACGTTTCCTCAGCAGCAAAATCCCGATTAAGGTGCTTCAAAGTGCTCCATTTATTTCTGGCAATTTATGGTACGCCAAACCCTAATCACACATCAGAAGGAAAAAACCAACACAAAATTCAGCCTCGTAAAACGTGCAACGCATAGAACAGCAAACAAGGGAAATGGATGTCCAAAAAGTTAATTGCATCGTTAAAACAGTTTTCTGTTCGTATTTTATTTACAACTCCCTTGTTCGGACACCTTGTGAGTAAACAATGTTTGAGTGGGTGCTTTCGGTCACGGTCCGAAAAACCACATTTAAAGATGGTTACCATACCAAGTTCTTTGCCAAGCTTTAAAATGTAGATACTAGAGATCGCATAAAGACAATGAATGAAATAATTTCGTGCAGAATTTTATTTCCTGTTGCCTCGTATCTGCGATGTATAGTTAAAAGATTAGAGAGCGGCGTGCGTGGGATAGATGTCATTGTCGAACTTGATCAGCAGTGCAAAAAACGCTTAGAATTCATCAGGGTTCTTTAGATGGCTATGAATTCCGAGAATAATTATTGAAGTGTATCATCAACTTGGTTGCGATGTAACGCGTGTTGACAAGAAATCTCGTTAGTAGCAAAATGATTTTTAAGAAAATAACAATTAAATAATAATGGTGCTCTTCTATAGATTATTAAATCTCGAATTTCGGTCTGTCCTTCATCGCTGAAAGATTAAACTTTAACGATAAAAATCTTTGGAGCAGGAATTTCAATTCTAATAGTTTGTTCTTAATTATTCCATCGGTATAACGTCTCACGAGATCACAAATAAAAATGACATTATCCATGAAAATATAGTTTTGAACTTATGAACCAGAAACCTGATTTTTCATTGTCACAACGGGTGTGTTGACCATTTTTCAATTATTATTAAATAAATTAATAAAAATATAATTATAATTATTAAAAATTATTTTCTGAGTGGAATTATCTTTGTAATTACCAATTATAAAATAAAAAAAATTTTATTACTAAAAAAAATTAATTAAAAAGCCGGAAATAAAATAACGAAAAGATATAATCTCGTCATCATCTCACACGATTATATCCGCAAAAAAAGAGTGCTTTCTAATATTGTTTTCATATATCAAAAGCAATCAAAATATATCAATACAATATTTATTTTAAATCATTACTTTTTTTTTCTTCTCTTTTCATAAATCTTTATTACATTTTTCCCACGTTTGCTCTAAATTTTTAACTACAGCTGTTAATCACACCATAGATACAAAATAATTGCTCTTTGATTACTTTTCTATTTATCTCAGTGGAGAATGCAAACGTTACTTCAAACGCAAATATCTCTTAAAGTTCTATGTGATCGCCACATTACAACTTATTTGGAATGGATTCAGCTGTAAAACAGCCCACGTATATGGAACATTAGTTCAATTTATATAACTACGAATTTAATTTGATGATTCCGATTATCATTAAAATATTGCTAACCTTTCAGATTAACATATTGCGTTTTCTAAGAAGTATTGAAATAATATTTTACTACAATTGCATTTTTAAAGAATGAATGAAGAAAAGATGGAAGGAAAGAACGATTTTCTATAACTCAATGAATTGGATTGATTTTTCAATCTGCAACTAGAAATAATCTTCTTAACAAATTAATCGGATTACAAAATTCTTCAAAGCTTTTCAGCTTTGATCTGATCTATGTATGCATGTAACGGTACTTTCCATTTTTTATAACAAGTACTACTTAGCATTTTAGAAAACATAGATGTTACACTGTATCTGAATTGTGATTCTCCCTCATTAAGGAAACACCCTTGATAAAAAATTTCAGTCATCACAACCTTTATAAGAATGTTGCCACCCAACATTAGAAACTTAAGAAGTTATGTACTTTATTTTATGTGAGAAAAAGACGAACAATTTAGTGAGCAGACGATTTTATAAATAGTGGATTTTCGAAATCGCTTTCTAATTTTCATTACTAAATTTTCATCTTTGAATAAAATAAAACTACAGATTTTGGATAGCAAATTATAATAACGATTTAAAAATTGCGCAAAATTTGGAAGAAGATTTTAACATTTATTATAATAAAATATGCCAATCCAGACTATCCATTCAACAATAGGTGATAGAAGTTTCAACCTTATGGAATGACATAGTACCATGTAGCAATATATCTGGTGAATTTCATTTCCAACATGCTGTAAATAGCGTGCTCCGTCTCAAAATAAAAAATAGTTCGAAAAACATAATTTTTTAGAGTGAGAGAATCGAAAATTCAATTTATTAGCAAACCGAAGAAAAGCAAGATTTTTATCCCCATCAACTCCACTTATAAAAATTCGGCGTAGCTCTTGAAAGATTAAGCAACTCATTTAATAGCTTCCCCCTGTAAATGTAAGCAAATATCTTTCTTTTCTCATCATTGATTGAAAATACATACTTTCAAATTGCGTAACTAAACCTCACTGGTGGAAGTTTGTTTTTTTTTTTTTAAATATTAAAGCTGATAATTTAAAATTAAATTTACGTAGTACATATATATAGACACAATTTTTTTTTTATCTGCATTTCTCTTTTCCTACATTCTAAATTCAAAAAACTGTAAAAACTTACGAGCGTTTTCCACGGTAAAAAGAAAAATTTATTTCGAATCGAAAATAAACTTAAAATGTTTTAGGGGTTCGAGAGATGCAGTATTTATTCATTCCGCCCGTGGCAGCTAAAAATTGATCCAAGTTTATATCTTCAAAATCACATTAAAACTTTAAAAAAAAAAAAAAAATCACATTAGCGCACGATGCTGAAATTCTAAATTTGATATTCGGGTATCTGGAGGCATATCTTCATATAGGATATAAAATAAAAAATTCTCGAACGAAAGGAATCAATATTTGAAGCTCCATTCGAAAAGAATTTCTCTACGACTAAAAAAAGCATTAAAAATGTTAAACTCAACATAAATAAAATTTCCTTCATAAACTTAGGGAAAATCAATACCGCATTTTTAAATCATTTTAAAATAATATTTATAATAAAGTTCTATACTCCCGAAAAGACCAGCCATAAGAGATGGTCACGCACGATAAACTAGTCAAAATATACATAATCGGAGCTAATAATGTATACAATGAAAGCAATGTATATCGTTAAAAGCAACAAACATGCAAGCCTCGGGATAGACATGATTGCGAACAATTTGTAGACAAAAAGCATGTTTCATGGTCAATTCACTAATAA
Source organism: Parasteatoda lunata (assembly GCA_949128135.1). Taxonomy (NCBI): domain Eukaryota; kingdom Metazoa; phylum Arthropoda; class Arachnida; order Araneae; family Theridiidae; genus Parasteatoda; species Parasteatoda lunata. The sequence continues at coordinate 83,741,741 of OX421977.1, forward strand.
CAAAACACTTGGCCTCAAGGAAACATCTGTGACATAAATATCGAGCAATGCTTTCAATTTTCAATCGGAGAAAAAAAAAATGAAGCAATTAATGGACGAAAAAGATCGCTTGCAACTTTTATATTGGGAACAGTATCTCTTATCGAATATTTTTATCTTTGTATGAAAATGACAAGGCACGCAACTAAACTGGTCAGGATGCAAGAAAAGGGTGTGTAACCCGGCATCGTTACATCCTTCATTCCACATCGCTGGTCGTTGTGATGAGGGATTCGAATGTTTGTGAGAGCTAAAAGAGGGATGAGAATATAATTTCGAAAAAATTATAGAATGACTCATAGACTTAGTGCATTAAAAATTTTTTAAAATAAAGATGTTTTTTCTTAATTAAATTATCAAGCGTTAAAGAGTGTATAGTAAAGTTTAATTTAACCTACAGTAAGAAAGCAAACAAAATATAGGACAAGTACTATTTGTTAACTTTACTCACATTTTGTAACATATATGTGTAACAAGAGTTTTACAGTGACTTCTTAAACTAAGTTATTGTTTAAAAATTACGAATGAAGTGCTTGGGAATATGGGAATACAGGGTGAAAGGTCAGAACTATCCTAAAGGTGACATTTTTATAACGACTGTATCACACCGATTAGGGTAAACTTTCTTTTTTTTTTAATAAACAATAACTGTTTCTTCTTTTAAATTTTCTATTTTCTTTTTCCATCTGATGAATATAATCTAATGATGAATTATAATCCATGATGAATATAATCTAATTTCAAATAAACTTACTTACCATAATGCGAAAAAAAATTGTTCTGTAATAAAAAATATTTAACTTCTATAGCACCTGGTATCGAACCAAGGGATTAACAGTTTGGTGCTTCAAAATCATACCATGAATTATGGTCACCTGGCTGTTAAACGCAATTCAAGCTTTTTATATCAATTCCGCGGTTTTGTACACACAGTATACAGTATTATGCGTCATTGTGCGGCCCCTAATTTGTCCATACGTTTGTGGTTTGATATGATAGTATGGATAATTATGACAATATATCCGACCAAGTTTCACAACTATAGGCTGAACTATATATAGAACTATATATAAAATATAGATTATAATATAAATAAAACTATATATAAAATATATATTCTTATATATAAAACTTATATAAGAAAAGATATTGCCCATCATATATGTTCAGAGCATGAGCTAAATTTTTATAAGTTCCAACGCTTTTATTAAAAACACGTTTAAAAAATAAAATACATAAAAGTACAGACATTATGAGGAAATCCACTATTTACAGCATCTCTGTTTGAATATTTACTTGTCCAGGGATGTAAAGGTTAAAAATACGCAGCCGATCAGAATGTTTTCATGCTCCAGGCAAGTCGATCAATATAATTTTCGAGTCCTGATACCAAGTTATTTCTTGAGAACATATTTTTATATCAGTTTTATCGACTGAAATTTTTCAATTCAGACAAAGGGGAAGATTTTCCTTAAGTGGCAAATCGCGTGATCAAAGGTGTTTCCATCATTTTGTCAAAAGTTTTCTGTCCTAAAAAATTCGGCATCAACCTTATATTATAAACGTAAATAAGCAGTGCAAGACTTATTCGGGAAGGTTTTAGAGGTATTATTATTCTTTAAAAAATAAAATAAAAATTAAGAACAGTTGATTTTCTTTATTCTTTGCATTACGCGGTCACTACAAAATATTTTTATCCTCAAGTAAGATTTCATTTTTAACCTGTCTGTAGGAGATTATCTTTTCTGATGTAGGCCAGCTAAAGCCAAGGATTACATTCCTCAAAGGGAAAAAAATTTCCAATTTTAGTCGTCATAAACATGAAAGATCACATCAAAAGTAAATTTTTAAAAACCACCAGCCAAGATAGATTTAGATGATAGGTTAAAAGAAATAAGGACAGCTTTGTTTTAGCCTAACACACATAAAGTTTGAAAGATAAACATCGGTTTGGGGTAAGAATGTACATACACTCCGTTTGAAGCCCTGTTTCAACACAAAGAAGTTCAGATAAGGCTTAGCTCATAACACATTATTGAAGTAAACATATTTTTTTTTCATTTCACAATAGTTAAAGAGCTAGAAACATTAACTAAGAAACAAATGAGGAAAATTGTTTCCTCAAAATTATTAACTTTAAAATTTAAAAAGAAAAAAAAAAACGATACACGGTTGATCGAAAACTTTATGCAACATTAATCCCTCCTTCGATTTTAAAGCAGACGATGCAAAATTTTATGACAGCAAGTTTTATTCCAATAAAGCAGAATCAACAATACTGCGGCATTGCATAATCAAGGTATAGAAATCTAACGGTGTTCTCAACTAAGTCTGGCAAAAAAAAAAAACGAAAAAGATTAAGAATGACCAATCGGATGCCCAAAATATTACGGTTCCGTGCTCATCTGAAGACTGTTTGACCGACCAGTAAGGGGCTTATTATTTTAAGGTAGGTCACACAGTAAGAAACAAACTATATTAACTATACCTGGTCACATAATTCACAAACAATAAAGTGAAATAGATTGCATCAGTGAAAGAAAAGCTATGAAAATTAAGGTTGGTCAAACGATTAATAAAGAGAGATTGTAACAATAGGAGACAAACTAGGGAAATTACATCTGTGTACAGTTTTATGTCTACAAAACTACAATCTCAAGAGTAACACCAGTATTGGGCGGAGAAACATAAAAAAAACGCATATAAAAGAGAAAGTGGTCCAATTTCCATGTCATAGTTTAGTCTATTATTCTTTTAGTGGTTATCCTTAGAACTTAGAAATCAAACTAGATAGAAGAAATCAGCTCAATCAAATCAATTAGGTAAACATTATTTTTTTAAATTACTATTCTTAAATGTTTAAAAAGAGAGAAGTCTTTATCAATATTTTCGTTTGAAACATTTCACTAATGTTGTAAAGATTATTTAGAGGAAAAAAGGTTACATTACTGTTTTTTTTTTAATTATTATTTATTTAGTTATAGTTTTGTTATAGTTTATACCATTCAACCTTACAAGCAAAGTATTATTTAAAAAAAAATTCTTTAAGTAAGGGTGTCTAACCTGCGCCTTAGAGGCCGAATGCGGGGGGGGGGGGAATTTATGCATTCTGAAACCATCTCCTAACAAAACAATAATTTGAAAGTTGCTTAAAAAGCTCTTAAAACTTTTTAATTAACCGTGGTGAAACAACTTGATATCAACAAAAAGTTCCTAATCTTATTCAAAAGCGTGAAACATTTAAAGAAATTTTTTTCCGTTCAAAACAAATTTTTTGTTTCAAAACAAATGTTTGTTTTAAAAACAAAATATATAGCTTATGCTAAGTAAAAAATTTTAAAAAATTGTATTTCCAATGAAAAGTACTGAAAAGCTTGTTAAACTTAGCTGTATTGAATAAGAAATTAAGAACAAGTTTTGAATTACGTTTAGACTGCTATGTTTTATAAATATTTTTCAGATCTTTTTTTGCTTGAGTACAGTCATGGTGCACTTTAATAGCACCATATAAAGATTTTCAAAAATTAAAAATCTGTTAATTTACGATTATTAATTTCTGTTAAATAATTATTTTTTTAATTTTAGTAGTTTCAGTCGTTAGTACATCTCAAATCCAGTTACTTTTCAAAGGAATATTTAAATATCTTTTTAACTAACATAATCAGTTGAATTATTAATTGTCATGTTGAGTTATTAACAGTTACATAAATTATTTGGACGAAAGACCTCTTTTCAAAAAAATTGTGCATGCACCACAAAAGTAAAATTTCAATTACAAGAAGTCTTGATTTCTGCTACAGATAATAAATCTTAGAAAAAACCTAGTTTAAATTTTACTTTATTCTTAAATAACGTAGAGATGAAACAAAGCACACACACAAAACTTAGCTACATATAAGTACAGTAGCTTAGACTACAGTGTTTTCACTACAGCGCAAGAACGCGAGAATCTCGCATATTTTTTTCTTTTCTCGCATTAAAAAATTATTAACGCGAGAAGTTTGCGCACTCTATTAATCAATTTTAAAATGCGCGAATCTCTCGAATTTTGGAAAAAATTTCGTCTTCCGCCATTTTGAAAGACATGAAAACAGCTACGACAAGTGTTGAGAAAGAAAAAAAAATGAGTCCTTTATAATAAGTTGTTTAAAGTTAGCTCTATTTTTAGCTGTTAATGAATTACCAAACTCCCTCATCTACAATTTACAGCAATTTGTAAAAGTTGAAATCTGTGAAAACTATGCTGGAAGACCTAACAAGAAGTGTGAACATGGAAATAACTTCAACGAACTTCATTATTCTATAACAGAAATAATTCAAAAGCCTATGCTGGCAGATGTAGAGGATAGGAAAGTGTGTGCACAATGTTACAAATTTAATTAGTGATTGCGAATAGTTCAGCATCTGTTGCAAGGTCATTTAGCACCCAAAACCGAATTAAAACAAAATATCGTAACAGATTGACTTGATGAGCATTTGAGCAACCTAATGAGAATAGCTGATGAAAAAGTAGATATAGAACATTTTCGATATGATGATGCAGCAAAAATATTCAATGGTTTAGAAATTAGAAGTTGTTAAAAATGTATTATAAATTAAAGAAATAATTTTTTTTTCTCCAATTCTATTCGTGTTTTTTTAATTTTTAGAAATCTCACTTAACTTTTTGAAATCTCACCCTGTTTTTGAGAAAGGGTGAGAAATTCTCTCCCATGTTTTTTTTTTTTTTTTTTTCTGTAATGAAAACACTGGACTAAATGTAAATTTAGACTAAAAACAAACTTAGCTACAATAAAACAAATTTTGCTTCGATAACTGAATATCATTTGCAGAGGAGAAAAAAAAATTCTCAGCTATTTAAGAAACGGCTCTTTATATCCAAACCGTTTTATTAGGCATACAGATTGCAAGAAGGCCTTCATTTCGTAGCCTGCATGTGGTGATCGCACCATAGGGTGACATATAGTTAAAGGTGAATGCTTGAACTTGCCTTAATTCGTAAATTCGAAATATTTAGAATCGCAGTAATTCGTAAAAAAAAATACCTCAGCTAGGAAGCAGGGCTAATGAGGGTTCCAGTCTACTGAATTCCACACGTGAAATTCCATTCATTAATAACCAGTTCGTAAAATCATTCAACCGATTTGGAGAGCACATTTTGTATCTTCACTCTGTTTCAATTTAACACATTCCCCTTCCCATCCTTCATAAGATTAGGCAAGAGAGTTTAATTGGTTTATTGCGTTAAAGGCATTCATGACATTTCCGTAAAAAAATTACAATAACACAGTTTCGTTTTTTTTTTTTTTTTTTTTTTTTTTTGGTTCACCTAGAATATGAAAACATTGTTGAGAGAGAAAAAATTCCTGTGGTAATTTAAAATCATTCTATATTAGCAAAGACGGAGGTTACACAGCCACAAAATATCACAATATTTACCGACATGAAAACCTGCCGAAAAAAGGTTTAAAAAAAAAAGTGGCATGGAAAAAAGTGCCGTGGCACAACTGCCTGGCACTCTCTCTTTCCTTGAAAACCTTTAAAAGATCTTTTAACTAAACACCCAGGATTGGTATCTAACATGAACTAGTAGAAAAAACTGGTTTGCTAAAACTACAAACTTAGATAAAGTAAACAAACAACTTGTATTATCAAATAAACTATTCTATCTGAAGTAAGTAAATTCCTAATTTAAACTACATAAATATTTAAACTGTCCTCGGCAATTTATAATTTAAACTATTCTATAATAACACGATCCCCATACAACAAAATCACCATATTGAAGTTTTATTCTTAGAAAATTTATTTACAATTAAAGAACATCAAATCTGGATTATTTCTATTAAACAACATCAAATATGGTATTTTTAACTGGACCAAGACATACAAGTTTTAAGGAGCCAAAATATACATATTTTTATTTTCAATAAATAAATAGAATAAAAAAACAAACAAAAATGCATAGATAATTTTTGTAAGATAAATTTGAAGGGAAAAAAAATCTTATTAAAACACAATTAATTATAATTAATTAATTTTTATTATTTATTTTTATTTATTTATTTTGGTGTTCTTTATTTACATTTTTATTTTTCGAAATTTATTTCGGTTATTTTAACTTACAGAATAACTGCACTTTGGTAATTCATTATTGCACTTTAGCTATTAGATTGGATTGCACTTGATCCAAGAACTATTTTGAATTTGATTCAGGAGTTGTTTACCGAAGAATCCCCATACATTAAATGGTGACCAGTGCACGTTAAATCTATCGGGGTAACCAAGTCCTCCAAGTTCCCCTAACAAATCAATACCTCTGGGAGTACTGAATTGGAGATAGATCGTTCTCTGGTTCAGGTCCAAATTATGATCTATGGATGACTGAATGGATGCTCCCTGTAAAACGATCTGTGACGCATGTGTGGCTAAAATCATAGTTTTTGCTATTTCTGGCTTAAAATCCTCTTGGTTTTTCTATACCAGGATTACTGGTATTGGCAGGTGGCAATAGTAACAACAAGAAGTTAACTAAAATTTAGAGCCTGCGGATTAAAAGAAAAAGTTTAAGATCTTATTGAAATTAATTTTATACTCACGTAACATAAATATTATCCTAATGATCATAATGACCATTATTTATGAGAAACTAAATTAATCACATTTGGAGGCTTTTGACCCTAAATTTAATTGAACAGTTAAGAAAAAGACAAAGGAAATAATTAGAAACTTTAAAAAATTGATATTAATAAATTAATGAGTTATATTTAAAAAGTATCAAAACTATAAAAACCACAGTAGCGGAAAGAGAAGAAGAAAAAAAAGATGGAAAAAAGAAGAAAAAAAAATTTTTTTTTCTTATTGTGGTTTTTAGTTTTATTTCTCACCTTTATTTTTCCATTATTTTTTTGGCAGCTTTACGTTTTATATTTCCAATCAATTTTGTTTCTTCTCATTCACGTTAGACAAGTTGAAAATGGGCGCCTATTTTTTGAGTGCTTGAAACATGTCAAGTGTTATTTTCAATTTGTATATTTTTGAAGCGAATCAAGTTTTTAATAAAGTAAGTGCATACAATGTTTCAATTAAATACATTTTGTAAATTCCAACTTCTAATTGCAACTATTAATTACATTATTAATTAAAATTAAGCAAAATTTAAATTAAAATATATAAATTATTATAAATTAAAATCAAACAAATGATTATAAATACCCGACAGTCTCTTCCTACTGTATATTGTTTTAATAATTTTGTTTTGAAGCTAAGATAAAGTGCATTTATAACACCACTGTTTGCATAACACTGCACAGCTCTACTCTAAAAAGCTTATCTTAGCTAATAGTAATCAAGAGTTTTGTTCAGACCATTTAAAAACAAAACTTAATTTTGCCAAGTTCATAAAATTACACAAATGGGCCACATTTATCGTTGTGATCAGTAATTAAAAAGGCCTTGCAGCGTGCACACATAAAACACTGTGATCACGGAGTTTTAATAAATCAAATAAATAAACACCAAATAAAATAATAATGGAGACCATCTCTTACATATTTTCACACTAATGGGAATCATCAAACTTCAAAGATAAAAACATTCATAAATAATTATAGTAATCGAAAAAATAATTAGGCAATGCATTCTAATGCGCACATTCTAGAAAACTTTTATCATTTTCACAGAAATAAAGAATACTACCTCTTTTCATCAGTCAATTTAAACTCAAAAGACATAAGAGCAAGTAAGAGATATCGGCTCTAACGTAATAATGTGAAGGTTAATTGAAAAAACAATCAACCTACGTAAATATTTTAAATGCGTTATAAAATTCCAACACCCCACGCTCCCAAGCGATTCTTTCACCATATTTCTAAGAAAATAAAAAAAAACTAATGAATAAAAATGGTCAAAACGAATTGATTTTTGAAACATGAAACATTTTAATACAATTAAAATAATTAAGGCGTTTGCTTTTAAAGCACGAATTACCATGGTACCTGTAGTGCGTATTACCAAAATTAATATTGACGTCCAAAACAGCAGGGTAATGTTTCCATTTCTCCATTAATTTTGCTTTTAAGTATATAGCTTTTTTTTTAAAAAAAAAATCTCAATTAGTATCTATTACCAAAATAAATGAAGCATCATTGGCGTCAAAAAAAAGCAGAATCGATTGCAGTTTAAATTTTTATCTGTGACTAATTAACATGAAAACAATAGTAAGCAATATAAAAATTCCCTTTTCTTTATGTCCTTTTCGAACGGTGTAATTGAACGATTTTCAGGATCGGGGCTGAAATAAAATTACCCTTTTTACCCCCCACTGTCCAGATTTTTCTGGAGTTATACTAAGACACACAAACAAGCTAATTCTTTATATTAATTTTATGGAAATCAACTATCAATTATAGATATCTCTAAACAATTATGTCCTTAATATTTGCAAGCAATTTTACTATCTTAGAGTAACAAGGGTTACTAAAATAGTTTAACTTAAAGCTTCCAAAAGCATAAAAAAAAAATTAAAAAAATAGGAACAAATAATTTAATTTGTTCGATACTTCTAGTGCCGTTCACCTTACTTATTCAGTTTTTTTTTTCTTTTTTTTTTTTTTTCCTTCGTTTACTTTGGCCTTCTTTTATTTCTTGTGCCACATTCTTATTTTTGGAACACTCTGTTAGCATGAATTTTTGTGGAAAAAATACCTACAAGTTTGTAAACAATTCTCATACTTATTACGTAATGTTCAACTTTGTATTTTTATCTAACATGACATTAAGTTCATTTATCCCACTAATTCCATTACAAATTTCATACCGAACACTTGTCGAAAGTAAATTTCATTTTGAATACTTCACACATTTAAATTTGATATAAAAGAATTATCTTTGCAGTTTTATGTACGACTTAAATGTATATATAACTGTAATTAGTTTTAGTTAGAGATCAAGGCCGTACTCAAGGGAGGGGAACGATTGACCCGGGCCCGAGACTGCTAGGGGCCCCAAAAAAATTTCTCACAAAAAATATAGTGTTTATTAATTTTTTTAAAAAAGAAAATTGCAAAAAATTTCCTTACACCTACATAAAAACTGCAATAGTGTATAAAAGGTCTTCAAAAATTGTACAAAGTAAAGGGCTGGAATAGCCTGACTGGTAGGGCGTTTGGCCCATGTCCAAGAGTCAGTGAGTTCGATCCCGTCGGTCGAAGACTCCCCTTTAAATTAAATGGTGACTGGTGCATGTTTTCATAACATACCGATACCTCTGGGGTACTGAATTGGAGATTGATCGTTTTCCAGAGTGCGTAGCCAAATCTTTCAACAAAAAACAAACACCTTTTAAGTACTTTTTAAGCACTCAAAAAATATTTTTAAGCACTTTACACATTAACAAAATGCAAAATGATTTTCAAAGACTTTAGATGATCATGATAAAATAACTAGTTTCGGAAAAATAACGCTTTTCTTGATCATATTACCCATTATAAAATGATCAAGAGATTTTTCGGTTCGATATCAGAGGGTGGAAAACGAAGCCTAAAATTGAGAATATCTTGCAAAATGCAGCAGAGTTGCACATGAGAATGCAATAATCTCACCGAATCCAGCTCAGTATATGCACAAGCAAGTATTTCATCAAACATGTAAAATGATTGGTGTTTTTATACGCTATGGAGAAACGGTACGCCGAAATAGATTGTGGTTAAATGAATTGTGAATAACGTTGAATAGAACAATGTGAAAAGCACGCTTTTGCATAATACGTTAACACATAATACGTGTGCATAATACATGATAAAAAAGAAAAAAAAAATCTCATTTTCGAAAGAGAAAATTGAGCACTTTTAGAAAATAAGCACCTTAAAGCATTTTTTTAAAAACGCTACGCACCATGCTCTCCGGTTCCAGACAGAATTACGAATTTGTTTCTGAGGAAAGCCATGGCCCACCCTGGGCTGGCGCACCATTGAAGAAGAAGAGAATTTTTAAAAAGCAGGATATGAGTTATATTTTGTTTGAAAGCAAATGACTTCTACGTGCATATTACAGAAGTTAAAATAAACAAAAATATAAATAAATACATTTGCAAGTACAAATTATTAGGACACATTTATAAGTATAAAAAAATAAGAAATTTATTTTATTATTTATCTCTTCGATTTTGGAAAACCTCGCCCCCTCTAATTTATTCGCACAAATCCTTACGAATTTGTGTATCACCACAAATAATAATACCTATTGCCATAAACAAAACTTGCAAAATGAAATGGTTGCAATCTAATACACAGACAAAGATTGAATCGGATCAGTAACTTACTATTACAGAGCACAACTGAAAAAAAGAAAGAAAAAAAAAGATTTCTCATGTAATTTTTTTTATTAATACTTAAGATAAATCAGGAGTAACTTTTGGCCTGTGGACTATTGGTTGTGCATCTCTGTGTAAATTATAATCGAAAAATAAGTTCCATGGGACTCCAAGCTACAATCAATGATTGAGAGGCATGTGATATGTTTCATAGCACTGTTTCAATTAAATATAACAAGTAAGGGGAAAAAAAGACGAAGTTAAAATTGAGAAGAAAAAAAAAATCGAACCTGTTTTTTTTTTTTTTTTTTCAAACCCTGATAGTTCATTACTGAATTTATCAATTTACGTCATCTTACAACTCCGTCTTTCACATAAGTATAAATTACGCATTCGTAAAATAATATCTTTAAAGACCTCCAATGCTTGATGTCCAATAAACAATTAAACTAAGAAAAAAGATTTAATAAATTTAATTTTTAAATTAATAAAAAGATTTAATTTTTTTCATAAAAAATGCCTTAAGTTCATCTTTAAATATGAACTTTTTTGAGATTCTGTATGCAGTCTAAGTTTTTGCAGTTAAAATGAATGCCACTCGATACAAAAAGCTCAGATCTTGGGAAATTTTTTTAAGAGAGTAAAAGAGTTAAGGGTGAGCCAAACTTTTTTTTCGCACTCTAAAATGAATCAGAAGCACACACGATTGTTCAATTCCTCATAGAGGTAGGTATAGTAAAAGAACAGTTAGGACAGTGAACATGAGTGAAGCCATTGGAGAATGGATTAAAGGTTATTCATGTCCATCTGTTTCCAGTTATTATTTTTTTTAAATGCTAATATCATCAGGGGTCTGTTTAGAAGAAATTTGGGTCAAAATAATTTATTTTTTAATCGGACCCTTCACAAATTTGTTTATCTTCATTATTGTTTTGTTAATTGAATAAACCCGTCCCAGGAAGGGGGGGGGGGAGAAAGACAAATGCAAACGAGTTTTGTCTTCCACAGAAGCTTCTTCCTTTATTCGTCCGAACTGAATATTCTGCGTTCAGCAGTATAGGGTAAATACCAAATATTTGTATGTTGCATCTCTAATTTAGTAGCAGCAATTGCTGTTTATTTTTTAAAATGTAATTTTTTTAATTATAATTCTATAGTGTTGAGCATAATCTTGTATGTCTTTACAATTTAAAAACTCCTTGGAAAAAAAAATTTTTTTTTTTTTTTTTTGCAATAACGTACCCTATTTGTACAAATTCACAAAAGCGGACCCTGGTTGAAAGAATGTGACTTAACGTTTATTTTATATTCACAAATTACGGGTAAATTTTTCACAATTTTACAAAAATGGACCTTTCACAAAATGTCTGGATCATAATCAACGGTGAACAGAATACTCAAAGAAGATTTGCAGCTGAAACCATACAAAAAAAAGACAAATTCATGGTCTTACCAACGCACAAAAGTAAGCTGTCAAAAACAAGATGTTACGAAGTCTGCAAGTGACATTTTCTTACCAGTTTTTTAAAAAATCTTAAAAGACAGGTAAAACGATCGTGAAAGCAGCAAGTCTTGACAACATTACCAAAAAGTTGAGAGTAGAACAATACTAAAATGCGTTGAAAGTGATGTGATTTTCCAAAAAGGAAGGCTTCCACTTTTTTTCGTTGATCCAGGAGATCAAGCCTTGAAATTGATTCATTCTGTTTCTGAATCATTTGGAGGGCAATCATATAGCTTTCAAGAAGACTCAATGCCTGCCCATAAATCAAAAAAGGTCCTGAAATGGTGCAGAATCAATTTGACTGATTTCATCAATACAGAAGAGTGGCCTGCTTCTTTGCCATATTTAAAGCTACTTGGTTATTTTATGTGAGGGTATATGCTCTCAAAGATAAAGAGAACGAAAGTACTAACTGTCGCAAAATTCAAAGAACGTTTAATGTAGATTTGTTATAAGGTCCGAGTTCTAGATGAAGCAATGTGTACCAGCTGCAGGGATCGCCAAGTGGGCCCACTTTGAAAAAACCCGCCCAGGTTTTATTGGGTGGGACCACCTTGAAAAAACCCACTTAGTGGGTTTTTTCACAAATTTGTTTTTTGAAATTTGGTTGAAAAGAAGTATCTCCTAATACTATCACTGGACACATCGTGGAAGTTACAAATATTTTAGAAATGTGCATTAAGCACATGGATGGGCAAATGAAAACACTGCTTGATGCCCCAATTACTAAAAGTTCATATTGTGACCGTGTAAAAACTTATGCCAATAATTACCATAAATATCAAGAGATTGCTTTTGAACATCAAAATGAAGAATATAATATGTCAAAAATATTAAATAATGTTGGACTTTACCAATAAACTATCAATTTGGAAAAACAGATATCAATTGTTCCCGAAGCTTTAAAAAAGCTTCAATCAAAAAACATTTCAATTTCAGAAGCTGTTGAAATATGAATTAACTTACTATCGTGTGATGAATTAGAACCCCATAAACATTTTGTAAAAAGATTCCATCAGTCTGTTCAGCCACCTCTTTTATTACCATATGCATCCCGGATCCCGAAACGAGGGGACAATTTTTAAATGATGAACAAGAGCAATTAGCAAAAAGATGTCTTTCTAAGCATCATCCAGAATTTCTGCCAGGTGTTATGGCATTCAAAATGTCCGATCCTGAATACTTTCCAAAATCAATGATGCTTGACACTGTTATTCAACAGTTTTCATCAAAAAATAGTGGAAAATTATGCCCCCCCCCCCAAAAAAAAACAAAAAAAATTCCAAGCTTCCACAAAATTTTTGCCAATTCTTTTTTCTTTACACTCAGCAACAGCATCCTCCGTCTCTATCGAAAGACACTTTTCAACTTTCGGTTTGGTGCTGAGTAAACTACGAAATAGATTAGGAATAGATAAAGCTACAAAACTCGTAAAAGTATATCCCATCTAACAGAGAAATGTAGACACTCTGCTGTATGATAATAATGATAAATAAAAAAATTGACTTTTTTTTAAAAGTTAACTCTTAACATCTGCTCACAATTTTTAACTATTTGGAGAATTATCACCATTAAAAACAGTTAAAAATTAAAATATTACTTTTAAGATTTTTTAAATATTATTTTTAAGATTTCATTTGAATATAATTTATTTTGTTTCTTTTAATCATGTTTAAAAAAATTGAAAACAAACGAAACATTTTCTTCTATTAAGTGATACAACAATTAACAAATTAAAAGTTTTATTTTCTGGTTTCAAAAAAATTAGTTAAAACTTTTTATACATTCTTTTTTATAATTTTAAGAATAATTTGTTTTTAGAAATTATAAAAGTAAAATTTATCTAAGAATGCAGTCTTTTTTCTAAGGTTAAATATTTGAAAAATGGGACAAGTAATTGATACTCCTTATAATAAGTAATTTTAATTTCACTTTCTATTAATCGAATTATAAAAACATGGAAGATCATTAAATATTCTTAAATATTTATTCCAGTTTAATTTTATTAAAGGTAAAAGTCACATGGAATTTTATATATATATATATTATAGAGCTTCAGTTAAAAATTGTGAAACATTGTGTATTTAACAATAAAGATTCAATCCTGTATTAGTGATAGTGCATTATTTAAACTTATTTTAATTTTATTGTATATATTTTACATAAATTTTTTGGATTTATTTCTATTTTTAGGCTTATTCGACACTATTCAATAAATAAAAATATTTTCACAGTAAAATTTTAAAGTTCGTGAGCACTATATGAAAAAACCCAATTTTCCCCGGTGTTTTTCAATAAAACCCGGACGGGTTGGGCTTTTTCAAAAATCCGCGGGTTTTTTCAAACCCTGACCAGCTGTAATGAGTTTTCAATCATTTGTACACAGTTATAAATGAAAATGGGGGAAAACTTGAGCACTCATTAAAAATTAATTAAAAATTATCTTTAAACACTTTTTTAAAATACGTATGTAGATTAGACTTAATTTTAGGGACACTTAGTCTGGTACATCCTATACTGCAATGTTTCCCTAAGTGTGGTACACGTACTCCCAGGGGTAAAGGAATAGTTTAGTTGGGATAAGCGTTCTTATTCGAAATATCCTGCAACAAACGAAAATTTCAAAAAATTTTATTTAAAAACAAAGTCACCTATGAAAATTTAAGATTACGTATTTTTCTATTGGCTATTCTTTGCAGAGTTAACAGTTAATAATTAGTGGTGTCAACAGCCAATTTTGATTTTTTACTTTTGTGCAATTTTTTTTTATAGTAAAAGATACATTAATTTTTTTAATTAGTGGTACACAGCGTTCCGCAAAATTTAGAAAGGGTACACAAAAGTCATAAGTTTGGGAGACACTGTTATACTGCATATTTGTTCAATGTTGAAACATTTGTCTTCAATAATGATCCAAATCAATCCCATTATAAAGGAATAATTTCTTTTATTTTTTTTATACGTTAATATATTTGAAGACATGCCACAGCAGCTTGAAAAAAAAAAAACTGAACTTCTCCCAATAGCACAGAACTTCAAAAGCACTTTTTTCAATTTAGTATGCATTAAGTAACAAAATACATTGAAAAAACTTTTTTCATACCCATTTTCAGTAAGATAAAATAACGAACGAGAACAGTAAACCATAACTGAGGTACAGTATAGTGCAAATAAGTTCTAAAATTTTTATCGCATTTCACATATCATTAAAACTTTAATTTAGAATGTAACACATAAGTTTATTTTAGACATTATTACATTAACTTTATATATATATATACGTCTGAGGACCATCGGTGTCCCATCTGCGTCAAAGGGTTAACAGCTTCTTATGTTTATTCAAACACGCACTAGATCCACGAATTATATAGCGCGTTTCAATGCACCACTATTGGTGTTAAGGCGCACTAAAAATTTTTACAGTATACATTTTATACACAATAAAAACTGAAAGAAAATAAAGAAAAAACAACGAAAGATAAGAAAAATAATAAAAAATAATAATTTCTGAAAACAATTTTTTTAAAATTATTATTAAAAAATTAAAAGCTGAAAGCATAATGAAAAGATATAATCTCGTCAACAGCTCATCGTTTTTACATCCACAAAAATGAGTGCTTTCTAATAACATTGTATTCATATAGCCAAAGCAAAATATATCAATACAATAACGTGACATAAAAAAAAAATTGAAACCATTCTGTCTGCATCACTATTATTTTAGGTATAAATCTAAAGTAAAATAAATGGAGAGCAATATTATTAACAAATAGGTAATATTATTAAGAACTACCAAAGCATTCTGTAAAATGTTACTTTAAAATGATATTATTTTTATGTTAATTATATTCAAATACATAATGACTGAGAAAAATCTTTTAATAAAAAAAGCATAACTAACAGATTAAAAAACAATAAGCTAATTTTGATTAATTAATTCTCATTTTTTATTATTAAATTTAAAAATATTTATATATTATATTTATATTAAATTTAAAAATATCAAATCAAATAGATTTTATTTTCTCTCTCACCCTTTGGGGCTGTTTATTCTTCCCAATCTAGCATCTTGGCAACTTCTGTTCCAAATTCCAAAGGCCATAAATAAGATCGTATGATTAAATATTTATATAAATATATTCAAGCTTCCATCATTTATACATTATTCTACAAATTACACTTCTTTAAGAATTAAATGTCAAGATTTTTCATAAAAATTCTAAGTCTTCAGTACAATCAATTAAGAAAGGAACTGCAATTAATAATAAAAAAAAGATTATTTGTCTATTTTTGGAGGACCATATAAACTTGCTTAACTTAACTGAGATGAATGATGTTTAAGTAATTATAATAACATCTACTGTGGTACTAGCATTTCTTAACTAACCCAAAAAAATTATGGATAAAAAACTAACATTTAAAAAGTTTCTACAATTCTTGATACTGTTAAACAATGTTAACTATCAAATTCTTTTATAATCTATTTCCTAAAATAATGTCAAATAGAATAACAGGAATAGTTAATTTCTTTAAATTAGAGAAATTTTTTATTACTTAGTAAACATTGATAATCATTAACATTCATATTAAAATATGTTCCCAATTTATAAACAGCAATCAAATAATTAAATTAAACTGATTTCCTAAATGAATATAATATTCTTTACAATTTACAAATAAAACATGATATTGTTTTGTAAATAATATTTACTAACACAGGTCTAGTTAAAAATAGAAATTATAACGACATTTATTTTTCACTGAAACAATGCAGGGTAGATTTACAGCTATACCCTTTAAAAATACATAGAGCTGTTCCTAACTTTTGATGTAAGTGCAACATAATACAACGATATCTACTATTCTTATCAACCCTCTTTTTTAAGAGAAAAAAAAAAGGATTTGTCAACTCACTACAGCTTTGTATTCATAAACAAATGATGATACAATAAGAAACAAGAAAATAATTTACTAATATTCACATATATACAACACAGATGCAGTCTTTGATAAAAATATGATTTGATTTTAGGGGTAATATACCTCATACAGAAAGTACAAATAAGGAAAAGTATGTGCTTAAAGATATTTTTCTTACTTACCAATTTTAAAAGCAGACAATATTCAGATTCAATAATATATGATTTAAAATCATAGCTTATACTCGTCACTAACACAGCAAATCTAAGGACATACTCTAATATCAACAAAAATAACACCAGAGAAAATATAGTGAAACATCAACATACTTATTTTTTTTTTACTTATTTGACAGTAGACATAAGGTATTTTCAAGTAACAATATGTCTGATAGCTATCAAATCTTTTCAACTATTGTGTTTCATTGAACTTTCTGTAATTTGGTTAAAACGTTTCATTTTAACGAACGCAAATCGATACAAAGTTTTTCTTCAAATCACTTGTGTCTTTTTCTTGAAAACTTCTATTTAAATACATATCGCGGTCATGAGTTTCGAAATTATTTAACCGCTAGAAAATATATTTAATCAATTAATTACTAATTTTTAAAAAGACTATCCCTCTTCAAGTAGCGAAAATAAAACAACACAATCTGGTTACGATAATAAAAAATGTAACTTACAAAAATAAAAACTAGGATTAATTTTATGCAACTGGGACTGTAGTTATCAATGTTATATAAACATATGAAGTAAAAGTCAAATTCAAAACAAAAGATTTGTTCTTCATAATTTGTCACCGGTTGTTTATTATCATCATGAAACCCACCAATATTTAACTAAATTTATACTTTCTTATTTTATAATTTTAACAACAAAAGCATGGGCTCCAACTTTAGGCATTGTTTTAGACTTTCGCGACTCTTAAATTCAAATACTATAATCAAGAAAGATATCAGTCTTCCAATAAAACAATCAATAGTATTTGCTAGTTCTACTGCTTATTCAGGTGGTGGAAGATCCTATACTAAAGCTATTTTAATTATTGGAGGATTGGGTTTAGGAGGTGGTTTGTACGGCTATTTAGCTGCACCGGATCGAAAAAGAAAACCATTGACCAGTCTCATTGAAAAGAGTGACTACACTAAAAATGACAATATACCTGACGTTATTCCATCTAAAGAAGTAATATTTTTGTTATTGATTAACATTATATCATTTGTGCCTTCATTTTTAGTTCTTAAAATAATGCTTGAATATTCAGAGTGAGAATATGCAATCAAACTTTGTATATGTTGATTACTCTGTATTGATTCATAACACAGGGATAAGTTTGATTTTAAAAAAAAATTATTCTAAAAATAGAAATCGTATAGTGTTGTGTGCAAAAACATTTTTTAAATAATTTAAAAAATATCTAAAATTTAAGCAAAAAACATTTATTCACTGAATGTTATAAACGTTTTAATAAAAGTATTGATGCTAGATTTTACTTTTTTTTTTTTAAATTGTGTGAATATGAATCTAGATGTGTGATTTTTAAAGTATGCAAATATGATTTTTGATGTTTGATTTTAACATTTGGTGAATACAAATCTCAGTACTTGATTTTAAAAGCGTGTGAATCATCCCCGTCATTATGGCATATGTATGGTGAGTCCAGATCATTATAGCATAAGTACCATTTACAGAAATCTTCTTAAGACTTTTAATACTATGTGACTTTTATAGATTATTAAAATTTCATGTGCATTTAACTTTCATTTTACCATGATAAGTTCTTTCATAAAATGCTAATTGAAAATATTTAAAATGATAATTTAAATTAATGAAGTTTTGTGATTTGTACATTTTCTAATTGTATTTAAAACCCTTATTATAGATACTTGGGCCTGCTGAAAATTTAGGAATAGAATTCACTCTTTACCAGTATCAAACTTGTCCATTTTGTTGTAAAGTCCGTGCTTTTTTGGAATATCATGGTATTCCATATAAGGTGGTTGAAGTTAATCCTGTTATGAGACAACAAGTCAAGTTTTCTACTTACAAAAAAGTTCCAATTCTTATTGCTCATGATAAAAACTCAAATCAGAAGGTACATAATATATTCATTGTATAAAAATTTTATCTATTATTTTATTTTATTTATTGGTGCCTATTTAGAAAAATTTCTATATTCGACTTTAAAGTTATGTATGTATTTTATTGAATGAAAAATCAGAAAAAACTTTTAGATGTTGTAATTGTTATATAAAAAGAAGTTAAGAATCTACTTGGAGATTTATGCTTTTATTAATTTTGTTTTAAATCCCTAAATTAAAATTATAGTAGTAAAAAAAGAAATTTCATTAGTATACTCAAGTAGAGATTTGTTGTATCAAAACTAATAAACCACAAACCTCAGTAAAGGAATGTTTTCTTAAAACTTTAGTACTGAAATTGTTAAAGAATGTTAAAAACATAAAACAGGGTGTGTAGCATTTATTAAAGGTGCTTAAATATGCTTAGTTTTATTCTCTAAAAACATTTTACGGTAATTTTTCAACTGAGTGGTTAATAAGAAGTGCTTAATTTTTTCTATTCCAAAATGAGATTTTTCTTTGCCATGTCAATTTTTGCCATAAATTGAATTCTTTGCCATTGTCAAATGTAATTCAACTATAATCCATTAACATTTTATGTTAAATTGTTTGTAACAGCTATATTAATATTTTTCTCTTATTTTAGCACCAACTGAATGACTCTACAGTTATAATTAGTTTATTAGGTACATATCTCAAAAACATTGAGCAAGGACTACAATCAGTTTTGCCCTTCTATGCACCTCATGCATACAAAGATGAAAATGGAAAAGTTATTGAAGAAGTTCTGAATAAATATTCACTCATGTTTGGAAATAATATAGCAAAAGATGAAAATTATGAATCTATAAAGTATGCCTATTGCAACTTTTTTATTTATTTACTTATTTTTATATTCATCTTGTATTTATTGCACTTTTCTGGATCAGGCATATGTTATGCATAAATGAAATGGGTTTTTTTTTTCTACATAATTGTCACATATTAGGTGAAAATAATTAGATTTAATATAATCTAAAAGCTAATTAATATATTATTTGTATATTAATTATTGTTTCATACTCTGTGATTTAATTTTTCTGTCTGATCTTTAATACTTTCTTCTACTTGATGAAAATATTATTGTTGCTCATTTTAGTTATTGTAATTAGTTTAACTCATTTTTTGATAGACTACCTTCAAGAAAGATGTTAACATGGTATTGTGTGTTAAAATTAGTGAAATTTAAATATATATTATATCTAATTAAACAAATGAGACTGTTTTATGCTTCTGTAATTTAAACTGTATTGTATAACATATTTTTCTATTTATTCTTGTATTTTATGTATTCTTTTTCTGGACCTGGGCAAAACTTTTGGGGTACAGTGAAAGCGATTTTTTTACTTTTGTCTTAGCTTTCTCGTTAGAAAAAGTTTTGCATTCTATGACAATTCAAGGCTGGTACCGATGACGTCAGCTTTGATTGTCATGTTTTATTAATTTTTCTTTGATGTCTCATTTGTTTAATTCCTCTTGATTTCTCTGTTGCTAAGTGCATTTTTCCATTTGGATGTTTTATTCTTATTAATTTTTAATATTTTTAATTTTTATTAAAATTTTTGCATTATTATTTTGAATTCTTTCCTTAAGTATATCTAATTAATGACTTTATAAATTATGGTGTTTTTATATTACTGCTTATAGTTTGAGTGGTTTTAGTTATAGCAAAGTCATTCCTGAGAATACTGACAAGTGAAGGTATCAAAATAGAAATATATACTTAATCCTTTACTGTGTAATGAAACTTTGACTTTTAAGAATGGGATTTTAAATAATGTACAGAACACCTGATATAAAACTTTGTGAGGCATTCCTCAGGATACTGACAAGTGAAGGTATCCAAATAGAAATATATACTTAATCCTTTGCAGTGTAAAGAAACTTTGACTTTTAAGAATGGGGTTTTAAATAAGGTATGGAACACTTCATATAAAACTTAGTGAGTCATTCCTGAGAATACTGACAAGTGAAGGTATCCAAATAGAAATATATACTTAATCCTTTGCTGTGTAAAGAAACTTTGACTTTTAAGAATGGGATTTCAAATAATGTAAGGAACACCTGATATAAAACTTTTTTTAAGTCATTATAAATTATTTACATAATTATAATTAGTTTGGTCAGAAATAAAATTAAGAGCCAGCACAATAGTTTAGTATTCTGTGGTAAAAATAAATTTAAATTAGTAAAATTTATTTTAAATTAGTCAAAAAATATTTTTGACTAATTTAAAATTTTATTCAACTTTAAAGCCATTTTCTTTTAGTTTCAGTAAGAAACTTCAGCCATACAAGGGTGAATGTGAATTATTTTTTAACCGAAAGAGTGCATGTCTTGTTACGATTACTTTTTCTGGCATATTTGATTTACTTATTTCCCTCTCTTTACAGATGTTATATATTTTTATTTGTCAATATTCCTGCTCATTTTCTTTTAATTCAGCCTCTCCTTTCTCCTGTTATTAAATTTAATCCTCTTATTAAAAGAAATTCTGTTTTTAATGTCTCGAACAATTTATTCCTGATTGGTTGTAATTTAAGTTTTCCATTTTTAGCTTATAACTTTATTTCAAATTAAAAAATATAATTCTTATTTACTTCATAACCTATAGTCACTGGTGTATGATACAGTGTCATATATTATTATCATATTCTGCCTATTTTTAGGTGTATTGTAATCTCTTTGCAAGTCATTATGAAAATATGCTTTTTTTAATATTTATCAATTGAAAATATTCTCACCTATATTTTTGAATGAAATATAATGTTCTTACTTTGCTTCAGTTAATGATTAAATGGAAAACTGCGATATCTCCTATTAATTCATTTATCATTATGTATTGAATAAAAATCATGTTTTGCTATTAACAAGAATTTTCCTATTATATAATTAATTCACAGATATTAACTATTTATTAAATTTATAACAGAGGTTAAAATTAAAAAATTTTGTCAATGATATGCAGACCAGTGACTAAAAGATATTACTAGTCCGTAAAATTTTCAATGTTCCTTTTACATGACACTATTAGATTTTTTGTTTTAAAAAATTTTATATGTTTAAAGGAAAAATTACATAACAAAAAATTTATAGTGTTCACAATTATGATTAAATATGCTATTTTGTGACAACAACTCAAACCAAAATGTGAAACTGAAAAATCAAGACCAAAACAGCATCCCTTCACATTCATTGCTCTTCTGGGTAAAACTGATTGGTATTTTATAATGATCCAATTCAAATTTTAATGATCCTGAACCAACAAACCTTCCTTAATTTTGAGCCCTGCTATAGATAAATACTTCACCATTGCTCACATCTGCCTTAAAAGTGCTTATTTTTTAAATCCTAACAAAATATGTTTTTTTTTTTTTTTAATTATTTATAGAATCATAACAAAATCTTATTCCATGTTCAAACTGATTTAAATCTTATAACATTTATATCCCAGCTCTTCTCCCCCCCCCTTCTATTTCTGTTTGGCATTTGTATTTTTAAATCATTTCTTTCTTTTTTTTATTGTATCAATTATCTTTTTTTTTTTCTAGAAAAGAAAAGCATTGGCGAAAGTGGGCTGATGCAGAGTTTGTGCATGTTCTCTCTCCTAACATCTACCGTACATACGATGAAGCACTTCAATCTTTTAACTATTTTTCTGAAGTTGGAGAATGGGAAAAAAATTTTTCTTCTTTTGAAAGATTCATTGTCATTTACGTAGGAGCGACAGCTATGTATTTTATTGGGAAAAAGTTGAAGAAAAAGTAAGGTTTCTCTTTACATATAAAATTGTAGATTCATTCACAGATCTGATTCTTTTTATTTATTTATATTATTGGTTTAAATCTTTCTTTTTTTTTTCCTTCTTTAAATTGAGAATTGATTTGAGATTGGTTGTTTGAGATAAAAGTTGATTGAGATTTAAGATTGGTTAATTGGGATAAAGGTTTAGATATATTTTAAAATCTAACTTCATTATTAAAGAAAGTTTTTTATCCAGAGAATAAAGAGTGATTAAATGTAGTTAAGAATGAAGATTTACTAGTACATAGCTTTTCAATTACAATTTTGTTTTTGTGTGCTATCAAGTAAATATTTCAGTTTTACCCATTTAGTTTTATGTTTATTTAATTTGTAAAAAAAGAATTATTCCGCCAAGAGTAATTTAGAATAATTAATTGTTTACAACATTTTCTAATCTACATTGATTTACTCTTCTTTTGACATCTAATTGATTAATTCGCTCACAGGTTTTACAATTCATAATGATGCTCACCTTGAATAAAAATAACTATGATCTCATTTATTCAGTGATTAGTTTGTAATTAATAATATTAACTATTTTAGTTTGAAATATTAAGTATTTTTATTTTAATAATGTTATAAAATAAGTATTATTAATAAATGTAATCATAGCTTTTGTTAAAAAAAAATTTATTATTATTTTTTTTTAAAGTAATTAATATTTTTTTTAAATTATTTTAATTTTACTAACCTTGTTATCTACCATTTAACATATTTCTTGAATATGCTACGTTCTTTTAAAGTACTTTTAATAAGTGAATGAATCATATTTTTGTTATACTTTAAAGTGGAGTATATTTTTCCCATCAGTCCTTTAAATATTGTAAATAGGGAAGCTTTGTGTACAAAAATATTTGATAAAATCAGACTCCTCTTGTGAAATATGCATTTTAGCTGAAAAATGTTTAACCTATTACTAATAAAAATTACTTTTCTGTAAACAAATGTTTCGAATTGGATCTATAAATATTATGGATATGACAAAACCAAAATATTATATTAAAAATACATGTCCATATTTCTATGGTGGCTTAATTTCTAATTTTCAGTTACCTTTTAACCTTGTGTTTGACAGCAATTCACTTGAATTTGTCAAAAAGTATTTATTCAAGACTAATTTTGTAAGTAATTAACGATTGTCAATAATTAATCTACATATTAACATATTTTAAATATGCTGATTATGTTTTTAATATCCATGATCCCAGATATTCTTACCTAGTACATAAATTGGAAAGGTAAATCAATAGTTATTCAAATCATTCTATTTTATCTGATTGAAAAACTGATCACTGAATAAATGTTATTTCTAAAAATATTTCCCTTTTATCAACGAATTTTTTGAGGAAAAAAAATTAAATGATTAAGTCTTTAATGATATAAATCTAAAAAATTACCTAAAATTGACTGATTATTAGCATTGTAGATCCACACCCTGTGTTTAGAACCTCATATCTCTTTATTTATCAATTCTTGCATAGTGTTTTCTTTATATATATATATATATATATATATATATATATATATATATATATATATATATATATATATATATATATACAGTGAAACCTCTTGCTATCAACACTCCTGCAAAACGGACGCCTCTGAATACGGACATATTTTTAATTCCCCTGGGATCTTCTATGAATAAACCATTATGTGCGTTCTCCGCAAGGCGGACACTCCTGTGACCGGACAGACAGTATTTCACTACTGAAGAATCAATCTTTCTCCTGTCACCTTGCCTTATCTTTGAAAAGAAAGGAGAGAAAATGAGACTGCTCTCCTGAAATAATTCAGACAGCAGCATCTTTTGCTCTTTTCATCTGAACCACACATGTTTTG
The DNA here is from genome assembly GCA_949128135.1 of Parasteatoda lunata. Lineage (NCBI taxonomy): Eukaryota > Metazoa > Arthropoda > Arachnida > Araneae > Theridiidae > Parasteatoda > Parasteatoda lunata. The sequence goes on from OX421977.1 coordinate 83,766,284, forward strand.
AGACCTCTTAAGTTTAATTCTCAATGCTTCTTCCCCTCTGAAAATTTCTTTAATTTTCCTATCAATTTAAAGACTGTATTTAACACAACTGGGGTAAAAAAGAGAACAGAAATATAATCTTTGATGTGTTCATATAAATGAAACACTAATTCAGACACTTGATAGCTGATCAATTGTAAATAATCAACTCTATAGGTACTCATGACTTAACTGTAAATCGTGGAAGGTTCACTTTCAAGAAGGTATTAACCATGTTCCCTATCAAATGATAGGTAGATGTTAAGGGATGTAAACCTAAGAATTGAAACCGACTGAGGACTGAATGCTCCTATTTAGTATCATATGTCTAACTTGAGTATCTATGCTAATAGGAAAATTATATTCATTTATCTGTAGCTACATCTAGAATAATGTATTTATATCCAACTTCTTTATATATTATTTTTTATATTTCTTAAAGTTTAACTAAATATCCTTGTAGATATAGTAAATTATTTATACTATTTTATCTTTATAATTATTTATATTATTTTATCTTGTAATATATTCTAAATATAATTAAAAAAAATTCTATTAACTTACGCCCATTTTCAAATTGATTCCAAGCACTATTTATTAAAAATAGAAATTCATGCATTCAAGAACATTATTTGTGCATTAAAGAAAGAATTTAAATATTATTAAACTATTAAGATTGTTATCAGGTACACTCATACAATGTTAATAAATAGTTATTATACTTGTTATTAGTTTACCCATTTCATTATACTAGCTATTATTATTTTTCCTTTTCAATTCTGTGTTCTTTTGATATTAGGTATGCCTTGAAAGATGATGTTAGAGAATCTTTATATGATGCATGCAAAGCATGGATGAAAGGAGTTGGAAATAAAAGGAAATTTATGGGTGGTGATGTACCAAATCTAGCAGACTTGGTAAGATATTTTGTTTGAATTATGGAGAGGGTCCTAGCTCAGGCATTTTCCATGTTGTCTGATCTGGGTCAAACGAGACAAGGTACTTGGTCATGGTTGAATGAGAATCTTGTGAAGAAAACTTTTTAGATGTCCGCAGAAAAAATCAGAGTAAGAACAATTTGAAGGCCTAGTAAACTAAGAGATGGGCCCTGAACATTGAAATCCATCTGCTGGATAATTTCCATGAGGTAGTTTCACTAAGCTGGTGCTCTATTGGGGTTTTCTTTTCTCTCCAATCTCCCATTCTATGATGAAATTTGTTTCTTTTGCAAGTTTTATCATACTTTAGAGTTGTAACGATTAGTATTGTTAAAACACTCTATACAAAATATTACTTTATTAAAATTAAAGAAACATTTTCAGATTCAAATTTAGTTTTAAATCTATTTTAAGTTTTATACTTGTACATTATTTATTAGTATAGCATTTTTCGTGAAAATTGGACTAATTGATTAGAATCTATAAATTTATTTTGAAATCAGAAACCCAATTTTAAAAAAATTTAATTATCTTCATTTTACATACATTGCATATTGGACACAAGATTCGGTTTTGAAAGTTTAATCTGTCTTACTAACACTTTTTTCTTTTACATACTAAGTCTTTTTTTTTTAACACTAGTCCATTTTTTTTCCTGTTTGTTAATTGAAGTTAAATGCTGTTCAGAGAACTGATGCATTTTAAAAACTCAAGGAAGTTTTTAAAAAAAAATTGTGTTTTATAATTTCTATTTCTAAATACTGTGGAATCTTTCTAAAACAAAATCTATTGGTTCCTTCTGAAAAATTCACTTTAAAGAAAATGTTATTATACAAAAGTTTTTTTCAGTAATTTATTAAAATGTTACAAAAGCTTCAGTCAATATGATAAATTCATTAGTATATATTTATGCCTTTTATTCGAAAATGAATTAAATTAATACATATTGTAAATTTATTAAAATTTTCAATATTTATTGTTATTTAAATTCTTCAAGGCAATTTATCACTTTAAAGAATAATTTGTTCTGCCTAGTATGTCCTTACTTTATTTTAAAGTAAATTTTTCTGGTCATTTGAAATTCTTTCTGTTGCCAATTTAACTGCACAATAAATTAAATTAGTCTGTAATACAATCAAACAAAGAATATGTATGGAAAAATATAACCAATTCAAGATGAAACTCCAATTATTTAAATATTTGAACATTTAGGAAATTATGAGTATTTTTATTTCTTAGGTATAAAATAAATTATGTTTAGAAAATTTTAGTTTCATGACTGCAGAAACAATGCTTGCACTTAGGAATGTTACCAATTACTAGTAAATAAGCTATTAGTTATTTACTAGTAAAATTAAGACAGATAAATATATATGATTTATTTCGGTTCTATTGTGTTTTGTGTACAGTAACTGTCACTTTTTTTATAAAAAAGGAAATTCTATGTTAGTTGTTATGGTTTTTATTCTTTTTTAGGCTGTCTATGGAATGCTCAACTCCATTGAAGGTTGCTTAGCTTTTCAGGACTTGTTAGACAACACAAATATTGGAAAATGGTATTATAGTGTGAAAGAATCTGTTGCTAATCATGCTGGATACCAGACACTCAAAATGTAGAAATTATTTGTATAATATGTTTTAAGTTCACTGACAATAAAATAATTAGTTTTAAAAATCGTTTTTATGGTTATTTATTTGTATAATTTATATTTAAATTGAATCACAATAAACAATTAGTTTTAAATTTTGTCACATGAAAGGCGGTCACTATTGTTCCTTAATAATAGAAAACCAAAAAGTTAAAAATATGTTTAGTATTCAAAATTTTTATCAAATGTAACATGGAAAAATTACAATCACATAAAACTAAGCTAAGGAGAGGAGGGAAGATTTTAGACTTATGGTGTTTTTCTCTAATATCGTATTTGAGTGATCTTAATTATGTATTTATACTAAGCAGGTTGAGACGAAAATCCTTCAAATGATCATTGATAACTATGTTAATAAATGATATATAAAAAAGAACACATGCCTAGAACTCTCTGAATTTAAAAATTTATTTTTTGCATTTGTTTTTACTTAAGAATACCTTTTTGCACATTTACTATCAAATTTATATTTAGTTCAAATTAATATTTTTTAAATTATTCAAATTATGAACACTTTATTCTGAAAAGCATTTAATTTTTGCTTGTCAAAATTATTTATCACTTGTTAAAATTATTTTTTAAATTTAATGTCGAAAAAAAATTAACAACTTCAGTTCAATTAGAGATTATCACACCTTTATAAACTGTATTTTCTACTGAACAAATGGAGTAAAGTATTGTATGGTATAAACAATTTTCATTAAAGAAATAGAACAATTTAAATACCATGTTGAACAGTAAAATGATGCCTTCAAAAAAAAATTTGTGTAGACTATGACTGTTCTAACTACACCCGATTTCTTTTTATGACAGCGCAAAACTTTTAGAAATACAAGTAAGAATCATTCATCTATGCACAAACATCGATGTGAGTCCGACAAGCAAGAAGTATTGTACCCTCCTTCTAATTTAAAAGTTGTCAAGTGTCTTACAGGGCTAGATTTTCAGTAAACAATTCTGACAAGAAAATTATAGAGAAATATTAGAACCTGTGTAATAAACAGTGGATTGTGTTTTTAGAGCGGCAATTCCCAAACTGTGTATTGTGGACCCTAGAGTGACAGGAGTTAAAGCATTTTATAAAAAAAACTATTATGATTTTTTGAATTATTATATTTATATCCATTCAAAACAGTCCATTATTTTATTTATTATTTTGGTTATTTCTTTTAAAAATTATTTATGCAAAATGTCAACTAAAAAAAAATGTTCATTATTTTAAAAAATATTTTTTCTAATAATTCATTGAATAAAATATTCAAGCGATTAGCACTTATAAAAGATTTGCACTAATACATTCCATAAAACTTTTCAATTCAAAGAGAATAACAAAACCCAACAATGAATAGAAATTGACAACCTCCGAGGGCCCACCAAAAATGCAGGACTAATTAATAGATATATTACAAGTTTTTTTTGACATTTGCTAAATCTTGGATATATTTTTACTATTCCTTGGATATATAATTCATATGAGTTCCAATTATGTAGAATTTCATTTTTGTTAATGTTCCTTTATATCAGGAGTGTAATTTTTTAAATAACACGCAGGACTTTTTGTGAACTTTCAATATTGATAAAACGATGACCAATTAATATTTTCAAAATGATGAATAGTGTTTCTTTAGTTAGGTTAACAATTGCTAATTCGGGGTTCTGCTAAACAAAGGCTTAGGGTATCATAGTAAAAAAAAATTGGAAACCGCTCGTTTAGAGTACTTTAATCTTTCCAGGCAAGTATGATATAATTTGAAGTAGTGTCCATATTTACAACGAATTGTAATCTTGATCTGGCTGCACTGCATTCGTATTGATTAATGCAACCAGAAGATTCTCAATTCCATCCAGAGCTCTTAATCCACAACCTGAATGATCTACAGAAAGTGTGTTATTAACTGGTTAACAAAGTGCAATATGCAATTCACAAAAGTGATCACACGTAAAGTCAATAGTAGTTCGTCTTACTTGTAGTTGCTAAATATTCAAAATCGCATGCAGTTGTCTAAAATAAAAACTCCTTCAGACATGTGGCGGGGACTATGGTAGCGAAGTATGACTATTTCAAGTTGGGGAACGGGATCACTGTTTTGGAGTGGTTTCGGGTCGGCAGGAGAAAAGGGGATCTTTTCTTCGGTCTATTGTATTAGTCCTAGGTAGCTTCACTCAAGTGAAGCTACCCTTCCTGAAATGCGCTTATCTTGTTTCCATAGCACCAGACGGCTTCAGACTTTGTGGCGGAAGGAGTTCTTAGCTTAGGTAGACCATAGTTTATTAACATCACACTAGAGCTGCAGAATGGATTATTGGCGACGATCTGAGAAACATCCATGAGGTTGATCCGAAGACATGCCATCATAATTTTGATCCTTTCGGATGGGGTGACTCCTCTGATTTGGTAGTCCAATAACCATCGAGCAAAGTTGAGCATTTTATGGTAGAACAGTTTAACGAGCATCAATACTGTACACCCTTGGTCCCTTCGCATGCTGATTGAAGTGGTTACCCGCGACCAGAAATGCTTGACTTCGGTTGATTTCCTGGTGACCATGTCTTAGTGATCAGTCCAATACGGGCCGCATGCAATGTATATGCTTCATAATGCGAATGCTTGCTGCAAGCGAAAATGAAAACCAAATTTGTTAAAAATATTCTGCCGAGAAAAACTCTCCAATCCTGTTCGCACTCGCTTGAAGGAAAAAAAAAGAAAAAAAATTGCAGTAGAAACGGACCTTAAGCATGTCAAGTTTCTCATTTTTAGTTGGCTCAAATCAAGCAGAAATAGAACGTAAATTGTTATCAATTGAACTCGATCAAATAATTTGTTTACAAACAACCATTTAAATCTCTATTTTTAATCATCTTTTTATTAATTATTTTGTCATTTTATATTTATTAATAAATTTGACGATAACTTTAGAACTGATTTATAATGTCTACTCGATTGACACCAGAGAAGTAAATTAATTTGCCTTACACTTGTATATAACGAACTCTCTTATTTTGTATTAATTTGTATCATTTACTTATATTTTCATATCTTTTTGTGTAGCAATTAGCACGAAAGAGTGTATTAAAATCTATTGCTTTAATTTATAAGAATGAATATGCCTTTCTCTTAGTTGGAACCTTACAGTGATGAGGTTCGATTTAAAACTGTAATTATATGACAGTTGATTCTAAATTTGAACTGATAGGATGAAGGGTGAGATATATAAAAAAAGAGGGATTGGGTGTTTTCATATTGGTATCTGAATGCAACAACTAAAATCATTCCTAAGCTGATAAGTTTTTACAATGATAGTGACTATGTCAGAAATCAGGTTCATCTCATGTTTTGACTTACATCATGTGCTTTAATTATGTATTAACTTAATTCTAGATAAATTTTTCTTTGTTTTCAGTCAAAAAAAATTTTGTTAGTTTTTCTCAACTTTATTCAAAAATTTAGAAAAGTTCATTCCATTTTATTGAAATTTAAAATATTTTGAATTGGTAATGGGTAGGTGATAGACAAAAAATAAAAAATTGAAATGGATGACTTTTAAGTCTTTTTTATCTGTTGACAAACATTTATAAAAAATATTTCGGTTTATAAATTTTTGCAGTTGTCGAAAAATAGGTTCAACTTTATTTTGACCTACTTGATGCATTTTAATTAATTACTCAATTCTTATAAACAATTTTTCTCCTATCAGAGTAATTTTTTTAGTGGTATTTTTCAGTTTAAGTAAAATATTCAGATTGGTTTATTATGAATAATTTTTTTTAATAACTGATTAAAGAAACTTATTAAAATATGTGTATTGAACATTGATAAGGGAATTAAGTACAACATTTTAAAAGTACCTAAAAGAATGTTGATAATAGTTACAGACAATTTCAGAAAGGTTTATAATGTGTTATGGAGATCAAACAAAACATTATAACCTTTTTATAATAGCTCTTTTGTGATAGAATAATTGCATGTATAATTTAATTTTTTTTTAAAAAAATTTAAGTTCTAATTTGTAAAAATTACTTTTTTTATTCAGTTTTAAAGTTTATTTTAATAGTCAAAAGAAGTTCATAAGCAACTTTTGTTTTATTTTTTATAATAAATATTTTTCTTCCTTGTTTGATTCAGTTAAATATTTTTCTAATTCATACATTTAGTGCTTTCTTGTTTAGTGTCTATTGCAGTTACAATTTTATTAATCATCTAAAGCATAATGTGATGCATGCTGAGGGCATAGACTAGACAATGCTTTGTTGTTTATACTAAAAATTTTTGAAATAGATTGTTTGTTTTATTTTCCTGAATTTTTATAATGTGTTTTATTATAATTAGTATGGAAAATTGAATAGTCTTAATCATAATTTTTTTCATTAATGGTCTCATTTTGCAGGCATAGGAGGTGAAAAAGGACAAAATGTCTGAACTGGTTAATTTAAAAATTAAAATTTCAAGAGAAAATAAATGTGTTTGAAACTATTTTAAGAAAATAATTTAAATTACTTGCATACTTATTTAAAGTTTTTCTTTCTTCAGCTCTTTTTTATTATTTATTACTATATGTGTATGTTAACAGTCCTGCAAACTGTTAAGCTTTAAATCAATCATTCAACCAATCTTTCAATAGGAATAGAATCATAATGAAAGAAAACAACAAAATCTAGAAATATTAAGCAAAAACAAGTTTTTAACATAGCATTTTCTTTTATTATTTTCTCTCTAGAAAATTTAATTGTAATTTTTAATGTTTGAAAGTCAGAAGAATCTCATGTCAGCATTTAAATATCATTTATCTGTATTGCTTCTACCTTACTTATAAACTAGTGTGTTAAATTTCTTTTATATTAATATGTTTTTTTTATTAAATAACCTAATTTTTTTCAGAGGGGAAAAATATATGCTTGACAAATTGCTAGAAAAACTAGCTGGGGCTGATTACCCTTATTGTGAAGAAGTATCGAAATATGAGAGATTAGCGAAGATAGGACAGGGTACATTTGGGTAAAATATTTTAAATTACATAATCAGTTTTTGTAATTTGTCACACAATGAGTTGTATTTATATCATATCACACTCTGTAATCTATTTTTGCTGTTTAATATTGTTTATTACTTTAGTTTGCGTTCTAATTTAATTTTATTTTATTTTGTGGACAATGTGTGTACATCTTTTGCATAATTATAAAATTGATTAGACATTCTTCTTTCTAGTTTGATTTTCATTCAGTAATTTTATTACATAGGGTGACCTAGGGTAATTCCTGATCGAAAAATGCAAACATCTATTTTATGAAAAAACTAATCAAAATAGAATTTTAATATTTATTGGAAGTTTGAGGGTTTATAAGAGGAGTCCTATGCTACCTTCTTTTGTTTGAAAATCTAATTTGAATTTAAAAGATTTTAAATTTTTAGTGATCAGGAATTACCCCTTCTCTTGATCATTTCTGGGGTAATTCCTGATCACTTCTGGGGTAATTACTGATCACCAGTTTTTATAGTAAAGGGGCTGTTTAAAAATAATTAAAGAATGGTAATTAACAAATAAGACATCAAGATCAAACAAATAAACCAAAAAGATATGTTTAAGCAGCTAATAAAATGATTTATTTAAAAGCAAGAATGAAGATTAACACTTTAAATTTTCCAAAAATCTTTGCATTGTGCCATACATTTTAGGCAAGCAACCAACTTATTCTCATGTTCTGCTGAAATATAAGAAAGAGTTCCCATATGGGTTACTTTTGCTGGTCTTTTTAACTTCATTAAGTGAGAGTGTAAAGTTTAGTTAAGTAAGGTATGTCAACAACTCTGACAGCAGCTCTCACACTGAAATTTTCATTTTCAATCATTAAAAGAAATTCACTAATATTGCTTTCTAGAAGCTTAGTATCCTTTTAGGCTTATAATTTCTCACCATATTTATTTTAGGTTAATTTATAAACTTAAAAATTATTCTAACAATGTACAAACATAAAATTAAGCTAGAAGCAAGGTAAGACAAACCAGAAATGGTGCAAATGAGAACACATTTGTCTTGTATAGAGTTAAAAAAAATTTTTGTGATTACACATAAAATATATTTTATAGTTGTTCCACTTATAAATATGAACTGTTATTTACGAAAGGACAATTAGCGATTTATTAGCTATTTTTTATACTATTTATAAGAACAAATGACAATGATCATGAATTACCCCAGTGATCAATAATTACCCCATCTGTAGGGGTCAACATTTGATATAGATTCCTATAATCAATAATAATGTTTACAGTAGATGTGAAACAATTAAACAAAAGCTTACTCTATTTTTATATCAAAGAAAAAGAAAGTAACTCAAAATATTTAATATTAAGAGAAGGAGGGGGATCTTTGCAGAAATGTGCACATTTTGAAACCCATCTTTGAAATGGAAAATACAGAAAGCAGTTTAAAAGATACTTATTTTTTTAGATTAAACTAAAAACTATTATTAAGTAAATGTAGTTATGCTTTAGTATAGTGTACAAGCATTCTTGTCCATGTCTCAAATTTAAAAAAAAAAAAAAAAAATTTAAATAAAACTTAAGTGATCATTATTTACCCCAGAAACAGAGTGATCCTGAATTACCCCGGGTCACCCTACCTTCTATTTGAAATATTTTAATCATAAATTATTTTGGTTATTATTTGAAAATCAAATGAAATTGTTTTATTAAAAAAATGTACAAGCTATATAGATTTTTTTTATGAAGCTTAACAATTAAAATTAAATGCTTTAACAGTCAATATTTTTAAACAGTCATGCATTTATGTTCTTTTCCTTTGTATTAGGTTCATTATGAGATTCATTAGAAACAAATATTCAATGTTTGTTTCTCCTTGAAAATTTAGAAATACTAAGCATCTCTTGTCAATCTACTTAACTATATTCAAGTACCTTATGCTTATCTAAATCATCTATGTTTAACTTGTTGTTCTGAAATCACATAATATGTTAAAATTATTTCTTTATTTCATAGATTAGAAATTTTAAATTATATTCAAATATATTTTTGCTTTCAAAACTTTATTTTTGTGGATGAAACTGAAAGATAAACATTTGTGTTTCAATTTTAAATTATCAATAATCCAAATTTACGAAAACATGAATTTATTCTTTGTTTTTAATGTAAATTTAAAAAAAGGTTCTTTAAAAATTTTAGAAATATTCCTTAACTTACCTTTTTCTCATTCCTATGAATTTCCATGAGAATTTTCAAATTTTTTCTATGATGCTTCTTTACAAAATTTTCTTAAAATTATGTTAACATATAGGTTTATTAATTTATGTTTAATTCTTTTTAATGTAATATAATTATTATTATTATTTTTTTAAAAAAAGTTAAGATTTTATATATTACATTGCCTAGTAAAATTTTGTATGTTTTCTGTTTTATGGGTTGTGTGTTTTCTAATTTTTCTATTCATTTAAAAAAAATTTTTTTTTTCATTACTACTTCAAACTCAACTACTCGTATCAATCCCAAGATAATTTCTCATAAGTGTCTTTACTCTTAACATAATCTACAATAATGTCACATAGCAATTGTGATTAATTTTATTTAATGGTTAAGCTGTAAACTTTAGATTTTCATTGTGCTAAAATTAAAAGAAAATGTATAAATTATAAAAATTTTTATTGATATATTTTTAGTGTATAAAAAGGGGCTTTATTTTTGTGAATTTTTCTAAAATGTATCTTTTAAAAATGACTTCCAACAGTATAAACTTGTATAAAAAATATCAATTAAATCATAACCAGATAAACTGAAAAATGAATGCAATTGGAAAGCTCCCGACAGATCTATTTTTTAAAAGCATCCATTATATGTTACAATTATTCTTGCTTATATTAAAAAATATTTTAGGGAAGTCTTTAAAGCCAGACATCGGACATCACAAAAAATTGTTGCCCTGAAGAAAGTTCTGATGGAAAATGAGAAGGAAGGAGTAAGTGCATTAATAAAACTTTTTTATTTTCTTGTGTGAGCTTATCCATTTTGTTGCTTGGCAACAATGTCATTTTGAAACTGTCTTCTAATTTTTTGCTTCTCATACGCTCTCTCCCTTTAAAATGAATCCCTTATCAGCAAAGCTTTACTCTATCTTTATTCATCATTTGGTTGTAAAAAATTGGTTGATATTTTGACATTTTCAGTTTCCTCTGTTAATGTTTTTAGTAAATTTAAAATTTTATTAAAATTGCTTTTTTTACCAGTTACTATGAATTATGTATAAGTGCCTAATTTTTAGTATTAATATTTTTGTAAAAATTTTTTCATTAAGATTTTATTTCTCTATTTCATTAAGATTTTATTCTTCTTTTTCAATAAGATTTTATTAATCAGTTTTCCGTTTATATTGATTTTCAGTATTTTAAATAAAGTAAGCAAAATTGTGTAAATATATTATTTTCCAATTAATTCTCCCTTTTGCTCATTGTAAATTTTCTGTTTCACTGCAAAAAGAAACACTAAATTTTTACTTTGATATGGTAAGTTTCTTTCTCTTTTTTAATGCATTCCTTGTATATAAAAGTTTATTACCCATAAACATATATCAAAAATATACTGTCTCACTATTAAAAGATTACATTATTGATTTTGATAGTTTTGATTTAAATCTTGTAGATATTCTATTAGATATCAGAAATATTTATCTATTTAAAATATTATGTGATAGTTCTTTAGATTTTTTCTTTCATGTACCTTCATTGTAGATTTTCTTGTTAGATATCAATCTACTTGAGCATTATTTTTATTGTTGAACTAATTTTAATGTTTCCTAAATTTTTTAATAATCAGTTTTCTAATATGGCTTCATTTTTTCAGCTAACTTACTTTTCTACCTTTTTATCTCTACCCCCTACCCATAAATCATCTAATTATGTCACATAGACATAGTTATGTCTTTAGATTATTTTATTTACACTTTTGAATAAAATGTGTGAATTATGTGTCTAGTTTTTTTTTCTTCCACGCTTTTATTACGTGATATTTTTTTTTGTATGTTCCTCTCAAATAGTGTAAGAACCATATCATCTTGCAAGTTTTACTTAAAAATGAAAAATTAAAATTAAAGGTTATTGCTGTAATGAAAAATGAAATTATTAATAATAAAATATATTGCCTTTGGAATATATAATTGGTTAAATTAAAAAATATATTTTATTAGTTTTATGTAAAGAAAATAGAGGGAAAGAAGCTAGTCTGGGCCATTTTTATAGACTTACCAAAAAAAGATTACTAATCACCATTATGATTATATCCGTTATGTATTTTTTTTATTTAAAATTTGAATGCTTGTCTTCATAATGAATAATAGATAAGCTAATTTAGTCTTATATTTTTCATAATATTTCCAAGTTTCCATTTCCACTCTAGCCCATTTCCCCTATATATGTTTCTAACAAATAGTTTTTTAAACTCTCTTCGGTGGAAATTTTGAGGAAAATTATTTTTTTTTATTTTCTTTGAGTGTTTAAACTATTTTCATCAACTTAATTAAAAAATAATTATTGATTAGAAGCTTTTTTTTTATATTGCAAGAATTAAAAACTTTATGACTACTATTTTTAAATGCCATTTTAATATAAGATATTGGATTATCATTGATTTTTAATAAGTGAAGATATTGGTTAAAAAATAGATTAGTCAGATTTTTTGTGGTTACGACTTATGTATAAGCAGGCAATTTTATAAAAAGAAAGATGTATTAGTTCTTTGAAAATATTTTCCATGTCAGCTTTATGTGCATAAGTTTTATAATTATTTTTAATTAATTTAAAATAATCTTATTTCTTTCATAGTTATTGTTTTTAAAATGCTTACTAACATTATTGAATTTTTCCCATGCTTCCTATAAAAATAACGGTAATGTAAAATAAGTAATGTATTAATTCTTCTTTGTTCAAATTGGATCTGGATCTGTATTACTATTTGTATTGTTTAAGTTTGAAGCATTAAATTTATACTTGCATTGAAAAATTTGTTAATCCTCTGAGCTAAAAAATTTTGAAAAATTTTTATGAAATTATCTTTTCTTTGAACTATGCCATTCAACATCAAATGAAGCTAGTTCAAATGAAAACAAAATTTGGTTTAAAAACTCAGAAGGTTAAATGTATTGCTTAATTAAAATTACTATAAAATGAAAGTGTAATTTTATTTAGTTTTTGCCTGTTAATTTTTCCTCAGTTTCCTATCACTGCTCTAAGGGAAATCAAAATTCTGCAATTGCTTAAACATGAAAATGTGGTGAATTTGATAGAAATTTGCCGCACTAAAGGTAAATATCAAAATGAAGGTAAGATAAACTATTAGTTATTGTTAATTTGTAATTAATGATTTAGATCTAGTAAGCTTTTACACCAACATTGTTATACTAGTGATCAGGAATGTCATGATATATTACTCAACATTCGACTCATTAGGAAATTTCCGCTATGTTTTTGCCAGAATAATAATGTTTATTAAAGCATGTTTTATTAAATAGCTATGACACGTAGATTAATTTAACAAACTTCTTCTAAAATTATTTAACAATTGCAGGTATTATTTTGAAAAATATTAAAATTATCATACAAATTGATCAATTTGTAGAGTAATTTTGATAGTATGATAATTTCATGAGCATCACTAGCGGCAAAATTAATAATCATTTTGGAAATTTTTAGCAAATTTAAAAAATATTTTTTCTTATGTGTGAAATTTAGAGAACTATTATGACTATTTATTTTAACTTCATCCTCCTCAAAAATTGGGTTCTGCGACACCCATGGATTAAGTTGACCGATCTATACATTTATTATTAATTAATAATTTATTGAATGTTAACATGTAATTAAGTAATATTACATGTTAATTATACCATGTAATTAACATGTTAATAGAAATTTTTTAACGAATGAAAGAACATTTATTAGATCTATATTTGTTTTTGATAGTATGCGCTGTATGTGCATGTTTTATTATTAGTTTACATTGTTGCATATAACTTGAAAAAAGTGCAAAAAAAAAAAAGAGATTTTACCAACATGGGAGTGTTAAGAAGTAAATTCATTCATGCATTATTGAATAATTTTTTATTTTGTTAGTCTGATCTCGTTAATGATTTGATCATAATGAGCTAAGCTATTGAAAAATCCACTGAACTTCCACAAATAATTGATGATTGATCGAAACCTACTGATTTTATACTGTTTGAACACACACCATTATGAATATTTAAAGGTGTAACATATTTAAGAATTTATATAAAGATAAAATTAAAAAATTACGTTTTTCTTATTTTATTTCAAAGTTAAAAACACAAGTAGATATACAAATTAAATATGATGTAGAGCAAAAAGAATGGATCTTAATTGGATTTTGTTAATGAATAATTTGTTAATGATTTTGTTGTTGCATTCCAGAAACTTAATGATTCATGCAACATATAATAAAGACTGTTGTTGATAATTGTGATTAATTAGCAATATGTAATCAATAAACAATGTCCTATATTGTTTATTCTGTATTTATGAATAAGAATTAATTATTTCACATGTAAATTCATTTCTAATCAACTTTTAAAAAAATTCTCGTAATAGCGATAAATTTTCTTCACTGCATTTTCTGTTCTGTTGCATGTAAGCGATTATTGCTAACATCAATTGTTGTCTAGTTAGTAGATCTTGTTAATGAATATTCCATTCCTGAAACTTAATGATTCATGAAACATATAAAAGACTTGTTGATAACTGTGATTAATCAACAATATGCGATTAATGAACTATGAACTTCATTGTTCATTCTGTATTTATAAATGAGGATAAATTATTTAATGTGTAAATTCATTTCTTATAAATTTTTAAGAATCCCCATATAAGTGGTCAATTTTCTTTGCTACATTTTCTGTTCTGTTGCATGTAACAGATATTTGCTAAATTCAGAAGTTATCAAGTTTAAATTCAAATCTTTACTTATCAAATGATTCTATTGTGTTTGCTTTTGTTAGGATTTTACATGTATAAGTAACATGTATTTAATTAATAGATTGATAGTAAGATATTCATAGTTTTTCTGATATAATTGTAACATATAAAGTGCATAATGATTTTTAATTGTACTAGGAACTTTACCGATTTGTATTTATACAATTTTTATGATATTTAAAGTAAATTAGAGTCTTTATTATTAAATTTCTATCATCTAAATATTTCTGTTATCCAAAACCACTCCTGAAGATTTTTTTCCTTTTCTTTTTGTATGCATACTTGTTTTATTCCCTTCTTATTTTAAATTATTATGTTGCTACAACTCAACTTAACAAGACCTTATTCCATATTTATGAATTATTTTAAGTAATTTCTTAGGTGTAGCACTCCAGGTGTGAGAGCAAAACTCTTTGTATAATTTTATTATCTTAAGGCAATCAATGTTCATTTCAGTATCTTTGTAATTTTAAACCTGATCTAAAAGATCAAGGAATTATTGCATGGTGGACAAACTTGTCTTTGGGAAGAACTTTATACTGTGCTGCTGCTTATTAAATTCATGTCCATTCTGAGAACAATTTATTTCATAAACTGACTGATTTTATAAACATATATTTAGGTAAACATTTTCCAAAGTTAAACTTTACAAGTACATTAAAAAATATATCGGTTGCTACATTAATATTTTATTTTTCACCTAAGAACTAACCAATTTTTTTTTTTTTAAATATTGCTTACAACAACAAAATATTAAATAAATTATGAAAATGATTTGCATTTATAAAAAAATTCAAATATTATTTTTCATCAAAGTTTTCAATTCAATATAAAAGGATCAAATTCTAGAATAAAGGATTATGATTCTCTGATCACCATTCCCAACGTTTGTAACAATTCTTTTTCCAAATCTATAATTTGCATTTGATTCGTTTTTGGCTAATGCATACACCAAAAATAAATTCACAACTAAACGTCATCCCAGGCTTGCATATTTAACTGTTTGACACAAAAAAAAATTTTTTTGGTCTATTATTGGTAAAACGATGACTGAATAAATTTCATTTTTAACAATAAGTATGATCAAAATAATTTATAGTTTATTATTATTCATTGATTTATTTTTTTGGTCACAATTGCAAATTTTAACTTGGGGTTCTGCCACAAGAAGCTCGATCATTTTGTGTTCCGTAGTCGTAAAGAATCTGGAACCTCTTTCTTAGACTAACAATTTTTACAAATTAATTTTGTTTATTTAGTTATTAAGTATAAATTAAAATTATCATTCAGAATTCATATAAATTATATAAAATAATATTAGTAACGTCCATAAGAATATAATCTAAAACATATTTTAATCAGATATCTTTTAAAGGAAGTAAGAATTTGAAAAATCTATAGTGATAAGAATCGTTTAATGAAAATAATTGAAGTGCTATCATGTTTATTAATTTTGGCTGCAAGTAGAATGCATTTTTAAAAAGTGGTTTTTGAATAGAAAAGATTTTTTGTTAACTGCCTCTTACTGTTCCATACCTTTTTGTCACAAATGCACTTAAATGTCATTTTAACATATGTTTCTATGTTCATTCTGCCAAAAAATTTTCCACTTTCTTAACATGTTTTTCGTTTTTTTATTGCATCTTCTCATAAACTTATTAGCAGGTTTTTCTACTTAATGGGTTTTTCCAATGCTTTTCCACTCACTTGACATGTTCGTCTACTTCAGTGATTCTCAACCGTTTTTTTTTTTATGGCGGCACAATTTTAACGATTTCGAAATTTGACGGCACACAATGAAAAAAATTAGTTTAAAAGTTGTTTACTTACCTATAATACATTGTGTTTGTGATAATAATTGTGAATGTGAAATAAAATAATATGTACTACAAAAGCACGTTTATTAAGGGATTAATTATTTCTTCCGACAAATTTTTTATTAGTTAATAACAGTTATTTTTTTTTTGTTGCTAGATTTTAATTGTTAGCTTGTTTACTATAGTTATTAACTGTTTTTTTTTTATATTGTTATTTTTTGTTATTTCTTTTTAACTAGTTTTTTGCTAATTATTAATTGTTAGCTTATTTTTTGTTAGTTATCCTTTGTTAATTTATTAATATAACTATTAATTGCATAGCTTACTTTAATGATTAGCTTT
The DNA here is from genome assembly GCA_949128135.1 of Parasteatoda lunata. Lineage (NCBI taxonomy): Eukaryota > Metazoa > Arthropoda > Arachnida > Araneae > Theridiidae > Parasteatoda > Parasteatoda lunata. The sequence goes on from OX421977.1 coordinate 83,783,036, forward strand.
TATTTCTGTTTGAAATTTTATATTTAGCTTGCTTTACTTTGTTAATTAATAATTTTAATAGTCATTAAAAATTTTAATAGTCATTAAATTTCCTACTTATTTCAAAATTGTTTAAAATTGTGTGTCAAAGACAATTTAAACACTTTTCCTTCTTATTTTAAGATTGTCAGAGACAAGACAATCGCAGACAAAGATGTTCACACGGTTAAAGCGTGGAAAAATTATAATTATATTATAAAATTATAATATATATATAATTTTTATTTTAACATTTCTAATATTTGGCTGCACATTTTAAGAATTTAGCAGCACACAAAAGTGCCACGGCACAGTGGTTGAGAATCACTGGTCTACTTAATAGTTGTGTCTTAAATATGCAGCAGTATATATGCATATAAAGCATTACCTTACCCAGAGATTATTATTATTTTATGTGTGTGTGTGTACTCTTATCTATGATTATTAAAAGTACCATATTAATATTGTAAAGAAACATTTTTTGGGTTACTTCTTGTGTTATAAAAGTTTGGAATTCCATGCAGCATCACCATTCAATCGTTCCAAATCAACCTTTTTCTTGGTGTTTGATTTTTGTGAGCATGATTTGGCTGGCCTATTAAGCAATGTGAAAGTTGTGTTTTCCATTGGTGAGATTAAAATGGTTATGAAACAACTCTTGAATGGACTGTACTTTATTCACAGTAATAAAATATTACACAGGTGAGCAGTTATTAGCATTTTTAATTTCTGTTTATTTTGAGCTATCTTCAGTGCTTACCCCACATAAGGAAATTCATAGTTGTGTTGATTATTTTTAGATTTTCAAACTTTAAAGTATGAATATACAACAAAAATAATTGTCACAGTAAATTAACTAAAAAATGTACTTATTTGAGAATTATTTTTTTTAAAAAAATATAAAGATTTTTAGTATTTTTCATTAATATTACAATCATAATTATAATTTTCATATGATAAAAAGAAATACTCTGTCATGAAAATATGTAAAAAGGAAGCCTTATGTAAAAAGTTGGGTATAGAAAGATAAAAAAAAAGGGGGGGGGGAAATCAAAGCAACTGGTATTTCAAGTATTGTTTGTAATTATTTTAAAAGCAAAATATTTATTACTAGTTTTTTTTTTTTTTTTTGTATTTTATTTTATTCAATATTTAATATGTGTGTGTGTTTAAAAATGTTTTTGATTTATTTTCGTCCTGACTAAAAAATAAATTTCATTAAATTGAATTTTCCAAGAAGAAAAAAAAAAGAAAGTGGAATGCTAGTTTTAATCCTCCAACTGTTACGACTCTGCGCAAAAATTGTACAAAAATTTCCCTTTTATGAACTACATTTCCATTACACCAGAGCTAAAGCTCAGGTTTAAGTGCGTTTTTTTAATTAACTTTAAATAACATGTTTTTATAAAATTATTCATATCAAGAATTTCCTTGCGAACAAATAATTTTAGTACAATAGTTTGTAAGTTAAGATGGTATTAATAATAATTTTATAAAAAATGTATTGATGGAATTTGGTGACATACCTTGTTAAATATTTTTACTCATAGATACTTTTTTTTAACTTGGCTTTTTGTAGAGACATGAAAGCAGCTAATATTTTAATAACCAAGACAGGAACTCTAAAACTTGCTGACTTTGGATTAGCTCGAGCTTTCAGTGCAAGCAAAAATGGACAACCTAACCGATACACTAATAGAGTGGTTACTTTATGGTACAGACCACCTGAGCTCTTGCTTGGTGAACGTAATTATGGACCTTCTGTTGATATGTGGGGTGCTGGTTGCATAATGGCCGAAATGTGGACTCGTAGTCCTATCATGCAGGTAAATAAATCTCTAAACATCATAGAAAGATAATTGTCATCTTAACACTTCATGTAGTCTCATTCATATTGAAAAATTACTTGATATGGTCAGTAATAAAAAAATTATATATCTTTGGCTGTTATCAGCTTAAACTAAGTATTTTAATTGCTAAATATTCAATAATATTTATCAGTATCATATATTTATAATCGCTTCTTAATATTTATTTGTAATGTCTTCTTTTGTTTTTAATTTAGATTATTATTTAAAATTAAAGGTTTGGAACTATAAATGTTGTTTCTTTATCGTATTATAAGCAATCACATTACCTCATTATGCAACATTTTTTGATAAGGATATTTATATTTAGTTACCATTTTACATTTATTATACAGCAAATATAGTAATGCTCACTTATTGAATAAATTTTATGTAAAACTGGGATCAGCATGCAACTAAAATAATGAATGCAAAATAACTGTTTAAAATTCTAAGCAATATTAAGAATTTAAAATGTGCTCTTTTCTTAAAATATCTATCAGAGGAAAAAGATTTAATGAGTTTTTAAAGTAACTAGAAATTAAAAAAGAATTTAAATACAAGTTTGTGGAGGAAGTTGTGCAAATGACTAAGCAAAAGTATTAGGTTTAAATTTTATTCAAATGAAATTGTGTGCTTATAACTCTAAAAGATTGTTGCTGAAATTATATGGTTCTGCATGCTGTGTTAACATTGCAGCTATTGGCTTGGTTTAGTATCATACTAAATCAGCTTTCATATCTGATTTAAATTAATACCTGCAAGGGACGTTACGTCAAATCTGATTTGAGTTATGACATAATAAAAAAATGTCATCTACCCACGAGTTACCTCGCTTGCAGGTTAGAACCTGAAAACCTAAATCTGTGTTAATACTATAAAAAAAAAATTTTTTTTTTTTTAAAATTAATATTTTTTAAAAATTTTAATGTAACAATCTTTTTATCATCCAATAACAAAAAGTATAGTGAAGTATGTGTAGAGGCTGGTGAGCTAGGTGAACAGGTGGTAGAGCTCTGTAGTAACTAAATTAGATTCAAAATTTACATTTTAAAACAATTATATATATTTTTTTTTTAGTGAAAGCTGTTTGAGAAACAATTACTAAAAATTTTATTATCTTTAATATAAAATTCATATTTCATGTTTTTTATTACATAAAATGTTATTTGTTAAAATCAAAACTATTAATAGAATCTTGCTTTAAATGTATTTTTAAGTTTTGGATTTTTTTAAAATTATCTAATCTCATAAGTGAAGCATGCTATAAGTGACAGAGATAAGTATTAAGCTACGGGAGTGTTGAGGAAATTTAAAATAAAAAAAAAACTTGCTTATACATTATTATCAATCCTATTGTTGTTTCACTCCAACTATAAAAAACGTTCCACAAAAAGTGCAAATGTTGTTGGCTATGTACTTTATTCATATCAGCTTTTCTATATTTTACACTTAATATTTTGTTGTATGAAAATCCCCTATTAGTTCATTTATGTTAGTTTCAACAAGGAAAAATATTTGCTTAGATCAACACCAGTTTTTGTTGTTGTTTGTTTATTATTGAATCTATACTTAATGTAGTAGTGATTTTCCATGTTTGTTTATGGGAGGGTATGAGATCAGAAAATCATGTTCTAAGTTGGTTTTGTGTTTTCAATTGATATTATTTAATAAAAAGTTAATTAAATGATACGATTTTTTTTAGCAGGTTAGGATAACTTCAATCATTAATAAAACTCATAATTCTTGTTTTTTTTTTTTTAAATTAATGTTTTAATCTTCTTTCAGGGTAGTACTGAACAACATCAGCTCACATTAATCAGTCAGCTGTGTGGCAGTATAACTCCAGAAACATTTGCAGGTGTAGAAAAACTTGACTTGTATACTAAAATGGAACTTCCCAAGAATCAAAGGCGAAAAGTAAAAGACAGACTTATGGTATTTATACATTTCTTTCTTTCTTTTATTTACTAAGTTTTCTTTTAAAGAAAATACATCGAATTCTCATTTTATTTTAAAGTTAAATTTCAACATATATCACTCCATAAAAACCACTTAAAGTGGTTTTTATGGTGTGAAATACGTAGGATGTACGATTTGTGTAACTTTGTGTTTTGTACAACGTTATTATGTGTTATTATGTGCTCAATGTTAAGAAAGTAAAACAGTGTTATAAACAGAGTATTAATTTTTGTACTTAATTAAATGAATTGTTTAATAGCTCCAGAAAAGGATATACTGTACCAAAAGCAGATGTTATTATGTGCTCAATGTTAAGAAAGTAAAACAGTGTTATAAACAGAGTATTAATTTTTGTACTTAATTAAATGAATTGTTTAATAGCTCCAGAAAAGGATATACTGTACCAAAAGCAGATGTTATTATGTGCTCAATGTTAAGAAAGTAAAACAGTGTTATAAACAGAGTATTAATTTTTGTACTTAATTAAATGAATTGTTTAATAGCTCCAGAAAAGGATATACTGTACCAAAAGCAGATGTTATTATGTGCTCAATGTTAAGAAAGTAAAACAGTGTTATAAACAGAGTATTAATTTTTGTACTTAATTAAATGAATTGTTTAATAGCTCCAGAAAAGGATATACTGTACCAAAAGCAGATGTTATTATGTGCTCAATGTTAAGAAAGTAAAACAGTGTTATAAACAGAGTATTAATTTTTGTACTTAATTAAATGAATTGTTTAATAGCTCCAGAAAAGGATATACTGTACCAAAAGCAGATGTTATTATGTGCTCAATGTTAAGAAAGTAAAACAGTGTTATAAACAGAGTATTAATTTTTGTACTTAATTAAATGAATTGTTTAATAGCTCCAGAAAAGGATATACTGTACCAAAAGCAGATGTTATTATGTGCTCAATGTTAAGAAAGTAAAACAGTGTTATAAACAGAGTCCGATGTAAAAGTAAGGAGGGAGTCAAGTAGTAGAACAAAGTTGGAGGCGAGGTACCTGGAGACATGGAACCTGCTTTAAGCTAAATTAAGTAAAAATCTTAAGGTGGTTTAATGTTAGTGTGTAATATTAAGAAAAAATAATAGTAATATAAAATTATTTAACAGTCCAAGTATTGAGCTTCTCAGTAAAATTATTCTGTAAATTCTTTGTTTAAACTTCTCTCCCATTAAACAACTTAGAATACTATTTTTTTAATACAATAGAATACCATTTTAAATAGCATAGAATACCATTTGAAAATTATTTATTTAAAGTGTTGAAACTAATGCTCACTATGAAAGTAGGAATTTGAAAATTCCTTTTGAAACTAAGCTTAGATTAAAGAGTGGCCAAAATTTTTGAAGAGTGGACAAATTTTGTACTTCTTCAACATCTAGGGTAAGATATGACACCTAAAAGTTTTACTTCAGTTAATTTCAAAATTAAAAAATCTTTCCTAGGTGGGGATGTGTGAGACAAAGAATAAGATTACTACATTGTAGTTGGTTGGCCTCAGATTCAAATCCCACCATTCTAATTTTCTGTAGACACAAAAATTGTTTCCTACACTATGATCATGCTTTTTAAACTTCAGCCCATACATACCTTGCCAGATTATTAAATAAAATTTTAATTGGCAAATTTTCAAAAAATAAATAAATGAAAATAATGCATTACTGCTAGTATACATGATGCGTAGAGTTTTTAAAAAGTGCTTAAAGGTGTTTATTTTTGATTTTCGTTTTTTAAGCCCCTAAAGGTGCTTTTTTTTTATTATTGGGTGTTTTTAAAAAGAGCTTGATTTTCCCTTTATAAAAAGGAGATTTTCTTTACCGTGCTGGTTTTCGCCACATATTATGCAAAAGCGTGGTTTTCACATTGTTCTATTCAACGTTTTCACAATTCATTCAAACACAATGCATTTCGGTGTACCGTCGGTCTGTAGCGTGTGAAAGCGGCAATCATTTTACATGTTTGATGAAATACTTGCTTGTGCATATACTGAGCTGGGTTTGGTGAGATTCTAGCAGTCTCGTGTGTAATTCTGTTGCATTTCTCAATTTCAGGCTTCATTTTCCACCCTCAGTTTTCTAACCAAAAAATGGCGGCTACTATAATCAAGAAAAGAGTTCTTTTTCAAAAACTAGTTATTTTATCATGATCATGTAAAGTCTTAGAAAATTATTTTGCATTTTGTTTCTGCATGTAGTGCTTACAAATATTTTTTCAGTGTTTAAGTACTTAAAAGGTTCTTATATTTTATTGAAAGATTTGGCTATGCACCCTTTTATATATATTAACTTTAAAATTAATTCTTTCTAACTTATTCTAATTTATAGATATATGTTAAAGATGCTCCTTCCCTTGATCTTTTGGACAAATTACTTACATTGGATCCTGCCAAGAGAATAGATAGTGATACAGCCCTTAATCACGATTTCTTCTGGTCAGATCCCTTACCCAGTGATTTGACAAAGATGCTTTCACCTTATACTCAATCTATGTTTGAATATTTGTTTTCAAAGAAAAAGAATGAGCACAATAGACATGCTGGACCAGGTGGACATCACAATAAAGCTCACCCTACTGCCAATGATGGCCAGTATCATGATCGTGTCTTTTAGACTTATTGTTACAATTGGAAATATTGCAACAATTTTATTCCATCAATTTATGATGGCCAATTTATTTCAGGCTTGTGATAGTAAGTTGGGTTGTTGTAAGAAGTATTTTTTGTTTTTAAAATATTGTGTTCTTGGAACAAACAGATGGTGTATAATGTATATTATGTTAAATTAAAAATCGAAATTTTATTCCCTATACTTAAAGTTATGAATTTCAAACCTGTACAAGTCTGTGGATAAACATTTTCTAAAAAAAAAAAAAAAAAAAATTCTTTTTTTTTTCAATTAAAAAGTTTTTTTTTTTGCTTTAGTATTTTTACTTACATACAAAAGGTACTCATAACAACTGTGTTGTTGGCCATGGTTCAGGCTTCAAAATTTAATTGCAACCAAGGATGTGATAGTAGGTCAATATTGTTACACTTGCTACCTCTACTTCTCGGTCAAGCTGATAGGATAGGCTTCATGCCAACACCAAGGATAGAATCCTGGTCCTTCATAGTAACAGCACAAATTACTTTTATTTAAAGTTTTATTAATCCTTCATTCAAATTCATTCATTCATTTGAATTCATTCATTAATTCATTCAAAATAATTATATTCCGTCATTCATTCTTATTCATTCATTAATTCATTTAAGTTCAATCATTCATACTTATTCATTCAAATTTAATTATTCATTTGTTATTTCATAAAAATTCAATCATTAATTCATTAATCCTGATTTATTAATTATCATTCATTAGTCAAATCATCATATTAATAGTTTGATTAATTGAATTGCCAAAATTAATTGAATTACCAAATAATTTTATCTTCGATTGATTAATACTTACTCTGTAAAGGAATAAAAAATGGTGTGTGCGGTCCTTTTCACATTATGCTCACTTGTGTTATTTTGAAATTTAAAACTTTAGTTATTTTTCTATGATCTACTTAAAAGTTTATTTTATATAATTGTTTACTTGGATTGTGTATTAACTTATGTCTACACTTGCCTTAATATACTGTTTTTTATGAATTTATTTTGACTTTTACGTTGTTACTTTTAGCAGAGGAAATTTTTTTTATTTATCTTTCAAGGAAAGGGTGAAATTTTAACTGTTAAGTTAAGTAAACTGTGTAATTAACTGTGTGTGAACAAATTCATAAAAAAAAAAAAAATCTGGATCCTTAAAGCTGTTGAACTTCAAGGCATTTATTGTTTTTTTATGTTAAATGACCAGTCAAGTATACAAGAAAAAATTATGATTGTTTAAAACAATCTTTCAAATTGACAATATTCATTTTTATGAAATATTTTACTCGCATTAGACTGCGTTAGAAATGAAATATGTTTGATGATGTCCAACTGTGAGCGATTGGAAAAATGTAATTTTAGTTTTAGTTTTGCAAACAAGGATGCAGAGTGTGAGAAGAGATAGAGTAAGAGACTAAATTCTTTTTTATCAAAAAAAAAAACCTTTGTAAATTTAAAAAAATATATTTATTAAAAGTTTTCATAAATATATGACAATTGTAGTTATTATTTTAGTTATAATTGGTTGATGTCAGTAATTATCTTTTTACCCAGTGATTGTGATACATGCCCAGATGTTCAGCGGCACAACGTCAATGCTTCATAGAGGTCATGGAGTAAGGCCAGCTCACCCTGTATATAAGTCGAGATTTTATACACAGATTGGGAGGAATGGAACAGCCTTGACCTGCTTTAAAATCATGTTATTAACTACACCTTGCAAATAATCAAAAGATTGAGCAAATCTTTACCAATGGTTATTTTTTTCACACTGCTCACATTTTTGACCCAGACCTTTCAAGAAAGTATTTATCAGTACAAATTTAAATCTAATGCATTGGAAAAATAATGTTTCTACTAGAATAGAGATTTGAAGATTTGGTTATAATATTGTTTCAAATTGCAACGCAATTGTGAAAAGCCAAGCACATATTCTTTAAAAAGGATTGTTAAATTTCTTTTTTTTGGAAAACTCAAGTTTTTTTATTTTTATTTATTTATTTTCCAGGATTATTTGTTAGAAATTCTGCCATAATTTGTTGAAAATTTCCCTGTAGATTTGTTTGATTTTACCAGTTAAGAATTGTCGAGATTCATCTAAATAATAGTTTGGAATGTGCTATGACAAAACGAAGCAAGTTCAAAATCTGTAATGCTAACTAATTTAAATATAATTTTAATATTACTTACAATACTTCTTCTTGATCAGCTATTTTACCATATAGCATTTACCTATTTTTTCTCCAGGGAAGACAACATATTCCCCATCGATAACAGATGGATGAACAATTAATAGGTTGAATTAAAAGACATCTTTTATGCTCAGCAATATGGCCTTGTGTCAATTGTATTATTTTGCGTTGTATAAAATAAATGTTTTACGAAAATAATATATTTTGTTTTTATAAGTTGAACGAAAAATATGAGATTGAAAATCATTTATTTCCTATAACATGCTTCTAAAGTGAGAAATGTTTCATGTTAGGACAATTTTGGGCATGATATTATACTTATGCCTAAGTAACTTAGGATCTGACTTGAAACGGATTGTAAGACCTGAAAAATTTTAAGACTGACTTAAAGCAAATTATTAGTATTTTTCAATCAGACACGGAAGGAATTATAATAACTAAAAAACTTAGAGCCTGGCATAAAGCGAATTGTAAAACAATAAGTAAAATCACATGCTGATTTACTCGACAATCACATGATAATTCGCAACCTTTTTAATTGTAAAATAAACAGTTTTAAAATATTGATGTTTTCAGTGTTATGATTCTCAGTAATTAGTCCTGATGATTGGGAGTATATTCTGCATTATTTAACATTTATATTCAACTTTTCAATGCAATTACAAAAAATTAGAAAACTATTATTGCTTGTATTCCTATTAAATGTAATTTACCAAATGTTATTTTTATTGTGTGGCTGTCAAGCATTCCAAAAGATTCCTTAAATTTTATGTATGAGTTGACTAAAATTTTAATAATATGCCACTATTGTGTGATTTTAATAAATTTAGAATGAGCCTGTTATATTTATATCTTAATTTGATGTAAAAATTGTTTATAATAATTAAGTAGTTTGTTTTTAATTATCGTTATTTTTTATTTTAGAAATAAAGAGCTTCATATGTATTTCTGTTGGTTTTATTTAAGGTAGGCAATAAAATAACGGTTATTGTCATTTTTCATGGAAAGGAATTACCACAGTTAATGAAACAAAATTTTTTCTATTTTTATTAATTTTTTATATACATATATATACACGCTTATCTTTTTATATCTATTATTAACATTTATAACCATATATGGGAGTTTTCAGAAAACATGATGCCCATATTTTAATATGAAGCCCTGAGCAAAAGTTATAAAAAAAATTATTAATCATCAGAGCCGTTTTTAAGGTTGGGCCCTGGCGGTCTAATATTTTTTGCTAAATATTTTTTAAGTTACAGCCAAAAACTACAACAAATTTTTTAAAATTATATTTCTATGAATATTTAAGCTAGGTTAACGAAATTTAATTCAATTATTAAAAATAACCGAAGTAATCATTGCAAGTTACAAGTTTATTGCTATGTTTTCCAGTCATCTTCTCATTGGCACGACAGCCCAGGATGGGCCTTGGCCTTCTCAACAAGCCTATGCCATGACATTCTTCCCTTATGGAGCCAAGGTTCTCCAGTTTATTATCTTTAAAACTTGTAGGTCCTTTTAAAGGCAGTCTAAAAAGTCTGTTTGGCCGTCCTCTTTTTCTTGTACCTGTTGGCCTGGCACTGAAAACTATTTTGGTTGTCCTGCTATCCTCCGTTCTTATAATGTGGCCTGCCCATTTAATCCTTTGAATTTTGATAAATTTAATGACATCAGGTTCTTTATATGCTTTGTAAAGTTCCGTGTTTGATCTTCTAAACCAGGTACTGTGAACAGTACCTGGTTTACCATTACTTCACAGTATTTTTCTCTCAAATCTAGCTATCATATTTTCATCTCCGCGGGCCATTGTCCAGGTCTCACATGCGTATGTAAACACTGATAGTATAAGACATTTATAGAGTAACACTTTTGTTTAACAGTTATTGGCCATCGTGATTCTCGTGTGTATTTCTTGTGTAGTGTCGTTTTTGTTTTTAATCTTAGACCCCAAATAGGTGAAGCTATCAACGGCTTCGAATTTGTATGCTCCAATTTCAAACTGTGTTTCTTCATAGCCAGCTTTTGTGCAGGGCATATATTTAGTTTTATTTTCATTGAATCTTACTGGCTTCCTTCTCAAGACATAGAAAGGATTGTGTTAGTGCTGTCTGCGTTCTAGCGATAATATCTAAATCATCAACAAAAGTCAATATTTGAACTGATTTGTTGAAGTTTTCCTCGGGTGTTGATGTTTGAGTCCCTTACTATTTTTTCTAATGCTAGATTAAAGAGGAGACATGCCAAGACATCTCCCTGTCGTACACCATTTTTAATTTCTATTGGATAGGAAAGACTATTCTGTATCTAATCTTAAACATAATTTTGGTTTCACTTAGTGTCAAGTTAATCAACTTCACTGGTCATAGGGTGTACAAAAATCCTTGTTTTCGTTCGTAATTTAATGTTGGTCCTTTTAACCTGTGAAAGCTTTGAAACCTATTGATAAGTATGAAAAATTGCAGGTTATTCAACCCAATGAATTCAACATTTCATACGGCGCATCATGTACAATAATAAATCACACCATAATAAACACAATGGTGAAGAACCAGAATGTTATTTTGTGAGAATATTTTATTACACACACATACACAAAAATTACATTATCCATATTAAAAATTACTGGCTGGTTGCTCATAGTAACTTTTGGTTACTATTTTATTTTAATTGTCTATAAAAAATACAGAAATATATTTTGTACAAGATATGGAAATCATACTAAAATTAATAATATTTATAAAATATCTTTGACAAATTTTTTAAACATAATTTCTTTAAACATTATGTTATAATACACAGTTTAAGTATAAAATTAAATAAAGTGCATTTTATTTCAACCGTTTATAGAAAAATAGAAATATTTATAACAAGATAATGAAAATGTGCTGAACCATTATAAGAAAAGAACTACAAATTAATATCACACACTTATACATAAAGACCTCATGACAAATTTTTTTTTTTAATGAACTGGGCAGCTATTTCAAAATGACAAATTAAAATCATTTGCATATTTCCTTATTAAATTTAATTATTTAGTTAAATAGTTTTTTGGAAAAAAAATACTTATGCTTTACTAATTACTATTATTTTTTAAGAGTTTGAGTAATCTTATGCATTTTTCTAATTTTTGGTTGAAAATAGTCTTAAAAACGTTCAAATGTGATTAAAAAAATTTATGATCAGTATATATTTAAATGACTTGCCTTGAAAAACAAGAAATTGATTTTATGAAGCAGTCTATACTACTTTATACAGGGTGAGAGGCCAAATAATTTAACAAAAAATAAGCACTCAAAAAATATTTTTAAGTGCTTATTAAATACATTTAAAAAAGTATCATATTTAGGCACATTTAGAAAGTTTTTCACAAATGATGGTTTTACCTGGTTTTAACCATCACGTAAAAAAAAACAAAAACACTTTTGGCATTATTTTAGACAATTGTCAAAAATCATGAAATTTAGAATCAAGTAAAATGAATGGCATTTTCATACGCTAGGGACATGATAATACGTCGAAATAGATTGGGGTTAAATTAATTATGAAATGTTGAATAGAACAATGTGAATTGTGTCTTTTTGCATAATTCGTAACAAAAATTAACATGGTAAAGGACAAATCTCATTTTAAAAAAGGGAAAATTTAGCACTTTTCCAAAACACCCAATGAAAAAAGCACCTTCAAGGTCTTTCAAAAAACAAAAATAAGCACAATTAAGCAATTTTTAAAAACGCTATGCACCGTTATATGTTTCATAAACCAACTAAGAATAAGGCTTCTCACCAGTATGAACACGACTGTGTCTAGTGAGATGACTTTTATGTGAAAAACTCTTATTACATATACTACAAGAATAAGGCTTCTCACCAGTATGAACACGACTGTGTTTAGTGAGATGACTTTCTTGTGAAAAACTCTTATTACATATACTACAAGAATAAGGCTTCTCACCAGTATGAACACAACCGTGTTTAGTGAGATCACTGTTAAGTGAAAAACTCATATTACATATACTACAAGAATAAGGCTTCTCACCAGTATGAACACGACCATGTTTAGTGAGACTACTTTTAAATGAAAAACTTTTATTACATATACTACAAGAATAAGGTTTCTCTCCAGTATGAACACGACCGTGTCTAGTGAGATCACTTTTTACTGAAAAACCCTTATTACATATACTACAAGAATAAGGTTTCTCACCAGTATGAACACCACCGTGTGTAGTGAGATGACTTTTTTGTGAAAAATTCTTATTACATATACTACAAGAATAAGGCTTCTCACCAGTATGAACACGACTGTGTTCAGTGAGATAACTTTTTTGTGAAAAACTCTTATTACATATACTACAAGAATAAGGCTTCTCACCAGTATGAACACGACCGTGTTTAGTGAGACTACTGTTAAGTGAAAAACTCTTATTACATATACTACAAGAATAAGGCTTTTCACCAGTATGAACACGACCATGTTTAGTGAGACTACTTTTAAATGAAAAACTTTTATTACATATACTACAAGAATAAGGTTTCTCTCCAGTATGAACACGACCGTGTCTAGTGAGATCACTTTTTACTGAAAAACCCCTATTACATATACTACAAGAATAAGGCTTCTCACCAGTATGAACACGACTGTGTGTAGTGAGATCATTTTTTTGTGAAAAACTCTTATTACATATACTACAAGAATAAGCCATCTCACCAGTATGAACACCACTGTGTGTAGTGAAATGACTTTTTTGTGAAAAACTCTTATTACATATACTACAAGAATAAGGCTTCTCACCAGTATGAACACGACCGTGTGTAGAGAGATAACTTTTTTGTAAAAAAATTAAGGTTTTTCCCCAGTACAAACGGAACTGTGTTTATACATAATCATTTATTGAGAATATTTTATTGCATATACTAAAAGAAAAAGTATTCTCGCCACTATGAATATTACAGTGTTTATTTGGACTTTTTTCCTGAAATCTCAATAAAAAGAATGAGGTTTACTTACAGGCTGATACATATTCTGAATTAAATTAGGACTTTAAAAACATATGATACAAAAAAAGGACATGCTGTATTAAGTCACTTACTTTGACTGAATTTTTAATTAAGTAAAATATATTACTGAAGAAATATGATTTAATAATAGGTGCATCTGTGGAAGCATTAATATAAATTATACTATTGAAATGTCAACATTTTTTATTTTTCACAATCAGCTTTAAGATTTCTCTTTTGTCAAACATACCTTTTGTCAAAACTAAATTAAATTATTTTACTTTATGATATTAACATGATAATAACTATTATAAACATGAAATTATCAAATTTGATTTCATTAGCAAAGACACTGCAGAAATATACTTCATTATAAATGCAGAAAGGCAAAAAAATTTTTGTTTCAGTTTCACCGACTTAAAATGCTTGAAATTACCTAAAAAGATATTTAAAAAAAAAACTTTCATTTCCAATTTTTATATCAATGTTCTATCATGCACAAGAAAAGCGAGCTCTTATTCATTAACATAAATACGAGAAAGTCAACGAAGTTTAATTCTATTTACTATCATTAAATTGCACGGAATACAGAAAATATTCCCTCAGTGTGAACAGGAAAATCACAATTTAAATTTCGTGTGTATAAATATATGTTTTATCATACATGTTTTATGAAAGTGACACACAGCTTAATTATCTGCAACTGCAATCAGTAGTCTGAAATTTTAATCGATTTATAACAGTTTAATGTGACGCACTGCATGAAAAGTTTGTTTAAAGTGTTACTTAAACCAAATTATATTTTTTCCTTGATTAATTTTTCACAATGAGTGCTTAATTAAATTATTTCCATATTATGAACACAAAACAATTAAACAAAACTACTTCTTTTTGTAGAATTTTTAGAATAGAAGTAAGATGTTTTACAATAACAAAGAATAATTATTAACTACAAATAGAAACTTATCACCACAAACAATAAACTTCCAGGAGATATTTCCGTATCCTGATCTGTCTCGTCAACTTCAATCGCCAAGGTGCCAAATAAATTTTAAACTTGCAAATTTTTTAACAGTATCATGTAGATGTTTGCCCTGGGGTGGCTACGAGTTTTACCTTTCCAGTTGGTCCCTTTCTGTGATGTTTTTTTAGTTTCTCACTGGCCGCTGCCCAGAAGTTTCCAAGACTTGGCGATTATTCTGCCAAAGATCAGGATATCGAAATATCCCCAACTTCCATATATGAAATTTTTTTTTTTGTTAGAACATCATTGAAACTATGACACACATTGCACAGAGACTATTTGCTGTTAGTGGTGCTACATACAATGAGATTGCCTTTATTAATAATATTTCCTTTATCCATGGAGAACTTTCACACACTGAATGAATAGTACATTGATTATATAAATCGTACAGAAAAAAATATTTATGCAAGCACAATATGAATTTTATTAACTGTCAGCAAAAAGATATTTTATCATCCACATCTTCCGTATAAAGAAGATAATTTATGAATTAGATCAGCATGGAAATAACCTTTTTAAAACGCTTTCAATATTGTTTCCATTATTACGAGGGTAATTCACTTTAGATGAGTGAGATTTTGAATACGCTGGCTTATAAATTTGATCCAAGAAGTTGCAAATCAAAAAAAAAAATTTTTTTAACTCTTCTTTACACATATATGGTTAATTAATGTCTTCTTCGGTCTAAGTAAGATATTATGTTTTAATACAGTTATTCAGAAAGAAGTATATTAGTAGAAGCATACAAGAATATTTTTAGTACAATAGCGATGAGAGTCGCTTACATTATCGGTTGCCTACTTCTACTCATCTGATCTCCAGGATCTTCGGACAGGTAACTAGTTTTGAACCATAGTTTCTACTACAGAATGGCAACAAGCAGATGATAACGCTGGAGTTTCATAGATAGGAGGAACCCGCAAGAGGAAGTGAACTTCCTATCTTTTCAGTGGCAACGAAAAATGGGTAACTTTTTTCAACTTGTGTCTGTGGGTACAACCGGCTGAGCAACTGCGCATGCGCAGGGCGAAAATTTTGACGCCTCAGCCAGTTGTAAACAGCGAGAAGTTGCCAAATGTTGCACACCCATCACTTTACAACTGGCTGTGAGATTTTCTGCCTTGGATAGAATAGTTCATCGAACCATTGCTAGATGGCGCTAAATTTCAACGACAGATGGCGATAAAAGCAGCTATTCGGAAATTTTTTCTGTGCTAGTGTTCGCTGCTATAGAAAATAAACAAATATTTTCAAACGTTGGCAACAGATAAATATTTACATTAATTTGTTTATTATTCTTCACATTAGTTTAACCTTGGCCAAAGGATACTGTGAGAAGGCCTCTTCATTTCCCTTCTAACCTTCAGTAAGAGTTAGTCCCGAATAGGGACGAAAAATATAGCACCTCCAAAACCCGTTCCACTGTCTCCCCTACATTTTTGGTGGGGGTGCCGTACTTCCTGGGGTGTTAAGTAATCTGAAACTAATCGACTAACCACTGTCACAGAAAAGGGGAAATTGCAACCTGCGGGGGTCAACTAGCTTTCAAAAGATATCAGAAGAGACTCACTCTACATTATGCTTTTTCTCCTTCTTAAGAAAATAATTTTTTTAAACTCTAAAACGGCTTTATTTATTTTCAAAATGGTTTTATCATTTTATTTAGCATGCACTTTTTCTAATTATATCTTGAATTATTTATTATTTTGATTTGATTATTTAGAGAACTAATAATAACCAGAGTATTTAAATTTATACAATTTTACTATGTAGTCATATGAAAGTAATTCATATAAAGTAACTACATTAAAAATAAATTTATATTTTCTCTATAAATCAAATAAAGTTTGTTAATTTTTTTAAAAATTGATTTGCTAACTTGTAAACTTTTTTTTTGTTAAAGTAAAACCTTGAGTTCAAGATTTTATTTTTTTATTACTTTTTTAATTTGTTTCTTTCAATTACAATTTAAATACATATATTTTTCACAACCTTTTCTTTTTTTTAATTTTAATTAATTTTTTTCAATTTTTTTAAAGATTGTACCATTTTTCTAATAGATCATTTCGATGGATCATTAAAAACAACAAACAAAAACAATTCTATGTTATTTTACATTTTAATATATAGATTTGTGAAGCTGCTCACTGTAATTAATATAAAGATTTATAAAAAAAATCGAAATTAATTTATAAAAAGTACGATACAGAAATTTTTGAAAGAAAAGGCATTTATTGATTTTCATTAAAACTTACAACATAACAACTGATTGAGACAAGTTTACTTTACAAAATTTTATCACTAACCCTGGGAGGTTTTCGTGTTTTTCCTCTCAATGTAATGCTAATGCGGATTTTAATTAACTATAACTATACTAATTAAAGTTAGCAGTGCAGAAATTTCTACTCAGAAAACTCTTCTCCATGAATGGCAAAAGAGGGTCAGGGAAGCGAAATTAAAATAACACATTGATTACATACTTTGTTCTATCAATATAAAAGAGCAAAAAATTGTGAATAAAAATTACATTACACACTTTTAATAGGAATTCGAAAAATTTCTCGTTATTAAATACTAAGATATTGCATAATTACTAGTTTTAATATATATTTTTAGAATATTGCTAAAAAAAAGTTTTAAAAAGTGTATTAATTAGGAATTACAGATTAATGTTAAAGCAATAAAAAAAGACTAATAGTTTCAAAATCTAGTGAATCAACTAAGGAATCAGGTCTGAAAACATCAAAACCAGTTTGACTGTCTGAAGTAACAAAGAGAAACTTAACTCTAAGTATTACAACTTATTATTATTTTTTAATATATCGTGAATGAAATTTCGTGGTGTTTATAATAATCACGTTTCTCATTCTTTCTATTTCATCTGGCAATCAAACTGGTTTCAATATTTTCAGTGTTGCGTTCCTAAGCAGCGGTTCATTATATTTTGATACCGTTTTTATTTTTCTCTGGTGAATATTAATTATGTCCACTAATGTTCTTTTACTTCCTTTTTTTAAAGAATTTTACAATACATGGGTATATTTTCATATTTTTCTTCATTTACTGATTTAAATAAAATTTTCATAATACTTAGTGTTCTTGTGTATGTACATTAAAGCCCTAAACACAGGGCTAAGTGCTTGTTCACGTTTGGATGATGTGTGCTCTTGTGTACTAGCTATTTTTTTTTTTTTTCCTTGCCGTGGAAAAACAAACTATCCCAGCTATTGGAGTAATTAAAACTATTTATGGAATGGAAAAATTGCAACCTTTTAAATTTTTATAATGTAAATGTTTTTTTAAACCTACAAATGAGTGTACGATATATATATATATATTTTTAAAAAGGAAAACTGCAGTTTTGTGATGCTTTATAGTATATTGGAATATCTTTACGTCATTGTCTCGATTTTAATTAATCTCACTTTATTCAGAAGCTAATTTTTTTTTATTCTGAAACATCTTTAAAAAACAAGGAAAAAAGTTTAAAAAAAAGGGGGAATAATGTATTTAAAAAATAAATTCCACTCTCAAAATGAATAAAAACAAGAAAAAGTATTACTACTAAATAAATAAAATTTATGTAGAATGAACGAATTATCAGCGAATATAATTTCCATAATAAATTACAAGCTTATAAAAGCTCCCCATATCAGTTCTTCAAAAGGACAGAGAGAGAAAAAGATTTTCAAAAAGAGTTGAACAAGACCAAGACCACCTACGGAGAAGATTAGACCGCAATCCTCTCTTGGAGAATGAACTTGGGGGTGGAAGTTGCCTTCCTCCCTTACTCAAAGGTAGAAAGTGACTTGAGTTTCAAAGGCAATATTACAAAAAGTAATTAAGATAAAAAAAATTGACCTACATTTTCGTGGATAGGAAAGATTGAAAAAATTATTAGTATTTTTTTAAAATTGATCACTCCGATTCTTAAACAAGAAAAATGGATTCAAAGTATGACAAGCCCGCCATAGACTTTACATGTTAAAAGCAGAATTGAGGAGTCTGCTTGGTGCAACACTTTTCTCCCGGCAACCACGATTGGGGACCCGACCTTCTGATCATATGAGCTCTCCCCGTGCTCTTTGTTCGCCAAGAGTTTAACCCAGGATGGAGATTTGGGTTATCAGATATATATATATCAATTAATAATGATATTGAGTTTTTATTGAACTTTTAGAAAATACATGATTTGTTAAAATTGTCTTATAATATTCATGATGGAAAAAATAAGTGTGCTAAATGCTACAGTAATTAGCTTGATCATTATATCATAGTATCTTTGGCTATTCACATATTTTTAAAAGCATGCAAACTCATGATAATATTCTATTTCAAAGAATTTTTCAAGCATACGTATAGATATATATATGCATTCCAAATTCATGTGAATAGTCAGATAAATAGCTATATGTTAACAAAATATATGATTTAAGTGATATTACATATTTTTCTCACTAAGATATTGCATACAGTAACAAAAATCGAGTAATTGGTAATTCAATTTCACTCTGTTTACATTACAGTCTTAGTAAATATTAAAGATTGATACAAAACACGGATTAAATCAATTTGATCCTATTCAGAACACTGAACACCCATTTAAAGCCTACTCCATACAAATAGGTAAAATTATAGCTATATGTAAATTAATTTTACATGATTAATACAAGTATTTAACATTAGTAATTATTGCAAAGCTTTATATTTAAACACTTTTCATAGCTTTTAAAGCTTTATATGTAATACAATTATTTATTATTACAATTATTATTATATTTATACAACAATTGTATATGAAACATTTTTTCCTACCTTTTCTTTAGATAAGGCCTTCAAATTCGTTTTGTATTTAACAATCCATATTATAAAATATGCAAGACACTTTTTAGGTATGGAAGGTTGCAGTCCACACTTGAAAACAAAAATACACTTTTTTTTCTTCTTCTTTGTTTTACTTTCCATTTTTGACCAATAGCTGAGATTTTTAATCAGTAACCTTATATTTATACACAATATATCAAGGATAATTAAAATGAAATAATTGCACAAACTGAACCTTTAGTCCGTGGTCACGGAAAAGTTCTAACATATTAGTACACAAGCTTTTTATTTCATAGTTTACTGAAAAATCACATACCTTCAAATTTTGTTTAAAATTTATTTGGAAATTCCTTCCAAATGTGAAACCATTGTATAAGCTGTAATAAAAAATATGGCCTGCTACTCTAGGAAATAAAATTTCACCCCTTGTAATAACAGTTGCACAGTATGTAAGAGAAGCACAGACTGAATTAATACTTAAAAGATTAAATAATAAAAGAATTCCATTCAAATTGTAATGTTTCTTTTAAATTTTTATATGCAGGCACTCAATTACGTCATGGACCTGGTCTAGCACTGCTGGCCAATGGGGGCGTGACGCAACAATTTTTATCTATTTTATGTTTTGTCTGCAAGTTTTAAAATATTTACCAGTTATCATTATTGCTCCACAAATAGCGAGGCATTTCATTTGGTTATGTCCTACTAATGCAAACAGTCAAAGCTAGTGAATTGGATAAGCTGCATTCTCCCCTTCAGTTTTCTGCTCATATTTGGTAAATTAAACTATCTTAACACATTTGGCAACAAATGAATACCTCACTGGCTCATCTAATTAGTAAGATAATGCAGCACTTATGCACCATAATAATGTTAAAACATCTAGATATCTAAAATCTACAGATTGAATGAACTATTTATAATAGCTACTAAAAAAACTTAAATATAGTGTACAAGTTAATTATATGTTATATTGTGACGTGGAATTCCACACACAATTTAATAATACAGTAAATAATATATCTTCTTCATATGATGTAAACAAAAACTCTATACATAGAAAGTAATATACTCACTTCAATTGCAAAAGAATTTCACATTGAGAAAGTTGTTTATGGAAATCGAACGATGCGGCTTAGAAGGGGCAATTGAAGGAAAGACTTGATATCAAAATAATAAACAAGTTTCCTCACTAAAGCCCCACTGAGCCATCGTGCATCTAGATCATCACTTCTCCCACAATAAGAGGTAATGCCTGCACAACCACTGCTCAGGAAATCATGCAGACTCAGCATATTTTCAAAAGTTGCACAACTGTAAGACTTGGCTCTGTTTAGTATATAAAAAAATATGGAACACCAAAAATTATAGTTCTTAAATGCATTCTGTTATTGATTGAAAATATAATTAATTTTAAATAAACTCAATTGAAAATAAGTAACTTAATACATCAATTAGTAAAAAACTACACCAATTACAAAACTTCTAAAGGATAACATTTAATAGATTTTTTTAACATTTAAGATAACATTTAATAATTTTCATTAAAGTTTAGTTTAATGCTATTTAAAAGTCTACAGTTACCACATTGCTAAGTAGGCTTAACCAAAGTAATCTTTCATTTTAAAATAAGAAAAAATAAGGAGTATATACTTACTACATGTGATAAATTCATCTTCATAAATATCATAATTTAAAAATCTACATAAGGTAAAATAATCTTGAAGAAAAGCCATTATCAATGTCATTAAATGAACAAGCATTTAGGAACTCAGCTCCAGGTAAAAAATCTATCACATCCAACCAAAACTCTGCCTTTTATTATATTTTTTACATACAAAGAAATTTTACAAACAATCTGGATTATAAATTAATCATGACTAATTTTTTGTACATAAAAGAATTCAACAGTCTACGAATTATTCTTGATTATAGTTTTCTATATACATAAATTTGACTAGTCTAAATAATTATTCTTGATTATAATATACTATTTACATGAAAATTTGACTAGTCTAGATAAATTATTCTTGATTATAGATTTTCTATATACATAAAAATTTGACTAGTCTAGATAAATTATTCTTGATTATAGTTTTCTATATACATAAAAATTTGACTAGTCTAGTTAAATTATTCTTGATTAGTTTTCTGTATACAAAAGAATTAAACATTCTATATAAATTATTCTAGATTATAGTTTTTTATATACAAATGAATTAACTCTCGATCAGAAGAATAGAATCTTGATCAAAAGAAAATCTATAAATAAATAGTTATTTTAAATATGTGTATCAACTATGCACAGAGAGAACTTTTATATTAAAAAAAATAATAACTTTTGGCCAAATGAGTCTAATGTAAAACAATTTATATCAATCGTAATTATAAAAAATATAGACTGCACAAAATCTTAATTTAAAATCGAACCTGCTTTTGTACAAGTTTATTTGCTGGTTGTTTTTCACACTGTGTAAAGTTAACTAAACTATTGTCTGACATCAATGAATATTTTGTTTTTAACTCGGTAAATGTATTATGAATCAAATCTAGCTCTGAATCAGTTTGGGCATTGACAATTAAATCTTTTATATCGTTAAGATTTTCTAAGAGAATTTTCCTCTTATTTTCAGTGGTCAATGCACGGTTAGTTACCAATTCAGCAGATATAGCAATATGTTCGTCTGACTTGCTAGGAGGAATAACTGGCTCAACGGAATTCAAAGAAGTAACAGAAACACGTGAAATGACAAAATGAATGTGTTTGCACATATTGAACCTGATACAATTATCAACACAACTACATTTAAACTGATGCACACAAATGTTACAAGCATCACATCTTAACTGGCAATTACACCTAACATCAACTTTATTAACATCATATGTTACAATTAAATTACCATGAGGTTTCGAAACCACCCAACTGCTAGCTTTACCTAATTCTAAAACAGAATATCTATCATTCATATCTTTTATTTTGTCATGCCTACTTCTAATATCCAATACCCTCGCCGTAAGTTTATGCCTCTCAAGAGAAATTAACCTTCCAAAAAGTTTAGCCCTTATAGCACTCAACACCATAGAAAGTGATTTATCAAGTCTCTTAATAACACGACCAGCACCTTCTTCATACTTTAACAACCTATGTCACCTTTCCAATTTCATATTAACATTAATCCTACAATCAACTCTATAACAATAAGCCCACTGCTTTGTCCTGCACATGTACTCCTCATTGAAATAATTTAAAAAACTTTTCGCATCTGCATTAGAGCTATACTTCTCAAAGAATGATTTACATAAATGATCAAATGTCACAACATCAGTCTCTTCTTGAAGCTCAAATAAATCAGATTTAATGGCAGATCTTAAATCAGCTACCCTAAACTTAAAAATTAAATTCTTTTTCCAAGCCCTTTTAACATGCCAGCTACATAATAAGTGAAAGTCACATTCCCCAAAAACATTAACCCATGCATTATAATAGGCTGGTGCATCATCTGACATAAAAACAGTTGGAAGATTAAGATTTGGCACTCGCTTATTTATCGCTTCAAAAAAATTTTTCACTACGTCAGCTCAGGGCTGCCATTGGATAAAAACAAGAAAAATAGTTGCTTTAGTTGCATTATATATGAAAAATAGTCTCCTAAATAGTCTGCAAGATATATATAATAGTTGCCAAAATTGTATCATCCTCTAACATAATTTTAACTATTTGTGCTGTAATAGTATAAAAACCAGATAATATGTAGTTAAATTTTCACATTTTATAAAAAATGTACATTTATTTGTGTATATAAACAGAGCACTGCTGAAGGAACTGCTATAAAAAACTTCCAAACATTTAAAAAAAATTTATTTTAAATTTTATTCTTTATAGAGGCATAACGCTTCAGATATCATCTAAGAAACAATAGTTGTAATTAAAATTTTAAAAAAACTAGGGACTAAAACTTATAGGCATTATAAATAAAATGATACTTTCATGCATTAATTTTTTTAGCCTCACTATAAGACACTTATCAATACAGTCACTTATTCAATTTTGCAATTAATATTAATTAACAATACAATTATTATTAATCTTGAGGCAGAATTTCTTCTGACTTTTTGAAAGGTACTATTAATAACAGATGTACAAGTTACTAACTTAAAGTACCGTAATTTCCTGGAGATATGCCGCAGCGTTATTGATTTAAAGCTTGAAAACTTAGTAGAAGTAGGAATGCGTATCGAATGGGGCAGCCAATATAATATTACTTTTCCCCCCTTAAAAAGTGTTGCTCTGCAGAAGCCCCCAATATCACACAATGAAATTTCATCATCATTTTTTCCACCTGTTACTAATGTTTTTATTTATTTTTTCATGCTTAATAATACTCCAAACAATGGTAAACTCACCTGGAATTTTCCCTCTCACATCCTTTCTTAGAATAAATAAATCACTATTCATAAGAGAGTGAGCTTTCCTTTTTCCCTATGAATAGCTGTAGAGTGTAGGGGTGAGGGTGGAGTGGAGAAGCATAAATCAGGAATGAATGAAATAAATCAGGGTGGGGCCAGTGTTGACATCAGCTGTAAAATAGACACTCCCACCCTCCTCATTTTCCCCAGGAAATATGTCTCTTTCACTTGTCATGGATTGTCTTGCCACTTGTCATGTCACTCCTCTTTTTTTTAAGTGAATTTTTGCTGATGAGTTTGGGATGACCTTGAATCTTATTGCAATAACAATGTTTAAGAAGAATTTCAAACTTAAAACTGATGGTCAGTGAAGTGGAAAAAAAAATTTGTGAGAATTTTACATGTGGATAAAAGAAAGATGATCCCAGTTAAGGAGTCAGTTAAAAAAAAATAAAGAGTTGTGAATTTGATCATCTTCTTCAGCTTATTTTTTTAATCTTGAATCTTTAACTCTGATCTTCTGTTGTGCTTTTGTTTTAATAATATTTTTCTTTCATAAATATTTATGGTCAGTTCATGCTGTTTTCGTTTTTTTCTTGTTCTGAAGAGTAAAAAGTCTTTCCGTTCAAAAATTTTTGCAAAAAAGAAAAGTTA
Organism: Parasteatoda lunata; assembly: GCA_949128135.1. Classification (NCBI taxonomy): domain Eukaryota; kingdom Metazoa; phylum Arthropoda; class Arachnida; order Araneae; family Theridiidae; genus Parasteatoda; species Parasteatoda lunata. Next base: position 83,807,615 of record OX421977.1, read on the forward strand.
TTTTTTTTCTTCTTAATTCTTAATTTTTCCTTATTAAGAAATGAAAATAAAAAAAATCGCGGTCATTTATTTTCCCTCTTAAGTGCGAGAAAGACATCCTTTGCAAATAATTCTGAATGACTAGAAAATAAATCTTTCAAAATTTTTTCTGAAAAAAAAATAAATAATAATAAATAAAAAAGTAACTAAAATATTTTACTCCGTTATTCTTTATTTTTCTTTATTCTCAAATGAGAAGACAAAAATCATGGGCATTTTTTTCCGATCGAGAAAAAGACTTCTTCAAAAACTCTAAAGTTTTGTGACCATATTGCCATGATTCTGGCTCAAGATTATTAGTATTAATCTAGAGTATAACTAGGATTTCAACATTTTGCTGAAACAATCGGAATCAGAAGAAAAAAAGCGCAAATCAGGTTGTGGTATTTTTCTTCTCCAACCAGTTTAAAAATGAATTGGTAAAGCAAACACTTAAGATGAATCCGACAAAACGAATATAACCATGCACCTTTGTTCCATTATAAATCGCTCTAACTATTAACTACACATCTTGTGTAACTAAAGACAATTTTTTTTTTTTAATTTTGCTACTTTGTTTGAATTAAAAAAAGAAAAAACGTGTTCGACACACGTGGAAATAAAAATCCTACTTAAAAAATATACTTAATTCTAAACTATACCGTTTTAATTATACATTAAATTAAAAAAAGTAAACATTAAATATAAAATGAATAAAATAGAGTTTAAACTTATAAACCTTAAAAATGCTGAAATATACAATGAGAACACCGGTTGATGTGATGAGATCCTAAGAGATATTACATTTTCTTTCTGCAGTAGGAGGAGCATTCACATAGTGCGAATTTCGATTCCATTTGTCTGATTGGTTAAACATTTCTGCCTTGCTTATGACATCAAACAGTGAGGAAGAATGAAGTACGGGTAAAACGAAAGCGCGCATAAAAAAGTGGGGGATGGGGGGATTCATAAAGCTATTTTTCATTTTAGTCGCCAATTGGCTTAAAAAAGTCGCCTATTATACGCAACTGATTTAAAATTAGTCGTTTTTACTCATATTTCTACAAAAATAGTCGCCATAGTTGCTATTGCTTTAAAATAGTCGCTTTAGTCTCCTTTTTAGTCGCCAATGGCAGCCCTGTCAGCTGTTTCTCTAGAAGAGTAAAATACAGCAGCCGGAAAACCTTCACGATTAGTATCATTAACCATCAGTGTGGTGAATTTGAGCTGATACTGATTGAGACCATGTGTGGAGTCTATCATAATGATACCATCATTTAATTCTAGGAGCTTCTGCTGAGCACTGCTCATAATACCAAGAAAAAAATCATTTTCGTAAATTCCTGGCATTGCAGAGGCCTCTCCAACTGGCTTGTACAGCAAAACATGGTTGCCAGGCTCCTTCAGCATTTTTTGAACTTTAATATGCACAGAAAGAGCATCATTTTTATCCATACATACCTCACTATCTAACTTAAATTCTGTACAGATATTGTGCAAATCTTTCTTGTCAAGTAATGATAATCGTGTTGAGGGCGTATAGTTTGACCTAACATTGACTAAAACCCTAGATTTTGGTATGCCCTGCTCCATCTGAACAGCTAAGAGCTTACGTTCACTCAGATTTAGAGGCAATCTAGCAGCTTCATGTTCATGACCAACATGTACAGATTGAAGCTCAACAGAAATATTACCTCGAGCAGAATGTTTAGTGACTTTCATAGTAGCTGGACAACTGGTATTAATTTTATTAGTCCCCATGGTTTTAACGTGACGTTTTCTTTCTTCGTCGCTGACTCTAATACGGCTCTTTCCACTACGATGACACACATAATACTTAACTACTGATAAATCGGACAATTCTTTAATAGATCGTTGTATAAAATGGGATACGGTCTCTTTTTCAAAACTTCCCTTCCAAATGTCAAATGAATTTTGATCTTCAAAAGACTTAACTTCAAATAACAGGTTTACTTCAGAATGTTCGCTCTGGTAATGTTTCTGTAAAAAACTATAATTCACAAACATCTGATTGCATAAAGCGCACCCTAACTTACTGGACATATTAATGGGCTTATCGTCGTGCAAGTTTCTCATGTGAGCGTATTAATTTTTCCTCATTGAAAATTCTCGTCCACATTCTTTGCATTTCACGTTTTCAGGCCCTACTTTTATGTTGTGAGACATTTCTTTTTAAAACGAAAACGTAGAATAAGTAATGCTACTAAGCCTAACCAATTCACGTGGAAATCTTTAACTTCCTTACATTAATTAATTAGCATAAAAAATTTGGTACACGTTTAAAAACATGTTGATACATTATTATAAACAAAAAAATATCAATCAAAACATTTAACTTACCTTATTTATTGAAAAGTAAATGAAGAGCTTAAAATGACAACAGTCCACCTAGCAACACTTGATTACACCCTATAAGCTAAAAACTATGTATTCATACACTAGAACTACATAGTATAAGGTATTCCTCCGCGCCGTTTCTTCAACAGGGTTACTTTTCGACATTATTTGGTGAAAATAAATTCTAGCCAAGCATTTCAAGCGCATGCGCAGTTGCTCAGCCGGTTGTACCCACAGACATAAGTCTTTTTTCAATCATCGTGGCGACTTTTTCTATCTGTTAAATCGCCAGTGTTCGTGTGCATATTTGTTGTGATGGCTTGGTAATTTCACGTGCCGAAATTTTACCGCATGGAATAGAAATCTAATCTGTTGTGGTAAGTAAAAATTATTAATATGTTAATTTTATATATTCATTTTATTTATTTTTAACTAATTAAATTTGAAAACATTGCATAAATGTTAATATGTTACGTTCAAGCAAACGTAAACATCATTCACGTGTTGTTTTCCAATGAGAATGAATTTTATAATGCATTTATAATTCCATTCTATTAGAAATTTATTTTTATATGCCTAGCATTAATTGATTGAGAGGTAATTGTTAAAAAAAAATTTGTTGAATAATTTTTGCAGAGGAAAATTTCTGATAACCTAAAAATGTTTACATATTAGAATATTTATTCTAACGTAAATGTTTTAGTAAAATCAGCGATAATATAGCAAAAATGAGCTTGCATAAATTTTAGGAAATTATATAGTCTGTTATTTATGTACAGTCAAACCTCGATATCTCGAACTTGAAGGGAGAGGAGAAAAAATTCGAGATACCGAAAATTCGAATTATCGAAAATCGCATGTTATCGATGGTAGAATAAAGAAAAATGCTCTTTACATACTTTATTTATTATTCCATATTTATTCTAAAAACGCTTTTTACACTTTCATTTAAAAAAAGATTCAATTGTTGTTTGCTTTAGAGATGTGTAAGAAAGTTTGTCTATAACACTTTCTAAGTGGACTATAGATTTAAATGTCTCCTCTGACATATTCGGCTGCCTCTCATTAAATCTCCTTACAGTGTCCACTGCAGAAAGTGCTTGTTTGTTAGTAACATTAGGCAACAAATCTTCGATTTCCTCATCCTCTTCTTCTGATAGTTCATAAGAAGCTTTCGTTTGAGCAATGATATCATTGTCATCCCACTGACCACACACTGTTACTGCATCATCTACGTTTACAAAGTCATGAAATTCCATGTCATCATGATTCATGAGTCCGGTCAATCTGTCCCAATCACTTTCGGTGTAGTTTTCAGCAGAATTAACGATATTGATTGTTTGACTACTTTCGTGATCTTTAATGAATCCAGCCTTCTTGAAGCCATTCATTATCGTAGAGGAAGACACATCATTCCATGCCTTGTCAGCCATTCGCATAGCTTGTAGAACACTAACACCGGATGGTAAAACCCCATCTTCCATTTCGGACAACATTTTTTTAACCACTTGATGACGATACTTTACTTTAAAACTTTGGATGATGCCCTGATCAAGTGGTTGAAGTTTTGAGGTAGTGCTTGGGGGGAGAAATTCAATTTTTACGTTTTCCATTTTTGGTATGGTATTGTGGCCCGTACAGTTATCGATGAAAAGCACAATTTTCCGTTTTTCTGTTTTCATTTTCTTATTTAAATTTTTAAGCCAGCTTTCAAAAAGGTTTGATGTCATCCAAGCTTTTCGATTAGCTTCATATTCTAAAGGAAATGATTTTATGCCGCTGAAACATCTTGATTTTTTCGATTTCCCTATCATCAACGGTTTTAACTTTTCTGTTCCATTCATATTTGCACAAAACAATAAAGTTAAACGCTCTTTACTTCTTTTGCCTCCATGACATGCTTCACCCTTTACATGCATAGTTTTGTCTGGGGTGCATTTAAAAAAAAAGTCCAGTTTCATCCGCATTGAAAACGTCTTTTTCGTCGTAATCCTTCACGATCAAGCATATTTTCTTCCTAAATTCTTCACAAACTTCTTCGTCTACGCAAGCACTTTCACCACACATTTTCAGAAATGTAATGTTGTTACGTTTTTTAAAATTTTCAAACCAGCCATTACTTCCTTTGAAATTTAAGTGGCCTAATTCTTTTGCGAAAGATTCAGCTTTTTCTTTGATTACAAGTCCATCTAGAGGGATGTTTTGACTTCTACATTGTGTAATCCACATCATAAGGCCCTTCTCCATATCGGGAAATTCACAGTTTTTTTAACTTCTTTCGCTTGCCTAGGCCATCCTCGAACTTTTCTAAGATAACTGCTTTATTTTTTAAAATTGTTGAGAGCGTACTGCTTGGAATTCCAAATTCCTGTGCAATTTCCTTTTTCTTTTTAAATTTTTTTTCAACTTCATCAATGATTTTCTTCTTTATTTCTATGGAAAGCGTGTTTAATTTTCGTTTGCTAGCCATTTTAAGCAAATGACTCGCCAAAGATCCAACATCTAAGTGCTCTAATTTTTTAATAACCAAGAAAGGAAACTTTTTAGGAGGTTCCTTGGTCTAACAAAACAGGCATGCATTTACAGGTATCTTTCACCCTTTGTTACAATGATAAGAAATTTTACAGTGTTCTTGGAAGCCACCCACCCTTTTGATTCTTGTTCATGGGGTCATTTCTGGTTTTCTTGAGACCACCCCCCGAGAAATAACCTTGCAGAATAACTGGACAAAGAGAGCATGGATGGTCATTGAATTGCAATGACAACTGACTGAAAAGAGATAAGGAAACAATAAAGCAAGAATTTCTACTTGTGGGGTTAAGAGAAGTGATTTCAATGTGTTACTGTTGTCTTTATGTCCATTTTTTTTAAAAAAAAGTTTATCATTATGAGAATTGATCTTCTATTCTTAAAATGTTTGATTTTTTTTAGAATATTTTTTTTATTTTCAGAAAAAAAATCTATACTATTTATGGAAAAAAAATTCAAGTTATCGAGGGAATAGAAAAAAAAAATTCGTGAAATCAAGTTTTTCTTAACATTGAGTGTATAGGAAATTTGGAGGGAAATTTTTTTTCTTCGAGATATCGAAAAATTCGTGAAATCGAGGTTCGAGTTAGCGAGGTTCGACTGTATAACTAATAAATGAACTAATATGGAGATAAATGCTTGTGTTTTGTACTGTTTGTCATTAAAATTTAGGAACGATACTAAGATTTATATTATGTCTAGTTTGTAATAAGGAATATTAAAATATGAAGGTTGTATTTTTTAGGATAGCTGTATTAAAAAAAGTGGTGATTAAAGCTACAAGTATTTTAGATCTACAATTCATCTTTATATATTTTTAAATTTCCTAGTAACTATCATAGGAATTGTATGCCTTGCATTCAAAATTGATAGATGAGATTAATGTATTCGAAAATAAATTTGTTAACTCTGTAAATGAGTAACAACATATTGACATTTTTTGTCTGTGTGGGAAATTTATCTCTTTTGACATTGTAATTTTTTAATACATAATATTGTTAATGTTACTTCTTTCTCTAGTGGTTCATGATTCATAGACAGGAAATACTGGAAGCATCTTTGTTTACAACATACAGTTGGCTGATTGTGGAGAAGATAAACTTGGTTAAACAATAGCTAGAGAACTGCCTATTTAGATAGTTTATTAAACTTTCTATATAAATGTTTTTAAAATGGTTTTCTTTTTATTGTTTTTTCCAAGTTCAGTATAACAACTAAAGCTCATTTGCAAACTTAACTAGGTGTTAATTACTTTCTAGGGTAAGTCATTCATTAGCATTTTCAAGTACTTATAAGTTTAAGAATGTTCTAAAAAAAATTATTACTACATTAGCTATATTATGTACCTCTTACTGCAATTAATATTGCATTGCTGACAACAATTGTAGAGTAAAGGTACAGTCCGTTAAAAGTAAAATAAATTTTGTGTATGAAATGAAAAAAGCACGTATAATGTATCAAACATATGCCTGGTGTTATTGTCTGATGTTTAAGTTATGTATTATTTTCACAGCGTGCATATAAACTCTTCTCGTATAGCATTTTTATATGGTACCATTTTTGTGTAATGAGCTTGAGTTACAGGATAAAAGTTATAACAATTGTGTTTTATGAATGTTTTTAATTGAGTAAAAGCTAGTTATTTGATCAGAATTTTCTTTTTAAATAAATTAATAGAATCTTTTAAATATCTTTGATTAATTAAATGCCTTTTAATATTTAAAATTATGAGTAAACATAACGCATAAAATTTCAAGTATGTCGTCCATTTTAACTGGAAAATATTGCAATTTTTCTATTTTGATAACTAGAAAAATCTCTAAAATTCCCTTTGCGACAAATATTTAGTACATTCTGCAACAGTTATGAAATTGATATTAGTTCGTGAAATCTACTGGATTCTTTTCCTACCCGTGTTGTCAGCTATGATTTCACAATTTTTCAGAGGAGAGTTTCCTCAATTTGAAATATAGTTATTAAGGTTTATACTTCTGTATATGAAACTTTTTTTTTTCATATGCTGGAAATTTAAAGTAGAAAATCTATGCAATGAAATTCTATGAACCACATTAACTTTTACAGGTGTAAACAATAAAAATTGCAGTTAAAAATTTCTGCAATAAAGCGAGAACAATGAACTATTTTCATAATTTGTCTAATTATTTAGTTCTGGATGATATTAAGGTAAATGTATTTCCTTAAATATCTTTCTATTTTTAAGTCTACTCTACTTGGTTATGCAAACTAAAGTTGATAAATTTATTGTCTTATATTAGTTGTTAAGCTCTCGAAAATTTAAATTTTCTTTTCTGTAAATGCTTAAGCGCATATTTATGCGTCTAAATATTTGAATCTAAAAATTATATTAAGCATTTTGTGGCTTGTTTTTCTCAGACTAATATTACTGCCATGCTTAGTAGGTAAGTTTAAAGATATGTACAATGTCATGTAATGTTCTGTATGACACAAAATTCTATAAAATGCAAAGACACGTGTTTTAAGTTTTTTTTTTTTTTTTTTTTTTATGTTTTAATAAAGTTTGAAAAAATTACTATTAAACCTATAAGTAATATTTTAAGAGTTGTGAACACCTAATTAAAAGTATGCGTAGGCTTTAAATGAATGGCAATTATTATTCTGAATTTTTATTTTATTTTGAAAACCCAAACAAAATTTAATATTTATCTCTTTTCTTCTAAACTAGTTTCTTTAAGGCGGCACGGTACTAAAAATAATTTTTTCTAAATTTAAACTTCAAGACTAAAAATTTTAAAAGAATACCAATATAGAAGTACTAAATAAAAATTCTGAGGCAATTTTTTTTTTAATAAGGAGCAGTTATTTAAATTATTTTAAAAAAATCAATTTTTTTTTAAAATTTTAAAAACCTTAAGGCTTTTTTAAAAATTGAAATTTTTCAGTTCTTTTTTTTTTAAATTATTCACTAAATATTGTAGTATCAGTTTTTGTATGGATTTTGATATCAAATTCATAGATTTTTTTAAAAAAAGTTTTAATTAAAAAAATACATTAAAAATGTCAAAAAATAAGAAATTTCGACTTTGAAATTCTGGAGAAAAAGATCTATCAGTCAGAAAGCTTATCCCATACAAATTTTTGTTTAACACACTTTTTTAAATGTTCATACAAAATTTCAAAGCTCTAAGTTACTTTTTGAAGAAGCCTTAGCATTTTGAATACATTAAAGTGCTCTAAAACGTAAAGCTGAGAAAAAGACATTTAAAGTTTTGCATCAAGAAAAAATCTTATTTAAAGCAATTACATGTTCTAAATCAATATAAATATTTATTAATTATATGTTTATGAGTACCCAAAAAAATTTTGAAAGCACCGAGTTTATTTTTAAAAAAGTTTTAGTACTTCGAGTGCAGCATAGTACCATATAATTAAAAGCCGAGAAAGAAGATATCATGGTTTTTAACTAGTAAAAGCACTTTTTAATATCTTTTTCAATCTAATTTTTTTGGTTATATTGTAGTTATAAGTGGTTCACATAGAATTCAATGTTTGAAATAAACTAATATAGTGTTTTCCAAATTTTTTTTTATAACATAGCATGTCGAAAAGTGATATGAAATTAAAGCCAGATATTCAACTTGTTTACAAATAACTATAAATGATCCAAGCAATATAAAATGTGTTAAGGATATTTTAAACAAACTAATTATTAAAAATATTTCAAAACTGCCAACAATTATAGTAGGTACGTAAATTATTACATTCACAAATAGATGCACAAAAATTGAATTTACTGGAAAAAAATTTTTTAACGAGAAATGATGAGCTCAGCTCATTCCTTTTTTTTTCTTTCTACAATACATATTGCAAGTAATCAGAAATGGTTTAAAAATGCCCTGCCTTGTAGGAAACACCTTCGTTTTTCCTTGTGGCCCTTTCTCTTTGGATTCGGGCCCGCTTAATCTTTTGCTGAGCCACAATGTACGCAGCAGTCTTTTTCTTATTTCGAAAATAGCACCGTCTGTAGTCCTTGAAATTTGCTAAGGACATGGCAGAATTATTCATCGGTACATTGTTGACTATCGCTAGCTGTTTGTATGCATTTAGAGTTCCGACATTAAATTCACACACTGCTTCACACACAGCTATTTTTACGCGCTCGAGAGAAGCTGAATAGTCTTTCGAGCATTTTTTCCATATAATGCTGTGAAGAGTTTCATTTTGATTCTGCGTTGAACATCTTACACATCTTTTAAGAAGCTCATCAGATGCTATATTGGCATCATTTTTTCTAAGTGCATCTGACTGATAGGTGTTTTTATATGCTGTGCATGGGATCCTGGTGTTTCCCCTTTTGCCAGTGCAGCTTGGAAAAAACACCACGAATTTTCGCCTTGTGGACATTTTTGATGTTGCGGCTTGGCATCTGTTGATATATTATGATACAACGTGGCATATATTGCTGTTTTCATATTAGTCAAGTTTCCTTTATTGTTGCGTATGGCATTTGCATAATAACGTGTAAGTTTTTTTATTGTATCTTGTTTCAAGCTTCCTTGTTTTTTTCCTCCAAGGGTCACACCTTTGGCTTTCCATTCTTCAACAAGTTTTCGTAGAGCTGTACCAAGTCTTTTGCTAACATGATTGATGCATTCCTCTTTAGAAATTTGAACGTTAGCACCATAAATATTATTTTTGCAAAGTTCATTATAGGCTTTCGAATCCCCGTCTGAAAGAACCGTTGTGTAGCGAAATCCGTTCTCCTCTGAACGTTTCCATAATCTTAATGCAGCTGCTACCTCCATCGAGCCAGATGATCCCTTGTGATTAATACTACATGATTCTGCATGGCCCTCATACCATATATGAAACTCTGCTGAACTTTCACCTAGTGTAATTTTTGAATGTTCACATTGAGAGCATTTTTTGGACATAATTTCAAAATCTAAAACAAATCCTGTAAATAGATCAACAACACATCCCACTCCAATTTGAGATGAGTGGCCCCTAGTCAGCCAACTTCCATCATATGAAACTCCAATGTTGGCAGGTTGATCACCATCTTCAAAACCATACTCTTTTCGCACATCACAATGTATCTTTTTTAACAAATTGTTCGTGAATGAATATATTGTCTTACCCAATTCGGTTTTTATTCTAGTAAATGTTCTACTTGACATTACTTTCATATTCATATGCATGCACAATGTTTCCAATGCAGAAAATCCAAGTCCAAGACTCAGAATTCCTTGAACAAATCTAATATTTACATCATGTGCATTAGAGGAGTTTTCAGAAGATTGCTGTTTTTGAATATTCTCAGATACTTTTCTTGAACTGTTTATTTTGTTGAAATTATCACAGCTTTCACAAATTACTTTCACTTCATGACAAAATCCACTTTGTTTTCCCAAAACAAGCTTTAGCGATGAATTTTGGCACACATCACATAAAAATTTATCAAACAATTTGCCTAATTGATTAATGTCAACAAGAATGTATTGAGGACAATTCAAATTTTGTTCATTATAGTTTGCAGAAATTGTCACACTATTTGCATTCGAAACTCTCAATGTAGTGTTATTTTCAGGCAGAGAACTTACAGAATTTTCAGTTTTGCATTTTTTCCAACGTTGTAGAATGCTTTGTTGATGAGCATGGCACGCTCGTTTCTTTCGAGGCATTTTGACAAAGGTAAATTAACGGAAAAACAAATTGATAACAAAATAATTAACGAGAATAAGTAACAAATAACAAAAAATCAACAAGTGGTCTTGAAAAAGTCCGTTTTTATAGAAAAAGATAGTAGAGTAGAAATAGAACGCTCAAAATCAAAACAATCACTAAGATGTGAACATATTATATGAAGAGTAAGGCGTTAGAAATTAATTAACTTACAGCTTACTTCTACTATCATAAGAACTTAGTTTTCAGCTCTAATCTACTATCAAATATTATTCTACAACATTAATTTATTTCATGTTTTTGTTGCTGAAAACTCGCGCGCTGAATGTTTGTTTACATTGAACCACGCCCACTTTGACAGCTGCCAAGTGACAGTAATGAGTAAAAAACGCTATATCTTCTTTGAAAATCATCGTATCGCTCTGAAATTTTGCACAGGTATATAAAATTGTTCAAACATTAAAAAAATGTAATAAAAAAAATATCGATATTTTGGTCGAAAATTAGGTACTGTGCCGCCTAAGCATGTAAAATATATCGTTAAAAATTAACAAAATAGATTTTCATATAGAATTATTGCGTGAATTATGTTAAACTTCCATTTTTAAATTAGATGTTTCTTGTAAATGACAGTTTCCTGCATTGGGTAGATTTACATAATCAGTTTTTTTCTAGCCTGACAAGAGTTTACCAATCCTGGTACTATTTGAATATAATTCCCATGTTTGAAGAAGCTACCACTAAGTAATAATTTTTAAAACCGTTCTATCAAGGAAAGAATCCTTTTGTGCAAAATTCTTATTTATATTTGTATCTAAAACTATTGTTTGTATGCTTATTAATACATTTATTTGAGATTATGAATTTAGGTGATGTGTATTTAAGTTGAAGTCTTATTAAAAGTGTGATGTCTGTCTGCTGAAATTTCAGAAAAATGAAAAACTGTGACAACTATTTTATTAAATAAAGTTTTAAATTGTTCATATAACCAGTAGTAATTTTGACTTCTTTCATTTATTATAGCTTCGTACTTAAAATAATTTTATTGAAGTGAAAATTCATACCCAATGCAGCTACAAGGAGTTGATTACAGTATCTTTGTACAATAAATAAATAAAATTAGTAAAGATATTTGTATTTTATTTATTTATTTTGTAAATAATGCTTAAAATATTAAATTAAAAAAATCTGCTGAGATATGTTTTGAGCTATCACTTTGAAATATGAAAACAGTGTGTAAATATCAATTTGCGATATCAACTTAAATTTCTACACTTTTTTATTAATTTTTATTGGAATTTTTCAGATAAATTTTCTGTCCTATTTTCCTTATCAATATTAAGTACATTTTTAAAACGTTTGATCTTCACGTAATGAAACAATTTGGGAAATTCCATACAAAATGCAATCAGATCCAATAAAATGGAACAATTGCTCAGCTTGGAAAAATTTCTCTGTTTTCTGAGCAATTAACTACTAGAACACTTTTCAGAAGAACACAAAATACTTAAAAAAAAAAAAAAGCATAATATACTCAGAAAATAAAGGTTTTAATTTTTTTTATATCTCCCGCATTGGACTGATCGTTAAGACACGGTTCCCAGCAGATCACCGAAATCAAGCATCACTGGCTGCAGGTGGGTGACCACTTGGATCAGTCTGCATAGGGACCGAGGGTGTGCTACCGTAAAGTGCTCGACTTCGCGTGCAGGTCGTTGGGCTACCGAAGCGGGGGTGCCATCCCCTCTGCAGAGGATCAAAATTGTGATGGCATGTCTTCGGATCATCCTCAGGGATGTTTCCCAGACCGTCGCCAATAGCCCATTGTGCAGCTCTAGCGCGACGTAAAATGAACTACAACAACAACAACCTTTTTTTATGGTGCATTTCAATAACATTATTTTTTCTCTTTTAAAATAATAGATGTGAAATTTTTTAAAGTAACCTAGAAATAAATGAAGTATTTTGTATGCTATTTTTCTTTAATTTATTAAAAGTAATTAATTATGATGTTATAAAATAAATTTAGGAAACCTTTACAAGTTCAGACCATATATATATTTATAACCATCTGAGTGTAAAAGGGGTTCTTTCAGTCTTGTTTTTGATTTATAATTTTAGAATTGTTTTCAAAAATAAAGACATTAGCGGTCACAGATTACTTTTCAAACAAGGAAGAAAATAAGCTTTTCGAAATATGATGAATAATCATTGAGGAAAGCAGGATTAAATTTAAACTTGATATGCTTCAAACAACTGCCTTTCACATCCACCCGGTTTTCTTTAGCAATCTACCAGGTTTTATTGTTTTAAAATTTCGTATTAATGATTTTTCAGCTTTTATAACGTTTCTGCGTTAGTTTCAGTGAACTGCAAGACATGTATGTGTTTTCATTTCATTTTGCTCATGCTAAAAAAGTATATTAAAAACTGTGGTAACCGAGCTTCCTATATATGAGCTTATCAAAATATATGATAGCATATATATAAAAACTTTAGCTCAAATAATTAAGTAAGATTACAAAGAGTTAATTTTGTTAAATATTCTTTCCAAAACCATTAAAACAAGTAAATTTTCTAAAAAAGTTACTATTCCGTTCTAACCTTTTACCTGATTATGGATCACATTTTTCTATCATCCTTTGTATTTTGAAGCATTTTGCAATCTGATCATCTCTAAATCCGCTGCTTCTCCAAATTATTTGACGGTATCTAAAAAAGTATTTTGGAATACATTCGATGCAAATATGTCAAAAAATTTCACGCGACGTATAAAATTAACCAGTAAATAAAAATAAGAGATATTTCGTTTCATGCTAACTTTATTTCAACAATGGTTAAAAAATATGATATTAGAAGCAGCGGGAACAATTTTTCAAAGAGACATTTTTTAAAAAATTTTTTTTTTTAGAAACTAGTTAATTTTAGATTAAACAATAGGCCATGCATTTTATAGAAAATTGTAATACCCTACATTTCCGGTGCATTTATTTTACCTCTACGAATACGGCCGAGAATGAAAATAATAAATTGCAATTTCAATTATATATATATAGCATAAAAAATAAATACAAAAAACCACGAAGAAAATTAAGAAAAACAATAAGTTTTATTTATTGCGCATAAGCTGAAAGTAAATCGAACTCATAAAATAAGTTCAAAATGTAGAGAAAATTACAGAACAATGAAAAAAGAGAAGAAAAATAAATAATAATAAAATAACAAAAACCGGAGAGAAAAAAAAATTCCGAAAAGAAGGACAAAACAATTATTACAATTAACACATTCTCACCCTGCACGAACGAATCTGTTAACTGCCAAAGTAGCATAGTTTTTGAGTGGTTCCTCCGAACTTTCAAATGTAGTTAAAAATTACCAATAGTACTTAGATTTTGTTTTGTTTCGCTAAAAAATTGTATTTGAATTATTATGTATTTTTTAAGAAAAAAAATTCTTTAAATGATACTTATAATAACACTTACATAATGTCATAATCGTGAAATGATTTAAATTAAAAACCATCTAAAATTTTTAAATTGTTAATAAAAAATTATCTTTTAGGGTGTTAAAAAAGGACTTTGAAAATTTATATGCTTACTACGCCTATGCTTAAACGAAAGGGAAAAAAAGCAAGAACATTATAAAAATCTAATAATTTAATTTCTGTCACGTATAGCAAGTATGTAATCAAAATCATAAAGGACCAGTTTGTATGCCATAGACTAAGTGGGGATGTAACGTAATTACTTAGACTGCATGCTAGATTTATTAGTTTGACTATTTGGATTGCTAGATTTATTAGTTTGACTATTTGGATTGCTAGATTTATTAGTTTGACTATTTGGATTGCTATATTTATTAGTTTGACTATTTGGATTGCTAGATTTATTAGTTTGACTATTTGGATTGCTAGATTTATTAGTTTGGCTATTTGGATTGCTATATTTATTAGTTTGACTATTTGGATTGCTAGATTTATTAGTTTGATTAATTGGATTATTGTTTTTTTCCTAATTAATTTTAAATCCATTTGTGCTGTGATTATCCTCAACAGTGATTTCTAAGATTTCGATAAAATTCTGACTGAGGCATTTATTTGCGACACCAAAACATTAAGTTTTTATCAAATTACGACTTCATGTGCCACAAGCATTTTTAAAATATGTGAACACAGCGTTCCGTTTCCTCGTTCTTAATATAAATTGTTTAAATATTTATTAATAATTTAATCTAAATAGTATACGCAATTGCTTCGTAGTTTACATTCTTGTGCTTAGCTGTAAAATGTCGGTTAATGATGTATTCTTCAAAAACTGCTACAGTTTCATTGCAGATAAGACATACTGGTTTATCTTTTACAACTGTAAAATAATATTTCCAATTCCATTCATCATTGAGCGCACAGCACTCTGAATCAACTTTGCGTTTTTAGTAGCAATTTCGGGGTTAAAATTTTTTACAAATAACTTAAACAAGTACTAGCTATTTTATACATTTAATAACTTTCCATTAGTTACAATAATGTAATATTTGTGCAGCAAAAGACTTGAAAATTAATTTCAATAAAATTAAGATAATTCTGATTATTAAGAACGATATTAGAATGCCTCTCGTAAAAGTTGAAGGAATTATCGAAAAAACAATAAAAAAAATTTCATTTCAAAAAACTTTATTTTTTATTGACTGGGGAACCGTGATTTACGAGTACTTAAATGAATTATTTAAGATGAAATACGTTAAATGATGAGCGATGACATATTTTAATCTATACTCAGCGAATCTACAATTTTAAAAAAATCTATTTACACACAAACAATAAACTGTAAAATAATGAACTAATGTACTTTATAAATGAACTTTATATACGAATATAATAAAAACAATTATTATAAGAATATTTATAACGAAAAATTCTAGCAGTATATAAATACACATTTATAAAAGTAGTAAATGATTTAAAATGAAACATTTTTAATTTACCTCCTGTGGAATCTTATTGTACGTTTTCTTGATATCCAAAGACAAACTTTACTAAGAATTGGAATTATTGATGATACGATTCGTGTTGCAAATGATTTATCAAATGAGCAATAAAACAAGCAAACAAATAATTTTACATTTAAACAAACAAAAAAATTATGCTTTAATTTAAAATATATAATTTAAATAATGTATTAGTTTTTTATGATGATAAAAAACTAATAAATGATAGAATAAATAAATGATGATAAAAATAATAAAAGTTTTCCCCAGTTTAAATGCCCTAGCTTAAAACGTCTTTTTTTTCTTTTTTCTTCCTTTTTTTTTTTAAAATCTAGATCATTGTTGTTTGAGACAATTTATGAAGAGATATCCAAATAAGATATGGTTCAGCCGTTATTTGCAAAGAGAACAAAGGAGCCCAGGGCCATAAAATTTTTAAAGGTGATTTAAAGAAGGAAAAGGATTTTTTCCCATAGTGTTAAATGCGATTTTTGAGGACTCAAATAAATATGATCTGATTTGTGGGAGGTATAATATCTGAAAGTCAATGGAGCCTTTAGAACCAATTTTTATCAGCGAGGGATATATTTTTTAAAACTTTTTCGAGGAAAGGGTAAAAGAGATGAAATTATTTTAGTTTTCTCAACACTTGATTTATTTTTTATGTGGTGTGCTTTTTCGGTGGGCGCTCTTTGTTTTTAAAAATGTTTCTTTTGTTTAATTATACAGAAAATTATAAGTACAAAAAAAAAGAAGAAAAAAAAACCTTTTGTCATGCAAAAATAAAATTTGAAAGTTGGGAAAAAGTTTTTTTTTTTTTCTAAAAATATTACTTTAATTTGATTTTATTATCATGAATATCTATTTTTCAGAAAGGGGAAAGCACATGATTCAGCCCTCAATTCAATTTCAGAGGAAAATAGTTTTCGATTTAAAAAATAACTTAAATGTAGGAAAAAAAATATTATTTTTTCTTAAATTAACCATTTTACTTCCCTTTATTTCCTTGAATGTCTAAATTACAGAAGGGCTTGAACGCATTATTCACCTCCCAAGTGAAATTTCAGAAGAAACTAAGATTTTCAATTTCAGAAATAACTTCAAATGTTGAAAAAAAAAAACTTCTTTCAATTTAACGTGACTTTATTTTCACGAATGTCTGAATTTTGGAAGGGGCACATTATTCGCTCCTCATTTCAATTTTTGAATAAAATAAAGTTTTCTATTTCGAAAATTACTTGAGAATAAAAAACAAAATTTTTTTTCTCACTAATATTATCAATTTAAGTTGACTTTATTTTCCTGAAAGAATGTCTAAACTTCAGAAGGAGCGAAGCACATTACTTGCCCCCTCAATTAAATTTCTGAAGAATATAAGATTTTCAATTTAAACGTAAAGCGTAACGTAACATTAGTAGTCGTAAACCCACTTTCATGGGTTTACGACTACTAATGTTCAACTCCCTAGCCTTGTAATTTTGAACCAATCCAGAAGACAAGGAAACTCCTGGATCAGTACCCCCAGAGGCATTGATTTGTTATGGGAACATGGAGGACTTTGAGACTCGACAGATTTAACGTGCATCAGTCACCATTTACTACACGGGGAGTCTTCAGTCGGCGAGGATCGAACCCACAACCTCTTAGACATGGGCCCAGCGCCCTACCGACCAGGCTATCCCGGCGATTCGGATATTTGTGCCATAGAAAAATATCTCATAGACTTTGGACTTAATCCTGAGACAGACACATCTTCATTTTCTTGGAAACTTATCTTTCAAACAACTATTCTTTCTTAAGAAGGGGATAATCACACCCTGACAAAAGCCTGAGGGATAAAAAGAGACCTCTTCTTTACGAATTCTTTTTTATGTAATGTGTTTATCAATGGTTTATGGGATCACATAATTGCTTTTTCCAATTTTCAAGCAAAATGAAAGTTTAAGAATAAAACAAAATATTTTTAATTTTTTCATCTTTTTTTTTATTAATACTTTTAAATGAGGAAAATCATTTACTTATTCGGATTCAAGGTTTATATTTTAATCGACGCAGTAAATTTGCAGTCAGGGAAAAAAGAGAAGCGGTAACGAAATATTTTTAATTTATTAATTTTTTTTTTTTTATCATTTTCTTAGTAGTAAAAAGATTGTTGATTGATTCAGAAAAACAAACTGTTCGTATTCAATCTCTTAAAATATATATTAATCAACATAACAGATTCTCATTGACTTCTTTTATGTACAGTGTATGAAATGGAAAAAGGGAACACCTTGATTAACTTTTGATTTAATCATATTTTCACGTACAAAGAGTCAATACCATATTTTAAGTTACGAAAATGAACAAAAAAGCGCATTCTGTTCTGAATATACGTAAAAGTTTATGTATAGTTTTAGGTTTTTAATTTTCAAAATGCGGAAACAGTCGCAATCTGGAAGATATGGTCTGAAGTTATGGCAAAAAGAGAGTTGGAAAGTTTGGGTCCTTTAATTTTAAGTTCACTCTTCGATTATAGCCCATTATCTCGAGAACTTTTTGAGTGTATTGAAAAATGTTTGCATAAAATTACAAAAAACATTTTATACACAAATTTTAAAGCAAAAATAATTTTAAATAATTTTTTATTTTTTATTAGTTTTTTAAATAATAGTAAAATATATTGAATTGTATGTTCTACATATTTTTACATCCTTTTAATTTCAAAATACAAACTTTCAGAGCAATCGATCAATTAGTTTCTAAGTTGTCAAATTTTTAAAAAGTCAGTTTGCTTAACATTTTATTTATTTCGAATTATTCAACCGATTTCATTCAAATTTTGTATTATACAATTTAAAATTACCTTCCATAAAGTTATACAAAAATTTTTTATGTCTTGCTATTTTATTTTATTTTATCAGTCATTGAACAACTGACCCAATTTTTGGGTTTACGACTACTAATGTTCAACTCCGGAGCCTTGTGATTTTGAACCAATCCAGAAGACAAGGAAACTCCTGGATAAGTACCCTCAGAGGTATTGATTTGTTATGTGAACATGAGGGACTTTGCGACTCGACAGATTTAACGTGCATCAGTCACCATTTACGACACGGGGATTTCAAAAATTGGGATTCAGAATTTTTCCAACGCATATTATAAATATAAAAAATATTAAATATTTTATAGCTATTTAAAACTATATTTTTTGCATGACATTACCTTTGGAAAAATGAATTTTTGCAATTGTACGAAAAAATTTTCGATTCATTCAAAACGCAAAATGTTCTTGAGATATGACGAGATTCAGATATTATCATCATTATCATGGAGCTATTATTTTGAAGCTATTACTATGCAATTACTATGAAATTAACAAAAGAGGTCAAAATGAAAGACGTTTTTATTTATTTATATCTGATATTAATATTGAAAGTGAACACCATTTCACCTTATTTTCCTCTTTCAATCATAATCCTTAAAATTATCAAAGCATATATATATGGATAACTACCAGCTAAATTATCTTTCTGTATAAAAAAGAAAAATTATTTTGTTATTATCAGCAATATTGACATATACTTCATATAAATGTACAGTGTGCAAAAAAATAAATTGACCCACCGGAATAAATTTTAATCTTAAGTTCGGATCTTCATTCATTCTTAATGGTTCGAGAGGGTGACATCAAATATACTAATTAAATAGTCCAAACGATATTTTAAGTTAGGAAATTAGACTTAAAAACGTTATCCGATTAAACATACCTTTTTTCGACGGATTTGGATTTCTGATTCCCAAAATATAGTTGTTTCAATTTAAATTCCCTTTAATGTTAACTTTAGTTTTTGCGTTTTTCACTATGTCCCAATTTTTTTTTTTTTTTTAAGCGAATTGAAAAAGTTTTGCATACGATTCCAATCAGATCAATCAATTCCTATTTGTTTTTCTAAAGATAATTTCATGCAAAATAATACTTTTAGTAAGCATTTATTATTATTTTATTTAAGGGAAGTAGAGAAACTTAAGAAATGTAAGGTGTGCAATTTTTTCTTAATTTGCAATTTTAAATGTGAAAATAAAAGATTTAAGCAAAATCGGACACATAAGTCCTGAGAAATAAAAAAATAAAAAACTTTTCTTTTTCGAAATTTGGTCCCCTAACTTCTTTATTTTTAGTGTCCATTTTTTGTGACTTAAAATTCGTAACTATGAAAGCAAATTTAAATCGTAGAGGAAAGAATGTTTCGCGTTGATATGTGGTAAACAATAATTAATTAACTGTGTGAAAAGTTATTCGTTGCAGGCGTATGTCTATATCAGAGCCGTTTTTAAGGATGGGCCCTGGCCCAAGGCCCCGAGTTCTGATGGGGCCCCCGAAAAGTCTAAAATCACATTGCATTAATTTTTTTTTTTTTTTTTTAATTCTAACTCACTAATTATTTATAACTAAAGAGTGTCCCCAGATCGCACTTTTTTCTTGTTTTTTAAAAGTTTAATTCGGAGCTGGGACCCTCTGAAGCCCATAATATATATATATATATTTTTCTTCCTTACATTGTCGGATGCTTTTCAAAATCTAATCGAAGTGTTTACAAACAAAAAATAATTGTTACTCTTCACTTTTCTAACTAAAAGAGCAATAAAACACTCTTTCCACTGATGAAAATATCCCCACTTTCATAACTACCACCCACAGAATTGTTTACATTGCCTTGGGGCTCTTTTTTCCTAACTTAGGAAATATCAGATATCCACAGAAACACCCTTTTGTCTGAGTTCTGGTCATAAATTTCTAAGAAGAAAACATTTCTAGGGCTGTAAATGTAATTTCCATAGTGCCTTTAAATTGGGCCTTGTTCAATTCTTAATTTTCTTTCTTACAAAATTTAGATATTTTTTCTAATTTATTATAAAAGCTTTTTTTCCCTTTAATCATCCTAAATGTTTTAACTAGCCTAATTGTTTAATTTACTTAATTATTGTAGTTGATTTTATTTTGTTATTTTTCAAATTAATCGTAAGAGAACCCGTGAACTAGGAATTTCTATATTAAATTTTCGTAGGATATTAAGAAGACATAAATCTTTCACGTTGGAGGTAAGCAAATGTTTTTATTAAATCAATTTTTGTTGTGGTTATGGAAAACGTGGAAGGTTTGCGCAGTTTTTTATAAATGCATTGTGAATTTTTTGTTTATTTATTTAAATGGCTGGCCACTATTCAATTCCCTCTTTGACTAGCCTGTCTGCCAAAACTTTTGATTCGGTGATTTCTGGATGAAATTGAGATAACAAATGCAAATTTATTTTAATTTTACTTACTGCTAATAGACAGAAACGACATATGATTTTGTTTAATAGAGCATTGAAATCAAATGATCATCAGCTAAACAAATGTTTAATCATGAGAAAATTTTTTTTTTAAAACTCCTCTATGGCCAAATTTTCTATGTTTACCCTATGCATGAAATATATTATATTTCGTACACAAAATTAATTTATTTAGTTAGCTTATGATTTTATTGGTCATATTTGTTTCTATTAATAAGGCTTTTAAATTTCCAAATCAAAGTCGAAACAATTTCTTAAAATTGTCAGTCGAAACTATCTACGAAATTTTGACAGTTTTGTGCTTATTTTAAGCGTGTGTATTTAATTTAATAAAATAAAAAAATAAAGAAAGAAGTAAAAAAAATATAAATAAATGACTGAATAAAATAAAAAACTTCGTTGTCATATCATCTTTTAAACAATTTGAGTATTAATAATTTATTTAAAAATAAGCAAATTTTTAGTTTAAAAGGTAAAAAAAAAATTTATTTGTTTAAAAGGTAATTATGCTCGATCATGAGACTATTTAATATCTGTTCCTAAGGATCAGAATACTTTTTTATTTTACTTTATTGTAAAAACGGTATATATTTAATACTTTCATATGATATGCTGCAATTTTAAATGCCTAAAATTGTCAAATCAAAAACAATTAATACTTTTAATTTTATATTATCGCAGTATTTAGAGCAGACAGTTGCTTGTGGGTGTGGATGATACAAGTGAAAGAAGCATGCAAAAAAAAAAAAATCCAATTAATCCCCTCAATATTATATTTTTAAACTTCTCGCAAAAATGTAGTAAAAAAATAATTCTCGAACAAATTTATATTAGGTAAGAACGAAAAAGAAAATATCAAAATATGCTGAATCACTAGTGAGACAGGTGGGATGAAAGACATCGAAACCAATTTGATTGAATAGTAAAAGGTGTTTCTAAAATCCGGAAATCAATCAGGCTTCAATTTTTTTTTTTTTTTTTTTTTGGTCACAAAATTTATCAGGAGCTTTTCGTAAGATTTTAATATGGGTTATGTTTTTTCTTTAATTAAATATTTAACATTAACAAATATTTGTCTTTTGAAACCCATCATTCTGTAATAAAAATAATTATTCTATAATTGTAATTCTAAAACTAATTGATACAAAGCTTTAGTGTGTTTCCATTGATATATTAAATGTCTTCTATCGGTGGAACCCCGACATTACGATTAAATTTTATTAAGGCAATTACGAATATTATAACCTAAAAACAGACTTTTTTTTAAATATTTTATTAGAGGAATGTAGATTTTTCATCGTTTTATCATTATCAATCTTAAATAAGGTTTTATATCTGGCAGTTAAATTTGCAGTCCTTGTGTTATATCTGTCCCCTGATCAAAATAGCTTTTTGTTTTGTCCGTAAAACTATACTATGTAACAATTGAATAAAAAAAATCGAATTTTACAATTTTATGGGCATAACCATTTCGAAGTTCGTTCAAAACGGGGCATGATATCTTTAGATAGAATACGTGGATGCAAAAAATGTACTTTATTTGCGAAACATTTCATTCAAAATATTTCAAAATTTAATTCATTTCATTAAATATTTCAAAAGCCAATCGATGCATATAAAAATAACATTTTATATCAAAATGTTCCTTAAATGTTTTGTTAAATGTGCGCGAAATTTCTAATTTTTATTAGCGAATAATTTTTGCGTTATGAGAGTAAGAAGGGTAGAAATTTTTTTTTGAAATAGCAGTCACTGCTACAAATATTTTTTTTTATTACAGAAGTAATTTTTACGCTTACAATGTATGGTTAATTGCCCCATACAAAACAAAATACATCGATAACAGAAAAAAAAATTAGATTTAAATTTACATTAACAGGTATCACATTATGGTATCAATATTAGTGATTTTAGATTCTTAGAAACATACTTGAATAAAATGTGAGAAAAAAATGTAAAGTATAAAATTCGTTTTAATTTAAATATTTTGAATTAATTTGTTTGAGCCCCCCCTGTCGGGGAAGACTTGACCCCTTGTCGGGCAGAGTCTGGCGCCACCCTTGCCACTAGCAGAAACATCTTCAACATTAGTTCAGTGCTCGAGAAAACAGTAAAAGTAGAAAAATTTAGAGGAGGCAGTTTCCAAATACAGTGCTTCCGGTGTCAAAAATATGGCCACACCCAGCAATCGAACCAGCCTGTATGAAATGCGCCGAAGCTCACTACTCGTACCTTTGTACGAAACCTAGATCCTCTCGTGCGAAGTGCATCAACTGTGATGGTGAGCACCCAGCCTGTTTTTCGGGCTGTGGTGCAAGACCCAGAAAATCTTCTAAAGGTAGAAGTGCTCAACCTAAGACTAAGATGCAGCCAGCAGATTCTTATCCCTCTTCAAAAAACTCTTACAAAACGAGGAGCTTGTTAAGCTGCTTCGTTCCCTTCTCCCTGAGATGCAGAACAAGAGTGGTTTTCCACTACTCCCAAGCCATTCTCCTACCTGACCTCCACAGCTTTTTGCTGTGATGAACTTAATCATTTACTACATCTTGTTAACTATGCCTACTCAACTTAGGACTTTTCAGTTTAGATGAATCAGTAAGTGGCGCTAGATTTTACAAATTTCCAAAGCTCAATGCATTCGATTTCAATTTTTCGGCGAAAGCACTTACTTCGCTTAACGGAGTTTTATTTCCCCCCCTCCTCTCTTTGAGGGACGGGTTATACTTTTGGATGGCGTACCGCTTGTCGTCATTGGGGCATTACCGATGCAACTTGATGTTTCCTGCGACTTTCTAAAGTCTACGATTCTCCAAAAATTTTGCAAGATGTGTCCCCTTTAAATATCTCCCAACCTTGTGCTTTTTTTTTTTTTCTTCTGTTCGACAAAAGTTTTAAAAATGAAGCCAAAATGATTCCTGACGTAACTGGTGTAAGATTTAGCAGAATGAGGATTTACCGGCGGTGTCAGTGCCACACACTCCAGTTTTTTCTACATCTCATTGCTAAGATGTCAACCGCTCAGTTTTGTTTTGTTCATTCTTCTTGGTGCTGTGGTGAAAGTTGTGCCTTACAATTGTGTGATTGTCCGTAAAAAAAAAAAAAAAAAAAGAGTTCTTCAAAAATCCTCCTAAATAAAGAATTTGTCAGTGCTCTCCAATGGTGTTGATTTTGACTATTTTCAAAACTAATTTTTGTGTATCTAAGGATTATTTTCTTACAGATTTTTATTCAAACCAAAGGTATGTTTTTCTTGAATTAAGTTTTCTGTAGAATGTTTGACCAGGATTCGACTACCACTTCAATTATTTCGATCACTCGCCACTTTCTTTAATAATGTAATTTTTATCATTCAAATTTTTTTTCATTAACCTTTTACTCCAATTACTCTTTTTGTCTATAACCAGCAAAGTCATGCAACACTAGCTCTAACTAATATTGGAGCATTTCTTTTTGTGACATATTCAAAGACATTTGTTATTTTCTATAATGACTTTCCTCAGTTTTGCAGTGAATTTGTATTGTCCAATTTCAAACTGTGTTTCTTCATAGCCAGCTTTTGTGCAGGGCATATATTTAGTTTTATTTTCATTGATTCTTACTGGCTTCCTTCTCAAGACATAGAAAGGATTGTGTTAGTGCTGTCTGCTTTTTAGCGATAATATCTAAATTGTCAGCAAAAGCCAATATTTGAACTGATTTGTTGAAGTTTTCCTCGGGTGTTGATGTTTGAGTCCCTTATTATTTTTTCTAATGCTAGATTAAAGAGGAGACATGCCAAGGCATCTCCCTGTCGTAAACCATTTTTAATTTCTATTGGATGGGAAAGACTATTCTGTATCTTGACCATGATTTTGGTTTCACTTAGTGTCAAGCTAATCAACTTCACTAGTCATAGGGTGTACAAAAATCCTTGTTTTCGTTCGTAATTTAATGTTGGTCCTTTTAACCTGTGAAAGCTTTTAAACTTATTGATAAGTATGAAAAATTGCTGGTTATTCAACCCAATGAATTCAACTTATAATAAACACAACTGTGAACAACCAGAATGCTATTTTGTGAGAATATTTTATTACACACACAAAAAAAAAAAAAAATTACATTTATCCAAATTAAAAATTACAATAAGGCTGGTTGCTCATAGTAACTTTTCGTTAATATTTTATTTTAATTGTCTATAAAAAATACAGAAATATATTTTGTACAAGATATGGAAATCGTACTAAAATTAATAATTTTTATAAAATATCTTTGACAAATTTTTTAAACGTAATTTCTTTATCCATTATGTTATAATACACAGTTTTAGTATAAAATTAAATAAAGTGCATTTTACTTCAACCGTTAATAGAAAAATAGAAATATTTATAACAAGATAATGAAAATGTGCCGAACCATAAGAAAAGAACTACAAATTAATATCACACACTTATACATAAAGACCTCATGACCAAATTTTTTTTAATGAACTGGGCAGCTATTAAAATCATTTGTATATTTCATTAATAAATTTAATTATTTAGTTAAATAGTATTTTGGAATTAAAAAAAATACTTATGCTTTACTAATTACGATTACTTTTTAAGAGTTTGAGTAATCTTGTGCATTTTTCTAATTTTTGGTTGAAAATAGTCTTAAAAACGTTCAAATGTGATTAAAAAAATTTATGATCAGAACATATTTAAATGGCTTGCCTTGAAAAACAAGAAATTGATTTTATGAAGCAATCTATACTACTTTATACAGGGTGAGTAGCCAAATTATTTAACAAAAAATAAGCACTCAAAAAATATTTTTAAGCACTTAAAAAAATATTTTAATTAGGCAGATTTGGAAAGTTTTTGACAATTGATTTGACAGTTTTACCTGGTTTTAACCGTCACGAAAAAAAAAAAAACTTTTGGCATTGTTTTAGACAATTGTCAAAAATCATGAAGTTTAGAATCAAGTAAAACTAACTTCATTTTCATATGCTAGTGACATGATAATACGTCAAAATAGATTGGGGTTAAATAAATTATGAAAATGTTGAATAGAACAATGTGAACTGTGTCTTTTTGCATTATTCGTAACGAAAATCAACATGGTATAGGATAAATCTCACTTTAAAAAAGGGAAAATTAAGCACTTTTTAAAAACACCCAGTGAAATAAGCACCTTGAAGGGCTTTTAGAAAACGAAAATAAGCACATTTAAGCACTTTTTAAAAACGCTACGCACCCTGTTATATGTTTCACAAACCAACTAAGAATAAGGCTTCTCAACAGCATGAACACGACCGTGTCAAATGAGAAGACTTTTAT
The DNA here is from genome assembly GCA_949128135.1 of Parasteatoda lunata. Classification (NCBI taxonomy): domain Eukaryota; kingdom Metazoa; phylum Arthropoda; class Arachnida; order Araneae; family Theridiidae; genus Parasteatoda; species Parasteatoda lunata. The sequence continues at coordinate 83,833,782 of OX421977.1, forward strand.
GTGAAAAACTCTTATTACATATACTACAAGAAGAAGGTTTCTCTCTAGTATGAACATGACCGTGTCTACTGAGATCACTTTTTACTGAAAAACCCTTATTACATATACAAGAATAAGGTTTCTCATTAGTATGAACAAGACTGTGTTGCGTCAGATTACCCTTTTGCGAAAAACTCTGATTACATATACTACAAGAATAAGGCTTATCACCAGTATGAACACAATTGTGTTTTTTCAGATTACTTTTTAATGAAAACTTTTTATTACATATACTACAAGATTAGGGCTTCTCACCAGTATGAACACTACCGTGTATAGTGAGACCACTTTTATGTGAAAAACTCTTATTACATATGCTACAAGAATAAGGCTTCTCACCAGTATGAACACGATTGTGTCCAGTGAGATAACTTTTATCTGAAAAACTCTTATTACATATGCTACAAGAATAAGGCTTCTCACCAGTATGAACACGATAGTGTCTAGTGAGATCACTTTTATCTGAAAAACTCTTATTACATATGCTACAAGAATTAGGCTTCTCACCAGTATGAACACGATTGTGTCTAGTGAGATGACTTTTATGTGAAAAACTCTTATTGCATATACTACAAGAATAAGGCTTCTCACCAGTATGAACACGACCGTGTATAGTGAGATTACTTTTTAGTGAAAAACTCTTATTACATTTACTACAAGAAAAAAGCTTCTCACCAGTATGAACACGATTGTGTTTTTTCAGAGTACTTTTTACTGAAAAACTCATATTACATTTACTACAAGAAAAAAGCTTCTCGCCAGTATGAACACGATTGTGTTTTTTCAGATTACCTTGTAGTGAAAAACCCTTATTACATATAATACAAGAATAAGGCTTCTCACCAGTATGAACACGACTGTGTCTGGTCAGAGTACCTTTTAATGAAAATTTTTTATTACATATACTACAAGAATAAGGCTTCTTGCCTGTATGAACAAGACTGTGATTGGCCAGATTAATTTTTCGTGCAAAAATTTTATTACATATACTACAAGAATAAGGCTTCTCGCCAGTATGAACAAGACCGTGTAGTGTCAGACTGCCTTTTTCTGAAAAACTCTTATTACAAATACTACAAGAATAAGGCTTCTCACCAGTATGAACACGACTGTGTCTGGTCAGAGTACCTTTTAATGAAAATTCTTTATTACATATACTACAAGAATAAGGCTTCTTGCCTGTATGAACAAGACTGTGATTGGCCAGATTAAATTTTTGTGCAAAAATTTGATTACATATTTTACAAGAATAAGGCTTCTCACCAGTATGAACACGACCGTGTGTAGTGAGAATACCTTTTTGTGAAAAACTTTTATTACATATACTACAAGAATAAGGCTTCTCACCAGTATGAACAAGACCGTGTGTCGTGAGATGACTTTTTCGTGAAAAACTCTTATTACATATACTACATGAATAAGGCTTCTCACCAGTATGAACAAGACCGTGTGTCGTGAGATTACTTTTTAATGTAAAACCCTTATTACATGTACTACATGAATAAGGCTTCTCACCAGTATGAACAAGACCGTGTGTAGTGAGATGACTTTTTTGTGAAAAACTCTTATTGCATATACTACAAGAATAAGGCTTCTCGTCTGTATGAACACAACTGTGTTTAGTCATATTACTTTTTTCTGAAAAACTCTTATTACATATAGTACAATAATAAGGTTTTCCCCCAGTATGAACGCAACTGTGTTTATACTTAATCATTCATTGAGAATATATTATTTCATGTACTAAAAGAAAAAGTATTCTCACCAGTATGAATATTACCGTGTTTATCTGTTAGAACATCACTGGAACTGTGACACACATTGCTCAGAGACTATTTGCTGTTAGTGTTGCTACATAGTATGAGATTGCCTTTAATAATATTTCATTTACCCATGGAGAATTTTTACACACTGATTGAATAGTTTATTGATTATATAAATCGTACAGAAATCAATATTTTTAAAAATAAATATATATGCACGCACAATATGAATTTTATTAACTGTAAGCAAAAAGATATTTTATCATCCACATCGATTTTTTTTTTCCGTATTAAGAAGATAATCTATGAATTAGATCTACACGGAAATAATATTTTTAAAACGCTTTCTATATTGTTTCCATTATTACGAGGGTAATTCACTTTAGATGAGTGAGATTATGAATATGCAGTCTTGTAAATTTGATCCAAGAAGTTGCAAATCAAAAAAAAAAATTTTTAAACTTTTCTTCACACAAATTTGGTTAATTAATGTCTTCTTCGGTCTTAGTAAGTTATTATTTTTTAATACAGTTATCTCGGTAAAGAATTTTTCCAGAAAGAAGTATATTATTAGAAGTATACAAGTATAATTTTAGTACACTAGTGATGAGAGTTGTTTACACATGGAGTTGTTACACGGTTGCCTACTTCTACCCACCTGATCTCCAGGATCTTGGGACATTGCTTGTTGATATATTTGTTGGTCAATTTAGGAATGGCTGTTGCTTGGCTGCCCACCTTTTTAATGAATAGAGGAATTTGATTGGTCGATTACATCATCGTTTTCATCTTTATCGCTTAATCGTTTTGTCAGAATTACTAGAATGGCATTTTTAGCATTTTCGTTTGGCGCAATTTTACTAATGCGCATGCTCAATTTGATAATTTATTCAAACCAATCGAAGTACTTCTAGACAATGAATATCGAGACTTGTATCCCCTCCTTTGCTGGTGTGTATTCAGACAAAGATTGCACGATAGTATATGTTAAGGCCTGTTTACACGGTCCAATTTCTTGGACAGAGATTGATTGATATTGATGGAAACTTGTTTTGCTTTGAGCTTGGATCGTGTAAACAAGCATCCAAGAACTTGTCCAACTTCTTGGACGATAGTAGAGCATGTTCTACTTTCCATCCAAGTTTTTTCTCCCTTAACCAATCAGCGTCTTAGGTTTTGTGACGTCAACATGCAGGCAGCAAATTATGTCATTTTGTTGTCTATTTTCATATATTTTAGTTCAAATAAATTGATCTGTTGCGGTTTATTTGTGTTATTATGATTTTATTTGAATTTATATAGTAATTTTAAACTTATGTAATTATTATTTCATAATGTTGAATATGAACAATGCGCATGCGCAAGTTTTTCTCTCAACGAATCAGTGACATTCAAGAACTTGGATAGTGTCAACGAATCATCCAATTTCTTGGACAGAGAAATCCGTCCAATTTCTCGAATTCGAGAACTTGGACCGTGTAAACAGGCCTTTATTCCTACTAAAATTTTAGAAGTGGAAGTAGTTGTGTTTTTTTTATATTATACCCAATTACTATACCTAACGGATGTCAGGGTGAACTTTGACATCACTGGACTCTACTCTATTTTTTTTTAATTTGATTTTTATAAATTGTCATGATAAATAAAATAATAACATTCTGTCTCTGAGCCAAGAAAATCTGAACACATTTTTTTCAAATTTTTTAAAGATTTATAGTTTGTAAATTTTAAAATGAAAAAATTAATATAATCTTAAAAATTGATTTTTATATTGTTCTGAAATTCAAATACTTAAAATAAAAATAAAAAAAAAATAAAAAATTAATTCAAGTACTTATTAAAATCATATAAAAATAACTAAAAAATAAATAATTAAAATAAAATAAAGAACAGTTTTATGAGCAATCTAAGCTGCCCAAAACATTTAATTTTATGAAGAACAATAAATTGGAAAATGTTTGTCAGGATCCTGACTCCTCTCCCACGCATTTGATTGACCCCTGACCTAAGGGTCAGAGGGTAAGGGACACGGGAAGTGTCGTTCCCCTACATTGGGGGTGGAGCGAAGGACTTTTTCTTGGGAAAAAAGGGGATTGTTTAGTGGAGTATTAGTTTGAACGTGGAGGAGTTAAGAATGTAAAGAGAGTATAAACGAGCAGTAGCGCTCCGGAATATTATATATTGCCGTTCATGTATATTTTTGTATCTTATTGTAAATAATTATATAACCCAGAGTCATGAAATAAAAAAGTTATACTAGAAAGTCCATGGTCATCATTAAGAGGATTTAAATACACGAACGAAAAATGTGAGATGCGTCACGCTAGGATATGTAAGGAATAACGCTTAGAGGAGAGAACCAGTGCCGGGATAGAAGGAGGATGAGAAATGTATATTTTTGTATCTTATTGTAAATAATTATATAACATGAAATAAATAAGTTATACTAGCAAGTCCATGGTCATCATTAAGAGGATTTAAATACACGAACGAAAAATGCGAGATGCGTCACGCTAGGATATGTAAGGAATAACGCTTAGAGGAGAGAACCAGTGCCGGGATAGAAGGAGGATGAGAAATGTATATTTTTGTATCTTATTGTAAATAATTATATAACATGAAATAAATTAGTTATACTTGCAAGTCCATGGTCATCATTAAGAGGATTTAAATACACGAACGAAAAATGCGAGATGCGTCACGCTAGGATATGTAAGGAATAACGCTTAGAGGAGAGAACCAGTGCCGGGATAGAAGGAGGATGAGAAATGTATATTTTTGTATCTTATTGTAAATAATTATATAACATGAAATAAATTAGTTATACTTGCAAGTCCATGGTCATCATTAAGAGGATTTAAATACACGAACGAAAAATGCGAGATGCGTCACGCTAGGATATGTAAGGAATAACGCTTAGAGGAGAGAACCAGTGCCGGGATAGAAGGAGGATGAGAAATGTATATTTTTGTATCTTATTGTAAATAATTATATAACATGAAATAAATTAGTTATACTTGCAAGTCCATGGTCATCATTAAGAGGATTTAAATACACGAACGAAAAATGCGAGATGCGTCACGCTAGGATATGTAAGGAATAACGCTTAGAGGAGAGAACCAGTGCCGGGATAGAAGGAGGATGAGAAATGTATATTTTTGTATCTTATTGTAAATAATTATATAACATGAAATAAATTAGTTATACTTGCAAGTCCATGGTCATCATTAAGAGGATTTAAATACACGAACGAAAAATGCGAGATGCGTCACGCTAGGATATGTAAGGAATAACGCTTAGAGGAGAGAACCAGTGCCGGGATAGAAGGAGGATGAGAAATGTATATTTTTGTATCTTATTGTAAATAATTATATAACATGAAATAAATTAGTTATACTTGCAAGTCCATGGTCATCATTAAGAGGATTTAAATACACGAACGAAAAATGTGAGATGCGTCACGCTAGGATATGTAAGGAATAACGCTTAGAGGAGAGAACCAGTGCCGGGATAGATGGAGGAAGCCCACTATGAGAAATGCCCAGTATACTGGGCTTCTGTCATAGAAGCCCAGTATACTGGGCTTCTGTATACAGAATGTTGCCTGATGGAGTTAGTCTTGATTGAAGGATGCCTACTATGATGGAAAACGCATAGTGAGCTTGAAGGAAAGGGTGACTGCGGACCGAAAACATCGACGGGAGTTGAGACGCTGCTAGGAAAGGGACTATTATCGCCGGAGGCGATAGGAAGCTAAAGTTACCCCCCGTGATCATAGAGAATAGAGCGTGGCTTCAACATCGACTCTCTGCCAAGGAGGACAATTGAAAAAATAAAGGGAGGTAAGCTTTATCCTATGTGCGAAAAGATAAATTACATGCTCACATTTCAGGGTAGAAATTTAAAAAGGGGTAGTTAATTAAGGGAATAAGTTTATTTTGTTTTGGTCTGAAGTGAACCTGATGTGCTTTATTTAAGCTTAAGGGATTGGCCATTTAGCTGTAGTATTGTTTGATTAATGAATGTAATGAGTATAATAATGAATTTTATGAGTTGATGCTTTTCAAGTATTTTATTGGTTTAGGATTATTTATTAGTGATTATTATTTAAAAGGTTGTTTAAAGGATAAAATAATCAATTATTATGTGTCTAAAATTTATGGAAGTTAAGAGTTTTAATTTTTGTGGAAAGTAAATGTGTATATGCCAGGTGTACCAAAAGGGTACGAAGGTTTCATTATTTGGCAATTAAAATTGAAATGTAATGAAATTGAATTAAAATGAAATTTGTATTAAGGAGTGACGTTTGAATGTTGCATTATACAAATGGTGTTTTATGTGTTTCGTTTACATATGAGGTGTTAAATTTCATAATAGAATGTCGAAGTACGAGTATAGGGGATTTGAATGTATGAGTAGGGGAGCTGAATCGAGAGTGTCACTAAGTTTCCTTTTTTTTATTTTATTGTTAAATAGCATTGTTTTTTTTGTGATTAAGAAATTAAGTTAATACGGTCAGTATGAGTTTTCTTTTCATCTTTTCAAAGCAAGAAAAGAAGTTTGATAGTTCTAACTGAGGAGTTTGGGATAACGGTTCCGGAGAACGTCAAGTTTATTGAGTTAAAAGCATTGATTACCGGGAGTCCGGATTACGACGAGCGAGGTACTAAAGAGGTTTTGAGTGGGATTAAGGAGGAGCGGGAACGGGAATGGAAACGGGAACATGAGGAATGGAAACGGGAACGAGAAGAACGGAATTTGGAACGGAAACGAGAGGAGCGGGAAAGAGAAAGGCAAAAAGAACTTGAAGATAGGGAACGGGAAATAAGAAAATTAACAGAAGATAGGGAACGTGAGAAACAAAAATTAAAAGAAGATAGGGAACGTGAGCAACAAAAATTAAAAGATAGGGAACGCGAGGATAAAATAAAGAGGCAAAAAGAGCAAGAACGAGAATTAAGAGAAGGTAGAAAACAGGAGTTACTTAGAAGGATACGGGAACTGGAATGGTTAAAACGAGAGCGGGAATATGATCATGAGTGGATAAGATGTACTATACTAGGGATTGAGATGTTAACAAATATTTTAATGACGAACCAGGATGAGGAAAGTAAAACCCAGGATTTTAAACCCTTAGTCAATTTAAATGAATCGGTGGGATGGTTAGGCGCCGTGGAGTCAGCGGAGAGGCCGGAGTCCCGAAAGTTTGGTTCTGGATTTGAAGGAAAGGTGAAGGGTGGGGGGAAACGATTTTCTGAATGGAGTGGTCCGAATGATAATAGAAAGTTACCGCATGAATCGCTGAGAAAAAATAGTACTAGCTCAGGAGAATGGGCCCCGAAATGTTATAACTGTGGAGAGGTAGGGGCTGTCCGAAAGAAGGTTAGATCAGAAGAAAGATCAGGCTAAGCAAGATTCTGTAGAACGCATTATTCACGAAAAGAGGGTGAAGAAAGACGATTTGCGTAGAATCGAGGTGGTTGAGGAGTTAAGCGTATCTTTAGATCCCAAAGAAAATTTTGAAGCTGCAGAAGAAGAGTTCGTTACTGTTTCTGGTAACTGGGGGAGAGGGGAAGGAATTGTGAACCCTAGTGAAAAAATCCCAGTGGTGGTCAAAAGTGAAAACGAGACGACGGTGACAAGGTCCAGTAGTCCGTGGGCCGAAGTCTCAAAAGTAGCTCTAAACTAATTTTCGTTCCGACATTTGAGGGGCAATTTTATTCTACCAAAATAGAACACAATCTTGGCTGAGAAACATAAATTCATAAAGTTCTCCAAAATTTGACTGGCCATTAATTGATAGGTATCAAAACAATGAGGAACTATTTTTTCTCGAATTCAGTATTTTGCCCAAGAATATCCGAAGAGAAGCGTAAATTGACGTCACTTGGAAATGAATGGACCAATCAGAACAAAAGCAGTTGTCTGCATACTACGATATCTTCCCGTTCGTTCACGTTTCTTTTGCGCTAAAACACTTAACAGTTTTTTATAAGTATGTACTTCTACATTTCTACACAATTATAGTTACTTCAAGATCTTAAAATCCTTTTTTTTCTTTTCATTTTAAATCATGATGATTTGATAATTCAATATAAAAAGGTAAAACATAGACTATGACAGTTATAGTTGTAATGAAGGGTTATGATACTGCATCTGCGATTATTTGACAGGTTTTTTTATTATTTTTGTAAAAATACTTAAAACTTGAATTCTATAGATTATATAAATCTTTCCTCCACTCTGTGAAAATTTAAATTTGCCTCAACTTTTTAAGAACTGCTACCCTACAGAAAATAATCTGATTTTCTTTAAAAATCTGGAGATATTTCTCCCTTATTTTTTAAGCTAACTTATTTTAGTAAGCTAAAAAACCATTTCATGCAAATGAATATTTTGAAATTCAGTTTGACATAAAAATGAAAATTTTCATTTGTGTAAAATTTACAATAAATTTGAATTGATATTTTTTTAAATTTGTTGTTTGGTACACTGTCTTTTACTGAAGCTTTAAAACTTTCTTTACTATATAAAAACCGGATATTTTACACACTGAACTATCTTGTTACATAATTTATTTGAACAATTTAACAAAATTTGGTTTTTCATTATTTAAAATTTTAATGTTTTGGTACAGCATTAATTTTGAAAATAATAATATTGATTTAGAGAAAATATATTTAGTATGTAGAATTTATTGTTTTAATTGAAAAAAAAAAATGTTTTCAAGTGTTATTTCAAACAGTTTTTGCAAGTGTAGCAAAAGACAAATACAGAGTGTTCCAAAAAACCTTAGACAGGTATTGTTGAATATATTTTTATTTAGCAAGAGAATATAATTCCAGACATTAATATATTTGGAAATTTCATTATGGTTTGATTTTCAATAATTTATTTACATTTAAGTGTAGAGACATTCTTTAACTATTTGTATAAAAACTATATATATATATAATATATATAAAATATCAATATATATATATAATATATATATACTATATATAATATATATAAAAACTACACAAATATGAAGAACATCTCGTATATTCACAAAGAAGTCTCTCAAAGATAATAAAAAAATTATTCATTATAAAAAATATCCATTGCGATTACTGAGCTTTTAAATGGAATTAAGCAATCTGAGAGATATTTTCGTGGTTCCCCTTTACGTGTAATGCAAAATATGATTGTTTTCTTAAACTTTTATTCGAGCAAGAAAAAAAAAAAAACATTTATACCACTACTAACCACTCCAAAAACCAGAGTAAACGCCTTATTATAACACTGATACGCCAAGAATTTGGAATTATGACTTGCCTGTATATTTTGATTCAATAAACTGGTTTATTTTCTGCTTTCCTTCTTACAATTTTTTTAAAGTGAAAAATGAGAACTTGTTACATCTTTTGACTCTTCCACATTACTGTTAGAAAATTTGACGGGTCATCAGGTTGTCTTTTGTCAACATCTGAATGAAATTAGAGCAAATAGTATAGTATTTGTAATGGCGAAAATATCAAAATGATGGAATAAACATGACCTTTTTATACAGTGTTAAAATTCAAAAACTTAAATACTCGGGTTCCTATGATTTGTTATTTTACTAATAACTTATTCTAGTATGTTATATTAAAATATCTGGAGAAAAAAATTTTTCTAACCAAATATTCTTTGAGTACTATTCAGCTATACTATTTCAGCTTAAAAATTGGGTTTTAACTTCTAAAATAAATTTATATATAAATTAACACATTAAGTTATATTTTTTAATCAAACCATTTTATGTAAAATAATATGTTTCTTAAAAATCTAGCAAATCTTTTTCGTGTATTACATGACCAAGTTTAATCATAACGAACAACTGAAAATGTGTTTCACTCATTATAATTATGTAAAGTCACACTTTAGGGCCATATTAAATACTAAATAAAACATTTTAAATAATTTTTTCTTTTTCAATTGTGTTGTGTGCATATTCCACAGCGTAGTTAAGCACTGATTTATTCATTGTTTACTTTTTTCACTGCATACGAAAAACAGGTATTCTGCTCATATGCTATAAACAAAAAGTGGATTTTGCAATCGTTCTTGAAAGTCTTTTTGTAAAGCTAAAATATCTCAAAAATTTTACTAGATTTTTAATTAAGTAAAATTTGTATATGTACCTTACATGGTATAAAAAGTACTTTTTTATACATGATGAAGATGAAATAAAGTTATCTCCTACTTATAATGTTTAAAGATAGGAAACACTTATCGGATTAAATATTAATAGAGAGGGTAAATTTAAGAATGTGATGAACTGTGTATAAACTGGTTAAAATTAAAGTACTTAAATTAACTTTGTATATAAATAGTGGACAGTCCTCAAGTTTGACTTATTAGATTTTGCTATTTTTACTAGCACTATTTTGTAAAATAAAAAGATGTGAAGATCAAAATTCTAAATCTTTCGATTCGTCAAATCGATTATTACAAAATCTTTGCTTGTATTGATACAGAAAATGATGTTCTGTAGAGATGACTGAAAACTAAATATCAGGACAAATGAGGATAATTTTATATGCAACCCATTTGTTTTTTTCTTAAATTTCTCCCTAAATCATCTTAGAGACTAAATAAGAAAAGATTGGCTGACTTGCAGACAAAACATTAATATATAATTTATTCAAAATAATACATAAAGTAATCAAGAAGGATAAAATAAAATTATCAAGATATCCGCAGAAGTTTATTTTTTATTACAGCATTGATTGTTTTTCATTTATTAGTTCAATAACGTATCAGTAAAAACTTATTGCTACATTTCACATATTTCAATAGCAGTTTTGCCAACTGTAGAGATTTCTTTTCTTAACTATGTTAAATATAAGTTTAATCTGCGTAATTTAATCTACACAAATAATCAAATAGAGGCTATTAAATCAACTAACCAGTATGTTTTGAAAAGCAAATTATATTGTTTTAAATTCTGGTGTTAATTATAAAATAAAAATGTGAGAGATATAACTTGCAACATTTTAATATTTTAACAGATTTTTTCTGACAAAATTGTTATATGACGGAACAAATTAGATTTGACAATAAAATTCAGTATCATTTTCTTACATATCATATTTTGCTGGCATTTCACAATTTCTTTTTCTCTTTAAAATATAAAACAAGTTTATGTTACATAGGAAATAAGATAATTTTCAATTTTCTATAGGTTCAAAGTATATTAAAAACAAAAAATAGCTAATGGTTGTAAATAAGTATTTGCTAATTTGGTTGGCTATAGTAATGGAGATAAACTATTCTGTTCAGCTCTTGCTAAATGCTAAATAGCCATCTATATCCATTCAGTACACCCAATAGCTAAAATAAAAATATATTCTATTATTCTACTTTTAAAAAGTTAGTCTACAATATCAGTAAATTTATTAACATCAAGAGTGTCTATGTATAAAGAGAGAAAAAGATTCAAAAATTTTCTATTTGGAATTTGAAAATTTATTTTTGAAAATTATTCACATTAAAGCTAAACCTATTGTTTTTCCTGCACACAAATAATACTTAATTCTTTCTATCTTTCATAATTAGTTATGATGTGATGCTGTGTTTCAAAATGATACTCAAGTGTAAAAACAATTTAAATTATCTTATTTTCTACTTATGAGTTTATTTTCAGTTTTTCCAATTTAATTACTAATGGACAAAAAAATAGAACTTAATGATTTTCAAGAGTGTAAAAAATATATGTCAGCTTTAAACTTTCAACATTTTAGCATTTTTAGTTTAAATAATGGCTAATTTCTACCATTGTCGAGAAAACTGCCCTTGAAAAAATTAACTAAGCTACCATTTTTTAAATTTAAAACTGCGTGTGTTTATTTTTATTTGTGATCATTTCTTTTTTTTATAAATCTAACCAAAGATTTACATTTTAATTAAGATTATTACATGTCGTATCCTCTATATTCTATACTTTATTTAATAATAATATTTATTAATTCGTGCAAAAATGGTGCATTGAAATTTTCTGCAAGTAATATGGTAATGGTATATGGCAAGTAATATGGTATGGTATGGAGGGTGATAATGATGTAAATGCAGTCAATAAAATATGACTAAAAAATAAACTTTGACTCCCTTAATTTTTTATACATATAAACATTAATGAATAATATTTTATTTAATAATAATGTAAATATAGCACAAGTACATTACATAATAACATAAATATAGCACAATAAAGACAAAAATGATAAGAAGAAAAGAGAGGAAACGTGTTAAATAATATAATAAAGATTAACGAAATGAGAAAAAGAAAAATTATTAAAATAAAATATTTTTAAAAATATTAAAAAGCCGGAAAACAAAATAATAAAAACTAGATGATTATATTTTCTCATTATTTTGTTTTCTAGCTCTAATTTTTTTTTTTTTTAATATTTAAAAAAAAACTTTATTTTAATTTTTTTTTCTTCTCTTTTCATTAGTTTTTTTAATATTATTTCCCATGTTTTCTCTGTATTTTTATCTGATATATATGTTACGGCCAAAGCCTGAATTCGGCAAGATCGCGAATTGGCCAAGAACGCTGTAAATTGGCTGGCCAATGTCCGATCTTTTCTTGATTTCGGGAATTGGCCAGCCAGATCGCGAAGTGGCATAGGATAGCTGGCCAATGTCCGATTTTTTCCTGAATTCGGGAATTGGCCGGATATAATTATACATTTATTCGATGATATAATTACATTTATTCGATATTTTATTACTTACTGACGATAGATTACATTTATTCAATATTTTAATACTTACTGACGATAGATTACATTTATTCAATATTTTAGTACTTACTGACGATAGATTACATTTATTCAATATTTTAATACTTACTGACGATAGATTAGAAGATAAATACCGGGAAAATGCGCAGTGGCACTGAACCTTAAAAAAACATCAGTGTAGGATATACCGGGCAAATGTATACCGGGCAGTGGCACTGAACATTAAAAAAATATCAGTGTAGGGTATACCGGGCAAATGTATACCGGAAAGGGGCACTTGACTTTAAAAAAAACATCAGTGTAGCGCATACCGGGCAAATGTATACCGGGCAGTGACACTTGACCTTAAAAAAACATCAGTGTAGGTTATACCGGGCAGTGGCACTTAACTAGACCTAGTATATATTTCGGACTTTTACCAAAGGTCTAGTCATACTAGGTCTAGTTAAGTGCCACTGCCCGGTATACATTTGCCCGGGCATTCTTGAATGAGCACATCGCGTTTTTGACCGGAACATCGTGGCCACTTCGCGAAATGGCCGGCCAAAGTGCGAAATAATTGATCGTTTCAATTATTTTGCACCAATTCGCGAAGTGGCCGGACTTCGGGCTTTGGCCGTGACATATATATACGCTGCAACAAAGAAAGTTTTCATTTTTCCCCCCATTGGTTACAACAAATTGAAGTTCCTATCGTGTAAGTTAAGCATGAAAGAATAAATTTACTTGTCAGCAAATTTCTGAATGAAAATTCTATGTTCGTGTGGGTCACGAGAAGTTGAAACAAACTGAGCCATTAGTTGGGAAAATTTAGTTCATATCAATGAACAAAAGTGTTCTATTATGTTTTATTTATTCTTATGCAGGTTCAATTATATTTTAGAGCTACATGATGCATTAATTACTATGGAAGAGAGATGCATCGCATTAATAAAGATTAGCCACCTATATATTTTTTTTAAAAAATTTTTTGCAGTGATAAGTTAAAATTTTTGAAATTGATAATTGTGGTTTTAAGAAAGTTGTGAATCTTCAATTGCAATTGTTTTTTAAAAGCAAAATTATTTTTTTGTTTCTTTAAGTTTTTCTATTACATGTTATATATTCTATTTCAAAATTTTATACTTCAATAACTTATTGACTAAAAATTTAATAAGTGATTTTAATTTTTAAGATTTTATGCTGGATGTAACTTAGTAGCAATTGAGTACGAATTAGCATGTTCCTTATAAGATTGCATCGGAATCTTCGGGAGTTGGGGTGGAGTATTAGTAATTAATTGCTATGGAACATATCAGCAGTTGCATCTTATTTTACTCAAATTAGCAATTTTATTGAATGCAAAAATGTCTGAAAACTCGTGAACTATGTTGCCCATTATATTTACTTCATCAAAAATATTTTAATTTAAATACATTTAATTAACATTAAAATTTGTTATTTTAATAAAGTAAAGTTAATAATCTGAATACGATTGGAATAATCAAAAGTTCATTTAGAGTAGAAAACAGAACAGGAATAAATTTAAGTCCATTGTAGGTTATATTCTCTAAATAATAACCTCTTTTTTTTCTACAAAAATATTACTGAATTTTAAAAATAAAATTATTGTTTTTAAGACAATAAGATCGTTGCAGTAAAGATTATATAAACAACATATAATTGATTTTATTTTGAACTAATATTTAATTGACAGACAAATTAAATTTAGATATTAAAAAAAAAGTTATAAGGATAGAAAATCTCTTTCTAAAATTAGATATTTAAGTAAATAAACTATTTCAGCTTAAAAATTGGGTTTTAACTTTTAAATTAAATTAATATAAATTAACTCACTTAGTTATATTTTTTAATCAAATCTCTTTTGGGCCTGTGTGTCCTGCTATTTCACTATTACCTGCAAATTTATAAATTTTTTCATTAACATTTTATTACAGAGTTTAAGGAGAAAATATGTTAATTTATTACATCCATTTGATTTCGAGCAAATATAATTGTTTGCTTCGATCTGCAAATTTTTACGTGGTCATAAAAAAATTATTTGTTATGAAAAAATCAACGTAGTTGGAATATTTATTTTATTCTCTTTAATATTTTTAAATTTTTATGTTTTCACACGTTATAACTAATTATTATTGACAGACAACTCTTAACACTTTTGTTGCTAATCATGCGATGTCATGTTAGGAAATTCTCGTCTGCAGTTTATTTCAATAAAACAGATCTGTCAGGTGATAGCAAAATACATATTATCATTCAACTATTTTTGTAGAAAGAATGGTGATGTTTTCTCATGACAATAACATTTGGTTTTTTAGAATAAACTTATTATAAAATTTAAAAACAAACCGTTGCTAAAATAAAGAGAAACAATTTTACTTTGATTTTATCTTTATAGATCGATTACCACTTTTCAATCATAGATATAGTATAATCACCTGCACTCGGCTGGTAACGAACTTGTAAAGGATGAAAATCTATTTATAAAAATTAAATTCCTTTTATTGCTTAATAATTTTGAAAATGTGATGTACATGGAGATGTGAGGGCATTGTGTAGATATATCTGCGTCAGTCTAAAAAATTATTGGCAAACACTTGTGGTATTTACAAAAAATTATATATATATGTATGTCATGCGGTGACATAAAAATTATTTTATATAATGCTTACATATGTAAAACAAATAAATAAGAACTGTAAAATATTTCAATAGGTATGGGCAAAAAAAATTTTTAATAAGAGATTTTTCTATATTCCTCTCACTCATCGAATGTTTTTAGATGCCATCAAATTAAGAGTAATTGTCTCTAAACAGGAAGTAGATTAATATTGTACTTGAGCACTATAAAGACTTTGTAGTTCATTTTGTTATTTACATTGTTTCATGAAATTTCTTCAATTCTTTTCTAGATAAATAATAATTTTTCTTCCAGTTAATTTCAACTTAATTTTGAAAAATCACAAAAATTTCAGGACATCTATTGAAATGTTTAGTAATCAGGAATATATATATATATATACATATTTTTTTAAAGGGAAATTAAGGATTACTTTGAGCCCTGATTATGTATTACTATAAAGCAGTTACATGTTTCGGTGCATGAAATGTTCTGTTATAATTTAATTTTCATAGTGTATTTCAATTATGATTACTTTCATAAAATTTAATTTAATCAATTATGAAGTTAAGCTTTTAAGTATCTTTAAAAAAATTCTATTTAAATTAAAAAATAGTATTCCTCTTCATTTTATGCATTTTTTTTTCAGAAAACACAAAGAGAAAAAAAAAGAGACTAAGTCAGTAGAAAAATCATTTATTTATTATAAAATGAAAACAATTTAGACAAACATTTGGATCAAAAATACCACAGCTACCTACATTATAAGAAAAATCCAGTACATTTTACAAATTAAATTTAAAATTTTTAGTCTATGAACAAATTGTAAAATACTCCTTTTATAGGAGCTTTTTAAAAGCAGTTAAGATAAATAAAATACCAAAAGTAATACTTTTTGATGTGAGTGACAGTCATACATTTCATTCATTCATCCATAATTCTAAATATTTACTAGACACCTATTTGACTTTTGAAAGTTTTAGATTACAAGATATAAATATGATAGGCATGCTGCAAAAATTTGAAAGCAAAATGACAAAATTTTAAAAACAGTTTAGAACAATGATGTTTGAAATTACAATAAAATAAACAATATTCATTCAAACTCAAATACTCATTAAAAAAAAGGCATTTATCTTATTAAATTTATCAAAAAATTTTAATACAGATTTGCGAGAAAAAAAAAAGAATGCTGCAGACAATATTTATAAATAAATACATTTCTATGAAACTGTGCATAAAAGTCCTTGCATGCTATTTAGTTGCATGTATTGCTGAAATCTTAACCCGTATTTTGCACCTTTTAAACCATCAAAAGTGCTGGTATTTTTTTTTTTAAATGTTAAGACACTTTAGGTAATAAAAGGAAACAAAACATTCTAAAATACTATTTATATTGTAATAAAAGAGCCATCATTAAGGTTAGAGGAAAACAGAGCCATTTGACAAGATCTCCATGATTTTACATAGAGATCAGGGTTGTTCAATAATTATCAGGGTAAACCCGAAAAAAAGAAAGAAAAAACCCAATTGGTTTTTTTTCATTGCTTTTTATAACAAATCAACTCTAGTTATTAAGTTTATAATAGAATAATATTTATATTTCCATCACTTCTGTATTCTGCACTTTAAAATTTTTAAGTAACTTTTTAAAAACATTTAATATTAGAAAAGTGAGATAATATACTAAGGTGTTCTCATAAAAATTTTAGACACTCATTCACAATGTAAAAATAGGGTTAATATATAAAAAAAAAAAAACTACTGTATACTTTATTAACTCTAATTTACCCAAGTACTATTAATTATATCATTAAAACGTTATTATATCATTATATCATTATACACAACATCACTCCCGCTCAAACGTTTTCGCCCACGCTCAAAAATCGGGCATCCAAGCTCTTGGCGATAGAATTCATTTGGCAATCACCCATTTCAGCTGATCGCCAAAGTTTAGGGTTATAAAACGGCTGGCATTCAAGACAGTGCGAAGTATATAATATTTGACAAGTGCGTTTAGGAATTTTTGACTGGATGAAGTGAGCGTAGCGTTAATTTTTGTGATCTTGTGGTCTGCCCTACAAGACCTTGTAGGGCAGAAATAATCACCCAAAAGATAGGAAGTAATCAATCAATCGTTGATTAATATGCAAAAACGTGCAATACCTAAGTTCAAAACATTCTTTATAATTTTTTCTTTTTAATATAATTAATTATAAATGATATTTTATATATTTAGAGTTTGATTTTATTTTAAGGGGACATTTTCTTTGGAACAACTTCATAATGACGACTCGAGCAACGGTAGAAAAGTAAGTTCATTTATTTACTTTTCTGTTTTTATTAGTTTCGGAATATCCCCACTGTCTTTCTTTGTAGTCTAATAATAATATTCTATTTCATATTTATTAAGGGAATATATTGTATAATCTTACGAATTGATATTATTTTCACTAAAGCTAGTAATTTAGACAGAATCTGATCATGATATACACGTATTGAACCGCTTTAAATATCAGAATTACAGACATACCTTTGATCTTCAAAAACAATGAGTGATTAAACTAGCTGTTGTAGGAACTAGTTTCATCGTCTTAACTTGTAAATCATGCATATTTAGTAACTGTAGTTCATTATAAGATTTGAAAGTACCTCTGTGTAGAACACTTTTTTGATCATAGAGATATTTCTATGTCCGTATCTGTTCGCCCCAACTACAATTCTTAAAGGGCTAAAAGGCTTTTGTAGTCGCAAGAAATTTAAATATATATATATTTTGAGGAAGGGAGTGATTAATAGTTTCACCCTTTGAGTTGATCCTAATCTGTGATTTTTTTCCCCTCCAGATTTCGAATGCCTTAGTCCGTTTGCGGCAAAATTTTGTGATTTTTTTTTGGTGCAAGCAGGGGTAAAAGTCCTCCTATTTTTCCTATATTTTTTATAAAAAGCTAAGAAAGCCTCCTATTTTTCCTTTATTTCCTATATTTTTCAAAATTGGCCTATATTTTTTCCCTCTAATATTTTTTTTTTACTATAGAAGACAATTTTCTAGATTTTTCTTTCCTCAGATAGTCATGATCATTTTGAAATTCTCTTGTCCTCAATACTGCTTAATGACAATGGCTGAATTGTCAGAACGAGGTTTAACTTTAAACCTGGTATAAACCGCGAAGTTAAACCAAGCTGCATTGCAGAAACAAAGTTTTAGGAAAAACGCAGAAGTTTAAGGAAAACATCAGATTGATGTGGGCAATAATGCTCGTAGGGTACTTAACTTGGTAAAAAGTGAAGAAAAAGAGTTGTTTCTATTTAATGCTAAGAAATTTTATGTTATAATAATTGAATACCTCCTCCAGAAATTGTCTTTGGAAAGAAAAAAAAAAAAACTGTTACAATCCTTAAAAATTTTACACCCTATTGTGAAGAAAGAACCTGTAGTGAATATTTTGCCTACAATCAGAAGATTGTGTAACATGCTACCCTACATCGTACCACAGAACTGTTTTGATAAACTGACTGACGAGTGGCGTTTGTATGCAAATGAAGATGTTCCCTAGGAAACTGAAAATATTCCCATTGACAAGTATTGGAACGATGTGTTTGTTCTTAAAGATGGTAATGGTGATTTAAAATATCCGTTTTTAACTAAACTTGTGAAGGCAGTCCTCTCTGTTTCTCATGGGCAAGCCTCTGTGGAACGTGGCTTTTCAATTAGCAAACGAATGATGACAAATGAAAGGTCAAGAATGAATTTAAACACGCTAGTAGGCTTAAGACTTATAAAAGATTCAGTTAGAAAAAATGCTTCTTGTGTGGAAATAACAAAAGAGATGATCCAGTTCTACAAAGAAGCCCACAGCAAATATAAGGCAGAAAAAGAAAAGGAAAAACTCAAAAACCTCAAGGAAAAAAGTTTAGAGCCTAAGCCCAGTACTTCTATAAAAAATCAACTGAGGAGAAATTGAAAGGTTTTAAGGAAAATGTTTCTTCAGCTCAGGCTATGGTTGAAGAAGTAAACCAAAGGCTAAAGCAAGGACTCAAACGGAAATCTATGGTTGATATTGAGGCTGGGCAAGCACTTATTGATGCTGGCAAAAAAAAGTTAAAGACTTTGCAGAATGATAAATGAATCTAAAAACAGTGCTGCATAATTTTTGAAATAATTTAATGTAATAGAGAGGAGTAAATAAAATGTTAATTATTGAAAAGTCATTAGTTTGATAAAGTCAATTTTTTAATGTGGTTTTTAATTTTTAAAGCAATAATAAGGTATGTATGATTTTATTGTCACCATTCAGCTGCGGAAAATTGTTTATGTAATTTTTTTTATCAAATTTTTATAGTGTTAAATAGTTAAGTTTTAAAGTTATTCATATATGATCCATGCTTTTCAATTTAATTTAGATCTTTTTTGCCCTATATTTTTTTTCTCCAGAAAATCCTATATTTTTTTCAAAACAATCCTATTTTTTTCTCATTGGTCACTTCTACCCCTGTGCAAATACTAATACGGTAATTTTCTCGTTAGCCAAGGTTTTTTGATTGGGCCGCAAGCAAAACAAAGTTACTGAGCGGGACAAATGGAGTAAAATTTTAGGCTACTAGCTACCATGCCTGTATATGAATGCTGTCTGCGGAAATTTTTTTATTGTTACTGAAAAAGACAAAGTATCATCCTCTTTAAAGAAAGTTTGTCTTTTTTTTAATACCCAAGAAATAAAGCTCCATTTTTAATATGTATTTAAGTAAGTTTGATATGTAATAAGTTTAAAATGTATTTAGATAGTTTACTATGGAAACTTTAGTTTAATGAAAGTTACTATTTAGTTGCACTGACATTCATGCAACTATTTCGGCTGGCAATATTGAAATTCACATTTACATCATTTTAAAATTAAACATTGAAATTTGTATCTGCATGATTTAAAAATTACACATTGAGAATCATGTTCAAATAAATAAAATCTCAGATTGATATTTTTATTATAACGTTGATATATCCTGTGGATAAATGCTTCCCACATAAACTTTTTTCTTGCTCAAATTTCAGCTACTTTTTCAATTATTTAAAAAGTGTTTAGCACGTAACATTTTAGGATTTTGACTGTCACTTTTTTAGTTTTTTACCAAGTTTTATTTTGTTTTTTTGCTATGAAACAATATAAAGTTCTATAAAGAGTTCTATTTTCTATATAGAGTTCTATTTTTACATAGCCTTGAAATTTTCTTATATGCATTTATAAGCTTTTAATATTCTCAAGAAAGAAATATTTTCTCCATAAATAAAAATAATATATGTATAAATAAAAAAATATTTTTCTTGATAAAAAGCATTCATAGTTTTTTTTTTTTTTTTTTTTTTAAACAAAAAAAAATACTGTTTATAATTTTGTTTTATAAAAACTTAATTTTTATTATTAATATTTTGTTTTATTGTTAAAGTTTTCAGTCAGGAAATTTTATTTCTAAATTGGATATTAGTGAATGGGTATCCCACAAAACCTTTTGATGCATTGATGCATTGACATTTGATGCATTGTCTAAAATTTCCTTTCAGATTAATGCTATTCTGTTTTTATTCTCTACTAATCTGGATGCTTAAACCACAAGTTTTAGTTGAGAAAAGTTTTAAGATGTCTTCTTAAAGTTATTGTAGATTTTATTATTATTATTTTTTTTTAAGGAGTGAAAAGTACATGCTTGAGAAAGTGCTTGAAAAACTAGCCAATGCTGAATATCCTTTTTGTGATGAAGTTTCGAAGTATGAACGATTGGCAAAAATAGGACAGGGTACATTTGGGTAAGTATTTTTAATCAAGAAAAGAAAATTAAAAAATTGGTGTATTAAAAATTTTCAGATTTTTTTTATTTTTTTATGCTTGTAAATGGCAATAACTGCCAAGGAAGGATTTGGATTGTATTTGTGCTTGCAGATAAGTGTGATTTAATGACCAGGCAAGTGCTAGGAGCAAAGGTTTAAACTTAATACCTTCATTGTTTTTTTGTTTAATTTAGTGCAATTGCTCAGTATTTATTACAACGATGTTTTTAACATGCCATTGTGATAATTTTTTAAATTGAAATTTTAAAATCAACTATTTAAATTTTTTATTATTATTTTTTTTACTTAAAATGATTCAAGATTCTAATTTTTATTCAATTACCTAGTGTTGGATGTCTTATTCAAATTTGTAATTTTAAATGGAATTGATCCTTCTCTGTATCATTTATCTGTAATTGGTGAATCACAGGGCCATATACCAATTTACTTTTAGAAACAATGTTTAGATGCAATACCCAATGTGTCATTTCAAAATTATTGAAACTCTATTTTAATCACATGATTAAAAAGACCTGAACCCAATTATATATATATTTTTTCAAAATATACAATTTAGCCTTTATATTAAGGAGACTTTTTTTTAAAAAAAAACTTTCCAGCTTTGTAATTTTTAAATTTTTTGAATATTTATAATGATTGTATTAGAGAAATGTTCCTGATTTGGCTGCTAGGGTTTCTGTTGTTCACCTCCTTATTAATGTGTATTCATTTTTTTTCCGTTAGTCGCAGAGTCTTTTCTTTTTTCAAACCTTATCTGTTTTTATCACTCACGTGATATCATCCAGACCAAAAATGTTCAGTTTAATAGCTCTAAACTTGTCACACTTGCTTTTTAAGTATTGGTATAAACATTTTGGTTCAGTAGTTTCACACCTTTAGTGGTTTCAAACCAAAAAAAAAAAAAAAAAAAAAAAAAAAAGATAAAAAAATTTAAACTGTCCTTTTTTTATTGAAATTTTTTTTTTCTTTACTTTCAAGAAAATTTAAAAGATTCATTCATTTATTCTATCTCAAGTTAAAACACAATAAGAATTAATTTGCATTTTTTCTTCTTCCAGGAAGTCTATTTTCTTTAGGTATTTACTTTAACTTAACAGGATGCTATACTGTGAAAGAAAACTTTTGTTGCAAATTCTTTTTCTCCTTCATTACTTATTTAAAAGAAAGAAAAAGTAAATTCAGGCTAACTTAGAGTAAGTCATGAAGTTTCAATTGCTGGAATAAAATACCCCAAAATATTAAAATGCAAAAAAATTATTAGGAGAGAGCTTGTCCCTTACATAATCCTAAGTTATCATCTCCTAATTCATTTCATTTGTATATTTTAAAATTTTCTTTTCAGTATTTGAAACTTCATGACTTACTCTATGAAGTTTCAATTGCTGGAATAAAATAATCCAAAATATTAAAATACAAACAAATTATTAGAAGAGAGCTTGTCCCTTACATAATCCTAAGTTATCATTTCATAATTCATTTCATTTGTTATGGATTCATTCATTTCTTTTCTTTCTAGTTTTGTCTGAATTAACTTTTTCTACATTTTAAATTAGAAATCAAGTAAAAAGAGAAATTCTGAGGAAAATTTTCTTCCACAGTTTGGTATCCTCTTAAGTTTAATTACTCCAAAGGTTTAATGTCAACCTTTGAATTATAAACAAATCCACTATAACAATTAACTTTAATGTTGCTGTTTCTGGAGTGAAAAGTATGTCTAAATAATAACTAACTAAATTGGTTGTATAGTAATGCAATAAATAAGTAATTTAATTAAACAAAATAAATCTTGTTCCTGTACATTTATATTTGTTCAAATTTAATAATAATAGTTTTTAAATTGTTTGTAGTGAAGTTTTTAAAGCTAAGCATCGTACAAAGAAAAATTTGGTTGCTTTAAAGAAAGTATTGATGGAGAATGAGAAAGAAGGTGTAAGTATTATTTAGTAGATAAACAAGACTCAAATATGATATTGAAAGTTATTAGTTTAAAAAGGTTATTATTTCTTTTTCGCTTGAAGATAAATGGAGAAGTTTTTTTTTTTTTTTTTAAGTATTTATTATTTTTTTTACATTTTTGCTAACAAGGTAATATTTAGCTCTAAAAACTTAATAATTAATTAAAATTAAAATTTAGGCTTAAAAAATTTAATTTTATAAACAGAATTTTTTTTTTTGTTTTATTAGTCATTTAATTTTATTCATTCATTTAATTTTTATTCATTCATTTAATTTTTTTATGTTAAAAATATGTGGTAGAAAGATGTGAACATGAATGATGAATTACTGTTTTTAGAATTTATTCACTCACATGCTTTCTGTACAAAATATAATTAGCTTTTTATAATTGTTTAAGATGTAAATTTATACTTTAATAAGGGGTTGTTTATTTAATTGATTTTATTTATATATTTAGTTTCCTATCACTGCTCTAAGAGAAATCAAAATTCTGCAGTTGCTAAAGCATGAAAATGTGGTACCTTTAATTGAAATTTGTCGCACTAAAACACAAATTGAAAATGATGGTAAGTAAAGTTTATCTAGTTTTGTAATAATTCCTATTTATTATATATACCAAATGTTATTGAAACTTTTCCTCACGTAATGTTACCGATAACCATTTTTTTTTTTTTTTTTTTTTAATAATAATAATATTAAAACAGATATAGACATTGAAACATTTTAGTCTAAACCATTACTAAATGTACAAATCATGTATTTTTCTTCTTCTGTATTTTAAAGGCTATTTATAATCCTTAGATAGTGCTGCAAACTTTATAATGGTGAAGGCTATTTTATGACATTTAAATTTAGATATAAAAAAAAAAGGTATATAGCTGGGATGAAATAAATCCCACCCTTTGAACTTGTTTCTGTGGCAGAATCAGACTGATAAGAACTATAACAAGTACCTATCATCTTTTCATTGTTACTTATAAAAGAACTCTCCATCATACTCCATTATTGTTTCACTGTTATTATCAGTTCTATTATTATCTATCAGTTCTATTATTATTTATCAGTTCTATTATTATCTATTGGTTCTGTTATTATCTGTCAGTGTTCTCCCTAGGTGTTTTTAGATGGGTTGCCAGCCCTGTCTGCACTTAGATCACTATAAATGCACCCTTTTTGTAAAAGTAAGCAGTCAACAATTAAAAATACTGCCTTTTCACTTATATTCCTTAAAAAAAAAAAATTATAAATAACTCACTGTTTGAATAATAATTACACACTGATAAAATTATCCCTGTTTATAGGTTTAATTCTGATTACTATTACAAATATTTGGTTTGTTAAAATTTTTCTCGATTAAACAGTTGAGATTACAGTTAACTAAAAAGTTTAAAATAATGAATATTAAGGAATTTTTTAAATATATACCCTTTTTTTAAAGATGTACTTTTAAATATTCATTCTTTTCCTAATTTTCAGTTTAAAGTATCAAAAAAAAAAAACTTTCAGGTTGTTTATTAAAAATCATTTTTTAATTTACTTTTTTTTTTAAAAGAAAATTGAATTATTTCAATTGAATGAAAGCCTTGAAAAAAGTGCTTGTGATTTAATTTTTGAAATTCTGTCCAGCCTCTCCGCATAACCGTTGCAAAGCAAACTTCTTCTTGGTGTTTGATTTTTGTGAGCATGATCTGGCTGGCCTGTTGAGCAATGCTAAAGTTGTATTTACCCTTGGGGAGATTAAGATGGTGATAAAACAACTCCTGAATGGACTATATTTTATTCACAGCAATAAAATTCTGCACAGGTAAGAAATACATTATATAACTTTATAACATTTGATGCTATTAAACTATATAATTGAAACTCAGGGGTACGACATGGAGGGCCAAGGCCCTGTTCCTATCTCGGTTTTCTTGACTTTGGCCTCTGATATGCAGGAGCAGATGCTGCAATTGGTGACCAGCTACCCCCCAGTATGGTACTTTATTTATTGACATACTGAAGGGATGAAAACTGAGTCAACCTTGCCTTGTGGCCTGGGAGTGTGAATATTAGAATTGCTTCAATATGAAACAGAACTGAGTAGTTCCATAATCTTTACATTAAGAGTGGAGTATTTATTTGTTTGATAATTTTTCCAATTTACAGGGGTCGCATTCCCCCTAAAATTCATAAAATTCCTAAAACTATGTGCAAACCCTAAAATTCCTAAAAATCTGATAAAATTTTGTTGGTGTTCCTAAAAAGAGTTATAGGCTAAATATAAATAAAAAAGCAATAATCTAAAATATAAAAATTTAACTACATTAATTAAAACTGTTTTAATTTTGCCACATGGGAATTCTGAACCTGAGAGAGGTTTTTCGATAAATAAAGCAATGCTTAATGTTAGTTACCATGATAATACTATTATGTCTCTTAGACTAATCAAAGATACCATTCGAAATCATGGAGGAGTGTTGAAGATCACCACAACACTATTGAGGGCAGTAAAAGAATCTTACAAATCATTTCAAGAATATATTAGCAAAATTATCATAATTAATTTGTTTTTCTCTAGCTTCTAATATAAATTGCTGATTTGAAATCTAATAATATCACACAATAATTTTTCTTAATAAGGTAAGGTAAAGGGTAATAATAAAGTTTTGATTAAGAAAGTAAAAATTAAATAAAAATCAAATAAAAAAGTATTCTATTTTAGAGAGGAATGTTCTTTTTTTAAAAAATTACTATTGGATCGAAATAGAATTTTAATTTATGGTAATAATTTTAATTAAAGGTATGCAGATTATTTGTTCTGATTTTTCGAACTATTTTTTTTAATACTTTTATTGTTTATATAAACATCGCAGAGCATGAGAAAGGAAATTGTTTACAGTATATGTAACTTTAGTTAGCACTATTTTTGTCATGATTTCCTTCAATTTTATCTGATATTAAATTTTGGAAACTTTTCTGTGTACTTTAATAGTACATATAAGTATCAGAGATATGAGAATTTAAATTGTTTAAAGTATATACAATTTTAGACAGTATCATTTTTGTTAATATTTAAGTTGATACAGTTTTTATATGGTATATTTTTACTTCATAATTTATGAAGTCATTTTCTGTATACTTAATCTGATAAGGATAGGAAAGATATGAAATTGTGAATTTTTTTAATATATATATCGCTTATAATAATTTTAAGTTCGTAAAGTTTTAGTCAAATATTCCTTAATTTTTTATTTGGCGTTGCATTTTAATTTACGAATTGTTTTGGATTTAATAAAGTATATTTAATTTTTCCAAGTTGGTGTTAATTAATTTTTTCTCTTGATTTATTCTCACTTTTGCCTGTTCCTGAATTATGCACTTAATTTTTGATAGGTAATATGTTAAGTTTAAATTTCATTTTTACACTCTAGAGATTTCATTATTGACTTAATAAATTTCAGAGCTTTATTTTATGGCTTGCAATTATTTATGATATGTATGGATGAATAATCTTCTGTTATATAATAAACAACCGTGTGATCTGTTTTTATCCTAGCAAAATCATATATTACCCCTAAAATTTTTTGAAAAAAGTTCCTAAAATTTTAAAAAACTTTGCTGCTACCCCTGAGTTTGTGTTGCATTATATATTACCTTTAAAATATTGTAAGTTCTATGGAAATGAGATTTAATTTTTTCAAGAGAGTGTAATTTTTATATTTTTTGAAGCAGCACCTGCAAATTAAGAGATTAACCATCTGTATAGATTAGCCAGATACAATTAACGTATTTTGCAATTCAGTTAGCATGGTAGTGGGAAGTATATAAAGCAAGATTCATATGCTGCAGGGAAGGTTGAAATGTTTTTCACATGCAGTTGGATTTGGGCTACCACATAACTGATTGATATTACTTTTTGTGATTACAACATGAAATATGTATCTGCACGCCTAGAAAGTCATGGATTTTTGACTTTGATCAAAATTTGTCTTTGAAAGTCATGATTTTGAGTGATAAATACTCAAAATTCATGGAAACTCCTAGTTCTTCATAGATTTTTGGCTATTGTAGCCCTTAATAATACTGCACGATTAAAAAATCCTGCATCGCAATTTGTTTTCACATGCTGGCCCAAGTTAACACTTGTTCAATCTTTGAAATGTTTTTTTTTCGATATATATGTATAGATATATATATCATAATTTGATAGTGCAAGGACTGATATTGATGCATTTGTTTCTTTGAAATTTAACATATTCCTCTAGAATTGACCTTAAAATGTATTCTAATTTATAAGTTTTTACCTTTAGTAGGTGAGTTTTTTTTTTTTTTTGTTCAGTTTGTTTAATAGTTTAGTCCTTTTTCTTATTGCATTTGTTTAAATTGACTTATTAAAAAAGTGTGCAAAGCATTGCTTAGATAAAAAAAAACATTGTTTTTTTAGAAAAAAAACTTGTTTAAATATTTTTCTGACTTTATTGAGTAATAATGTATTTACCCATGTAAATTGTTTGGTAGAAGTCATGGATAATTCCTTTTATTTTAAAATTGTAGAGAATTTTTAAAAATAATAATAATAATAAAAAATCTAACTTGGAGCAAAGACATTTTAAACCATATCCTAATCTCTTCATAGTGTTTAAAAAATTACTATTAGCTTTTCAATTCTCTTTGATAATTTTGAAGAGAGTTATGCAAAAATAAACTTCTTAGTTTAAAATATAAATGTTTTTCTTAATTTTAGGTAGCTGAATGTCTATTTTTTTAATAGTCTGTAAATTCATCAAATATATACTTTTTTTTTTCAAATGTTAGCAATCCTAGTTTAATCACCTATAGCATCCATGGCAATGTAATCAGTTAAAATTAAGTCATGCCATGGTATTGAAAATTTAATTCTTTTTCAGATTGTCTGAACTATCACTGGTCCTAATAGATTTGAATTAGAGTTTTATTTCCTAATTCTTAACATTCTATTTTTTTTTTTATTTATAAGAATGTAAGCATATTGATATAGATTGTATATATATATTTAATGTATGTTGCATTTTAAATTTTTTAGAGATATGAAAGCAGCTAATATACTGATAACCAAGTCTGGAATTTTAAAAATTGCTGATTTTGGTTTAGCTCGAGCTTTTAGTGAGTCCAAAAAAGAACCAAACCGTTACACAAATAGAGTGGTTACATTGTGGTACAGGCCACCTGAGCTTTTGCTTGGTGCGCGTGATTATGGACCGCCTATTGATATGTGGGGTGCCGGATGTATAATGGCTGAAATGTGGACCCGTGCTCCCATCATGCAAGTAAGTGTCTATGAAATATTAAATTGACCTTTAAATAATTGCTTAATACCAGTGAAAAAAGTATATAAATCATTGCATTGGTGATATATAATTGAGGCATTCAGTATTAAAGTACCAGTTTCCAACTGACTTAAAATTATGTGCCACACCCCCAGAAAAAAGATAATTTTCATTTTAGCTAAACTTAGAAGTTATTGCACGCCTCAATTCCAATTATTCTTTAGCCAAGGGAGAAATCTACCTTTATTATATTCAAATGGCTCAGGAGATAGAGTGTTCGCATGAGGTGAACCGGATTCAAATCCCAGCTATGGCTGGTTGAATCCGGCTTACACTGACCACATTGCTGACATAAAATATCCTCAGTGGTATACAGGTCATGGGTTAGAGTCCCCTAGCTGTCAGGCTAACCGTGGAAGGTTCTCATGGTCTTCCTCTCCATGTAACAGAAATGCGGGTTAGTTCCATCAAAAGGTCCTCCACAAAGGCAAGTTTCTCCCAATACTTGATCCATCAGTTCTCTTGTCTTTTGGGTGGGGTTCAAATTTACAAGGCTACAAAGTTGAACATTAATAGTTGTAAACCCAAAAAATCAAGTCCGCTGTTCAACCACGGTTATAAAATAAAATAGAGAAAATAACTTTTTGAAAGTATTCTAGTATATTTATCAGGCTGCATAGCGTTTTTAAAAAGTGCTTAAAGGTGCTTATGTTCGACTTTCGTTTTTCAAAAGCCCTTAAAGGTGCTTTTTTCATTGGGTGTTTTTAAAAAGTGCTTAATTTTCCCTTTTCCAAAAAGAGATTTTTTTCTTTACCATATAAATTTTTGCTTCAAATTACTCCCAAAGCGTGTTTTTCTAGTTCTATTCAATGTTTTCATAATTCATTCAATTGCAATCTATTTCGACATACCATCGGTCTGTAGCATAGGAAAGCGCCAATCATTTTATGAAATACTTGCGGGTTCTAATACTGAGTTGGATTCGGTGGGAAGGATTCGTGCATTCTCGTGAGCAACTCTGCTGCATTTTGCAAGACAGATAATCTTTTTAAATAATTGTTAAATTAGTTATTTATAATTTGAATAATTTTTTTTTACATAATTGTGTAAAGTAATTATAAATTTAAAAAATTATTCACTCAATATTGAATGTATTTAAAATTGTGAAATTGTTTTTATGGCGGCTCATATAATCACGAAAAGAATTCTTTGTCAGAAACTAGTTATTTTATCATGATCATGTAACTTAGAAAACTATTTTACATTTTGTTAACATATATATGAGAAGAACTTTCAACAATACGAAGGAAAAAAATTATTAGTGTGTATATCCTAATTATAATATTTTTTAAAAAGTACTTAAAA